>CM076243.1:9811478-10496478 GCA_038380765.1 Odontothrips loti | reverse complement strand
GATCAGAGGGGAGCCCCGCCCCCCGCTGATGCTGCTTTCGGTAGCCTTTTCTTCCGCGAAGAATAGATTCGAAAGGGATGAAAGTGGCGCTGGCGCAAGGCGCTGGGTGGGAAATCGCAGAGCTTTGATCCTCAGCATGAAAACATCCTCCCCATGGCGCGCACACGGCTTTTCGAATAACATCCATTGAGGTATCGAACAGCGAATACATCACGAACGGTTTCCCAACAACAACCATCACCATGCACCCCTCCCCCACCACCCCCACCGAAATGTTTCGATCCATGTTTCTATTTGCAGCTTCAGCAGTCTGATATCTGTCGCCCAGTCGATGCAAAATTACCCTGTCTGAATCCCTGCGGCACGGCCTGGGGTGGGGGTGTCACACCCGGCTGTCGATATGGCGATAACCCGACCCAATTCACCCGTCCGCGCTCTGCTGCAGGGCCGACTGGGAATCAGTGAGAATGCAGCCCTTGTTACCCTGATGCGCGGCCAGCGGACACGGCCCGGTCAAACTTATTACGCCGCCGCATCGCGTTAGGCGGCCGAAGCCGGAGCATCATTAGGCGGGGCGGGGCCCCGGCTGGCCCGGCACAGTCGCTGTGGCGCCCGGCCAGCACGGGCGCGGCGACCAGGACATAGCAGGACCTGTGCCGGACTCCGGGACCCCGCCCGGGACCCTAGGCACAGCGCTCGCCCCGCCAGTTAGAAAACCGCACCCAGACAGTATTTCCGGGTACGAGGGGACGGGAGGAGACGACAGCCACAGGGCTACTGGCACTCCTACGGGCAGCGCCAAGGGCAGCGCCAAGGGCAGCGCCAAGGGCAGCGCCCACGTCTACTGCGGTCTGTTCTCACCAAGTTTGCGGCCGTGATAATTGGTCCGGACGGCGGCCTCCGGGTGCCTCCGGGCCGGCGAGTCAGCCTGCATCGCCGTGCTCGCCTTGAGACGCCCACAGGGACTGGGGCCGGGGGTCACGCGGCGGCGAGTCCTGCGAGTCCTTTACCGGCGGACAGCGGCGGCGGAGCGGGGGGCGCAGGCCAACAAGCCACAGGCCACAGGCCGCACACAGTCCACGATCCCTTCACACGGGGTGAGTGTGTGTCACGGTGAGTCGGAAAAGAGGATCTTTTGCCGCCAAAGCCAAGTGCTTCTCAAAGTGCTCAAACAGGGGGATCGACGCGGACGGGGGGTCAGCAGGCAGCGGCAGGCAGCGGCAGGCAGCGGCAGGCAGCGGCAGGCACGAGCACGGCGCACGGCGTATGACGCCGCCGAAGACCCAATCCCGAGATCTCCCTGCCCTTCTTTCACTCATTGTTCCATCCGAGGGCAGCTTTTACTAAAACGCCACCAACTATAAAAACACCATCGTTTGACTCCGACCCCCTTCCCCCTCCCCCTTTATTCTGTGCACTATCCCCCTCTCTATCCCTTGGAAAGTTGGTTCGCCTTACCGTCACGCTCTCATTTTATTTTTCCTCCGCACAATAACAGGCACCATGCCGGGGGCTGTCATCTGTGCCGGCAAGAGAGAGGGGGGAGAGGGAGAGAGGTAGGCAGAGGGAGAGAGAAGAATCCGGTCAGCTAGTGGAGGCAGGCGCCGCTGGGGGCCCGCTGTGGTCGGGCCTTCCTGACGCCCCCAGGGGCGCTGGGGCCCCCGGGGGGAGAGAGGGGGTCAGGGTGACCACAGGAGCCCCGGCGTCCCCCACCACACCTGGGCCATTTCTCACGTCCGCCGAATTCAATCGGCAGTCGGACCGGGGCGCCCCGTCGTCCGGCCTCGCCGGCCTCACAGGGCCGGGCCCCGCCGGTGCCTTCGTGACGCGTCACGGGCCGTGACATCTCTGCTGCAGGGGTACCTGATACGGGGCCCAAGGCCGTCACAGAGCCCGCGCCGCAGGGGCCGGGATGACGAGGGTGTGTTTTTCTCCTCACATGAGGCACCGCCCCCCCCCCCCCCCATGTCGTGGCGACATGTGCAGTAATTAGGGCACCGCGCCGGCGGCATGCCAATTAGCGAACACGCACCGAACGCGATGAGCCTGGCAACGCTATTGCAAAATAGGCAGCGCCGTCTCGTCAGCACCCGGCCTCGGGCCTCGGGCCTCGGGCCTCGGGCCCCCGCGGGGGAGGCGGCGCTACTCCTCTGCCGTGGTCCTTTCTCTCACCGGGTTTTCGTACTCTTAAGTTAATTTTACAGAGCGACAGGAGTGCGGAGGGAGGAAGAGAGAGGAATTGGGGGGGGGGGGGGGGAGAGATGCGCCTATTAGTCGTACAGCAAAGTCAAGCAAGCAGGGGGGCTTAGGCAGCGGCGGCAAGGGATCGTCTCCACAAAGGCACCTAGCTTACGGCCACATGGCGCCCCGAGTTTGCTGGTATGGCTTGCCGCCTGCCCGCAAGACAGCGCACCCCCCCCCGCCCGCACCCCCGCCCGCACCCCCGCCCACACACGAGCACCATGTTGTCCCACACCAACAGGCATCAAACAGGCAGGAAACTTTCATTTGCGGCCAAGGAAATGAGAGATGACGTGCTCCGCGCGTCCCCAACACCCTCTGTGCCTGCGAGGAGGTAAGGTGAGAAACTCCAGGAGAGAGGGAGGGAGGGAGAGATGAAAGAGAGAGAGAGAGAGAGAGAGAGAGAGAGAGAGAGAGAGAGAGAGAGAGAGAGAGAGAGAGAGAGAGAGAGAGAGAGAGAGAGAGAGAGTGAGAGAGAAAGAGAGTGAGAGAGAGAGAGAGAGAGAGAGAGAGAGAGAGAGAGAGAGAGAGAGAGAGAGAGAGAGAGAGAGAGAGAGAGAGAGAGAGAGCGAGAGAGAGAGAGAGAGAGAGAGAGAGAGAGAGAGCGAGAGAGAGAGAGTGAGAGAGAGAGAGAGAGAGAGAGAGAGAGAGAGAGAGAGAGAGAGAGAGAGAGAGAGAGAGAGAGAGAGAGAGAGAGAGAGAGAGAGAGAGAGAGAGAGAGAGAGAGAGAGAGAAAGAGAAAACGAGAGAGAGAAAACGAGAGAGCGAGAGCGCTGCAGCCCGGGCCTCTCCCCAACACCCATTCCGGACCGGTGCTCACGCATGGCTTCACCTGCCGCCATCACACGCATTTGCCATCTTTATTCCTCTCTTCTTTGTCCACGGAGAAGCAGGCGAGGGCAGCTAAAAGTTAAATTGGATTATCCATCTCTGCTACGTCCGCTGACGGCGCCAGAGGAATCTAAGGGAAACATTGAGAAAGCTATGGATGGCGTCCCGAGTTTTAAAGGGGGGCACGTGGAGAGCAAAAGAAAGAGACAATCA
This sequence comes from Odontothrips loti, assembly GCA_038380765.1. Taxonomy (NCBI): domain Eukaryota; kingdom Metazoa; phylum Arthropoda; class Insecta; order Thysanoptera; family Thripidae; genus Odontothrips; species Odontothrips loti. Next base: position 10,493,193 of record CM076243.1, on the reverse strand, counting down.
AGGCTAAAGAAGCAATCAGTGCTGCCGCCGTTCCAGGAGATTCTTCACCTGCCGAGGAAAAAGAATGAGGCGCCGGGGTCCCTGCAGCCTTTGCAGCATCCTACCCAGTAAGTGAACGCGCCCGCCGGGGACGCAATTTATAATCAAAACCCAAGAGATAAGAAGAAAAAAATCAAAGTCCTCCAGCATCCCGCTGATAGCACGACGGCAATTCGGTGATCACCCGATCAGCCACGGGAGGGATCGCAGGGACAGAAGAGCTCCTGCTCTTCAGCATGTGGGCCCCATCCCCGTCAGCGAAGTCACAAACAACAAAACAACCAGGATGAGCAAACAGAAAAGAGAAACGAAAATTTTCCCCCAAATTCAACCGGATACGACGAGCATGCCCCGCTTCTGACTCCATAAGCGGCACACTGTACGGGCGGGTGGGTCGTGTCGGAAAGGAATCCGCGGGGGTGACAAAAGTTTGCCGGCTGGGAGGTCGTGGCGAGGCGAGGGCGGCGGAGGTGTACACCACGCACCACACCTGGCAGACACCACATCTGGACCGTAACGGCCCCCGGGGGACAGCGGAGCCAGCGGAGCCAGCCGAGCATGGCGGCGGAGCGGGGGGAGAGGAGGCAGAGTTCGCTCAACTTTGGGCAACAGTCCACCGCCTTGTTAGCGGGATGCGTTTATCCACATCGTAAGTAGGCGGCGGGATCTGGAACCAAGTTTGGGCCGATGAAGGCGAGGCGGGGCAGGTAATGGCCAACTGAATCGGCAGCAGCGCGCGTTCAGCTGGGCAGGGCAGCGGCAGCAGGGGCTGCTGCATGCTGCACCCCCAGCAGCCTCCCCGGCTATGGCTGCGGGCTCCGAGGCGTTCGCGGCTGATGAACACCGCGATATAGCCAGAGGAAGCGCAAATGGCAAGTAAGGGTGAGGGAGAGAGAGAGGGAGAGGCAGACGGGGCGGAGATGGGAGAGACACGGCCGCAAGTTAACCCAAGCGGACAGGACGTGGGGATTAGGGAAGCACCTATTACCTGTGAGTGCAGGCGGCGGCCGGCGGGGCCCGGAGCTCCCGGCCCGGGGTGTGTGTTCCATTAAGGCCCCGCCGGCCGCCGAGCCACTTGCGATGTTGTTATCATGGGAAAATGTGCCTTTCCCTCCCCCGGCCGCCCTCTAAACCGGAATTACTCCGTGAAAAAATGCGGCCACCCCGGCGCCCCCGTCCCAGGATCCCCTTTACCACCCCTTGGATTCCAGGGGCGCTAAAACCGTTAGCGGACGACGGACTGCAAAACTGCCACCCCCGCTGAGCCCGCTGAGCAGCGCGGCGAGCTGCCGCTGCAGATTACAGAGAGCCGGGCCTGCAGCCGGGGCCTGCAGCTGGGGGTGGCAGCTGGGGGTGGCAGCATGGTCCTGATCGCGCTGGGGAGGCGTGAACTAGAGAGACTCGGCGTGACTCTCTACTCTCTCTAGCGTGACGGCCGACAGGTAAGAGGAGGATGAGACAGGTGTGGCGCCGGGAGCGGACCTAGGAGGATTAGGCACACGCGTGCTCCGTGCTCCCTGGCGGCGCAGAGCGAGTTAGTCTCCGCTCCGCCTGCCGTGCCGAATACTCCTGTGGGCCGCACAGCCCCGCGCAGCCCCGCACAGCCCCGCACAGCCCCGCACAGCCCCGCACAGCCCCGCACAGCCCCGCGCAGCCCCGCACAGCCCCGCACAGCCCCGCGCAGCCCCGCACAGCCCCGCACAGCCCCAGCCCCGCACAGCCCCGCACAGCCCCGCGCAGCCCCGCACAGCCCCGCACAGCCCCGCACCGCGAGGGAAGCTTCGCGGCACGCGCTCTCGACACCAAAGTATTATATCGTGATGTGGCAAGTTGAGTTTGACGCGCCCGCCGCGAAACGTCATTTTCCGATTGCGGCTCACCGCGGTAGCACGGCAGGTGGCGGCTGGGGCCTCTGGCCTGGGCCGTGGATGCATAGTTAGTTACCCCTCGTTACCCCACGGGCCAGTTACAGTTACCCCCAAGTTACCCCCTCCCCTCCCCCGCGGCGTCATGGTCCAAGCACGCTTCGGCAATAAACCGAAGGCATGGGGCGCAGGTCGAGGGTGGTTGCCGGCGCGGTGCGAGACCAACAGCGCGTTTATAGGCCCCTCCGTACACTGTCTGAAAATACTGTCTTTATTGTCATGGCCACTAAAACAGCTCCTCTTCACAACGCCATAGAAGTTGGTGGGGAATGTTGAATATATACACAAGCAACAAAGCAGTTCCGCGTGCGCCGCAGGAGTTTCCGAAACACCCATAAATGCACCCCGGGCAAACTAAACGCCTCGCCCCGCCCCGCCACCTTGGAGCTCAGCGGTGCAGAGGCGACGTGTTTTTCTACATGCGCACGCACACGCGTGCAGATCGAACAGCTTCCCAGAGGCGCCTTTGGCAAGGCGGTGACTCACCGGCCATCAACTTTTATCTCTCACACACTGGCACCGGCCGCCACAGCCGCCACTCCTGCATAGAGATGGGCGCCGCGCCGATTACGCCGCGCCGCCGGCTCCAAGTAAAGAACCATGGTGCTGTAAAGTTTCATCCTTCTACCTATTCAAATCCTCGAGATTTGCTGGATGAAAAAGTGGAAAATCCGAAGGTTTCAACGTGTCTAGAGCAAAAACTAGAAGGCCCAGAGGCTTAGACACATATCGTTCGAATCAGCGTGTTCTGAACAATCGATTCATGAAATAATAAAAAAGCGATTGGAGACCCTTAAACTCTGACGTCTCGTTTCACGCGTGCGCGCGATCATTGAAAAAAAGAAGGGGTATAAAAAAAAGATCAAAACCTCTCCTTTTGCGCGTTCGGTTTCTTGTGCCCATTCATCCTCGCCAAAGCGTGAGAGAGAGAGAAGTTGAAATTTGAAATTGAAATTTTATTGAAATTGAAATTTGAGAGAGAGAGAGAGAGAGAGAGAGAGAGAGAGAGAGAGAGAGAGAGAGAGAGAGAGAGAGAGAGAGAGAGAGAGAGAGAGAGAGAGAGAGAGAGAGAGAGAGAGAGAGAGAGAGAGAGAGAGAGAGAGAGAGAGAGAGAGAGAGAGAGAGAGAGAGAGGGGGGGGGGGGGAGACAGCGAGAGACGGGGAAGGGAGGGGCGGATGGAAAAGAAAACGTAAGTAGGGCAATTCACCTCCTTTTGGTGAAAACGGCAAAAGGACGCGGCGTGGCGTGGTGCCCAGGCTGGGGCCGGGACCGTAAATCTAGCTTTAATTCACGCACCCGGAGAGGCTCACGACGGCGCCAGACGACGCCCCCCTCCTCCACACGTGTATAGCGTTTCAAAGGCAACGCATGGGGATGGCGGCGGAGTGTCGCTCACCTGCACCCCCCGCAGAGTGTCGCTCACCTGCACCCCCCGCAGAGTGTCGCTCACCTGCCCCCCTGCAGTGTCGCTCACCTGCACCCTGCACTCCCCCCGCAGAGTGTCGCTCACCTGCACCCTCCGCAGAGTGTCGCTCACCTGGAGCCCCAGGACCAGAGGCCGGAACTGAAGAGAAAACCGTGCGGTGAAACCCAAGAGTCCTCAACAGCGATCCATTGCACAGCCCGCGGGCGTGTGTGTGCGCTATTCGCCGCATGCGCTAGTACAGCCCGTGTCGCTCGCATTCTGACAACTCACTGCCGACTCACTCAACGGTGACGCGTATGCCAGCGAGCGCCCGCACGAGCACATAATGGCGACACAACGACGACATTTTTCTCCCCCCCTCCGCGAGTTGATGGAATGCAAACATTGACATCCCTGCGGGTGCCTGCGGGGCACGCCGACGGCGCCGCCAACACCTGCTGCAGGCACTGGGCGGGGCGGGGCGGGGTGGGGCCCGAGGTACGTCTGCCGTCTTAGTTATGCCGCTCCAAGCCGGCCTGACGCTCCCGAAGGGCGAATTCGACGAGGTAAATTGCGGGGCCAGGGGGTCCGGGCTTAAACACAGCTTTCCATTCATTCCGCCAGACAAGAGAAAAGTTGCCACTGGTTAATGTCTCCTTTTAAGAAATCAGTGACGCGTTTTTTCGAAATTTTGACGTAAAACGACGACGACAGAACAAAACGGAGTCAGCAAAAGCTTTCCTCCCCCACGTGTTAAAAACAAAACTAAGGCGAGCAAAGAGAAAGAGCAGGGCAGGGGCTGGCATGGCAAGCTGGACCCAGCTCGGCGACACTGGGCCCCACTGAGGGCTCGCCTGGCCGAGGCCCAGCCGAGGGCGGCCGGGGGCGGCCGCAGGGGCCCAGCGGGGCCGCGGGGAGCGGGAGCAGACAGATGTTATTTAGAAGTTGTGCCGTCTCTCTGCTTTCCGTCAGCGGGACACTTCCCCGGAGTCGCCCCGCCCCACCCCGCCGCCTCCCTCTCCAGGCAACCAAATCCACTTTACGCAAGTTTTCACGGGCGTCGGAGCGGATGTGTGCGACCCCGCGGGAGAGAATCCCCACATCGTGGGCCTCACTGAACTGACCCTGCGGCACACATGTGCACGCACGGCGACCACTCTGCTCTGAGACCATTTCCCTCCCCGAAAACCCCCAAGAATTCGGACGGAGATATCCCAGTCAATGCTTCGCAATTCCCCTAACATGCTTTGCGCGAGGAAACCGCAGCAAGTAATAAGGTCTGCTTCTCCGGGTGAAGAATCGCGCAATCAAGCAGCATAAATAGCAGCCCATGCCGCTACCCCGGCCGGCCCCGGCCGCCTCTCACCTCGAGCCGCCGTGCAAAAGGCGACGCAAAAGCCCTCAACCGCTTACCCCTATGGATAGCCGCAAGGACGGCTCAATACGCCGCGCAGACGTCACAGCAATATACCTGCAACAAAAGAATGAAAGGAGGAATGTTAAAAAAATACATATCGAAATCATGCCGACCTCTCACAGCCTCAATCGTAGTCCATTTTTTGTACCTCGTTAAATCCGTCTTTTTTTCCGTTGAGCGGGAACACATGCGAATCAATGTAACGCGCTTGAGTTTATGGAGGGCGCGGCCGGAGGCGTGGCGGGGATTAGTTTGATGAAAAGGAGATCAGGCTGCCTCCAATTACGGCGTGAAAGCCGGCTGAAGCGCGGCTCTAATAAACAGGAATAACGCACTGGCGGGCCAATGGAGAAGCCAGCGGGGGCCTCAAAGTAATTTACGCGTAGCTCCAGACTCTCGGCCCATCATGGACACGCTGTACCGCTGGAGAAGTCAACCCCTCGGGGCGCACCCACTGGCTGGAGAGAGACACCCCCGAGCCACTGCTGGAGAAGACAACCCCTTGGAGCGTACCCACTGCTGGAGAAGACAACCTCTTGGGGCGTACCCGCTAGTGGAGAAAACAACCCCTTGGGGGGTACCTACTGCTGGAGAAAAAAAAACCCTGGGGCGTACCCACTGCTGGAGAAGACAACTCCTTCAAACGTACCTACTGCTGGAGAAGACAACCCCTTGAGGCGCACCTACTGCTGGAGAAGACAACTCCTTAAGGCGTACCCACTGCTGCAAGAAGCCGGCCCCATCACGCGTGCGCCACAGGAGGTCAATCCCCACGGCGCGTGTCCGGCGTATTAGTGGGGCAATGTCAAGTGCGCGTGGAAATATTGCCAGGCAAAGCCGGGCCGAGCGCCGTGCTGAGCGCCGTGCTGAGCGCCGTGCTGAGCGCCGTGCTGAGCGCCGTGCTGAGCGCCGTGCTGAGCGCCGTGCTGAGCGCCGTGCTGAGCGCCGTGCTGAGCGCCGTGCTGAGCGCCGTGCTGAGCGCCGTGCTGAGCGTCGGGCCAGGCGCGCCGCGCCCTCTGATCCTGATAGATCGGCCGCAAAGGAGACTGTGCTGGGCCGGCTGCCTCACGGGGCGCTGCGCCGCTGCGCCGCGGCCAAGGCTTCGCGCCAAGGCTTCGCGCCAAGGCTGCTGCGCAGTGCAACCGGGCCGATGGGAAAACGACCCAACGATGCGGTTTTAAATACCGCACCGGAGGGGGTGGAACGCCGTGATGGTCGGTGGCCGAAAGCCCCTCCACGCCCCCCGCCGCCCCCAGCTCCGCCCCCGGGCCACGGCTGTTTACGACACCCATGATGGCACATACGCCGTTAAACACTGCATTACACCGTGCTGCAGCAGCGCGCTGGGCAGGGCGCATCGGGAACGTGTGCCGACAGCGGGAACATACATTGTTTGCCTTCCGCGTTCCGTTCCCATCGCGCGCCCTGACGCACGCGCGCGCGCGCGCACACACACACACACACACACACACACACACACGGCCCGACCGGCCGGATACCGCGGCGAGCAAATTCACGTAACTCCGATCCAAATCATGAAGAGTCAGCAGAGAAACGCGGCCAGCAGACAGCGCCACCGCCCGGGGGCGCCGTGCCACGCCGTGCCGCGCCGTGCCGCGCCGTGCAGACTCCCTGCGGACTTTTTTACCTCTTCGCCAGCAGTCGGTGTGGGAACCGTTCGGCACGTTCCCTGCTGGACGAGGGCGGTCTAGTCCGGTGCGCCCCGGCCGGCTGCTGGGGGCCGAGGCGGCTGGGGTGTCACGACTCAGTGGGCTCACCATGCCGCACCCCCACCCAATCACCACTAATCTCATCCCCGACCGGCCATAACACGGCACCCCTCCGAGATAACTTCACTGCTGCTCCGGTTCCTCCGTTCCTCCCCTCGGCCGCCCATCCCCCCCCCCCGCCAGTCCGCCTCATGGGAGGGACGCAACAACCCACTATGCCGACCGACCCCATCTCAATGCAAAATTTTCAATAACAGCAAGGGCCAGGATGAGAAATGAAGGAGGGAGCGTATGACGCGTGTTGGAGGGCCAGCGGGGGTCCCTAATGATTTGAAACAAAAATCGAATGGAGTTCTTGGTTCGACTTTCTGTTCAGGAACAGAGGGCTTGGACCTGCTTGGACCTCAACCGAGCGCTGCAACATATGGCTGGCAATATCACAGAGGGAGGAGAGAGAGACCATTAGGGGAGGGAATCGATTCCGATATGAATGACGCGACCTGCGCGGCCCAACGAATAGGAACGGATAGATACGGGAGCAGGGAGGAGCGCTTAAAGAAGAAACGAGGAAACAAGAAGAACGGCCGGAAAAAGAGCGGGCGAGGCCGGGGAAGAAGCGAGACGGCATCTCTTCTTGCGCACGGCACACCGGACCATTTGTCAGGATCAATTAATTTCGCCACCAATTTCACCCCTATCCCACTCCAACTCCGTCCGCATCAAACCCACGAGAGCGGGGAAAAATAAATAAAAGGGCAAACCCCTCTAAACAATTTCGTCGAAGACCATTTATCTTGGTGAGCGTCCTTCCGACCTAAGGAACAATCCATACACAAGGCGGTGCCCGGCCGGAGCATCCGAAGCGACCCAAAATCTGGGGGCCGCATCACAGGGGATGGGACGAGAGCGCGGAGCATATTTTATTCATTGTCGCATCGTGGGTGTCTCTGATAAATCTCATCAACTGGCATCCTCTCCCCCCCCCCCCCCCCTCCTCTCCTACGGGCCTCAGTCGGGGCCTCAGACAGGACACGAAAACGGCAGAGAAATTTATGGTCCTCCCTGCACTTTTCGCCTTCCCTTCTCGTGCACTTGCAGACGGGAGAAAGGGAGGGAAGTGTGTGAGAGAGAAAGAAAGGGGAGAGAGAGAGAGAGAGAGAGAGAGAGAGAGAGAGAGAGAGAGAGAGAGAGAGAGAGAGAGAGAGAGAGAGAGAGAGAGAGAGAGAGAGAGAGAGAGAGAGAGAGAGAGAGAGAGAGAGAGAGAGAGAGAGAGAGAGAGAGAGAGAGAGAGAGCAAGGACGAACGTCGGTGAAGCAAGCAGCAGGTAGGCCACTCTAAGAGTTGATTACTACTCTTCCTCAAGTGTGACGATTATCACACTACTTGGCAGACTGGCTGCACACGTGACGGACAGCTGTGAGCGCACCACCGGTACACGCCGGTGGCAATCCTTCTCAAGACACCACCACGTCAACGTCAACCCTTATGAGTTTTGCTGGCAGAGAATTTTAAGAATAAGGGGTGGGCAGACAGAGATGAGAATAGAAAGGGCGGAGAGGGGGTGGGGGTGGAGGAGAGCCAAGAGAAAAGAACAGGGGGCGGGAAGTTGGAAGTGCAGCCAAGCCAGCCAGCCCCTCTGCACCGCTTATCCCCAACACAAACAGAGGGCCTCTTCGCTTCTAAAAGTTTCTGAAGGGTCCACAACGCTTCTAATGAGAGCTGCGAATGGAAGCGAGGGGAGGAGGGGGGGGGGGGTTATGGCGGCGTCTGAAGTACGGGAGCAGGTGCGCCAGGCAATGAAGTACTTCCTTGATAAATGCGAGTCGAAGATGCGCGGTACTCGATGGGTATTTCGAAATCACATATATCATCTCCCCCCCCCTCCCTCAATCTCTGTCCGCCCAGCCCTCTTCCGCCCCCCTCCCTCCCCCCTTCTCCCGCTCTAGCCCTTACCCCCCACCGCACACACAACAGGCGCATCGGCCAGAACAGACGAAATTTCCGGACTCCAGACAAGGAGAGATGGCGCAACGTGGCAGAACACCATTTCCGCCTCCTTTAACGTGTCTGTGTGTGTGTGTGTGTGAGTGTCTGTGCGCACGCGCTGCTAAGCGTGCAGCATCTGTTGCAATTTCTCATATGCCGATTTCCACGCATCCCAGCAGCCATTTACTCAACGACTGCCAATCCTCTCATTTGCAAATATGAACAAATTAAGGGTCCGAACAACGGGAGACCAAAAAGGAGAAAGGGAGAATAATACAAATTCGCATATCGAGGGAGCGCGCACCCCGCCCGGCACGCGAGCGTGGTGAATTATCGCTGAGAGTGGGTACTGGGAGTGGTGCCGGCGGACACAATACCGACCCCTCCCCGTGTTCACACCCCTGACGGCGCGGCGCGGTGTCCGAGTCCCTCCCCTCGCCGCCAGACCATTGTCTCCTTCAGCCACTTCCGATATGTCCCGTAATCGCTGCCCTCACGCACCCCACGATCGTGGGCCACGCCACGACCCACCCCAACAGCACCGCGGCGGGGGGACGGACAGGCCGAGGCCGAGAGAGCGACGGCGAGGGTCACAGCGTAGGAACGGGGATGGAGTCAAGATCCCGTCCGCTCTGGCCTCCCGATTAAAACCGTACCTAATTGGCTGGGGGTTAGCCAATGGGGCGAGGCTATCCGCGGGAGCTACAAGCGAAGCCCGAAGCCCGAAGCCCTCATCCCGGGGCTGATCCTTTGAAATACTTGGAATCCGCCGAGCTGAGGCTGCGGGGAGGAGCCGGGCGGAGCGGGCCGGAGCCAGGCCGCAGAGCAAAACCTCCCGGCGAGATGTTCTCCGCCGAGCGCTGCGCTCCGCTGTTGCGGTCACGACCAGCAGCCGGGTCTTTGAGGACACCCCCTCGCCTTCTCGGGCCCCCGGCTCGCTGCGGCCTAGGGCCCCGCTAGGCGGCGCTAGGCTGGGGCCGCGCCCAGGACATGCCCAGCCCAGGCCAGGCCCAATCAGGAGGAATGTCGTCAAGAGTTCCCCATCATACTTCCAACTTACAACGAGACAAGGGCGGCGGCGGCAGCGCGGCAATCGAGCCGAGCCGAGCCGAGCCGAGCCCCGACGCCGGCGACACGAAGGCGGCAGCGGTTTGGCCAAAGTTTTAATCTGGCCTCAAGGAATAAGGCCAGGCAGGCAGGCTTGTCGGTACTCAACGCCAGGCGTCGGGCCGAGCCGAGCCCAAGTGCTGGGCCTGTCCGTCCGGCTCCGGCCGCCTGTCCGGCTCCGGCCGCCTGTCCGGCTCCGGCCGCCTGTCCGGCTCCGGCCGCCTGTCCGGCTCCGGCCGCCTGTCCGGCTCCGGCCGCCTGTCCGGCTCCGGCCGCCTGTCCGGCTCCGGCCGCCTGTCCGGCTCCGGCCGCCTGTCCGGCTCCGGCCGCCTGTCCGGCTCCGGCCGCCTGTCCGGCTCCGGCCGCCTGTCCAGCTCCGGCCGCCTGTCCGGCTCGTCACCCGCTGCACACAAACGCAGCGCAGCGCAGCCCCCAGCCTCACGGCTACGGCCGTGCTCACAGGGGAGACTGATGGGGCGGCGAGACAAGGCAGAAACACTCGAAGCCATTTACTCCTTCCGAGGGAGATGAACGAAGCGCCGACGTCTTGCGCAGTTACTTTTCTCGTCGAGTCTCCCACTGCCCCACCCCACCCCATCCCAAAAGGCAATAAATGTCTCGAACGACAGACTCGTTCTGTCGGCCGCAGGGCGCGGGACGCACGCCGGCAACAGACAACGAAGCCGCCGGCTGGCAGGCGTCGAATTTTTAATCGTGTCGAGAGGTAGAGAAGGTTAGCGGGGGTCGCCGCTGCCGCAGACACGGCGCACGTGTGCGGCCGCTAAGACCGGAGTAACGCCCGGAGTGACGCCCGGACTAACGCTTGGCGTAACGCTTGGCGTAACGCTTGGCGTAACGCTTGGCGTTGGCGTAACGCCCTGGCGCCTGCAATAATTGGAGTGGATGGTACTACCGTAAACTTGGACCAATCCCACCGGACCGCCGTCCCATCGAACACACGGCTGACTATGCGAGGCCACGCCGGCCGGCGCTCCCCCGTCCTCTCCTGTCCTACTTACCGGGCACACACACGCACGCACACACACACACACACACACACACACACACACACACACACAACCACCCTCCCGCCTCACACCCCTACCCTACGGAAAAAGATAACAGAAAAAGGGGTTGAAGTTGCAGGGGGTAAACTTGATTTTTATTTTATATTTTGAATATAGTGGTACGACGGTTGCGGCGGGCCGGACCGCGAGGAAGGAGCGGACGGACCAGGGCGGAACGAGTGGAGCGGCACGTAACTTAGGCGGCGATCGCCCCTCTTTTTGCCCCGTCACGAATAAGGACCGGGAGGCGGAACGTCAAACGGACGAGGCATGGAGGGGGTGGAGAGGGTGGAGGCATGCAGGATTAAACAGAGGACGATCGCTTTGCAATCACGACTCGCTGCGAGGCGTGCTGCTATTGCCTCTCGTGGTATCGAGTGATCACGTGATCCCCCCCCCCCCCCCCGGCATCTCCACCTGAAGGCAGACGAGAATCAATGCCGGACGGGCCGCGCTGGGCTGGGCCCGGCCCTGGTCTGGTCTGGGTTCTGGGTCTGTCTGCGGGGCGGCTGCTTCATCCCAGCCCCGCCAGCCCCGCGCCACACCGCCACTCCACATACGGCGCCGCGATCCTCAGCGATTTCCCCAGGGCGTTGCAAAGGAGAGCGGGCCGGGCCGGGCCCTGCTCAGCGCGGCCAGACAGACACCGTGCAGCCCAGCCCAGCCCAGCCCAGCCCAGCCCAGCCCAGCCCTGGCTGATCAGGCGAACAACAAAAGAGAGGAGGGCGTCATCAAAATTTCACGACCGAGCGGCCTACAGGGGGGAAGGGGATATGTTCCGGCGCGTGTCCAGGCGAGGGAGCACGCGCGCGCGCGCGCACACGGGCACGCACATGCAACACATGTGCCACGCGCACCGTGGCAGCAGGCCGCAGCAGGCCATCAGTCTACAACCAGGAGCCGCCCAAATCAGAATTTCCCTTCCTACTATACTTCCTCAAGGGTTGCACTGCCTTGGCCAGATCTCGCTGGTTGTGTAGGAGAGGAACGGCCCCCGCCACGGCCATTTCCCCGCGCCTTCCGTCATGGCCGCCGACTGCAGCGCGCGTATACTGACTGACTCCCCGACCAAAGAAAGAGCAAGCAGTCGCAGCGGCTCCTAATAAAATGAGGGGAGGGAGAGGGAGGGGAGAGAGAGAGAGAGAGAGAGAGAGAGAGAGAGAGAGAGAGAGAGAGAGAGAGAGAGAGAGAGAGAGAGAGAGAGACAGAGAGAGAGAGAGAGAGAGAGAGAGAGAGAGAGAGAGAGAGAGAGAGAGAGAGAGAGAGAGAGAGAGAGAGAGAGAGAGAGAGAGAGAGAGAGAGAGAGAGAGAGAGAGAGAGAGAGAGAGAGAGAGAGAGAGAGAGAGAACGATCCTCGCCGCCACGACTATGTTGCAGAGGAACAAGGAACACGGCAAGACCTTCTCGCAGCCGCCAGTGCACGGGCGGGAGGCGCGAGGGGAGGCGGCAGGGTCTTCGCAGCCCAACTTGACTGAATATCACTCCTTTTAATATTCCCAGCGAATATGAACGTCGACGCGGCGAGGCATACGCCAAGGTGTGCGCGGAGCCCGCGGCCGCCCTCCCCGCCTCACCACCGCCACCAAGGGGGTCGTCGAGGACCACAAAGCGGCCCGCCATGTGTCCAACGGGACGCGGTATATCCGCTCGCAAGGTGCCATGTAATGCTACGCACCAGAGTGAATAACTCCCTCGGTCATGAGTCTCGGAGGCCAGAATGTCAGAGGCAGAGGGGTCAAATTTTATCCGGACCATGAAAGCCTGTGAAAGCCGGCGACAGAGATGGGCTCCTCCGGCCCAGCCCAGCCCAGACGCGCCCGCCCTGCCGACCCTCTGTCCACTTTCTTCTGCTTCCACCCCGGCGTCCTCTCTCTGTCCTTATTATCACTCCCTTTCGCGTCTCTGAAATTCCCCCTCCCTCCCCCCCCTCTCTCTCTCTCTCTCTCTCTCTCTCTCTCTCTCTCTCTCTCTCTCTCATCCCCCCCACACACACACACTTAGGCACGTGACCATTTGTACACACACACACACACACATATGGGGAAGCAGCCGTGAGGTGGAAAGGAGGCAACTTTCTGACAGAATCTCCATGAAACGCAGAGCAAATATAACGCGGTAAAGGCAGAACTCGACGGGGGCAGGGCAGGCACCGAGGTAATACCCCGGCCCGGCACGCAGCCGCGGCGCCGGCAGCAACAACCCGGACCAAAAGTCATCCCCACTTCTCGGAACGGGGTAGACAGGGAACACTGCTCTCGCGTAATGGGGAACGTGGTCGGAGTACAACAAACTTCGATGGGAGCGAACTGCGACAAGAAACATTCATCACGTCGTGTTTCGACATTGCAAATTAAATTTTGTAACATTTTATTTTTGACGGAACCCATTTTATAAAGGGGTGGGCAAGTGACAGTTCGGCACACAGCACTTTTTAAAAGAAAAAGAAAAATTTAAAACAAACTCCAATACGTACTTTTTGTCGTTTCTTTGCAATAACGACCCATCGCAAATATTAGTGATGTGTTTTGCAATATACTGACTTCCCTCCCCGTCCGGCAAAGTATCAGAGAGGGCGGGACGTCCGTCACCCCTTCCACCGCAGTTCACATCATATCAGATGTTCCGAACTCAAACTTCCCCCTCTGATCCAGCTAACGTTCGCACGCTGTACGCAAAGGCAACATTTTGAACTCTACATCGGGATGGCGTGGCGTGGCGTGGCGCCGAGCTACACCGGACCACCAAAGTTGCGGACGCTAATTGCGCTGTGAGGCGGCACCCCGGCGACGCCACGATCCAATGGCGCCGCACGCCCGATCTGCACAAACTATTGGCGACAAAGCAATAGGACCGCACAGCCGCACAGCGCACCTCTATATCCGACCCTCACATGGCCCTGCAGCCCCCCCCCCCCCCCCCCTCCTGGCCCGCCCGGCCAGACCTAGGCAGGCAGGCAGGCAAGCAGGCGTGCCGTCCAACTTTGCCCATTCATTTTTCACCGGGCCCCGGCCAGCCCTGGCCAGCCCCGTTCATAGCGCTGAGTTTGGTAGGCCCCCAGGGCTGCCCGGGGCCGGGCCGCCCGCATCAACTGTGATTGCCGCACACTTATCCGCGCTATCCGATTCAATATTTGGGACGGACGTGCCGGCGGGGCCTAGGCGGCCTAGGCCGGGGCCAGCCGGGGCAGGGGCCTGCAGGGGCACCGTGGGGGGAGCGGGGGGGGGGGGGGGCTCCGAGACACGGGACAGGAGGGGCCGACATAGCGCCGAGCTGAACGGGCCTGGAGGGTGCGACTCGGAAGAAAAGAGGAGAAGAGCCTCGCGAAGAGCCGGCACACTTTTCCCTCGATTAGGGAGTGGCGTTCATTAAATGCCCCCCTCCCCCCCCCTCCCTCTCTCTCTCTCTCTCTCTCTCTCTCTCTCTCTCTCTCTCTCTCTCTCTCTCTCTCTCTCTCTCTCTCTCTCTCTCTCTCTCTCTCTCTCTCTCTCTCTAGCGGCCGCTTCCGAGGACAAGCCAGACAAAACTCCCTGGTGCGGTCCTAGAGGTTTGCCTCGGGAATTAAAACGATCCTCCCTGCCCTTAATAGTTCTGGCTTATTAAAAAGAGCTCCGCGCTCGACTCTGGGGGTGAAACGTGCGGCTGCCGAGTCCATCCCGTCGGGGGCCCAACGCATCCACGCATACCCCCCCCCCCCCCCACCTCCCCACCAGAATGCCGACTCTGATCCTCAAGCACTCCAATTAAGGTGAAAGGCCAGTACGTCATCTCTAGAAAAAAATCTCGCGAGGAGCTCTCTGCATCGACTATTCGACTTTTTATTATTTTTCTCCCCCCAAGCTGAACAAGTGTCGTTGTTGTTCATTTGAGTTCCTTCACATACCGCTAGATGGCGATGGCACCACAGAAATGGGCGGAGCTGTGCTGCGGTTCTGCCAACTTTCAAAATTTGTTTTATTTTTAAAATATCCAGCATCGTTGTTCCCACATTATATTTTACATCTTTTTTTATAGAATATAATTGAACCCGTGTTAACAACTGCAGATTATTAACACAACGTTCAACATATCACCATTGATGCTTTTTGTTTCTGTTTCAGAATGACACATTGGCATCGCACGAATGAGGCGGAGAACCTAAAACAATTGTACCAATATACTTATAAAAATATTTCCAGTTTATTTAACAAAAGCAGACTTAAGCGATCTTCTACAGTCCAGAATTGGGCGTGTGACCATATCATTTCCGAGTAGTTTTACAATCGTCCCTTGTTTGTTTTTGTACGACTCGCGAACCTCGCATGCCCCAGTGAGTGTGGCTTCCTCTTCACACGCGAGCCCTGCACGTCCGTGAGTGTGAGCGTGTGCGCGGATCGGGTGCGCCCAATGACCCATGTAGAGCAGACAGAAAGAGAAGAGCGGTGCAGCACCGCGGCGCCATGACTTGATTATGAGCCGCGGCTGCAGTCCGGTGCCCCCCCAGGGCTGGCGCCCAGCCCCCCCCCCCCCCTCCCCTCCCCACCCCCGGGGCCGCTGCTCGTTTCCCAAATGGATCACACTTTGATGTGCCCCCTGAAACTTTCCCCCCCGGCCGGCCGGAGAGACTCCTGCACACAATCGTCCACATAAGTCGAAACTTTTTCCACAATCTGTTCACCTGCTGCTGCTCCCGTGTGGCCGGCATATTGTCCAGGTGCGCCAGCCAACTTTGGCCGAAAGTAGAAGGGGGGGCATTATGTGTGCCCCCCCCCCCGTGCAGCCACGTCGGCAGAGCGCAACTTGTTCACCAAGACAAACGCTGCGCCCCTGCCGGCTGCACGAATTAGGGCCGACCCCGAGTCGAGCTGGCTGCCAGCCCATCACAGGAGCGGAGAGATGCGAAGCGGCCAGCGGGCGCCCGAGCGCCGGGCAGGGTAGGCGGGCCCGCCGCGCACCGGTGCGTGCCATTGCCTACCCACCAGGCGCCCTCCCAGCGCCTCCCAGCGCCCGCGGCCGTGAGAACCCTCTTCATACTAGTATCTGTTTCGAGCGGCGGTGAGGGGCGGGCAATGGGGGTTAAGGAGTAGAGAGTGAGGGGGGGGGGGGAGGGGGAGACGGGATGAGGGAGGGGGGGGGGGGGCAATCCCGCGCAACATAAGGGCCCAAAAGTTTCGAGCGCAACCTGCATGCGGCAACTCCACCCGGGCCCCGCCGTGTACAACTACCCCGCGCTGTCACGAGCGCCGCAACCCCGCAGGGCCCGCAGGCCACAAGGGCCCGCAGGCCGTGTACCGGCCGCAGCACACATACAAGGTGCAGGCTCAGCACTGCAGCCCCACAAAGCGACGCCTTGGTGCCCCCCACAGGGCCCCACAGGGCCCCGCCGGCCTCCCCGTAAGCACTGGACGTGTGTGTGTGTGTGTGTGTGTGTGTGTGTGTGTGTGTGTGTGTGTGTGTGCGTGCGTGCGTGCTGCAAAGCGCAGTGTATCGGGACGCCCTGATTTGCACACAACACGGCAGCAGCAGCATAGCGGAGGCAGAGCACGTCATTGAGACGGCTGGGGTGGCCGGTCAGGTGGTCGTGCCGTGGGGCGTGCCGTGAGGCCTGTCGTGGGGCGTGCCGTGGGGCCTGCCGTGGGTGGGGGGTGAGTGCATATCTGTCTCACTTGCTCATCAAGTGCACATCGGCCGGTGCGGTCCGCACGCACACACAGCGCCGCAGACCTCATCACCTATTCGTCATGCGGCGGGCACACGGCCTGGCCCCCGCACAGCACAGGCTCCCATGCCCTCCCCCCGCAGCCCCCGCAGCCCCCGCAGCCCCCGCCTGCCAGCCGCAGCGGCACACGGCCATCCATCGTGGGCCCGCCGTATGCGTGCAGCCGTATCGTCCGTAACAAACGGCCATACGCCCGGCGCCGCGCTCTGCTCCGACCCGATCTGGCAATTTGCGAATCCCGATCGCTGGCTCCGCTGGCTCCGCTGGCTCCGCTGGCTCCGCTGGCTCGGACAGCTCGGAACCGACACCTCCGCGCCGTCAAAGTAGGAAGCCCGTGGCTAACATCGTCCGAGCCCAGGCCGCGGAAAATTGAACCGAAATCTGCGCTGAGACCCGCCTGCACTCTAATCCGCACTCTGGCGGGGGCTGGGCGGCTCCAGCGGACGGTGTTTCTGATCAGCTGACCGCGACCCTCCTCTGTTTCGGTCGCATGGGAGTGTCCCTCCCCGCCCCCCCTCCCCGGCCCGACCGGCAAACCGCAGTCGAGCGAATATCGCAGAGAGGATATGGTACAACACGGCAGGGAGAGGTGCGCCGTGCCTGCGACGGCAGCCTAGCGCTGTGAGGGTCAGCGTATCCGGCGGGACAGGCGGGCACAGCAGGGCACAGCAGGGCACAGCAGGGCACAGCAGGGCACAGCAGGGCACAGCAGGGCAGCAGGGCACAGCAGGGCACAGGCGCACTATAAAAAATTCGTACAATTACACGGCTCAGCAGGGTTCCGAGACACGTCAAACACCGCGAGTCCTTAGTCCCTGGCCCCAGGTCCACAAAACTGGGCGAAAAAGAAAAACGCGATAACGCTTAAAATTGTATTTGCGCCTTTCAGACGCAGTCGAAAACCGTAACCTAGTCAGGCCCAGTGTGGATGCTCACCGGACAGCGGCCCGGGACGGCACCACGGACCACGGGCTCCACGGGCACCCACCTGGAAGCGACAAACAGCGAGGATCGTTAGCACTCCGGTGTCAGGGGACGCAGGCGCAGCCAGGCGCAGCCAGGCGCAGCAAGCGAGGGGTCTCTCAATTTTTTTTGACGTTTTTCTGATTTTAGAAATTACTTTTTGAATTTTTGCTAGTGTTTCTCTGGGGTTTATTGGGGGTGTCTACTGATATTTTGTTTTAAGTGAGGAACCACGGACCCTCGGCAGCGCGCAGCTGAAACGCTTTTCGCGATGTAGGAGAACCTTGGCAAAAAAAAAAGGGGATAGGGGGTGGGGGAGTAACATATAGAGGAACCTTATAACGTATACAACACGATGGGAAAGTATATTATGCATATGTGTGTCCCGTCGTGTTGGAGAGAGGGATCAGGGGGAGGGGGGAGGGAGGCAGCAAAAGTGAGAGAGGAAGAGAGAAGGACACCAAAAGGGAGCGGACCAAGGAGAGTGTCGCGCCGCGATGAAGTGTTGCGAGACATTCCAGATTCATGGGAGGTAAATAATGAAAGATGACGATGGCATTGTCCCGCCGGCAGACGGGAGCCGGCGGAGAGAGGGTAGGAGAGAGAGAGATGGAGAGGGGGAGGGAGCGAGAGAGACCGCCCGCTGGGCCAGCAGGGATCAAGAGAGACGGAAAGTGATTTACGGCGCGTCCTCGCTCAGCAAGCGCGCGTCTATTCAATTTCACCACAAATTCACCCGCCAAATTGGCAGTGATGAATCATGAATTATGAAGCCCTCGTGCCAAATTGTTGTTGACGTCCCGATCGCGCAATCGCGCGTTTTTTGACTACTGGCTGCTACTGGGCATCCTCTTATTTAACAAGGTGGCGCATTGTGCCGGAGGACGGCGGGGAAAACGAAGCTTGACTCGACATCAGATACGCGAAGCAGGAAGGGAGAGAAAGGGCGACGAGATAGGATGACAGAAACGTACAGAATGGGACGGAGAGGGACCATGCTACGGGACGGACCGGCTCAATGAGCCCTCCGCTGCTGTCCACACACACACACACACACACACACACACACACACACACACACACACACACACACACACACACACACACACACACACACACACACACACACACACACAGAGGCCGCCCTTGGGCGCAGAAAATTAAAGCATTTGCGCGGAAATACGGGCGCAGCAAGATAGAGAGCGGGCGAGCAAGTAACGGCGCAACTAAATGCGGACCAGGCGCTGGGCGCTGGCTGGCGCTGGCCGCGCCCATGGCTGCGCCGGGCCCTCCAGTCCTGCTCGTCGCCCCGCAAAGGTGTCCGGCTTTCCGTGCGCGCCTTCCGACTTCAGTCTGCGCCTCTTAAACAGGACGAGACGATCATTAGTTTAATGAAGTCTTTTGAATGAATGAAACTGAAATTTTCTGCTTGCATTTCCAAGGCACGCTGCCGTGGGGGCAGAACCTCCTCCTCCTTATCTGCGCGGTACTCCAGCTGGCGCTCGCGTAAGCCGGCCCCCCGGATCCCGGTAGGAGCGCAGGCAGGGCAGGCCAGGCAGGCAGGCAGGCAGGCAGGCAGGTAGGAAGGCAGGCAGGCAGGCAGGCAGGCAGGCAGGCAGGCAGGCAGGCAGGCAGGCAGGCAGGCAGGCAGGCAGGCAGGCAGGCAGGCAGGCAGGCAGGCAGGCAGGCAGGCAGGCAGGAAGGCAGGCAGGGCAGGCAGGCAGGCAGGCAGGCAGGCAGGCAGGCAGGCAGGCAGGCAGGCAGGCAGGCAGGCAGGCAGGCAGGCAGGCAGGCAGGCAGGCAGGCAGCGGACACCGGCGGAGCACCAGCCAAGAGGCTAGGCCCGGCGGGAGCCCATCAAGAGAGGCTTCAAAAAATTTAAATCCCTATTCAAATAGGAAGCAGATGATACCAACTCTAAATGTCGCCCAGTTTCCTCAGGGTTTAGGATGTTATGAAACTAAAGTTTTATGTGTGTGTCTGTGAAAGCAGAACTTATCTTTTGTTGTATTATGAGGGAGAGCCGAAGATATTTGCAAGGAAAGAACATCTCCTGAGGCAAATTTGTTTACAGGAAAGTTAATTTTCGGTTTCGGTAGGCCCTTGGCCAAGCGAGCGAAGGCGAAGCCAGCCGAGTGCAGGCGGCGTTCTGGACAACAATGCTACCCGAGCAGTGCGCGACGATCTCGCGGCTCGCGGCTCGCGGCCCGCCAGCGGTCCCACGGGTCCCCCCTGGTGCCGGCCCACCTTATATTAATAGTTCGCCGCACTCGCTACGCCTTTTCGACTTGGGAGTAAAAGCTAGCTGACACCTGAAACTAATTAAGTTTTGATTTTTAGCTTTAATGTTAGTGTTTTGAGGTATCATCTGCTAAAAAGTTATGAATAAATGAATGACTAAGGACATTTTAATTCAAACCTGCTGCCGGCTGGTGTGCGCACCTCTAACGCGGGTGGGTTCAAACACCGGCCGGGCAGCTCGTTTCCATCCCGGACGACAAATGACGCCGCTGTGCGCGCGACGGCTGCCGCTAGTTAACGCGTTACACGTAACGGCCTGTTGCTGGTCACGAACGCGTCATCAAAATAATTCATCGTCACGCTAATCTCATCGCGCGTCCCACAACCGCGTCACGCACCCACCACCCCTACATTTTATTTTTAGGAAAAAAAATAGGAAAAAGAGATAAAAGGGAACTTTTTCGTGGGAGGGGGGGGGGGGGCACCAACAAAAGTGCTAAAGGGTTCAATTTCAACCAATACAAAAAGGCAAAACATTTTCTTTTGAAAGGCCACATACACAGAACATGACAGGTGGCGCTCCGGCGTGTCGTGCCACACTCCCACCCCCCACAGGCTGCCCCGGGGGGTGCCCTAAGGGGGGGGGGGGAGCAAAGAAGTTGACGCAGACGACGCGCAGCAGACGTCACGGCGCCGGAGATGCCTCTGGGTCACCGCCACCGAATATAAAGGGTCACATTGACGCGTGTGTCAAAAGTATTGGGGAACAAGTTTGTGTTGGCGAGAGGTTGTGGGGTGAGGGGGAAATAGGCCCGCCCTAGGCCCGTCCCCAAAAGGAGCACCACACCGGGCACCAAACCACACCACCGCACCGCCCGGCCCGGCCCGGCCCGGCACCGCCGCCAGGGAATGGCCTGTCACAATAATGGGCACACTTGGACTCAGCCTGCCTGTCCCTTTGGTTGTCGAGGGGCTTCTGAAGCCCCGAGGACTTAACTGATATCACTGGCTCCTCCTCTATTCGCGCGCGCGCGCGCGCGCGTGTGTGTGTGTGCGAGCGAGACAGAGGGAGTCTCCTCGCTCAGAGGGTCAGGAGACAGGCGGTCTGGGCGGGGCGCCCGAAGGGGCAGACGGGGCCGAACGGGGACAGGAGACATGGAGCTTTGCGTCACAGTGACGGACAGGAGGGCCGGGCCAGACAAGGTACCGCCCCTTATGAGTCCCCGGGGGACGGGAGTACGCAGTACACGACATGCTTCTTGCGGGAGCCCCCGGGGAGGTGGCCAAGGAGAGCCGCGAGGACAGCCACCCGCGCGCCATCCGTCTATGCCAGCCGGCCGCTTCAAATCCGCGCGAGGGATGACGGAAATGAATTCCACCTCGTGTGCTCCGGCCGCCGCCCTTTTTATGAGGCCCTCTTCTCTCTCTCTCTCTCTCTCTCTCTCTCTCTCTCTCTCTCTCTCTCTCTCTCTCTCTCTCTCTCTCTCTCTCTCTCTCTCTCTCTCTCTCTCTCTCTCTCTCTCTCTCTCTCTCTCTCTCTCTCTCTCCTATTTCCATATGTGTCTGGCAAACCCCCTTTCCCCTTCTGCCCTGCTTCCGCGAACTCTGTCTCCGCACTTCCCACCACACCGCCCCCCGCTGACCCCTTCCCCTCCACACACACACACACACACACACACACACACACACACACACACACACAAATTGTTTCCTCGCATTTAGCTTCACGGCGAACGCCGAAGACGGAAATACTCCTCGCAGCAAAGCGGAAAAGCAGAACGTCTGTCGTACGTCTGAGCCCCCCCCCCCCCCTTCCTTTTCTCTCCCCTCCAATCTCCAACCCGACCTCCAGCCCGTGCCGCAGAGGCCGAAATATTCAATAAGAAAAATAAGAAAAATAATAAGTAGAAGTGGGGTAGAAAAATAAAGGGGCGGGGGTGAGAATCCCCACTCCGCAGCATTGCTCCTTCCCGCGTGACGCAATGTCGATTCTCCGCAATCTCGCTGAGTGGGTGAGCACGATTACCGACCAGCTTATCCGGACTGGATCAGGAGCTTTAATCCGGCTGTGGAACTAATCGCTATTGGTTTTGAAAAAACGCGTAGTCAGAACTCCTTGTGAGAAAGAAGAAAAGAGAGACGGAGAGAAGGGGAGGGGAGGGAGGGAGGGAGGGAGGGAGAGAGAGAGAGAGAGAGAGAGAGAGAGAGAGAGAGAGAGAGAGAGAGAGAGAGAGAGAGAGAGAGAGGGGGGGGGGGCAGCGCCTTGCGGATTATACGGAAACTGCAATAAAGAGGCCAAAAGTCCTAGACGGCGAAAAGCCACAGGCGACGAAAGAGGAAAGCCTTGTTGCTCGCCCGCTCTTCGGCTCTACGTTTTGGGGAGAGCGTGAGAGAGAAAGGATGACGAGTGAGATGGAGGATCCTCACACGACGACGTAAGAGGGTAGCGGAGCAGTTCGCGCGCCGCCCCCGCCGCCCCCCCTCGCGACGCCCCGCGCCACACTCCCTCGGCTGTCAATGCCCCGAGGCACACCGAGGGCCGCCGCTGCTGCTGCTGCTGCCGCCGCTGCTCTGTCCCGTTTAGCATTCAGTGACTCCGTGCGTGCCGTCGCATCGCGCCCACGTGTAAAGGAGGAGGGATATTGTGACGGAGTGAGAGGGAAAAAGAGGGTGCGTGGTAAAGGAAAAGAAAAAAAAGAAGTACAGAAACGAAGAGTGCGCATTCGGGCCTTATGAGAAATGAACTGAACTGTTGTAATTTCCTGGGCTTCGAACAAAATATCGACAGCATTCCGACAAGGCAAAAAAAAAAAAACCATTATTGTCGGAGGGGATAGAGAGCGGTGGTAAAAGACAAGGGGAAGAAAGCGGGCAAGTAGAGACGAACGCAAAGAATGTTCAAGAAGAGACACGGGGAGGGTGGCGACACGCAGGAATGTTTCGAAAATGGATGGAGCCGAGGCGAGGCGAGAGACGGGGTCGGGGGGAGGCGTGGCGACACAGTGAGCGTGTGGGGGAGGGAGGCGGGGGCGGGGAGGAATGCATGGGAAACATCAACATAGTAGTAGAAATAGCCGCGGCTGCCGAGGGCGTCCGCAACGGAGAAAAATAAGGGGGTTATTGAGAGGAAGGGGGTCACTTGGGCTTGCCTCGGCTTGCCTCGGCTACGCCTACGCCACTGGCAGCCGCTGGCCGCCGGCCCTCGGGCGCGCCCCGCCAGACAGGCTGCCGCCGTATTTCGAGGTTAGGCCTCCCTGCTGCAGTGCGCCGACCCTGACTCGACCGCGTTCGAACCGCCCCCCTTCTCTCCTCTCTCCCTCCCTCACTCTGAGACGGACCGAGACACAGAGAGAGAAGGGTAGACTAGCGGGCGCAACCAGCGTCCCGCCGTGAGATCGCGTGCAAGAGGTCTCGTGCCGCCGGGCCGGGTCATGCAGGGCCAGCGGCAGGCCGAGGGGGCCGAGGGCCGAGCAGGGTGGGCGGGCCGGGCCGGGCCGCGGTGATACACTAGGCCGCGGCAACCGGGAAGCATCCGGGAGCATACCAGGGACCTGCGGGCCTTGGGGCCTGGGGCCTGGGGCCTGGGGGGGCCTGGGGCCTGGGGCCTGGGGCCTGGGGGCCTGGGGCCCGCTGCCCGGCCTATGCCTGCCGCAGCCCAGCAGCACCACGTAACAGCTCTCCTCGTGCCGCGGGGCCGGAGCCGAGCCGAGCCGAGCCGACAGAACGGTTTCCGATAGCGCAGGAATCGAATCAGACCCGCTCACGTGCGTGGCATGGAAACAGCCATCGCTGTACGAATATCATCATCAGCCCGCTGCCCCGCTGCCGAGCCCCTGCAGTGCGTCGATTAGGCAAACAGCCCGCGCGCGTGCACAAAGGGCTGTCTACCTCCAGGCGCCCGCTGCGGTTCACAGCCGGACTCGATCCTCTCTCCGGGCCCGTCCTCTGTCCCAGATTGGATGGAGCCGGGAGGAAGTTCTGCCCAGCCCAGCCCAGCCCAGCCCAGCCCCCGACACAGATGCGCCGCCGTCCGCCCGCCCCGCTCCTCGGCGCATCAGCGCTGCCACTGTCGCAGTCAGGTCGCCACTGCAGCACACCGCTTCCGCGTGGAAGAAGCTGGCGGGGCGGCCGCAGTCATGACGACCATTAAACAGGAACACGGCCGGGAGGGAGAACTAGGAAACAGATCGGCGCATTATGCGTTTTCATGTCGTGAGCCGGGGCGGCCGCACTCATCCCGACAGATGGACGGCGAGAGGACCGTGTTTGCGCTGCGGCTCCCCGCCTGCCCCCGCCCCCGCACACAGGCAGACAGACCGGTGCGTCCGCCAGCAAAGATAATCTGCGGTTTGTAAGGGACGCGGGGAATTCAGCAAATTAACCAAAAAAGGTGAAAATTTAAAAAAGGTGATGTTCGGAGCTGACACCGCCGTCGGCTGGCATGGAGGGTGTGGTGCTCCAAAGCACACCGGAGGACAGAAATATTTCTGTGGTTTGGGAACTCCCCACGTCGGCGAAATCAACATTACACGTGTGTGTCCCCCCCCCCCCCCCCCCCCATAAACACACACACGCCGCAAAAAGGCTGATGCCGTGAGGCTATTGCCACCGCCGGGTGTGGAGTGGACTATCGGGGGGCGCGGGGCGGGGCCCAAAGGGGCAACTGTGCATTTTCCGCTCCCAGCGGGTGCCACCCCTGCCGCCGCCGCCGGCCCCGACCTCCGCCCCCGGCCCAACGCCCCTCTGGACCCTCTCTCTTGCCGTTTTACAAACAAACTGTGCTGCTCACTCGGAAGAGCCGGGTGAAAAAAGTGCTGACCGCTGCTGCTGACACTCCCGCCCGGGCCACCGCCGGCTGCCGCAGCAACATCAGGGTCAAGCCCGGGGCGGAGGCGGGGGGGGCGAGCGGGGGCGGGGGGCGGGCGGGCGGCGGCCAGCAGCGCCTGCTGTGACCTCGCGGGAAGATGCACCATCAGGGCACTCGGAGAGGAGGAGCCCCCCATCATCATCTCCGCGGCCATTTGGCTAAGAGCGCATTTAGACACGGCCAGTGTCCTTAGTACTCTATGGCTTGTTCCGCCGCTTCCCAAAGCCTGCCCTCTGCCGGCCAGTGTCCTTAGTACTCTATGGCTTGTTCCGCCGCTTCCCAAAGCCTGCCCTCTGCCGGCCAGTGTCCTTAGTACTCTATGGCTTGTTCCAGCCTGCCCTCTGCCGGCCAGTGTCCTTAGTACTCTATGGCTTGTTCCGCCGCTTCCCAAAGCCTGCCCTCTGCCGGCCAGTGTCCTTAGTACTCTATGGCTTGTTCCGCCGCTTCCCAAAGCCTGCCCTCTGCCGGCCAGTGTCCTTAGTACTCTATGGCTTGTTCCGCCGCTTCCCAAAGCCTGCCCTCTGCCGGCCAGTGTCCTTAGTACTCTATGGCTTGTTCCACAGCAAGTCCATCAAATCCAATTCCCGAGTACGTAATCGAGATGCCTGCCCGGCCCTGGCTCCGCGCACCTCTGCGAGCTCCAGGCCGAGCGGCGGCGGCAGGCGAGGCGTCGGGGAGTGAGGCACTGGCATAAACAGCGGGCGCCAAGAGCAAAAGCGATGCCCAGAGGGCACAGGGACCGCCGAGGGGGGCATCGAGGGGCGCGGGGAGCCAGTCACTACGGCGACAAGAAGTATCAAGTTGAACTCATCAGGGCACAACGCCAGCGCCCCACCGGCCCCGGCCCGACCCGACCCGGCGGCCCCCAACAATAAAATAGTCCGACCAGTCAAACAGGAGCCGGGACTAGAGCCCCGCCTCCCCGCCTCACAGCAGGCCGGCCGCCGCAGCGGCAGCCCTTCCCGCGCAGCCCAACACTTTTCAAAGGCCGCCCAGCCTTGTTGTCTCAAAGTTTTGCGGCAATGACAATGCCTTGGCCTCGCAGTGGGCCACGACCTCGCCCACGCCCTCGCCCACGGCCTCCATCTCGCCCATGCGGCCTCGCCCACGGCCCCTCCCCTGTATATGCATTAGTTTCAGCCACTATACACGCCGCCGCCATTGTGTGGGGCCCGCCGCCTGCCGGCAGCCCGCCGCGGCAAACCGCGCAGGCCGCCATATAGTTTTCATGCCAACACTTGGGGCCGCGAATCGCCGTGTCCGGGACCGTCCGGGACCGTCCGCGGGGCTCCAGCACAATAACTTACGCCGCGAGGGGCAGCACACAAACCGACACAAACGTCGCCTATGGAGAGTGCGCGCCACGCAATCCCGCACCCCACTGGTTCGGAGAGCAGCGCGTAGCAAGAGACGCTTTCCGCAACCCTTTCCAACCAACTTTTTTTTGGTGTGTGCCAGAGCAGAGCGCAGCAGGCGTAGAGAAGATAACGCATTAGGACTCTTTTTGATTTACAGCGGGGCCAAAAGTGAAATAATAAAAATAAAAAAACACACATGCTAGTTTGGCCTGTAAATATTTACCTCCGGCGCATTCTGCCGCGGCCCGCCAGCACTAACTACTTCTCCATTACTTTGACGGGGAATGAAAGCGGTGCTGCTTGTTGCCCCCGCCAGCTGCTCTGCTTGCTCTGCTACTGCTTATGCTTATCCCAGAGAGCATCATGCAAAAATAAAAATCTCGGGGCAGAATGCCCCTCCCCTCGCATCTCTCATGCAGATTGAAAGAACCCACACTCCCCGCGGCACGGCCCGGCGGCACGGCGGCACGGCGCGGCACGGCACGGCACGGCACGGCCCGGCACGGCGCGGCACGGCCCGGCACGGCGGCAAGGCCCGGCACGGCCCGGCACGGCGCGGCACGGCCCGGCACGGCCCGGCACGGCCCGCTCCGTCCGGCCAAGCATCTGCATAGTGATTCCGCCGTGCCGCCGCGGGTGATTCTCCGCAGTACTTGTACTTACCGCGGCCGCGCGGCCCGCGCCTTATCTATTTACATAGAAAATGCTACTTTGTTCTACGATCCGTGAGTTCAAGGTGAATGAAAACGGCTGCGGTCCAGCCGGGCGGTACGCGGTGACGCCGGGGGCAGGCCGGGGGCAGGCCGGGGGCAGGCCGGGGGCAGGCTGGGGGCGGCCCGAGAACAGCCGCTCCACCAGCCCGCCGCGCCCCGCCCCACACCACGCTGAGGCACACGCGGCCGCACGCGGCACGGCGGAGTCTCAGAATACACACACGACGAGGAGGGGGAGCCGGCGGGGGTCATCGCGTCCGCCGAAAAAAGAAATAAGCCGCAAAGGCGCGTCCGACCCCGCAGCACTCTGCCGTCGGGCGCGGTCCTTGAGCCCATACCAGCGCACCGCATGGCGCCGGCAGAGGCAGTCCGCCCGGAGGGTAGGCCACGCGCACCACAGCCCCGCACCAGCGTTGCCTACCCAGCCGGGGGCTCCCGTGCCGTCCCGACCGGGGCTGCCCGCGACCTCGAGCTCGGCCTTGCCGCACCCTTTCTTCCATTACTTCCCCGCCATGTCTCCGCGGCACTGATTGGAATGGAGCCATCACGTTGTGGGGGTGCCACCCCCCTCCCCCCTACGCGGTGCCCCGCGGCCCCTTTGCCACAGCCATTAATTAGCCTGCGGGCCGGCCGCCGACGGCATTGAGCCGCTTCACTTCTCCCTCTCTTATTTCGGAAGGGCCCCGGGGGAGGGGAGGAAGGGCCCCTGAAAGGGACCGAGTATACATTTGCGATATTTTCATCCCCCCGCCGCCCCGCTGCGAAGGCCGCAAGAAGGCGGGCGGGCGGACACAGTCCAAGACTCGGCAAAGACCACCCTCCGCGACAGTGGGGTACGTGCAGCGAGAGGTATTAGTTTGTGAAACATTTCTATTGGCGGTTCTAAAATACAGTGATTTTTGTCCGGGCATTTGGAATTTTGTTTGGAGGAAGGGGTTCCCATCATTTTACATTATTTTTTCGGAGAAGAGTTTCAAAAAATCAAATTAGGGGCAGAGCAAAAAGCGCGGGGAAGGATCGCAGCGGCGTAAAAGATTGGAGCCACGTTACAAACTGCGAATTACACGTCTCGTTGTTTGAGCTTCGGTCCGGGAGTAAAGGCTCGGGGCTCGGCGGATCGCAAGGCACGCACACACGCACAGCACACCCAGTCACTCTGTCCGCACTGACCAATATTTGTCTAGTTTCTTCAACATAATGTCTCTGTCTGTCCGCTGCCCCCCCCCCTTCTCCCCTCGGCCTGGGGCTAGGTCCACCACGTCGGGGAAGCGGCAGCAGATAGATCCCTGGGCGTCCCTGGCCGAGACTTGGCTAAGAGTCAGCTGTCAAGACACAGCGAGGGGGGATAGGGGGAGAGGAGGGCGAGAGGAAGAGAAGTTGCGTTAGCTTGCGGACAGATCAGAAAGGGTGGAGGCGGGGGGGGGGGGGGGTAGTTCGGACGTGGGGATGCGGAAGAGATGGGTCACCCTTTCCCTCGGCGAGGACAGGGGTTGGAGGGAGATGGGGGATTGCCGAAGCCGAGGCGACTACCGGTCTGGCGCGGTGGTGTCATGCGATGGCGCCTCTATAGCGAGTGGATAGTGAGAAAGAGAGAGAGAGAGAGAGAGAGAGAGAGAGAGAGAGAGAGAGAGAGAGAGAGAGAGAAGAAGAAGAAGAAGAGAAGTGAAGTGTGTGTGTGTCAGAGAAGAAGAGAGAGAAGAAGAAGAAGAAGAAGAAGAAGAAGAAGAAGAAGAAGAAGAAGAGAGAGAGAGAGAGAGAGAGAGAGAGAGAGAGAGAGAGAGAGAGAAGAGAGAGAGAGAGAAGGCGGAAGGAATCGGAATAGGGGGACGAGGACAGCGGGAGGAGGGTGCAGACGAGACGGGCCATCCGCTAACCACCAAGCGAGTGGGAGCAAAACTGAGAAATGAAAATAAAATGGAGCACAGAACGAGAAACAATGATAAGGCGCGACACCGGCGCCACCCGACAGCGAAAAAGGGGGCGAGCGACTTGGCTTTTACAGCGCCTAAGGGGGTGCAAGTTCGGCGGTCGGGACTCCGACTCCGGTCGGACGGGACGAGGCCGGAGGGCAGGCAGGGCAGGCAGCAGGAGGCGCAGGCACGGCCGCGGCGGCAGGCAGGCAGCGCGTGAGCGCCTCTGTGAGCGCCTCTGTGATCGCTCACTCAGGCAGTGGCGCCTCGCCGCCGCCGCCGCCGGGGCCCGAGTCGTCCAAACTCGATTTGAGCGGTCGGCAGAACGGCGAGAACGGCGCGCGGCCAGCGACATGTAGACGACCCCCTACCCGACTCCGACTCCCTCACTTCCGGTCCGGGGGCGGCCGGCGGTGGCCGGGGGCGGCCGGGGGCGGCCGGGGGTGGCCGGGGGGGAGCGCGCCGCTCTCATTTGAATGCGCGGGCGCCGAGAAGCTCTTTGCGCGCGTTTTCGGCCCGGCTTGCCAATTGCCCCCGGGCGCTCGCAACGACTCCTCCGCTCCCGCGCACACATACACACACAGCCGGGGTAATCGCCCCGGCGATTAGTACCCCTTCCCGGCACCTGAGCGCCGCCAGCGCACGAGACGCCGCCCCGCCTGGCCACGCCAAGACAGTCCGACTTGGTTAATCCCCGGCAAGGAGTCGTTTCACCCCCAGGGAGAGAGAATAACCACAACACTTCAAGTGTTGCGCAGTGCCCACCGATGAAATATTCATAATCTCCGCTCCCGCTCCGGCAACAAGACGTATAAAAAAAGGGGGGGGAGAAATAATAAGGAGATTTCAAAGAGTGAGTGAGGCTCCACTCGGCGGCGCTCGGCGGCGCCGCCCGGCTTCACGCGTCGCCACGGCGGCACGGCCGGGAGAGGCACGGCAGAGCACGGCCAAGTGAATCGGGTCGCTGGTTCGGTTCCACTTTGACGGAGAGAAAAAAATATAAGAGACGAGGAGGGAGAACAAAAATAGTCGACCGGCGGGAGCTCAAGGCTCATTCAAAGTCTTCCTTGCAATGCGCCGCTACCGCCGCTGCAGCCGCCGCGCTTCCGAGGTCGGCGAGCACCCGTCTGCAATGGAGCGCGAACGGCCGCAGAACCGACCGCAACTATCGGTCGGAAAATACAGCAGCTACGCGGGATGTTATGGAAAACTAGCATCTCTCTACGGGCGCGTGAAAACCGAGGCCGCGTAGATATGACATCCGGCCTAGGCCGCCTAGGCAGCCCCCACGGCGCACGGCCCGTGCCGGAGCGGCCTTGCCGGGCCTTGCAGAGTGTCCTGGGCGATAGCGGCTGATCTCGCCGGGACGACGGCGCAGTTCCAGGCTTAAAGCAACAGAAAACAGGACCGGGCGCAGTGCAGCGGAGGGCGGGGCAGCGCTCAGCCGACCACCACACCTCCGGCCTCCGGCCTCCGGGCGCCCTAATAGCGACGGACAGTGCGGGAGGAAAGGCTCCGGCCGCAGAGCTCCGGCTAGAGGGAGGGCTGCTGCGGCCAAACGGCTCCGAGTTGGATTCGATGAAAAGTTCCAAGAGGGCTTTTCAGCTGGGGGACATTTTGCCTCCATTCCACTGTGTGCTCGGGGGCTCTGGCTGCCCCCCGCTGCCCCCCCCGCTGCCCCCCGGCTGCCCCCCGGCTGCCCCCCGGCTGCCCCCCGCTACCCACCGACTGTCCGCCGGCTCCCGTACGTCAGCCCTGCGGCTGTCCTCTCGCCGCTGCCGGATCATTTTACGACGCTCAGCCAGCAGATAGCGCCGCGGTGGCGCATCTGAACGGGATTCGATCGGCGGGCGTACGCCGGACCCGCGGCGGATGCCGTAAAGATTTGTGGCATCGAGGGCGATCTCCGGGAGAGGGACGGCAGCGGGGCGGGGCGGGGCGAAGCCGAGCGCCTGCGGACCTGGGGGTAGGCAAGCCCGCACAGCACCAAGGCCGCAGGGAGGCCTACCAACGAGGGGCGCGACGGCCTCTCTCTCCGCCACGAATACTTGTTTCATTTATCAACCGGTCTCTCTCTCTCTCTCTCTCTCTCTCTCTCTCTCTCTCTCTCTCTCTCTCTCTCTCTCTCTCTCTCTCTCTCTCTCTCTCTCTCTCTCTCTCTCTCTCTCTCTCTCTCTCTCTCTCTCTCTCTCTCTCTCTCTCTCTCTCTCTCTCTCTCTCTCTCTCTCTCTCTCTCTCTCTCTCTCTCCCTCTCCCTCTCCCTCTCTCTCCCTCTCCTCTCTCCTCTCTCTCTCTCCCTCTCTCTCTCCCTCTCTCTGTCTCTCTCCTCTCTCTGTCCCTCTCTCTGTCCCTCTCTCTGTCCCTCTCTCTGTCCCTCTCTCTGTCCCTCTCTCTGTCCCTCTCTCTGTCCCTCTCTCTGTCCCTCTCTCTGTCCCTCTCTCTGTCCCTCTCTCTGTCCCTCTCTCTGTCCCTCTCTCCTCTTCCTGGAACGTGCCCTTCGTGCACACGACATTAATCTGAATGAATCCCATCCAGGAAGCATCAAGGAGAAAAATGCAAAGACACACGCACGCACACACACACACATACAAAAAAAGGTGGCTGGTTATGTTTGTAATCCCCGAGCAGGACAAAAACATTTCCTCCGGCGGTCGTCCCTTACATCCCCGCCACGTTATCCTTGCCGCGGCCGCGACCACAAAGTACACCGGCGGGGGCGCACACACAAACACACACGCCACAGACAAATATGGGGCGCCCGCCTGTGCGGCCTGTGCGCGCCGTAAGGATGGCACTGTTTCGTCGGCTCTAATTCCACTGGATTAATCATTTAAAGCCGCCCGCCGCTCTCGCCCTGCCGCTGTCGTCCCGCTGGCGGAGTGCCTCGGATGGGGGTGAGCAGAAGCGAAGAACGGTGAGGTAGCACTGTGGAGATGTGCAAGGGGGGGGGGGGTCGAAATATTGGTTGCCGAGATATTGCGCGGAGCTGGAGGAGGGGGTTGAGGAGGGGGTTGAGGAGGGGGCTGAGGGCGGGTAGGCCCTTACGGCGGCGCCGCTCCGCGAGGCGGTGCGCAGCAGCAGCAGCAGCAGCAGCAGCAGCAGCAGAGCCGTGATAGCGGGCGCGGAACCTTTAAAGCGGCTTGAATATGCATGTCTGGGCGACACAGAGTGCGAGGTAGAAACAGCGCGGCTGCGAGCGATTCAATATTCGAGGGAGCCCGGTTTACTTTCGCCGGGGATCAAGTTTCCGAGTGCGCGTGCCGCCGCGCGTGCCGCCCTTCCCTCCTGTATACTAGGCCGGGCCGGGAGGCTGGCAGGGAGGCTCCAGGACAGGCGCGGCACGGCGGCAGGTTTAGTCCGCACCGCACGCACCAGGTACAAGGGGACGCACCCGCCGCGGCGCTCCACCAGGGCCCCACTCTGTTCCACCGCCAACACTATTGTCACATTTGACAGATATAGGCCATCGATTGAACCGGCCGTAATAACCCAGTGTTTCCCATCCCGTCGGCTAGCTTGCTGTACAGTTTGGAACTCCGCACACGCCGGCCCGTCGCTGCTATGCTGCTGTGCGTTTTCTCCCTGACGTCAAAAAAAGTCGCGTATAAATAACGATACATTCTATTGTATATACTGCTCTCTCTCTCTCTCTCTCTCTCTCTCTCTCTCTCTCTCTCTCTCTCTCTCTCTCTCTCTCTCTCTCTCTCTCTCTCTCTCTCTCTCTCTCTCTCAGTCTCTCTCTCTCTCTCTCTCTCTCTCTCTCTCTCTCTCTCTCTCTCTCTCTCTCTCTCTCTCTCTCTCTCTCTCTCTCTCTCTCTCTCTGTGTCTCTGTCTGTGTCATTTGTCAAGGTTTCTTCCGGCTCCCCGTGCCACATGGCTACACAGCGCTAAGCGGGCACAAGCCGACTGTAACTCGCCGCCGTGCACTCGTCAGTAATTCTCGGCCGGTCTTGCAACGGGGTCAACCACGAGAATGACAACGCGCAGTCGGGGACCATTTCGCCGATTTGTTGGCGCAGTGTTCGCCGCGCCACGCCCGTTCGGGGCAGGGGCGGGGGCGGGGGGGGGGGGCGAGCGGGCGAGGGTGCATTGCACTGCAGTGCTCTATGTCACTCGCCCTCCAGCACAGACACTGCCTAGCAGCTCAGCCGGCACTGTCCCACGTGCCTCCCAACCCCCTGCTCCCTGCTCAGTGGCCCCGCCCCTCACAGCCCGGCCCGAACCCATTCCCCATCGAAATTATTAGCGTCTCGCGTCGAGCTGACTAGACAAACGGTGCCGTGCCGTGCGCGGTGCCTGGCAGCGCATGCCTGCTGTCCTCTCTCCGCAAACGCCCTCTTTAGTTCAGATAAGGATCGTCACAGAAACGCAACCACCTCCTCCTCCTCCCCTTCCAAACAGGAAAAGAATAAAAAGAGGGTGCGTCCTTGGATGACCCACTCAACGCAGCCTAAGCTGGCGCAGGTCCTGGATGGGACGAGACATCTGATAGAGCAAAATCTCCAACCTCCCCCCACCCCTCCCCCCACCCCTCCCCCCTTCGGACCGCCTGGGTAAACGCATCAGATAGCGCCCACAGAGAAAAAGTGGGCACTGTTCCTTCTTCTCCTCGGTACGAACCCACAGGCCAGGCCACTAGTGCAGGATGCACGCCGAAAGCCGTGCTCAGAAAAGTCAAGCAATCTAATACTTGTGCCATGAAAGATGATTGACCCGGTCTACTCAAGGTTTTAGTTTGTAACGACGTGAAACAAACATTTTCACTCACTCTTCCTCGATCACGGGGCACAGGTCACTTCAAACTACGTCGAGCTCTCCGAACACTCACCTGTGAAAAACACAAAAACCGAGAGAATTAACAACAGTTGAAAAGCATTTTCCCTCACTCGCTGCCCCGCCACTGTCGACCTTTTCACTCCTCGCCCGTCCCGTCCGTTCCGTACGCCCCGTGCCGTACGCGACCGGAAACACAGAATGCAGCGTGCATCCGGGCCGCGTGCAGGCGAGCGCTAGAGTCTTGAATATTGCACACACAGCTTTGACCTTTGAGGGTACAAAGGCAAAAAGAGTACACAAATGCGTCCGCCGGTCGATAGGGCACGCCGAAGCGTCTACAACCCTGATCCCACCCCTTTCCTTTCGTTCCTCAACGCCAGTTCCATCCGTTTCGGTTCGGTCTCTTCCAGATGGAAGC
Source organism: Odontothrips loti (assembly GCA_038380765.1). NCBI lineage: Eukaryota > Metazoa > Arthropoda > Insecta > Thysanoptera > Thripidae > Odontothrips > Odontothrips loti. The sequence goes on along the minus strand of CM076243.1, from coordinate 10,459,575 downwards.
GTTCTCCTGGTGTGAGCGGCGCCACAAACGAAAAATTTCCAAAGCAAATACTTGTTCGACCATGTCTTGAACCGCCGGGCGATATTTATTTTCCTGTGTTGTGAATTTCCATTTCTAACAAGGAGGCGAACGGCGAACCAACCCCCTTGGACCAAATGGTCCGTACCAAGACCGGCCGGACTGGACCGGAGCCGACCGCATCCATTGGGCCGGCAGCCTGGCGCGGCGTGGCCTGGCGTGGCGAGGCGCGGAGGCAGTGAGGGGGCGCTCGCTGGCAGTAAACCTCAAAACTGCGCGCACTGGTGCAATGCGGGAAGTGGCGTCCTCGGCGTCCTCAGCGTCGTCTTTCGGCGTGCGTCGTATCCACAGTCAAAAACGGCAAAAGCGGGGGGCAAAAAAAGAGAGTTGGATATTCGACAAGCGATGCGGCGCAGGGCGGAGGGACGTCACGGGGCTGTACAGCGTGAAAGGGCGTGGCGATGTTCCAGCAGACTAACGTCCTCTCCGGGGGAGAGGGAGATAGCAAGAGGAAAAGAGAGAGAGAGAGAGAGAGAGAGAGAGAGAGAGAGAGAGAGAGAGAGAGAGAGAGAGAGAGAGAGAGAGAGAGAGAGAGAGAGAGAGAGAGAGAGAGAGAGAGAGAGAGAGAGAGAGAGAGAGAGAGAGAGAGAGAGAGAGAGAGAGAGAGAGAGAGAGAGAGAGAGAGAGAGAGAGAGAGAGAGAGAGAGAGAGAGAGAGAGAGAGAGAGAGAGAGAGAGAGAGAGAGAGAGAGAGAGAGAGAGAAGGGGGGGGGGGGGGGGGTAGGAATGGTGGAAACTGAGGAAGGAAGGAGGAGAGCCGATGGGCGCGATCCCAAAAGAAACTCTGGCTGTCAATCGCACCCTGGTCGGTGCGCACCGCCGCGGCAGCACCCCGCAAACCCTTTACCTCCTCCGGAGATTCACCTCCTTCGTGGATTCACCCTCTCCGGGGATTCACCCCCTCCTCCGGAGATCCACCTCCTCCTCCGGGGATTCACCCCCTCCTCCGGAGATCCACCTCCTCCTCCGGGGATTCACCCCCTCCTCCGGGGATTCACCCCCTTCTCCGGGGATTCACCCCGTCCTCCGGGGATTCGACCCCTCCTCCGGGGATTCACCCCCTCCTCCCTTTCCGCCGAACCAACCGGATTCAGGAGATCATTTATTGGCGTGGATGACAGTGAAGGAGGCAATCGGCTCAACGCTCCACGCTGTGGGACAGAGATAGCGGATAGAAAGGGATGGGAGTGAGAAGAGCGGCAGAGTAAGACAGAGAGAGAGAGAGGCGCAAAAGACCGGGGCAGCGAATCTTAAGTAGCCCCGTCGCCGGGCGTTAATGTCCTCGGTCATGGGGCTTAAATGTCTGCCAGTGGCGGATCCAGGCGAGGGGGTGGGGACACAAGCTGCGCCTGCAAAACCCCCATCTACCAGACACCAGTAGTACATTGTCAGGGTCAGGACGGTTGGCCACTCCATATGTGCTGGGTGTCCGCGCAGAAACAGCTCGACGCTTGGCTAAAGCATTCTTGTTAACAAACATTCCGGCAGATGCTCGATTTTAGAATTGCTTTCAAAAAATTGTTCCAAGCATCCACGACCAAGAAGCCAACAATGTATTTGCGCATGCAACAAGAAGAGCTGGCAAGAAACGAGAAACAAATTGTGAGGGTATATGAACACGGGCACGGAATGGGACGAAACTGTGGAGGGGAGGTTTTCGCTTCCTTCTCTCGCACGCTGGTCTACTGAGACCTCCCTCGGCGGGGGTTGACTTATCTTGACACACACACACACACACACACACACACACACACACACACACACACACACACACACACACACACACACACACACACACACCGCGGCCAAGAGCTAGCGGAGCACCACAATTTCGCCCCAGTTCTCGTTACAACAGCGGCAGCGGCCAGGCCTTGCGCTCTGTCCAACACAAAGGCCCATCCGTACGGCGCCGTGAGGCAGTGCACCGCGCGCCTCCCGGAGCCTCCCGGAGCCTCCCGGAGCAGCCACTCATGACAACAGTCCGGCGCAGCCCGACCGGCCGTGGGCGGTCGGGCGGCGGGGATAATTTGAACCAGTGGGGGTACACTCAAATGGCGCGCCTCCGTCGTGTGTGCGAGAGAGACAGAGAGCGCCCCCGAGAGTAGTGTTGCCAACGTCTGCACGTCAAACACGCTGCTGCAAGTCTTCTCCGTCCGTCCACAACGCAACACTAGGCAGCTCCAGGTCCCCGTTCATCTCACTACCCGCCGTAGCGCAAGCGGCTGCGGCGTCGCCATTCGTCTCTCGAATGGGTCGGGCGGCACGGGTTCGATACCCGCTCGTTTCATTTTACTTGTCCGACAAAAATTGCTTGCCAGCTCTCGGGGGGCGCCCCTAAAATTAGGCAACCCGACCTTCTCTTGCCGTTCGAAAGCACAGCACTAAGTCAACACCCTCTGATTTGAACTGCATCTCACTGAGCCCCGGCTCGGCTCGGCTCGGCTCGGCTCTGCCGGCAGAGGCTGCTGTGAGCCCCTTCCCTTCGGTGCGGATAGAGGATGACAGAACAAGGGGGCGGCGGAGAGGACTTCGCATAGAGGATAGAGGCGCAGACGAGAATTCAAGTTTAGCGTCGAGCTATTACGACACGGTCTCAGTTTCACCCGTGAAAGCTCTTACCCCTGCGAATCACGCTCTCGGCTCCCTCTACCTCCCCCTCCTCCCCTCTCTGTCCCTCTAACAAACGTGCGCATGTGCGCATGTACATCCTCGTTACTAACCAAAACACGGGATTGGTTTCACAGTGGAGTTGCTTGGTGACCTCTATACCTTGGTCTGCGCGTAGTGGTAATCCCCCCCCCCCCCACACACACACACACACACACACACACACACACACACACACACATATTTTGTGCGCACAAACGCGCCGCAACAGCAACGTCCGTGAACTATATAAAGGTCCATCCAGCAGGGTGAGGTGAGTGTTTCGCGGACACTTTTTGCCCAGATTAAGCCGCACAGGGACACGGAGCACGGATGCGCTGTTGCCCCCGCGGGTCGCTGCCTCACACGGCACACGCCCAGCCCCGCCCAGCACTCACGTCCGCGGGCCTGCCGGTCCCCCGTCTTCCGATTGATGACACTTCGTCGACAGCGCAGCGATGCAAGCGTCCAGACAAACGACCGCCATTAGTTGTTGTACCAAAATGTTGCAGTTCCACACATCGTGCTGGAGGGTGCAGCAGCAGCAGCAGCAGCAGCAGCAGCAGCAGCAGAGAAGAGGGCTTAACACACAACAACCAATTACAAGCGGGCCAAAATGTTTCCCGCCCTCCATTCAAACTGCGAATAACGCAAAGCACATTTCGTGCACCGCATCGCTCGCTCTCTCCCTCTCCCACGCTCTCTGCACTGTGTTGAATGATAAAGCTGAGCCCAACAAACAGCAACTAAACAATGAATGAATGAATGCATCCATTTGCGAAATATTTCGCGCCTCTTTTGTCTTGTGCAGTCCATGGCTGGAGTCTCTCTCTTTCTCTCTCCCTCGCTGGCTGCCCCATACACAACAGCGTCGGCTAGGGACGTGGCCAACCCTTTTTTTGTTTCGCTATTCGCAATCAAATTGAAGAAAATAAGAAACAAACGTGAACAAGGACAATGGGGAGCGAGCACGGCGACACAGATAACGCTTACGCGCCGCGCCAAATTATGGCGAGGAAAATGGCGAGACGACGTTCCTTTCCTTTTTCCATCGGACATGCTTCAGAATATAGATCACCACCATCATCATCTCTTTCTCCTTCTTCTGTTCGGCGAGTTAAGGAGACGCCGTGTTTCACGACAGAGCATCGCAAGGATATAAATCAGGGAGTAATATTGTGCAAAATATGAAGCCCGCCGAGGCCCGTACGCCCTGCTCCGTGGGCCTCGCGGGCCGTGATATGACGTAGAACGCGGCGGCGGCAGCCAACTTCCGGCGGCCGCGCTGCAGTTGGTTGACGCGGAGGTACGCAGATCCGCCATTCATGAGGGAAAACAAAGGAGGTCATTGCAGAAAGGACCCCCACCTCCTCCTGCCGACGGGCCGCACCGAGCCGCACCGGGCCGCACAGTGGAATTAGCGCCTGGTTCGCTGCTTTGCACCACGCCGAGAGATGGTCGAAAGCCTTGTGTTATAAAAGGCTCTCGAAAAAAATGAAATAATAATGGAATTTTCTAGTGGAAAAGGGGGCCAAACTAAAACGGCTACGGCCGTTTCAAAAATGTTTCCCCCCCCGTTTTTGCGCTCTTTTTAAGCTTCTTTTTTAGAACTATATAACCTGAGCGGGGACCTTGAGGCGGCTGAAGTATACCTGAAATACAGTTTGCCTCTCTCTCTCTCTCTTTCATCCCCACTTTCCGGCGCCAATCAAGAGCGACCGCCGAGTAGAGGGCAGCCAACAAGCAAGCAGGTCGGGTGCGGCGGCAGCGTTTGAAACCAACCCGCCGCGAGGGCGTAAATCATTCATCGTCAAATACTGGCAGGGCCAGGCAGGGCAAGGCAGGGCGGGGCGGGGCGGGGCGGGGCGGGGCGGGGCGGGGCGGGGCGGGGCGGGGCGGGGCGGGCGGGGCGGGGCGGGGCGGGGCGGGGCGGGGCGGGGCGGGGCGGGGCGGGGCGGGGCAGGGCGGGGCGGGGCGGGGCGGGGCGGGGCGGGGGCCGGGCGGGGCGGGGCCGGCCTCCTGGGGAAAAATATGGTCTGTGGCACCCCGGCCGGGCAGCAGGGGGAGGGGGTGAGCAGCCGTGTCCGCGAGCAGAGCATGTGTCTAACAGAGCAGGCCGCGACGACGGCCGAGAGAGAGAGAGAGAGAGAGAGAGAGAGAGAGAGAGAGAGAGAGAGAGAGAGAGAGAGAGAGAGAGAGAGAGAGAGAGAGAGAGAGAGAGAGAGAGAGAGAGAGAGAGAGAGAGAGAGAGAGAGAGAGAGAGAGAGAGAGAGAGAGAGAGAGAGAGAGAGAGAGAGAGAGAGAGAGAGAGAGAGAGAGAGAGAGAGAGAGAGAGAGAGAGAGAGAGAGAGAGAGAGAGAGAGAGAGAGAGAGAGAGGAGAGAGAGAGAGAGAGAGAGAGAGAGAGAGAGAGAGAGAGAGAGAGAGAGAGAGAGAGAGAGAGAGAGAGAGAGAGAGAGAGAGAGAGAGAGAGAGAGAGAGAGAGAGAGAGAGAGAGCAGGGCTCGCGGCGAGCGACAGAGCGAGTGCGAGAGAGACGCGACGAGGTGCTAGATTAAATGTGATCCCCAAAGGCAGCGTAAGCTGCGGCGCTACCGTTGCCTGCCTTGCGCTGCGGTTGGAGGCCCCTGACGAAACAGCAGCACCGATAATGCCCGGCCTGGACCGCTCGCTGGAGCCCGACTGGAGCCCGGCTGGAGCCGTATCGCACGCCGGAGAGCCGTGCGGAAGCCATACATACCACCGGCCCGGCGCCGCACACGAGATCGCACCAGCCGCATGCAATACCAGTGCCTCTCCGGTGCCCGGCCCGCAGTGACGGGGGCGGCGGCACCACAACGCCGCGGCGCGCATTGTCTGCCGCCGGAGAGAAAAGAAGTCGACGAGAAGCAGCGGCGTCAGCAGGCAGAGGCAGCGGCCCAACAACAACGCCGTTAGCAGAAGCGCCGTGCAGCGGCCCGAATCCGGCCAGGTATTGTCATCGGCGACTGTTCCTGCTAGCTGTTTTCACGGGTCACTTCTCACCGTCCGGGCCAGGGCTGGGTAGAGCGCGTCTCCGTCCGCCGCCACCAGAAAAACACATTCCGCTGCTACCGTGGTGTGTCCGGGGGCGCCCGGCAGGTAGGCAGCCTCGGCGCAACGCATGCACGCGTGTCGTGCGGGCTGGCCTACCCCAGCCTCCCGCAGGCGCTCCCCGCCGCCGGCCCGGTGCTCCAGCGTCTAAGGTTCACGGTTCAAGGCCCGGCACCGCGGGGAGGGAGAAGCCCCCCCCCCCCTCTCATGCACGCTTGTCACAGGGGCCGCGACAGCGGACCTGCGGGCCGGGCACGACCCCCGTGACAGCGTGGCCCTGGGCCAACTCCCCAGCTGGCAAAACCTCTCCACGCATTTCCATTTAAATAATAATAAAAAAACGTCCTTGCCGCCATTTGTATTCATAACCGCCAGCGGCTGTCCGAGCATCATGCACCTCCCAACACCACGACCCTCCCGCGGGCGGCACGGAGCGCACTAGAACACCCTCATGACCCTCAGCAGCACTCTGCGTGCGAGTGCGCCAATCGGACAGCAACCAGCTCAACAAAGACAAGTTTTTAAATTCCCATGTTGTCCAGTCGCTTGCCCGCCCATGACGTAACGGGAAGTGACCGGAATCGCAGACCAGTCCATGCCCCTAAATAACTCAATTGTACAACACAAACAGGCGTACGGCCGTGTAGTGAGGGCGGAGGGAAGGGGGTGGGGGGGGGGGCACTCAACGAATCCAATACGTACCAACACCCCTCCCACCCCCGCCCGGGCCCTTCCTTTCAATACGGGACGTGACACCTTTTCACTCGTGTTTCGCCGAATTAGCCACACACAGGCGCACGTGCGTGCGCGCGATACAGGTGCGAGAGGCACCGCGCTCCAACGCGGAAAAACAAATATGAACAGGTGTGTTGCCGGCCCATGTATGTGGGCCAATCACCCGGGTCCGACCGACACATGTAAGTCCCGCCCAAACCCTCAACCCTAGGAGAAGAACCGCCGTGGAGAACTGCACCCAGCTTAAATTAATTCTTCTGATCCGAAGCAAAAAAATTAAGTGCTCCTGTTTGAATTGTCGATGTGCCATCAAAGTCGAGCAAACGTCAATCTGTTCCTGGTTTCCAGCCGGGCCGGACCCCACCGGGCCAGGTGCGCTGGGCTGGCCGTGCCGACAGTCTTACCCAATTTCCTTGGGGCCCAACTTGCCGACCGGTAACAAAGTTACGGCGTATCAAACTGCACTACCCCCCCCCCCCCCCCCCCCCCCCGAGACGCGGCCCTAGCCTAGCCCTACGGCCTGCCAGGCCCTGCCAGGTCCTGCCTTCGCTCCTTACCTGGCTCGGCGCCCCGGCGGTGTCTCTCTCCCTCTCACTCCATCCCTCTCTCTCTCTCTCTCTCTCTCTCTCTCTCTCTCTCTCTCTCTCTCTCTCTCTCTCTCTCTCTCTCTCTCTCTCTCTCTCTCTCCGGTCGGGGCCCGTCCGTCTGCCTGTACCTGTACTGTACGTCAGTTCAGTTTATGCCTGTTGACGGAAAAAGGAGAGATGTCGCCCTCACTAAGATTTCCCCCCCCCCCCCCCCACACGCACACACCACGAATATGTAACTGTGAGAGTGTTATCCCATCCACGCCCTCGAGCGCGGTGTCTCGCTCGAAGTGGTCTCCACTCTCCACAGGCCGGGCCACAGGCCGGGCCCCAGGCCGCCGCTCGGCACACGTCCGTTCCGTCCTCCGGACTTCTCTGGTGGAGCCGTGAAGCCCATCCAGCCCCACACGAGCCCTTCCCTCTATTATTCCAGCCGCACACGCCAATTAACATCCGTCCTGCTCCATTCCTTCCCTTCCCCAAAGTTCAGCGCACAGCGAGTCGGCAGCACCACAGCCATCACTTCCGCCGGCAGTGCCGGGCCGGGCCGGGCCGGTCCGTCCGGCACTTTGCACTGGAAACTCGGCACAAGTTGGCGGCCCTGGCCGGCTCCGGCTGCACGGCAGCGATCGCAGAGTGTCAATCAGCAAAAACTTGGCCGGCGGGCCGACACTTTCGTTCTCATTAGTTGTTTAATTCGCGATAAGCGGAGTGGTGCGAGCGCGCGCCCACCAGACCAGCCCAACCAGCCGGCCGCCCTGCCGGCCCGCTCCGCCCGGCTCCGCCAAAGAGGAGCCATTTTTTTTCGCCTGTCACGGAATGCCGCCTTATCTTGGCGTGACAAATGCCCTTCTTCTGCTCCTTTTTCCTCCCCTATCTCTCCTAATCCTTTTCCTTCGCCCTCCCTGTTTCATCTTCCAGTCCACCTCATCTTCGTCGACTGCCTGGTTTTCCTCTCAAGGGTAATGCAACTTCGGTGTCTTTCGGTACGCACGCCCTAAAATTATTCCGCGGGTAGTCTCAAGAAATTTTTTTTTTTATCGAAAAACACACAAACACACGACGAAAAACGCTCGAATTGCACATGACTTCTCGAGAATATGACAAAGTACTGAGCGCCTGCAGGGCCCCCGACAAAACTGTCGCGAATCTCGGCCGGTGGCGCTTTTGGCGTAATAGGCGCCGCGGCGGCAGTGGCAGCAGCACCAGCAGCAGCAGTCCACTTCGGCGCGTACTCAACGAAACGGCACCACATGACATTGTGCTAAAGGTTGGCTGGCGCGCGGCCTGCCTGCCTGCCTGCCTGCCTGCCTGCACTACCACTCGTTGAATGGGGTCCGCAAGCAAAATAAAAGGCGGTTTCTGCGCACTCCACACCAAACAAAAATTAAAAAAAATCCTCTATACGTCATATGAAAGTGTGGCAAGCAAAACAAAGAGGTCGGGACAGTATTGGAGTCTGACTATTTTTTTCTTCTTTTTTTTTCAAAAAATAATAATAACTGACAAAACCAAGCGGCCAACTTCGGGCAGTCTACCAACTGCCTGTCTCTCCTGCCCCCTCTCCGCACAACGACGCACGGTAACGCCCATCGCTCCGTCGCCAATCCTATAGAAAACGCAAGCTGCAATCACAGAAATTGGCCGCAAGTTCAGAGGCAGAGGGGTTGGAGTTGCACACCTGACAGACTTGTCGTCGGGACAATGGCCGCGGGGGCTGCGGGGGCCGCAGGGCTACGAGGGTTTGCGGACAATGCGGCGGCCGCGACATCGACATAGCATTGATTGTAGCAGCGGCGGCTGCTGCAGCGCCACCAGGCTATTTAGGGTAATGAATCTGGAGCCGCCGGCAGTGCCTCCCCTCCCCTCCCCTCCCCCAGAGGCGGGCTACATAACGAGGCGCACATTACACAACTGGCCGGACAAATGAACGAGGATCCGCATGTAACGACTCAATCAGACATATTGAGGACAACAGCACGCTGCCCCGCTAACGCCCCGCCGGCTCCCCGGCAAAGTAACAAGCACGGTCGGAAAAACAGAAAATTGTGTTCTAAATCCGGAATGGCGAAACTGGTTACGCGGCATCCAACAAATTTCCCCCCCCCCCCCACCTCCCCCGCAGAGGGCCTCGCGCTCGGGATGCTGGGAGACCCCGCCGGAGTGCCGGGATCCGCCCAATATAGCCGGATATATCCGGACTGGATATCTAGTTTTCGAAAAAGGTATCGTTTATCGTTTTGCGGTTTATTAATTCGTTTTCGCGGTTTGGGGTTGGCAGCATCTGGCAACACCGTACGCAAACCGCTCCTACACGATATGAGAAATCGCAGTGTCGCCGGCGACCACTGCGAAGCTGCATCCGTGGCAGTTAGAGGGAGGCAGCAGAGGGAAGCACGAAAACAGCTACAAACTTGCGTTGGTTATGGGGCCCCGCCCCGCAGGGAGGGTGCTTGCACTCACTCACACACCCTCCGTGTAACCAAATTTTCGCGTGAATATACCAAAGGCGGGCGGTGAGTGAAGGCGAGGCGAAGGCGTGACTCCAAATCGAGGCTGCGTGCGCCCCTGCGGCCCCGCCTCGCCCCACCCGCGCTCCGCCCGCCTTCTCTCCGATTTATTGAGTTGAGACTCCGCTGTCGCCGTCCACGAGCCCCACGATATCTCTGTCTCGCTCTCCCCCTGGCTGGTCAGCGCCCAGGTCATCCCCCATACGACGCGTCGTTGCGTATACCACGCCGACTTTGGCGCGCCTCCAAACGCGCTCCGCAGCAGCGCCCCCCAGTTTCATCGACTCGGTTGTCTGCCGGATATTTGAACCCGAGAGCAGCAGCAGCGCGCGCCCGCACTCGGAGGGCTTTGCAGCGACTCCAAACAAAAGGGCCAAGGTCGGGGGGTCATGTGCGTGCCGCACTGGGGCTGTGCCGTGTGTCGCCAACATGTGTCCTTACGGGAAGGGTCAGTTTCTCGGACGACAGCAGACCCCATTCGATTCAAACTGAACCCATGAAGCCACTCTCCCGAGTAACCCCCTCCGAGCTGGAATCAAACAGCCGGCCGGCCCGGAGTTGTGACCTCAGCCCAAGTTTCTTCTCGTGGGCTCAGCACTCGGCACGCAGCGGTTAGCTCCCATTTGGACCGCTATGCCAAGAATGCGAGAAGTCACCCCTCCGCGCGTCCAGCGGTATGGGGGAGGCAGGGGGGGACGTTTGTGGCGTCCGAGGCTAGAAATGCTTTCGATGTACCACCCGTACACGTAGGGCGCGCACGCGCACACACACACCACACCCAGACACACACACACACACACACACACACAAAGACACGTCAGAATAAATCATACAGTGATCCTGGTATGTTTCCGCCGTGTCGCGTCGAGCAATTCGTTCCCCTACACCTGTACACACCTGAGTCCAGAGAGATTCCATTTCTTAGAAATATAAAAATAGAAAGACATTTAAAAAGAAGTTACTTCATGATTACAAACACTTTGATGACACATATTTCAAGGAACAGAAAATGAAAAAGAAAAAAGTTAAGAGATAGATGGATAGATAGATACGGAGGATGGTATCGATTGCGAGTCGATAGAAAATGAAAAAAATTCAAAAGGGACAGATAGATAGATACATAGACACGGAGGGTGGGCGACGAACGGAGGGTGGTATCGAATGCGAGTCGATAGCGGCAGGGGTGGCGGCCTGAAGCCTGTTGGTCCGTATGTAAAACACTTGCCATAAAAGCGCCATTTCAGCTGCAGGGCTCGGGGCGGACTAGCGTGGGCGGAGCTCTTGGCGTGGCACGGAGCCTCGCCGTCTGGGCCTGAGCTCCCCAGCAGCTGCGCTAGCTGCGCTCCACTCTCCGTACGGAGGTGCTGAGGTGCTCCAGCAGCTGCAGGCCCAGTGCGGAGCTGCGTGGACCGCCGCCATCTGAGCTCCCCAGCACTCTCAGAAAAATAAAATTGAATTGACTAAGAAAATAAAGATGACTAGAATTTTTAGTCGATTCAACCAAGGATCAGTCGTTTCCACTAAGATTTCGTCGATAAATCGAACAAATTTTAGTCATCTTTATTTTCTTAGTCAATTCAATTTTATTTTTCTGAGAGTGAGCAGCAGCGCTTCACTCGTCGGCAGCTCTCCGGGCGAGAAATTGCTTCCATTCGGCCGCGTGCACAGGGAGAGGAGGGAGGGGAGGGACGGGAGGGCTGCAAATCCGTCCGGTGCAGCGAACACCAATGAGACTTCAAGATGAGCGACGAACGGAGGGGCTACATTTCTGCCCGTTTGTCTCACTCCCCTCGCTACCTGCCGTTCCAGCAACAAAGTGACGACGCGGACGAATTAATTTTAATGTCGCGTCGCGTTGAATTTCTGACGCGATGGACACGACGTGATGGACCAGAAATGAACTGACTCCACAAACTCGCTGGCTCTTCCCGCCGCTCCCCACACTGGCCAGAGCGTGGGCTGAGGGCTTCCAAGGGGCACCCGCGGACGCAAACCCGGGGCGCATCTAATCCCCTTCCAGCCGATTTCCCCGGTGGGCCCCGGAGGCGCCGCCGGGCCGAACGGTACCGCTAAGGTGCGCTGAAGCACCCCGCGCCGCCCCGCGCCGGGCAGGGCTGCAGCCGCGGCGGCAGTCCAAACCGATCGTTATTCGTGGAGGAGTCAAGGCTGCCAAGTCCGAACAAAGCCAATAATCTTCGTCACGATTCTTTTTTCCTCTTGGCAGCTGTGCCAGAAAAACTTGGTACTATTGCCATATCTGCGGGGCGGGTGGTATTAGCCGGGCCGCGCCGCCCCGCCACGGGCCCGCCAAGCGCATCCCGAGCCTCCGGAATAAATACTGCAAGAGGAAAAGTTTGCCTTTCTGCCCACTCGATTGCAGAAACCACCATTTGTTCGCTAGGCGGCAGGCTGAAGAAAAGTCGTAAAATACGACAAGGATTGGAGGCTATCACAATGTCACCAAGAGTAGCGGGACCAGCAGACGATTTTCAGACGAAGGCTCTCCGCTCCCATACGTCTGCGAGTTCGGCTCGAGGGAATAAAATTATCTTTACAGCCCACTACGGCAGCAGATCTGGCTCGGGAGAGAAAGGTGCGAAGCAATAACAAGAAAGGGTCGGAAAAGCCAGAGCCGCGAATGGCGAACGTAGCGATGCCCGCCCCCTCCTCTCCCCTTCCAGTATACTCCGCGTCCCGCCCGACGCAATTCTTTCCGGTACGTGAAAATGAGATGAGCATCATGCTGCTAGCGCCGATAACAAGCATCGCAAACGACCGCCCAGTGGCCACTTCCCCGCCGTGCGCCCTCCTCGCACTCCGTTCTGCACATCCGGGGCGCGCGCTTGTGCTCCCCTCGTGCTGAGCTCGGCTGCGGACGCCCGGCTGGGTAGGCAAAATCAGCACCGCAACGCACGGGTGCCTTCGTGTTGCCTACCCCGCAGGCGTTCCCACTCCTCGTAGCCGGTGCCAGCAAGCGAAACTCGGAGGAGTAAAAGGAGTAAAGCATCCAGCGAGGAAGCGAGTGTGTGACAGGTGGATGGGAACGCGTCGCGGTGTCCCCTGTCTGCCCATGCCCCCAGAGATAACAGCGGAAGGGACAGGGGGCGAAAGAGGGGGAGTGCGCGAAAACGCGTGTGCAAACGGGAGGGACACACAAAAGAATTGGTCGCCAACGTGATATCGCGCGGGGCGACGCCCGGGGCGACCCGACTGTGCTCTGCACCTTCACGGCGGCCCACGGCGGCCCACGGCGGCCCACGGCGGCCCCAAACGCGGGCGGCGCCGCCCCAGCTCCACGACCCCCGCGGAGTGTGTGTGTGTGTGTGTGTGTGTGTGTGTGTGTGTGTGTGTGTGTATGTGTGTGCCGAGCCCTCCGTGCGGCACACGGTACGTACCGGTAGCGCAAGTGTGCAATCACCGGCTCACAGTGTGCGCCGACACAACAAAGGACCTCACCCAGCGCCTTGCAGCGACGGAACCAAAGCCCGCATGACAGCGAGGACATCTACTCGGCGGCCCCGCCCGAGGCCCCACCCGAGGCCCCGCCCCCGGAGGGAGAGGTAATACGATCGCGCGTTCCAAAGATAAAAGATAAAAAGAAATAAATACCAGCAACAAGACAGAAAAGGCTAGCCCTCACAAATCAATACATCCCCACACGTGTTTGCGCACTTGCTTGCGGCCACGCCCACCCGGCGTTCCGTCTCAGGGTACTAGTCCTAAAAACGACGCGTAATCGCGAATGAAACGAGCTGGTTATTACATCCGCACTGGCCAGCTACGAGTTTCAGTCCCAAAGAACCTTGATAGAGAGAAGAACGGGTGCACGGGCGCTCCTCCCCCAGCCCACACCGCACCTGAGTCTGCGCCGCAGTGCGCCGCGCAGGTAGGCGGAGGCGAGCGGAGGTGCCGAGCAGGGAGTGGAGGCAGAAACAAGGCTCAAGTCGTGCACGGCCGGCCGCCCTGACCCGTCCCAACCCTCCGGGAGCCACGGCGCATTCTCCTTCCGGCCACTCCGCAACAACACTGCAGAATCTCCATGAGAAATAAAACACATTCTTAAGGAAAACGATAATGCAAATCGTTGCATCGAACACAAACAACTTGGATTTTCTTTTCGTCCCCAGACAACCTCCTCACTAGAGTGCACCGCCGCAATGCAGTTTAAAACGAGAGCGTTTGACTGCGCATTGTCCCTAGATGCATGGCCATGCTGAGCCGGAGGAAAGTAAAGTTCACCCCTCCCGACCTTGGACCCTCCGCCTCGGCCCGGACCCACTGCAGCGCTCGCCACCGATCGCCCCATTGTGTGGCGGCGTACGCATGGCACCGCTTAGCGCACCGCTCAGCGCACCGCTCAGCGCAACGCCCACGTAGCTGGATTGTGTCAATCTCTTCAAATCATTCTCACATCCGCTCAATAATTTTTTTCGACTGAGATTGTTTTGCGATATGATCTTCTTTACATCGACTAATTTTTTTTATATTTTTTTTTTTAGGGTGCGTAATGACGCTCAGTACCGGCGTTACGGGAAGCGGGTGGGGTCAGTTGGGGTCGCTTCCGGCCACTCTCCGAGGCCGTGCCGGCGCGCCGGGCGTGCCGGTCAGACTGTGCCCTCTGGCTGTGCGGGCGGCCGGCAGCGGACCAGTGGCCAGCGGCCGCCAGCGGCCAGTCGGACGCCAAGGACGTCCGCAGGCCGCAAGCCAAACCACAGCGGTTGCGCCTGCCCGTCCATCTGTCCACGCTCGACTAAGGCGGGGCCTTTTGCCCGAGGGACAGCAATGCAATCCGTCTGTGCGTCTTACGAGTTTCTGTGTGTGCATAAAAAGGGGGGGGGGGGATAGTGGACTCCAAAAAGAGAGAAGTGCACCAGTGACCTGCAGACCTCAGTGTCACAGGTAACAGAGATGAAACATCAAAGGCCACTTGCCACTTCTAAGCTGCGGTAGAGTCGTGCTTGTCCCAGCTCAGACCTCAGACCCTCCATAAAGACCGAGTTAGATTTTCGCCCAAAACGTTTGCGCTAAAAAAAAAATTACAAGAGGTAAGGTTTTTCGGCGAGAAAAAATGTACTCGAAAATATTTGAATGGTAGCTTTCGTCCAATCGCGAATGCGAGAAAACAACATCTTATTCACAAGTCAATGCCCCCACTGCTCTGACGTTTAGCGACGTGTAAGGAGGCCTGCTGCACTCTGCATAAACCAGGCCGCAACGCCTCCCTTCGCCGAGAGCCGCGGGGACTGCGGCGCGAAGGCCGACAGCGCTCTGGCGCTTTTCCTGGGGTGACAGACAAAGACCCTTTCACGGCGCGCGCGCGCGCGCGCGCGCGTGTGTGTGTGTGTGTGTGTGTGTGTGTGTGTGTGTGTGTGTGTGTGTGTGTGTGTGTGTGTGTGTGTGTGTGTGTGTGCGCGCGCGTGCACGTGGGCACGCCAGATGCCCTGACCCGACCCGTACCCAAACCGAACAGCGGGGAGAGCGGGCGGGGATGTGTTCGAAAACTCGCGACGAGGTCGACACGCCCACCCATCATCGTGACGTCATTGTGCACTGGAACGGACCCGACCGGCTTGTCGAGGAGGGTCGGGGAGGGCCGGGGGGCGGCCGGGGCGGGGCTGGTGGCGCGGGCTGGGCGCACTTCCAACTCGTCCGCAACTTTTGTTTCAGAGCTGCTGGCCAAAACACCAGCGGCTACGTAAGTGTATCTCAGAGGGGCCAGAGTTACGCGGGTTCCGCGGCGGAGCGGCCTCCGAGAGAGAGAGAGAGACATGGGGGCGACCCTGGGCTGGCTGCTGAGCGGGGCGGAGCGGGGCGGAGCGGCGATGCAGGCCATCGCGGAGTTGCAGTTCAGAGGATTGGGAAAGTCGCATGCCACAGTGCAGCCGTAGTGCAGCCGTAGTGCAGCCGTAGTGCAGCCGTAGTGCAGCCGTAGTGCAGCCGTAGTGCAGCCGTAGTGCAGCCCTAGAGCAGCCATAGAGCAGCGGTAGCGCACCCCGCGTTTTACGATCTGAGTTTAGTTGTTCTGCGGTCCAGCGGCACGGCCCGGCACGGCCCAAGCACGCCCACGGCGCACCTGGGAGAGTGTGTTGAACATAATAAGCCCCGGGCATTACACGGGGGCACGCGCGGGGTGCCATAAATACCATGAAAAACGTACTCCTTCACATTTACAACGAGGCCAAAGGCTTTCCAAGGCGATGCCGGCAGTGGGCGGCGCAGCCCGGCGCAGCCAGCAGGTCAGGCTAACTGCCGGGGCCTGGGCCTGGGCCATACCGCGTTTTCCACTCACTTTATCGCGCCTACCTATTCCCATTCCTTCCCAAATACCTTCTTCCTGAAATTCCCCTACGAACATCAGCCAGCCTGACTTCGCACTACGGAAGCTCCCCTGTGGACACCCATGACGTCATCATAACCCGTCAGGTCGGCCGCCGGTCAGCCGCAGCGCTCGGAGCCGGCTGGCCGGAGTCGGGTCATCGCCACGCGCCGCGGAGCTGCCGCCCGGCTGGCGGGGCTGGCGTCCACGCGACCAGGTCATCTTATCGGGCCCCGCCCCGCCCCGCCCGCGATAGCCCCGCCGTCAGCTCGCCGCCAATAGTTTTCCACACATTTCCGCCGCGCTGCTCCCCGATTCGCCGCACACTCCGCGCCGCGGCTGCGCTGAGAGCCCGCGTCACCGCCGACCGCGCGCCCTCACGTCGGCAGCTGAACCACCGCTACACTGATTCGGTAGCTGACACTCCAGCGGCCCCACCGGGCCCGAACCCTTCCCAATTTAATAAGGGCGACCGCACTTAGACTGCCGCCGCCGGGGGCGGGCGGGGGCGGGTGGGGGGGCGGCTCGACTTGAGTTGGAGGAGCTGAGTCGACTCGAGCCGAAGTGTTGCCCGCCGACGCAAGCGACTGCGAACGCGCCAAAGTTTAACAGCGTCCGAAGGGCGGAGTGGGGGAGGAGGGCAGGAGGGCAGCGAGGTGCGCGGCAGACAGCGGCAGCACGGCCACCGTGCAGACAAGGAGGAACCCGGGGGAACCGGAGGAACCGGAGGAACCGATCCGCTTCGGAGAACTGCACCGTGGGAGCCGAAACCGAGCCGGGGTCAGCAACAGGGCGAGAGCGGCTCATCCCGAGAGTCAATTACCCCGATCTGCAAAAGTCCATCACAAACTTGTGCCGGCAAAAGAAGCAAAACTACGCCGGCAACTCTCTGCCCCGCACTTTGTTATCAAGCCGCTTAAGCGCAGCGTTAAGCCGTCAGCCGCAGATCCAGAAGACCAATGAAGCAGCTCAGAACTGGCGGCACGCAAACTGGTGACAAGTAAGTGACCTTGGAAACGAAAATTCGGGTAAAATTCGTGGCAGTGTCTATGGACACCGACATGGCTGGTTCCATGCCAGCTCCCCGCAGACCACAACAAGAGTATTGCGCGAGCGCTCACGAAGATGGTACACACGTGCCATGCCGTGTGCGGCGCAGCGCAAACACGCACACACCTCAATGCCGCGGGCGAGATGCTATCCCCCGCTCCCCACTTAGAGTAGATGGTACTGTGCAAATTATCAAACCACAAAAACATAAAACTGACAGTTACAGGTTCCGTTCCGCA
Source organism: Odontothrips loti (assembly GCA_038380765.1). Lineage (NCBI taxonomy): Eukaryota > Metazoa > Arthropoda > Insecta > Thysanoptera > Thripidae > Odontothrips > Odontothrips loti. Next base: position 10,442,345 of record CM076243.1, on the reverse strand, counting down.
GAGCAGGGACCGCTGTTATCATTCACACACCGAATGTCGTGGCCATGTCTTCACTGCTGCTGCTGCAGCCGCTGCTGCAACCGCTGCACCGTCTGCCATCCTCCTCCGCTCGGGTACGCTCGGCCTTGAGTTGAGTCAGGTGGTCTCGGCTGCGGCCGGGGCGAGCGCGTAGCTAAAAGCCTCGCGACGAGTCGTTCGCGGCGCGTTTTCGCGCGCTGCCAAAGCCACGCGGCACTTTGGGGCGACCTCGAGGTAACTTTACATTCTCACACGACAAATATTATTCTGAATTCGAAATGTTCGGTCACCAATACGACGAGCAGCGAGAACGGCTGAACTAGGAGACCGGCTGCCAGCTGCGGGGGCCACAATCGTCCAAGACGCTGTACGCGCTGCACCGTTCGTTCTGCTTGCTTCTTTTATGTTTTCTTGTCGGTTTTTTTTTCGACTCGGCTAATCCGCGAGGTGCTGATAGGCAATGCCTGGCAATGCCGCACTAACTCGTTGGACACGCCCCCTCCCGGCTGCTGGCCGCGGCAGGCAGGCGGAGCCATCACAACTGCAGAACCCTCAGCATCGGCAGGTTCTGCAATCGTCCCCCGGGCCGACACACGTCACTGCCGATACGGCGCAGCGCCGCCAACACTTCGGCGCAGAAAGTGTTACACGTCAAAGCCCGGCAGCAAAGCCCCTGTTCCCTTTACCTTCCGCCCCCATCCCGTCCCGTCACCGCCGATGTCAAACAACACGCATATTGCCGCGACAGCCGAACATACTAAAGTCCTCTGGTGGCATGGATGGGCCAGCCCGGAACCCAGCGCCCCCGGGCTCCGGCCACCGCCCTCCCTATTCAAAATCCCAAATCCCCCCCCCCCCACCCAAGCCCCTATCTCTGTATTCCATCTCTATCCCACTCACCTGTCTGCCAGCGCGCCAGCCAACCAGCGGAAGGGTAAAATTTTTGGCATGCAAAGCCACGTCCTCCGGCCCATGATCGGGACAAGACAAGTTGAGTAGGGAGGGGAGAAAGAAAGAGAGGAGGAAACGAAGTGGAAAAAGAGAGAGACAGAGAGAAGAGAGAGAGAGAGAGAGAGAGAGAGAGAGAGAGAGAGAGAGAGAGAGAGAGAGAGAGACAGAGAGAGAGAGAGAGAGAGAGAGAGAGAGAGACAGACAGACAGACAGACAGACAGACAGAGAGAGAGAGAGAGAGAGAGAGAGAGAGAGAGAGAGAGAGAGTTAGAGGAAGGGAGGGAGGGAGGAGTGCGTCTGGGATTCAGAACGGCAGGGGGAGTTTGGTATTGGGATAAGGCTGGGTAGAGGGAAGGGGCCCCCTATCAGGTGGGCCAGGTCGTTACACGGTGCGCTGCAGTACACACAAGGGGGGGGGGGGGGTCGGCGCGTGTCCACGAGGAATCGTCCCGGGGTAAAATACTGATACGCTTCACGCCGCGGACGGTTCCGTTTGACAGCTCGGCTGGGGTCGTCCATTAAACCACGTAACGCCGAGACGTCGGCGTCCGGGTCGGTCGGTTATAACATCACATAGAAACTTCACGACCCAGAATAACAAGGACACAGGACACAGAATCATGCGTAGACACGAAAACAACGTCCTGTGGAATATCATATCACTACACAGAAAAATCAAGACGTGCAGAATATTTCACGACACAGAATGTGGTCAGGTTTCTGTGTCGCGAAGTTTCTGGGTGACGAATAAATGACTCCAGGTGGAGTACCCGCGCCAGCCTCACTGTCGCAAGGCGGACCCGTGCCACTCCAAATCAGACCACCGCCATACCGACTTCCCTCTTCGCGTTAAATCACAAAATAAACAATGGCATTGTGTCTGTCGGTTTAGAAGCTCAAATTCGGTCTGAGACCCAGCTGAGTCAGGCAGTCGTGCCAACAGGGCGCTAATAGGCAGCCTGGGGGGCCGTGGGCGCGGGCGGAGCGGGGCAGGGGGGGGGGGGGGGGCACTCGTGCAGCGGTGTCCGGTGACGCTGAAGGCACCTGCCCGTTAAGTGGCAGCGCGGTGTGAACGTCCACCGTGTCTTGGTCAAATACCGTATTGGAAGCACTTCAACAAGAACTTCCTTCTCAGTCTCAACTCTTATTCCACGCCCACTCTGGAACTGAAAAATTGTTTCACATGTATCTCACCTAACCTCACAAATGGCGAGAAACACCCAAACATAGGCAGAGTCTTTGTTTCAGCAGTGAGCCTCTGCGACTTTCCGCGGTATCCGCACTACCCGCTATTTCTTCCTCCCGCTCTCCCTAGCAATATGGCGCCGATTATTTGTTGTTGACATGGCCGGCAGGGGCTGCCGAGCTGAGCGCGCTGCTACGACTCAGCTAAGACTGAACTGATAAGAGCTGCTGCCCCAAAGGATATGCTACACCCCGAAACAAATGCATCTTCGCTATTTTCCTGCTCGAAAACAGAAGGTTTTCCCCTATGACTTGTGCGACCCGCCAAACTCGAACAAAGAAAGTTGAACGTCGTCAATGTGTGCTATCACCGCCACCACTGTTCAGATTTTCAGAGGCTCGACACATTCTCGAAAAGAGAGAAAGATTAGTTCGCCCGAGGCTCACACGGCTGATAGAGCGAGACGCCAATCCGTACTGTTTGTTCAGCAGATCGTATATCGACTGTTAATAACCAGCGGGCATAGCAACAGACAGACGGCACACGCCAAAAGGCGACCTCCTGTTTTTAGAACTCACTGAAAAGCACAAACAGAGTAGATGGAGACAGCTTCGTTGATACGTACTATAAACAAACGGTTTCGACGTCATGGTGAAACATTTTATGTAAACCCCAAAAATTCCATCACAACGCGCTTCCCTAAAAAGAAAATGACAACCTAGGTTCCAAGAATCGAAAATGAAATAAACGAAGGCTTTACCTTCAGCATCCATTCGAATTAAATAACAAATAGCACGGGCAATCAGTAATTTTCAAGCGGATGCCAGACAATTTTTAAAAACTTGAAGATTTTGTTTTCAGACAGCTACACGTACGTGTCAAAAACGGCCGACACCACGAACTGGGTGGAAATAACCCATTTCGCTTTCCGTATTTCGTGTTGAAGTGAACGGTGGGCAAAGACGTGCGGGGTTCTTGGCTCTTGTCATAATCGTTCGGGATCATCGTATCGGCCCAAGGTGAACAACCAAAACCTCCAACTACCTCGCCGCCTCATGCCGGACGGTCTGCAGCCGCTCCGCCGGCCGGCAGCCAGCCTGTGGCGGGCAGCGACAGCCGGTACCTCGCCTAGCAGCACCGCGGCGCTGCCGTAACCACCAAGCACAGCCCCGTTTAATTACAAGGAGATGGCACTTGTCGGTGGCCGCCAAGTCCCCACAAGGCCGCCGAGGCGGTGCTGACTCCCACGTGTGACATCGCCTCCGGCCTGCAATGGCGCGTGCGGGAGGCGCCGCGCTTAATTCCCTCCTTCAACATGGCGCCGTCACGATTTTCAGTTGACTTTATCGCACCTGTCGCGTGCGCCGCACACCGTCAAGGCACCTTCTTCTGCGTCACAGTGCTTGCAAACAAGCGTTCCCAAAAATAACTAACATCGATGACCCATCGTTATTATGATCCTTCTCGTGAAACCACATTTATTTTTTACGCACGCTTTGGATGTACTCGTCATTGACGGTTGCTAACATTAGTGTCAGAGAAAAATAAATAATGTAACATTCAACAACTGGACAGTTGCTAAGATTTAGTATGAGAGAGAAAAAAAATCGTGGAACATCTAACAAACTAGAATTTTCGGAAAAATTAACGTTGCATCAACGTTTCATCGTCGAGGTTGCCCAACCTACCTGTCCTAGGTTGAGGAAGTCGTGGCGGTCGGCGACGCTGTCCGCGGCGCTGGGCCCGCCCTCGATGTGCACCGCCCACTGCGACGAGTAGTGGCCGTGGCCGCTGGAGTCCCGCTCCAGCTGGCGGCCAGGGTCGAGGTCGACGGCGGGGTCGCGTGCCGAAACCCCCGTGGCCGCGAGGGCGAGGCACTGGGCCAGCAGTGCCAGCAGCACACACGTCCGCATGCTGTGCATCGAGGCGACTACGCCTCCGGTCCGGGACGCACTGACACATGGCGCGGCGGGGGACGCGGCCGGGGCTGCCGCCGGGCCGGCCGGGCCGCCGCCAGCCGGGCCGCCGCCAGCCGCCACGCCCCGCCACACACCGCGGCCGTCGTCATCCTGGCTAGGGCCGGGGTCGGCCGGGCCCGGCTGGGTCCTCCGTCGGCCATCCCCGTCGCCGGCCATCTCGGGAAGAGGGGAGGGAGGAGGAGGGCGAGGTGAGGGGGGCACAGCGCCGACTATCCGTCATTGGCGCTGGTGCATCGTATGGTTATCGCCGACGGCACCGCCTCGCCAGTCTGCAACAGAAAGCACAAGGGCAAGGTTACTCCAAGGCCGACCGGGCCGGAACCGGCCGCTGCACGTGTGCGCCGCCTGCCGAGCGCAGGGTAGGCAGCCCGGCCAGCACGCCTGACCAACGGGCAGGCATCCCGGACAGCCCACGGGGCCGGCAGAGCCTGCAGCGCCTGCAGAGCCTACAGCGGAGGAGTGGGGGAGAAAAAACAAGACGCGGTCGATCCGTCCGGGGCAGGCGGGTCACGAGGTGCGGGGAATGGCGGGGTATGGCGGGGTATGGCGGGGAATGGCGGGGAATGGCGGGGAATGGCGGGGTATGGCGGGGTCGGCACATCAAATCCAGCCGGAACAAACGGGCGCCGTCACTGTCAACGGCCGCAGGCGCGCGAAGACGCCGTCGGGTGGCGGCCGCAGTTGCCACGAGTAGCGCCGGCGAGCGCCGCGTGTGACGTGTCTGCCGCTATCGTCCGCCTGTCACTCCCGGCACTGAGCCTGCCTAGCACTGCCTAGCCTCGAGTGTTCGCTGCTCCCGGCAGCGCTATTGATTGTTTGAAAACCACGTACGGGCCGCCGTGCGCAGAGGAAGATGAGAACCAGCGCGGTAGAACGGCACCACCAATTGATTCTGTGGCCGCCTGAATGCGCTTCAGGTAGCATTTCCGGCCCGACAACCGGAAGGAATGGGGGCGGCCTGTGGGGGCGGCGGGGGCTGGGAGCGGCCGGGATGGGGGGAGGAGGGGGGGGGTTCTAATTCAGACCAGCCGACTGCAGCAGACAGCTGACCACGAGTCCGAGTCCGAACGGCCAGCCAGTCGGCCCCGCCCCGCCCGGTGGTGTATATTGGAAGACGAGACTGTCTGCGAGTGTTTGGGAGTTGCATCACAGCCCGCCAAACGCCGACAGCAAACAATCGGCGTCAATAGTACCGCCATCAAAGACGGAGCGTGCGGCTCAGCAACCCGGTCGAAATTTGGGACGCGGCTTTCGTACACACTCCCAAGAAAGTCTTTGCGTTGGAAATATTTTGAAGTTCCCTGAAACAGCGAAGCTGGAACCTACGCAACGCGCTGATGGCAAACGTCACTTGAAATTGCATCTGAAACGTACGGCCGGAAATTCCTCTAAGAGGGCGGATACCGCAACAACACAGGCTTGTTGCCGCAGCATGCGCCTTGGAGGCCACGCAAAATAATAAAAATGTATACATCACCGCCGCCCTGCGCTGCGCCACCTGCTCGCTGCTACATCGTAAAATTAAGTAAATAGGGTAATAGGGACTGTTGAGGGAGGTAATGTGCTGCGAGCATGCAACCCCGGAAACTCTGTGCCGAGCTGCGGGGGGTCCTCATATTGCGGAACAGTATTAGCACAGGAGAGAGTTAGAGGGGCCTACGAGAAAGAGAGAGACAGACAGACATACAGAGAGGATGCTCGGTAACGGGAGGTCATCCAGCGGAGAGTGGTAGCTGACCATTCCTCATACCTACAAGCTCTTTATTTATCAAGACGAAACGACTGAGAGGTAACCGCGCGCGTCTAAAGGATTCCCAACTCAATAATTCCCAACTCAAAATTTACATAATAAATAAAATAAAAAAAATACTGCGACGTTTTATGACTTCATTTTATATCGTCTCAACATAAATCGAAGAACTGAATAATAATGATCGGAGGTCACAGAGTTCAAAGACCTCTGCTTCTCTAAAAATTATTGTCTCGCGTTCCCAAACAGAAATCTCGTCCTGGTTATGGTTGGTTCTGTGCCTCTGCTTGTTTCTACATCCAAGTAGGTTCGAACAGTGAGTCAAAGTGAGGTGCGCCGTGTGCCTGTCTCAGTGGCGGGCCTTACGCAGAACGACAGGGGTGCTGCAGTGCAAAGGCCACGGGGCAGGTTCTATTACTGTGTGTGGACACCCAGCCCGAGGCCTGTTGACTCCTGGACTCGGCGACTTATTCCTGGCGACAGGGACGCCTCTGCAAACTAGGAGTCCACTCCGGGCCGGTAACACCAACCAACAACTAATGAAGCCCAAAGCCAGCGCCCCGCCCACGGCAGATAGTGACCCCGGCAGGATAAGAAAAACACGGTAACAAGTTAGGCAGCATTTCCCATCAGATATCATCAACTGAGGATGTCAGCGATACTGCCGCAAGGGCAAAGTTAGTTTGGCCAGTCTGGGCACCAATAGCGCCTGCTCGGCAGGCCACCGCGACCTCTGCATGCACGCGTGTCGTGCGGGCCGGCCTACCCTGGCCCTCGCAGGCGCTCGGTGTCGCCGTTTGAGACGCCTCATCCGGCCTCACCTCTGCGCGGGGCCGTGCCACAGTCGTGCAGCTTGCGGCGTGCGGCGGCGGCCGAAATTCTCATGCAAGCAGACTGTTCCGTTCCGCCCCCAGCGCTTTTCCCATTGAGGTCCGGCCTGGCCGGGCAGCGGGCGTCGCCATCATGGCGGAGCAAACCGGCTGCAGCGGCTCCAGGGAAAGACCCACGCAGCTGCGGCAGCCGCTGGAGCAGCCGCTGGAGCAGCCGCTGGAGCAGCCGCTGGAGCAGCCGCTGGAGCAGCCACTGGAGCAGCCGCTGGAGCAGCCGCTGGAGCAGCCGCTGGAGCAGCCGCTGGAGCAGCCGCTGGAGCAGCCGCTGGAGCAGCCGCTGGAGCAGCCGCTGGAGCAGCCGCTGGAGCAGCGCAGCCGCTGGAGCAGCCGCTGGAGCAGCCGTTGGAGCAGCCGCTGGAGCAGCCGCTGGAGCAGCCGCTGGAGCAGCCGCTGGAGCAGCCGCTGGAGCAGCCGCTGGAGCAGCCGCTGGAGCAGCCGCTGGAGCAGCCGCTGGAGCAGCCGCTGGAGCAGCCGCTGGAGCAGCCGCTGGAGCAGCCGCTGGAGCAGCCGCTGGAGCAGCCGCTGGAGCAGCCGCTGGAGCAGCCGCTGGAGCAGCCGCTGGAGCAGCCGCTGGAGCAGCCGCCGCCCGCCTCAAGACAAGGTCAGTCGGTCAGAGGCAATACGACCCGATCACGGGCCCGGCCGAGCCAGGCAAATGCAACGGCCAGGCCAGCTGGGGATCGCGGCCACAAAATGCCCGTCGATTTGCTGATATGTATTCAGTGGAATGGTGCACCCAACATGTTTACTCCCGAAGGAAAATTCGACTTTGCCCTATGCTTCCCGGTGCCCACTGTCCCGACGCCTCGGTGCGGCCGGGGCCACGGCAGTCACGGCCGGGCCTTGTACGGCCCCCGCTGGTGACGTCACAAACTAGAAGAGGATCCTGCCTAGCCTTGGGGCCCAAATCTCGATGCGGAGGAAAGGGGAACACGCCGGCCTCTAGACGATAGTCGGTCGTTCATTAACATTTCAGATTCTGACAAGCTGGACTAACAAATTCAAACGCCCCACGCACACTCGCGCTTTTGCAGCGCAGCGACGCGCCGCCGTCTGAGGATTTCTTGGTGTGCGAAGCTGAGCAGTGAATTGCGAATTGCGAAAGCAAAAGGACTAAGAGAGAGAGAGAGTAGAGAGAGAGAGAGGAGAGAGAGGAGAGAGAGAGAGAGAGAGAGAGAGAGAGGAGAGAGAGAGAGAGAGAGAGAGAGAGAGAGAGAGAGAGAGAGAGAGAGAGACAGACAGACAGAGAGACGGACAGAAGCGCGTTCTCATTTACGTCGCAATTCGGCAGCGACACAAGCGCCGCCAGACCTTGGCGGCCGTTAGATGAAACCAGCGACAATAAAGGCCAGCGTCTGGTAGCGCCGGCTCCGCTCGGCCCAGCTCGCCCCCGCCCGCCCCGCCCGCCCCGCCCGCCCCGCCCGGCCCGCCCGGCCGCTCCGCTACTGCTCAGCTCGCACTGCTTGTTCATTTCATGCGAGGGCGCGTCCCAAGCCCTCCTCGGGGACACTCATTTGCTTCGTTTTGGAATAAAGGAGGAGGCGGCAAGGGAAGGGCGTTCCAGAGTAAACTTGGATGAAACTCCTCTCCACCACGTTTACCTTGTGCTACGTTAATTTGTGACACTTGCCGTGTGGTGCAGTGCGACGAAAGAGTAAGCAGACCAAGCGGGCAGGGCGGGCTGGGCTGCCGGGAACCGATCGGCTCGGGAGCAGCGTCTCCAGGAGGGGACCCGGAGGACCCGGAGGACCCCGGGGACCCCGAGGACCCGGAGGACCCGGAGGACCCCGAGGACCCGGAGGACCCGGAGGACCCCGAGGACCCGGAGGACCCGGAGGACCCCGAGGACCCCGAGGACCCCGAGGACCCGGAGGACCCGGAGGACCCGGAGGACCCCGAGGACCCGGAGGACCCCGAGGACCCGGAGGACCCGGAGGACCCGGAGGACCCGAAGGGACCGCGACGCCTTCGAACCGCCGTGAGATTGCTTCGCAGCCGGATAAACACAACAAAGTGCAGGTAATTGGCTGAGCGCTGCTGGTTCCCGACGGCCGTGTCGGTCCGGTCCCGTCCCGCCCGGGGCCCCACGCCCGGCACTAACTGCCCGCACTGGCACTGGCAGCACAATGCGGGGAACAAGTCAGCAGTTGTCACTCAGAGAGATCAGGCCGCGGCTGGGGCCGGCTGACAGCGAACACTGCGAGGGGCACCAGCAACCCTTTCAAACTCGTCCCCGGTCGGAGGGCAGTTGAGAGGAAAACGCTGGCCGAACAGACCGCGGGGCTCGGCGAACCAAACTCCGCTCAGCACGCCGGGATTCACATGCCACACCAGCGCGGGCCTGCGGAGACCGCGGCGGGGACGCCAGAAGCCATTGGATAGAAACCGGGACAATGGCGGGGAGGCACGCAGGAGGCAGGAGAGTAAAACAGGAATACATCCGGGGAAACAATCTTCGATTCCGAGCCAAACCGACAGCCCGGGGCCATGGCGGTGCCGCCTCTGGAAAAGCACACGCGGATTACCGGCCGCGGGGGAGGAGAGAGAGAGAGAGAGAGAGAGAGAGAGAGAGAGAGAGAGAGAGAGAGAGAGAGAGAGAGAGAGAGAGAGAGAGAGAGAGAGAGAGAGAGAGGGGGGGGGCATGGGAGTCTGCGGTGGGCTGCATACGCAGGTTTTGGAGTTTTTCTTTCTCAGCGCACATCCGCCGCCCACATGTTTCCCGGCATCACTTTATATTGTACGTCCTTCCCCGCCCGAAACGCTATCACGTATACGTGTGCTTTCGGCGCAGCGCTGCAGGCGGCGCAGCCCAGCTGGCCATAAGAAGCAAGGCGGGTGCGCGTTGACCTCGGCGTCGTCGGCCCTGGCCTCGCCTGGACACGCCCGGCCACGCCCGGCCACGCCCGGCCACGCCCCTCACTGCAGACTGACCGGAGCGTGTCACGTCCAACCTGATCGCCTCCCACGCTACCCACTACACTGACTAAAAACAAACCGAGTACGGATACGTAAGCTCGAATGGTTCCATCGATACGTTCCTACAACAGACTTTTACAAGGCAAAGAGTGAGTCGAGGAATGGAGTGAGCGCCGAGCGGACACATTAGAATTGGGTGTGGAAACTCCGCGTTTACTACTACACACGTTACTTTGCCACTTTTTCACACAATCCAAGCCAATGGCCGCGCTTTGGAGCTCGTAACCTGGCTAATCAGATCCCAACCGCGCGGTGGCTCCACGCTCTACCACTCACTCCACGCCCGGCTCCAGATAGTGTCGCGGCCGGCCACAAACACGACCCCCACGACCCCGGCGGGCCCGGCGGGGCAGCGGATCGCGTGTCGCGACGACGCCGGCCGAGTGTGCGAAGCCGGCAAAGAATGAGCGAAAATACCGAAAGAAAAATCGGAGAAAACGCGATAAGTCAGAACTGTTCTGGACAGGGTTGCAGCTTGCACTGCTGTGCTGCCATGGCCGAGACACGAGACGCCGGGACGGGACGCACACGCCCTCACTTTGACAGGCGGTGCGCGCTCACGTAGCCCCAAGACGGCCCCATTCCATTCCGTGCCGGGCGGTGCCGGGCGGTGCCGGGCGGCGGGCGGCGCACTGCCGGGAGTGAGGCAGGTCAGCGCCAGGCGTCAGCGTCCGCACACCGTCCTTGCCGATGTAAATGAGGCCGGGCCTGTGTATGCTTCTGAGCTGCCGTCCTAAACATCGGAGAAGGGGAGGGCGACATTAATGGTGGCCGCCGCATGGCCGCATTCGCGCAGATAAACAGGGCCCGACCACACACAATGATAAGAATGGGAACGTTTCCGCGACACTAGCCGGGCTGCTGTATTTATTTCGGCCGTCAGCAGGCGCAATCTCCAAAGCCACCTCCAGCGGGCCTGCCTACCCCACAGGCGGGCGGGCGCGCCCGGGGAGCGTCGGGTAGGCCGTCCCGTAACGCACCCACGTCCAGCGGGCCTGCCTACCCCACAGGCGGGCGGGCGGGCAGATACGTTCCCCTGCCTTCGCGAGGCCGGGCGTCACTTCACACACGACTTTCAGACTCAGTTTCCTGTTGGCGAGGAACGGACCGAACCGGTCACTCTGGCAAACACCATTCCGGGAAACAAAGAACAAAAGGGAAGCAGCCGTATCCACAAAACCACACGCTCCCCATCAGATCTCCCGGCAGCAAAGAACAGAGAGCGTAGAAGCGCTAGGCGGTGAGAGAGAGAGAGAGAGAGAGAGAGAGAGAGAGAGAGAGAGAGAGAGAGAGAGAGAGAGAGAGAGAGAGAGAGAGAGAGAGAGAGAGAGAGAGAGAGAGAGAGAGAGAGAGAGAGAGAGAGAGAGAGAGAGAGAGAGAGAGAGAGAGAGAGAGAGAGAGAGAGAGAGAGAGAGAGAGAGGGAGAGAAGCAGGCGACTGTTAAACGTTTTCCAGCAGAGCGGCGATCGCTGCCGACCAGCAGGAAGAAGGAAGGGAAAAATATAAAAGCTCGGGAGGAAAACTGGGACGGTCGCTTTGCGATATCCATTAAGATTTGCATGACAATGTGCCTCGAGGGACGGGAGGAAAGGGTTTGGCGGGGGGAGCGTTCGGATCATCGGGCCGACCCAATCAACTCCATGCTAATGGGGACCGGGTGGGGACAGCCAGGCGGGCGGCTCCGCAGGGCCCAGGGCGGGCCCAGGGGGCCCAGTGGGGGCCAGGGTCAGGGACGAATAGACTAGAGGCGAGTTCCTTACGGCCGCCGAGACGCGGCACTGACAGCGTGTTGGGCATGGTCATGTCCATTGTCATCACGTTTCCAGAGCCTACTGGAGGCGACTGTAAGATTTACTGGTCGTCACTGGCGTCGGTCAGGCCATTTTCCCTGATAAATCTTTTTATTAGGACATTTCTCTGCCACCGCATTATGAGGCACTGTATTGGGGGTGAGCAAGGATTCCCGGGGATTCCTAATCCCCCCGCCGCCATTCCTCCCAATTTTTTCACTTGCCGAGCACCATTACGCATGCTGGGGGTTGAGGTATATTCACAACAACATGCATGCTTTGCTTGCGGTAACAAACGAGTCGAAGCCGGTCACATGTTGCTCTCCAGGGAAGGAGTAAAAGAAGAAAGGAAGGGAAAAAACCTCCCATTCCGCTACAGCTTACCGAGCACGAGGAGAAAAATTGGCGTGTTTCTCCAGAAAAAGGGTCGCGTACGTGGTATTCGAGATCGTGAGGCAAAGGCGCCGAGATAAAAACAAAACAAACACGGGCCATGGTTCAATAGGGTTCACAACTGTGCCTCGCCCAAGGATGCCACATGCAAATTGCAACTGGGCCCGAGGCAGGAGCCGCAGCAAAGCGATAATGCTGCTGCTAAAACTAAGAGGCTTCAAGTGAATAAAGTTTTGCATCTAGAACGCGGCGGCAACAATCAATACTTCCAGGACATTGTCTGGTAGCCGCAGTCAACAAAACCGACTAAATCAAATTCATTTTCGTGCTCCCAGAGCAATCTCGGCCTCTCGCATGTCATCAAACTCTTTGGCGCCCAGAAGAGGCACCGCGTCAGGAAGGGGAGTAGGCAGGCAAACATTACAGATTTATTCCTGGCCATTTGCATAACGTCTTCCTCGCCCTAAACCTGCCGCCTCCCCTTTTTTCTAGCAAGAGTCTCAGTGAGGCAGCGAGGGTGATGATGGAGAAAAGCATCAGGGAATGGGCCTGTCACAAACCCCATGCCTCCCCCGGCGGGCCTTCAAGCCTTCAATTCAAAGTGGGAACCGTTTCCCCGACACACGCGCCCGCATTCAGGAGCAGCCGAGAGTTTCGTCCCGCTTGGACGAGTGGGGCGGGGCGGGGCGGGGACACCGAGAATCTATAAAGCGCACCACAAGAGGCGACGACGGCACCTCTGTGCGATAGGCACTCTGCGCGGCGGGGTTTTTTGGGTAGCAGCATGCTACCATGCACTTCGGTCTCTCTTGTCGAAACCGAGCACAAACTCGAGGCCAACAAGGTCATAATCATTTCCCGCTATCTGTAGGCTGCAGGCGGATGCCAGCGGATGCCATGACTGACGCCCACGCCGGCGTCCTTGCGGCCAACGAGACTGCTCTCTCTCTCTCTCTCTCTCTCTCTCTCTCTCTCTCTCTCTCTCTCTCTCTCTCTCTCTCTCACACACACACACGTATGGTCTCCACCTTCACGCGCTCCTCACGCGAAGCACGGGAAGTGCGCACGCGTGCCAGGGTGTGTGTGTATGAGAGAGAGAGAGAGAGAGAGAGAGAGAGAGAGAGAGAGAGAGAGAGAGAGAGAGAGAGAGAGAGAGAGAGAGAGAGAGAGAGAGAGAGAGAGAGCGATTACACTCATCAGCAGACACCCTGCAGAGGGGGCTTTCAGTGCAAACGAGAAAATAGTGGGACTTAAAGACAACTTACGAGTAAACCGATCGCACAGCCACATACTAACTAAATGGAGAAAACAAGAGAAAGAGCGAGACAGAGATGGTTTTTAAATGAAGTAGGCCAAAAGCAAGCGAGGCCGATAGGGTATCCTGCACACCTGTTGCTCCGTAGGAGGGGGTGAGGGCGCGATGCCCAGCGATGCCCCGCCGCTGCTGCCGCCCTACGCGGGCGCCACGGCCGCCTTGAGAGGTGGCTGGGCGAGTACGTATCCGGCCGGCCTCACCTGCTGCCGCTGCTGCCGCTGCTGCCGCTGCTGCCGCTGCTGCCGCTGCTGCCGCTGCTGCCGCTGCTGCCGCTGCTGCCGCTGCTGCCGCTGCTGCCGCTGCTGCCGCTGCTGCCGCTGCTGCCGCTGCTGCCGCTGCTGCCGCTGCTGCCGCTGCTGCCGCTGCTGCCGCTGCTGCCGCTGCTGCCGCTGCTGCCGCCGCTGCCGCCCTCACTTCACACTAGTCAGTCCTCAGTCCTAGACCTCAGTCCTCAGCCGCGACTCGGCGAGCAGCGTCGGCGCTCTCCGAAGTCTCGAACAAACGAACGTCCGAGGCGCGGGCGTTTGAAAGCAAAGCAGAACTCCGGCGGGGCCTTCATAAGCCCCGCATCTCTGCGCGCCGCCCGAACGGGGCCACGCGGCAGCCACGCGGCGGCCACGCGGCACACACGGCCATACACGGGATCTGCAATGCAAACGAAATCCCTCCAGGACATGTGCCCGGCGAGGAGGAGCGCCATGGGGGGGGGGGGGGGGGCATCGTGAAAGGGAGCAGGGCAAGCTGGGAGGGGAAGAGAGAGACAGAGAGGCGGCGAGGAGAAGGAAAGAGATGACAATAGAACGGTCCTCAGCGGGGTCAGGGCGAGCAGCACTCCCCCTCCCCTCCCTCACGAGAACATGCCACGTGTGCCCAGTAAGGGCGCCGGCAACAGTAATGAAGCATCCATCGCTCAAGTCACCATTTATTTTCCAGCGGAACATCCAGGAGTTAGCCAACCTACCGATGAAGAAACCAGAGAGCGGGGGAGGTGCGCGGCGCGCGACAAGCACGGCGACGCGTTTGGAATTTCGCACCGCTGCGCCGCCGCTAATCCGGGAGCCAAAAAGCCAAGCAGCGGCACGACAGCGGCAGCCAATGAGCGCGCATGGCAGGGCAGGGCAGGGGGACAAAGGCTGGCTGCGATTGCGAAGGCGGTCCAGCACGGCCCCTTAATTGCCCATTCACAGCAGCAGGGCCAAAGGGGCGGCAAGGGCCTGCCTGCCTGGTCAGAGGTCCCAACCCCGAGGGCCCGAGGGACGTGGGGGAGGGAGGCGAGGCGGCCGTGGGCCCCGCCAGCCCCGTGGGCCCCGCCAGCCCCGTGGGCCCCGTGGGCCTCGCCCCGCAGCCCGCGAGGCTTTAAGCACTTCCATCCCCCGGGGACGGCGGCGTATGATAGCGGCCGACAAACACGGTTTGCGACGCAAAGGATTCTAGCCAGAGTCACGCGGTCAGACAGTTCACGTAGTGCAAATTTTCACAAAACGAAAACTAACACTAATTGATAAATTCGCCATGAAATGGACTTTGGAAAAGGGAAATCATAATAAAATTCCTAATTTCACTTTTTAATGGAGATTTCTCCCTTTCGCGTCTGGAGGCCTCGGCCCGGCTGGGGCCAAGGCTAACGGGAGTGGAGGGAGGGGCGGACCAATGGGAAGGGTTGGCGGAAAGGCTTATGAAAGGCAGTGTTTTGGAAGTAAATAAGCGACGGGGAGGCAAAGGAAATGAGAAAAGCGTAGGGTTGGAGGAATCCATTTTTGGGGCGAAGGGCAGTTACACCGTGTCTCGAGAGACGGAGAGGGAAAAGGGTTCGTTCGAGAAGCCGGTGTACGAGTGAGCGACTGCCAAAGGAAGAGAGGCTAGCAGTCAAAGTGCTCATGGTCACAAGGGAATTTGCATCGCGCTCAGGAGCGAGACAGAGTGCGAATGAGAGGATGGGATAGAGAGGGACACAGCTCCAGCTACCGGGTGAGCCTCTGGTGCTCCCCCAGCCCGCCTCCAATCAGGGCGCCTCCCCAACCCAGCGAGGGCGAAATCATTTTGCTCCCCGGCAAGCGTGCAATTATCACTCACTTTGCCACAAGTTTTTTTTCGTGCGCTTTTTTTTTAACCTTCCGCTTCTTCCGCCTTCTATGCAGCCCTCCAGGAGAAAAGAAATGCCGACTACACGGAGAGATTGAGGGCGCGGCCGGCGCGGCGCAGCGGGCGCAGCACGTCCGCCAATTCCATTATTCATTAACGGCCCGCGTATTTAACTTCTGGCGCCCGAGATTAAAAATTTTGTACGCGATCCGGCCCGGTGTAGTCGCACGCGGACGGCCACCGCGGGGACCGCGCTGCAGCTAAAGACGGCGGCGGAAAACTTTATTCCGGGGAGGGGGGAATTGAAACGAGAGAAAGAATCAGTGTAAGTACAAGGAAACACAGAATTATCCCGAGACAAAAGGAGGGGGAGGACGGAGTGGGGGAGGTGGGCGAGCACGAGGTCAACATAGAGACCACCGCCCCGCAGTCCGACCGCGCCGCCGCCAGCCGCAGCAGCAGCACTTCTACGTCTATGAAGCGGTGCCGAGTTATTGACAACCTAACCTCCGGGGAGAAGGATAGGAAGAAACGGCGCTATCTGCTCGAGTTGGCGCGACAGTACCGCCGTGTGAGATTGATCGTCGCCCCGTTGAGCGCGTTCGGCGGGGGCGGTGGGGGCGGCGGGGGCGGCCATACACGCACATACGGCCGGTTACGGGCCCGCGCCCAGTTGCGGGGCTCTGTAAACGCACACCGCCGGCTGATCATTTATCGTCGGGGGATGACCCAGCAAAGCTGTCGTCAGCACGGCCGCCGGTCCCCCGCCCCCCGCCCCGCCCCTCCCCCCGCGCTGCGGTCCGTCCGTCCATCGGATCGGAACGGGCCCAATAGCCTCAATACACCGGAAGAAAAATGCGTCCGGGACGACCAGGAAGGGATGCCAGGCACCACGCACTAAGCGCAGTATTTTCGAGACCCACTTTTCAGGCCGGGGTCTCCACTCACCGGTGAACAGCATACTATTCGGAGCCGACATTGAATTGTAAGTGCGCCACGGCCTCAGGCATTACCTGCAACACAATCAGACGCGTCCGGTTAACGACGTAAAGTGAACATCAAGTGAACATCAACAAGGAGAGGTTTGAGCACTTTACACGATGACGGTCTCTCTCTCTCTCTCTCTCTCTCTCTCTCTCTCTCTCTCTCTCTCTCTCTCTCTCTCTCTCTCTCTCTCTCTCTCACACACACACACACACACACACACACACACACACGCACACACACAGATTTCGCATACATAACGACCGGTCGGCACCAGGGATCTTGGCTGGCAGAGCATAGGTATAGGGGTGAAACAGAAAGAGGGAGGCAGAGAGTGTTGCCCCGAATTCGCGACCGGTCGCATTATCAAAGCCAGAGAGGGGCGGCCCTGGGGGTACTCAAAGGGCCGTGGGGCCGGGCCGTAGGCTGGCTTGGCTGGGGGGCTGCGCCCCGGGCCTCGGGCCCCGGGCCCCGGGCAGCAGGCCTCGGACTGCGGAAGACGCCGACGGCCGGAGGGGGAGATCAGAGGGCCGAGATGGAAGTCGGTGGCTCCCGGCGCGGGGACCGGCGGGGACCGGCGGGGACTGGCGGGGACAAAGGGAGGCGAGGTATTGAAAATCCGCCACCGTTCGCCAAATGGCTACTCTCAGGTTACTCGGGCGAGACAAGAGCCAAAGGGGGTGGCCGAATCAATTATGCATCAGGAGCAATGAATAGAAAGGCGCCGGTCCAAGTGGTCATCCATAAAGGACGCAAAAATGGCAGAAGGGAGAGGGGCGAAAGTGCCCCTTCACATGGGAGGGAGGGGCCCCGCCCCGCCATGGGCTCGCGGTAGGAACTAGATTGAATTTAAGGGCGTCGCCGGGAAAGAAGGGGAACAAAGTACACGGAAGAGAGGATCAAAGGAAATGGCCGGAATAGGTTCGCGAACAGGTAAATGTTTTCCGATTCCCTCAAATCTTATCGAGATTTTGTGTGCCATTCTTCTGCTTGTCCTCCGGAAAATAACCCCTGCAGGGCACCTTCTGCAACAAACAGCATCAGCAGCACACAACAACGCGACCTCCTCAAAGGGAAGTCTTGTCATCATCTTCGTGCTCTGCAAAAGCTAAATCCTTTTTCAAGCTGAGTCTACAACTGCGATAAACGAGGCGGCCGGCCGCGCTGGGCAGTGAACCGCGCAGCCGCCGGGGAACCACCGTCAGAGTTACGGCGCGGCCGGCTGCTGCCCGGCTGCTGCCCGGCTGCTGCCCGGCTGCTGCCCGGCTGCTGCCCGGCTGCTGCCCGGCTGCTGCCCGGCTGCTGCCCGGCTGCTGCCCGGCTGCTGCCCGGCTGCTGCCCGGCTGCTGCCCGGCTGCTGCCCGGCTGCTGCCCGGCTGCTGCCCGACTGCACCAGTGATACTCGAGGGGGCGGATGGCAAATAGCCAAGGGGACAAGTGAGCTAAGATTCCAACTTTAAAAGTGGTGCCCACGGCAAATCCGCCAAATAAAGTGCGACGCCCAGTCCAATAACCCTGTAGAGTTTATCGTCCGCGGCTAATCCGTCTGTGTCCGCTCTGAGACACTGGCGCTGGCCATCTTATCTGGCCTTGGGTCGTCCTACCCTTGCCAAATAAGGCCCTGCTCTGGGGAATTACCACCGACGCTACTCGTAAAAGGGAATCCCCGGAAATTCTCAAGGTACGTAACACGAGGCAAGCAAAAGCAGCCTCCCGGCCAGTATATCGCAATCAGATTTCGCCCGCCCTCTGCGGAGAATATTCCTGCTCGGCGTTCAAACAAGGCGCGCACTGCTGCACGCCTCCGGATCTGTTCCCCTCTCACCCGCTCCCGCCGACTCCCGCGGCTCAGACGACGAAGACGGAAGTTCGTATGACGCCCGTACGCCACCCTACCTAAACAGCCTCCAGCGTCGCGAGATCGCCAAATGTTAACGAGCCTGGCTGAGTAACTCCCCGAGGCCCTTGGGGCAAAACACTACTTCACCTTGGCAAGTACAGCAGAACTCCCCAACCCACCCAGCGCGCTGCCCACCCCCTGCCACTGCCAACTCCACACTGAACCCCCGCTTTATTTGACAGTAAGAGCTCCCGAAAATTAAGGTGCCTGTAAGGCCTGTACGGGCTTCCTCGCACATAGTCGTCTCAGAGAGGGAGAGAGTAAAAGAGAGAGACAGAGGCAGAGAGAGAGAGAAAGACAGACAGAGGCTGTTTGGAGCACGGGACGACTTGTATTGGAACCAGAGCTAGCAAGCTGCACTGTCCGCCCCAACCCCGCAACCCCACCCCACAGTCAGCTGGCTAACACGGAAATATACAAGATAAAGGGATGCAAATGCGTAGCGCTGCTGGTTACGGCCACGCCCACGGCGGGCCTGCCTCGGCACATACACGCGAGGGGTCATGATAACAAGTGTGAAGGACACGCTGTACAAGATGTACTGCTAGCCTGGCGCCGCATGGTGGCGCGAGCGTGGTGACGGCGAACCATAGGTGCTAGACAGACTGTGGTCCGGGAACCATTTGGGAACCATTTGCACAACTTGGCGGGCCATTGTGGAGCACACACCACAGGCAGGCCACTGGCAGGCCGCTGAGCTGGGGCTCCGAGCCGAGCCGAGCCGGGGCGGCCGGGGCCAAGGAGGCGGCCGGCTCCACCGGCTCTTCGCGGAGCCGAGCCGAGCGGGCACGAGCCCGGCCGGAGCCAGAGGGGGCCGTGGCGGGCCGAGCCGAGCCGGGCTCGGCATTGAGCCATGCTGGCGATGCACAACAACTGGCAACGCAGCACCGTGCCGCCTAGTGGGCCTACCGCCACCGCCCCGTCCCGCCACGCTGCGCCACGCCACGGCCGGAGGAGGCAGGCCAGGCCAGCAGCCGCTGGGCCTGGGGACGGGCTGAACGGAGCACAGCGTCCGGAGGTCCGGAGCGGCCACAGCAACAGCGGCCAGCGACCTGTGCCGGACCTGAGGGGAGGCTCACACCGGCTCATCCGCACCCCGGCCCAGACCCCGGCCGGCGCCAGGAGGAAACCCGATTTGGGCAAATATTATCAATAGTCGTCGGCGGGATCAAAGGCTTCCTCTCCAACGCGTCATCACTGGCGCCGGCCGGAAGCAGCAGCCGGAAGAGGGGCGCTGCGCGAAACGGGGGACATTTTCCACGCGCGGCGGTCAGGCGAGAAGCGCCCGCACAGCGCTCGACGGGCGTTTCATTCCGTGCGTACGAGGGACACGTACCGCACCGCACACACCTGGGCCCGAGCCGGCCGGACAGATAAGACAGAGATTGTCACCAGGGCGAACAAATATAGAAGGATAATGACGGCACACACCACAACGTCATCGGAACAGGATGTACGGGAAAATCGTATGAATGAGCTCATTACACACGTACTCATAACAGGTGTGGCTCGGCGCCCCGGGTCCCTATGTGTACAATCTGTGCCCACTCTGTAGCTTCAAAGGTTGCCTACCCTGCGTACGGCGGTACCTAACAAACACCGGACCTCGGCCGTATTCCCTGCAGGAGGACACCAAGACGTGTTTGTCAAGTCGGTATCAGGCCGCTATCTCCTTGGTGTACATCGATAAAGGCGGAAGCCAAGGCGCTGGGCCCATGGGAGAGCCGGGAAGAGCCACGGGCACAGCCACGGCCAGAGGCCCCACATGAATCACAGGTCCACGAGAAAACTCCGCCGCCAGCACTGATAACATCGCGACCCAATTGCCTCGCAAAGGGCCCCCGAGTCAAACCGGCTGGCGATGAGAAATTCTCATTTTCTTTATTTCCCCCTCGATGCCAGTACAAGGCACATCAAAGGTATTTCTGGCTCCTCAAATGCAAATGTCAGCAAACGCGCTACGCCGCTTCCTCCTCCTCCTCCTCCGCCCCGCTCCTCCCCCGCCGCCACGCCGCGCCGGGTCTGGACCGGAGCCAGAGGACGGGGCACAGAGGTCGGCGAGCAGGAGCTAGGAGGGAGCGCGCGGCCGGAACGGGGTAACTGAAATTTGTGGGCCACTCTAAGTTATTCCTACTTGGCCCCTTTAAAATATTAAACCGCCTCGCCCCCTCTTATATGTGTCCACCCTCTGCGGGCGCCTGGGAGCCGCTGCTGGGTGTGGCGGGCGGGGCGACCGGGCGTAAAGCCGAGGACCTGTCTCCTGCCTGCTCGCCCATGAGTTGGTGGTGGCCGCTTCAATAACACACACACACACACGCGCGCGCGCGCGCCCGGACGCACGGACCCAACCCCCCACTAACCACCATAATGACCGATCACATTCCAGGCGAGCCAGTCCGCACTGCCGCCCTCCCGCTGCAGCCCGAACTACACAGTCACAAAGGCCCGCAAACGTTTCCAGCGGCGCATTACAAAGCGCGGCCATTTTCAAACAGACTCACTGGACTGCACCGCAATGGCTGGCTGCTGGCCCGCCCAGCGGTATCGCGTCGCCAGCATCGAAGTTGAGTATACAGGTCGGTTTTTGCCGGTGTACAGAGAGTGGGACCCCGCAGGGGCCCGCAGGGGCCCGCAGGGGGCGCGGCGGGGTGTGCCGGCGCCTCATCCGCCCACAGAGGGCACCCTCGGTACGCACCGCTACGCCAGGCTACGCCAGGCTACGTCCCGATCCGGCCGTGATTGTGTTGGCTGGGCACAGAGCGGTCCGAGCAAAGGGGTAACTTGCACACGGGGGTGTGGCAGAGGGGGTCGGGAAAGGGGGAGAGAGAGAGAGAGAGAGAGAGAGAGAGAGAGAGAGAGAGAGAGAGAGAGAGAGAGAGAGAGAGAGAGAGAGAGAGAGAGAGAGAGAGAGAGAGGAGAGAGAGAGGGAGGAGAGAGACAGGGAGGAGAGAGACAGGGAGAGAGAGAGGGAGGGAGGAGAGAGAGAGAGGGAGGGAGAGAGAGGGAGGGAGGAGAGAGAGAGGGAGGGGAGAGAGAGAGGGAGGGAGGAGAGAGCGAGGGAGGAGAGAGAGAGAGAGAGGGTGGAGCGAGAGGGAGGAGCGAGAGGGAGAAAGGGAAGAGAGAGAGAGAGAGAGAGAGGGGAGAGAGGGCGATTCGGTGCAAGGGAGAGCTATGGCGGTGATAGAAGGGTGGAGGCAAACAAAAAAAAAAATAAGGCCCACACGAGCCGTGCCGCAAACTCCAGTATACAGCAGCAGATATGGAACAAGAGCTGGCCGCCATGCCCGGCCCCCGGCCATGCCGCACCCCACGCGTTGCGTTACGTCCTCCGGCACGGCATCGCATTCTGCGCGGCCCCATATTCCCGTCGTTCCCGAAAACTGTCCGGCAAAATTTGGCCGCGCAAGCAAGCGATATGGAAGATTGCCTCCTCCCGCTCCGCCGCCGTGCCCAGCGGCCCGGCCCGGCCCGGCCCGGCCCGGCCCCGAGCTGTGTGTGTCCGCCCCGAAGACCTCTGGGCCCGGCAGGCCCTGCAGCCCCGGCAGGCCCTACAGCCCCTGGCGAATGTCACAGCGCGGCTCCACATGATTGATGCACACACATCCCCTCACATCCGGCCCAGGCCCTCACCCATCCTTCCTGTAACTACTTCCGGGACGGCCATCGGGGAGAAAAGCAAAATCTTGTTTGCAGCAGCAGCAGGGGTTCCTGTCGGTTCCCGGCCGGGTCCCGCGCGGGCAAAACAAACAGCTCCAATTTGCAGCCGAAATCGAGTGCGGCGCCGCGCCTGACGCGTCTGGTGTGCCGTCGTGATGCCCTGTGCACCAGCGCAGCCCCGGCAGCCCCCAGCAGCCGGCTAGGCGCCGCTATCGGGCGCCACCAAAAAACCTGTACCATCAGAAATAAACGGTACTAACGCCGCGCCGGCCCCGCCCCTCCCAAGGCCACAACCCCCACACCCTCCCCGCCAGCGACACCCCTTTTATACACCTTCCCCCGAGTCCCCCCCCCCCCCCCCCATCCCTCCCTACCCGGACACTCGCCTGCCCACAATTTATGACTGCGGTACGGCGGGGATCGGCGGCGGCCCCGGCGGGGAGCGGACCCGGCGGGAGGCGGACCCAGCGGGGGCGGACCTGGCGGGGGGCGGACTCGACGGGGGCGTACCGAGGGCGGACCCGGCGGGGGCGGACCGGCGCACACCTCCGCAGAGGACCGCCACGCTGCGCTGGGTCACATGACGCTCCATCACGTGCGCAAACAGGTACGACATGGCCGACGCGCTGCACACACTCATTCCGGTGAACATACATACCAAGTCGGGGCTGGGTGTGCTCCAGACAAGGGCCGGCGTGTCACCGGAGGCGAGGGCTGTGCTTTACATCAAGGATCGCACCCCGCACCACCCGGTCCGGTTGTCAAAGGAAATCGACTGCGAAAACTGCAACTCTACGCGCATGCGCCGCCACGCGCGCCAGGCGGACCCTCGGAATTTCAAGTTTTAAGAATACGAATGCTCAGGCCGAGGCAGCTCTGCTCTGGAATTGCACGGCGGGGCAGCGGCGGATCTGTAGACAAACCTGCTCATGTGATTACTGGTCTGCGGGGATTCGAACCCGGGACCACCAGCTGGCGGCGAGAACAAACACCGCTCCGAAGCGGAGACTATCATTTTCTACTCATTCCGCCCCTTCTTCTCACCGGCACGGGGAGGGATGCTCACTCTGCCATTTTCTTGCTCCCCCCTCATCATCAATACACGCTAACGCCTCTTGCTTGTTCCCCCGGGTGCTGGGGGCGGGGCCGGCGGGGCCCGGCATGCCGCCCCCGGGGGCCCAACGGGGGCTCCCATCTATCTAACGCATCCACAAACATACACGAGGAGCGCCTCTGCTGCATGGGCAGGCGGCAGGCGCTACGGCCGCTGCCTGTGTCCAGACACTGTCCAGACACTCCAGGCCGATCCGGGGAGTCGTCTGCTGGACCAGGTGGCCGCCGGCGCACCGGCGAGAGGCGGGGGTTGTGAACACAGCCGAGATCGAGACCGAAAACAGGAATACGTAATCCACATGTTAATAAGGGACGGGATACTCGAACAAATCCCAGCTGCCCACTCCGCTCGGCACGTGTGTCGTCTTCGCCTGCGAGGGGGCAACCACTCATTTAAACTCTGTACACATATTTCATGATTTCGTCGGATAACACCCCGTTGTTTTCGTTTATTTTAGAATTTTATTGCTGTTCTGGCTATTTCAGCTTTGTAGATGCTATTTTTCGGCATAAGTCCAAGTCCAACTATATAAATTCGCAGTTCTTTTCAACTTGTTTATAAAAATTATTTCTAGAATTTTGTACACATGATTACGCTAGTGATTCGCCCATTCGCCCCTCGGTCGCCTGCGGTGAGGGTGGTCCTGCACACACAGCGTGCCGATCCTACATCGGAGCCTCAGCACCGGTATGCCATGCAAAAGAAACAGGGTCGGCGCCAGATCGCGGCAGCAGCGAAATTCTCTCTGTTTGTCTCTCCACAACATGGAAAGTACAAAACACACGGGAGCACTTCCACTGCTGAATGCGGCGCTTTGTTGCTACGCACTGAGCCCGCTCCCGCCCGCTCCCGCCCGCTCCCCTCGCTCTGACTCACGCTTCCTCCTCTCGGCCAGGTGAGCAGACGTATGTTCGCTAATTAATAATTCCGCCCCGAGGCACACAAACATCGAACGGCGGCGTGTGCATCGCGTCACCTGGCCGCGTTACACACGCCAACTGTACTTGCCCCCGCGCGCTTTCCCTGCGTTTCCGCATTTCCAGAGCTGACAAATGAAAAATTTTGCGCAAACTTATTTCCTATGTGGACCTCCCGCTGTGGCGGCAGGAGCAGGGCTGGCGCTGCTGGCGCTGCCGCGGCTGCCGGGCGCTGCTCACACTCCCATAGACCTCGTTGGATCTCGTTGTCTGGCTGCGCGGCAGCCGTCAGCGAAACGGGCAAAGAGAACGAGGCGTTTCCGGGCGTGCATTATTAGCAAGCGAGGGATCCGCGAAGAAATGACGCTCACTTTTCGCACCGTCAGATGTCAGCAGACGCGGTTCCAGTATTTCCAAAGTGGAATTACAAAATCCCTGCCTCTCCGTGCACAGGGCACAAGCGTCAAGCACACTCCACCGCATCCAAGTGCCAACAGAAAGGCGAGCACGGCACGGCACGGCACGGCACGGCACGGCACGGCGCCGCGCTGCAGCAGCCACGGGGGACGGCCACCACGGGGGTCACGGTCAGCGCCAAAGGCTTGAGTCAGACAAAGAGGCGAAGGGGGGAGCTGCACGGAAGGTGGATGGCGGCGATGACGAGAGAGAGAGAGAGAGAGAGAGAGAGAGAGAGAGAGAGAGAGAGAGAGAGAGAGAGAGAGAGAGAGAGAGAGAGAGAGAGAGAGAGAGAGAGAGAGAGAGAATGGGGCGGGATGGGGCGGGGGGGGGGGACGAAGGGTGGAGGGAAGGGCAGAGGTCCGCAGTGACGCTATACAGCACTGGAGGGGGATGCAGAGAGGTGGTCCCTTTCACCCCCCGCTGCACAACCACCACCCTCCCACACCAATCATACCAAACCGGACCATAGAAATCTCGATCCCCACGGCCAGCGATAGGCAGCTGGCCAGCCCCGCGCAGGGCCCTTCTGAGGTCGGGAGCCCGGCACTAGGCCCCAGCCCCGGGGCTCCCGCCGGCTCCCGCAGCGGGGACCGCGTACACACCGGCCCAGCTGCCAGGCGATCTCCGGGCCGCACCCGATCCGGCAGCGCCAGCGGCTATGATACTTTCCGTTCTCCCTTTCCCATGTGTTCGCGCGCTCTTTTCGCAGCCGCCGCCGTGCCGCGTTGGCTTTATTCAAGTCACCTACCTGTCCTGTCCCCGCTCACTTTTGTCACCTTTGATTAACTCCCCTCCGGCAGACAATGCGCGGCGGACCGCGGCGGTGACTCGTCCGGGTCAGAGAGGGGAGGTGGAAGAGAGAGGGAGCGCGAGAGGAAAGGGAGAGCAGGTGAAGAGACACAGAGAGAAAGAGAGAGGGGGAAGGGGGCACCGATAACCTCGACAGCAACAACGGCATAACTAACAAACGTCCGGTGGAGCAGACGCCGCACGTTCGCATGTCGATTGTGACCGGACATTTAATTCCCGTGGTGACGATGGCTGTCCTCATTACAGCCGGCCAGCACCGCCCAGCGAGCACCGCCCCTCCATTGTGCGGTCTTACGAGCCCCCCCCCCCCCCCCCCGGATGCGCAGCGGTGTTGCAGCAGCAGGCGCTTGTCGTGCGGTCCGAGTACGATTTGTGGCCAGACTCCGCGTTCCAAACTATCGCGCCCAGGCGGCACTCGGGGCGCACAGTTTGCCGCGGCGTATAGACTTGTGGGGATCTGGTCCGAAATCAGATGCAAACCGCGCACCACACGGCTGGCCCTATTGCTGCCTCCGCTTCCTCCCCCCTCCCAACCGCCACAACACGGCGGCGAGGACCAAGTGTGGTAACACGCGTGCGCGGCAGAGCCGAAACAAACTTGCGAAATTTATTGAATGAAGCACTGCGCTCCGTGCGCGACACATACACATACACACACACACACACACACACCTGGGCCGGGGTAATAAACCAAGAATTCACAAGGCGAAAGATTCCCTCTCGCTCCCGCTGCCTCTCATTCCCCCTTCCTCAATTCACGCGGCGGTTCCATATCGGCTTCCAGTCGCCTTTTGACTCGCCTTTGGGCGGCCGTTGACAGCTGGGCTACACGTCGGTAGCTGCAGACTTAGGCCTCCTGGCGCTGGGGTGGGCTGCAGTGCAGGATCGTCCCATGAATACGGTCGGAGCCGGCGGACCGTGCCGAACTGTCAGAAAGTTGATGGATTCGGTAGTGAGCTGGCTGGAGGAGATAAAGCCAAAAGCCTCGCGGATTATACTCCCACGGCCGGGGGGCGGACCAATCAATACCCCGGGCCGGGGCCCAGCGGCCCGGCGGGCCCAGCCCCGGCGCCTCCTGGGACAGTGGCGTAAGTTATCGAGCGGGCGCCCGAGTTATGTCGATGTAGAGGAGGCGCCATCAAAGATGCAGCATGCAGCCCCCGCGGTGCAGCCAGCTGGAGGGAGTGACGTGCACAGCGCACAGCCGGGGCAGCCGATCTCAGCGGAACGCCGTACAGTAGCACACCTTCTTACGAGGCGTCGTGCCATCAGCGACACAAGGCTGTTATTGGGCACCCAGTTCGTGGATGCCTCCTCACATATTTCAATCTGGATCTCAAACACTGGATACACACAGCCTAATGGGCCTTCTGCACAGTCACCAGGCACTCCCGGTCTTCCTCTCTTCCAGTCAGTTTTATACTCACACCGGAATCGTTATTCTGTGCAGCGTTCGCTTTATACTTCTCGGTGGAGGTGGCCCTTTTGCGCAAGCCAATTATTATTGGTATAGTATAGTCCCATAGCCGAGTGACGTCAGCCAGTGAGGTAGTTATGGAACACTCGCGGGGGATCCCCACAGTTCGACTCCAGTCGGGAAACAACTTGTGTACGACCCAAGTAACACGATTTTCGTGTTCCGGAAAGAGCGAAGCGATTTATTCCCTGCGTTCTCTGTGAGCGAATCGAGGCAGCAGAGTGTTTGGTGAGAATGCAGCTCGCCCCGCGCCGTCGCAGTGCGTAATTTGAAGTCGACCAAAGCTCGCTGCCAAGGCTGCCCTGCTCCACCTTAAGTCGCTAATTTTCAACTTTGCATCAATTTTACGGAGTAGTGTTTACAGAGTAGGGTGTGACTCACCGAGTCATGGCGGTACCTGGATCTGGATACCCTTGAGGATCCGCACAGCGATACGTCATGGCCAACGCAACAACATCTCGTGAGTGGCAGCCCCATTTCCAAAACAACGCCGGCGTGTCTAGAGACTGCTTCCTCGCCTCACTGTGCTCTGTACTCATCAATTCCCAGAACGACCAGCACAGCGTCGCCACCTGATAGGGAAAAGCTTTTAGTAGCGCTGAAACAATTCCCTCGACTGCTTTTCGCGCGCAAAAGTCGGAAAGGCGGCGGGGCGCTGCGCGCGCAGACGACTTGGCGCTCCAACTTGGAACCTCGCGTTGGCCGCCGACTTGGCACAACACCTGTCGGGATCCGCACGCGGCCGTTCGGAAACTTCCCATACTTTGTCGTCCGCACTTCGCACTGTGCACGGTCATTACAGGCGGCGTGTCAACAAGCTCACAGCGCTGCTCACTGCTTCGCGGAATTACTCTCCAAATCACGACGCCATGGGTCATCGCTGATGCCGTTCCCCGCAAGGCGCGCAAGGCGTCTGCAGAAGTAATCCAGTCCACACCCAGCGCCGGGGCGCCGAGTGTGGGGTGGGAATCTCCCGGAATGCCTTTGACCTTCTCGTACGACCGCGAATGGTCGGCAGATTATGACGATGGTCGTCACGGAATGTGTGCACGGGGTGTTACGCAGGCTGCTTGGCGACCGCCCACTGCCGCCTGCTGCCCGCAATAACCGGCGCGGCCAGCGGCGGGGAGATCCGGCCGGCGCGATGTTTGATTCGGGGGAGGAGAAAATGAAAGAGCCGCACAGCGCGATGGAAAGCCGCGCGCACGCGGGGGGAGAAGACAAACTTGGCGGGAAATTAAAATCGCGATAGGTCTGGAAGGGGGGGACAGAGCGAGGCAGAAAGAGACCTCCAAAGAGGTAAAACGGCGCAGAGATAGAAAAAAGTCCGAGGCGTCTCTAACGAGAGGGGGTGCAAGGGGAGAGCCATGAATCTGTGTCGGCCCACCCACGAGCAAGATTAAAAATTTCCCACAAAAAAGTGTGCGGGATGGGAGGGCTTACTGAGATATTCGTGTCAGCGAGGGGGACATACAGTATCAGCTGCAAACACGGCCTGCCCGAACGCAGGGCTCGAGGCTCGGCCCGAGGAGGTCCTCGTGAAAGCTTCCGCAAAGACGGGCTGCCAAGTGCGGCTTAGAGCAAGCAGCGCAGGGCCCGGCTCAGCCGGCGGACCCGAGGCGCACCCCAACACCGCCCATGGCGGGGCCTCGGCCCCAAAGGTTATTTGCGGACCAAAAAGAGTCGGTTGCCAGCGCTACGCCAGCCACACCCTGCCTCGTCCAATAAGGGGCGATCTAAGTAACGGCACCGACAGAACAAGTAAGTGTAAGGGAACGCGTATGAGATGCGTTGATTCCAACTTTGCCATGCGGTCTCGGTTCAAGTTCGGGGACCAACTTCTCGATTGACTGTTCTCGAATTGTGCTTTTCTTGTCAGAAATATGATAAAGTCCTCCTCTCTCATGGACAGGAAGCGGTGTGGAGCGCCGTCAATAAGTGAGGCCCCGCATGCGACACCTGTGGCTGGCTGCCGACCGGTGCGTCACGGCGTTGCGCACTCACTCCGACGTGAAATCACGCGAGGTCAATAATGTGAGGAAACCGTAGCCAGCTGCTGGTCCAGAGCACACCGCCGTCTTCCCGAGACAAAAAAAAGAAGAAAAAAAACATGATTGGGCCCGCGCGCGGATGTCGCGGCACGCGGCCAGCCCAAAGGGTCGGCCAGCACGACACCTGCCAAAACTTTTGAGACGGGCCGCATATTTCACTGGCAACGTTCGGCCGTTCGAGTTTCTTCGACGGGGAGCATCCGACGTCCGCCCATCCTTCCTGCCTGCCTGCCTGCCCCCCCCCCCCCCCCCGCAAAACTCAGACTTCTAAATTTCTCCTTCCCAGAATCTCAGTCAGCTTTCTGTGGACCATGGCAGGCGTGCGTCCTCAGTGGGACCTGCGCACAGTCGTTCCTTTTGCGATGGACAATTTCACGGAGGAGTGGGGGGAAACTAAGTCGATACCAGGTATACTTCAGAAAAGTATTCTTAAAATCACTCTTCAGGGCTGATAATGGCCAAAATAAGACAAATTCTGTAAAAATTGCATAGGCATTCCGAAGAATTCCGGGTTCGCAAAGTATTCTCGAGAAATTATTTTCTCGGGTGGACATTTTAGTAGTTTCAGACCCTCAGTGCTGCTGGTGTGGGTGCTCCGAGCCCGGCCGCATTGGGGACCATGCAGGGACGGGGCTGGAGTTATTCGCTGCCACACATCTATTCGGTGCAGCGTGCATGGCGCTTCCGCTTCCATCCACGTGAGAACCTCGCTCCCTCCGCGTCGTAAATGTTTCAAACTGAAACGCCCTCCCGCGGGCTCCCGGCTGGCATCAAATGTTCGTGCGCGTGGACATCGGTGACCCTAACTTCTCTCCTGGTTTCTCTTTCTCCTTTTATCTCTCTCTCTCTCTCTCTCTCTCTCTCTCTCTCTCTCTCTCTCTCTCTCTCTCTCTCTCTCTCTCTCTCTCTCTCTGTCTCTCTCTCTCTCTCTCTCTCTCTCTCTCTCTCTCTCTCTCTCTCTCTCTCTGTCTCTCTCTCTGTCTCTCTCTCTCTCTCTCTCTCTCTCTCTCTCTCTCTCTCTCTCTCTCTCTCTCTCTCTCTCTCTCTCTCTCTCTCTCTCTCTCCCCCCTCTCTCTCTCTCCCTCTCTGGCCCCTCTCCCTCTCTCCTTTCGCTCGGCGGGCGTGAGCACAGCGCCACGTCTGCGGAAATAAAACACACCGACTGCATTGTCACGTGTGCATTCCACTTCGGCCAGCGACTCGGTGGCGTCCCTCTTCTGCAATCACCACCACTACCACCACCTCCTGCTCGTCGTCCTTTCGATCCGTCCATTCGTTCGAGTTGATCCCCTCGAATCGATTCTGCACTGCCATTGCAGCGTTTGTTGTGCATGTGGAAAAAGCGCCGGCCTGTGATGAGGAGCGCCTGGAGCCTGGGCCGCCTGGGCCCGATAAGGTCGAATCACTCAATGGGTTGGCGGGCCTGGCCTGTGGGCCTGTGGGCCTGTGGGCCTGTGGGCCTGTGGGCCTGTGGGTCGCCGGGTGCAGTCTGATTGGACACACGCCATTGGACGCCAATTGGCTCGCACTTGTCGCGAAACTGTGACGGAGCGGAGTTACGTACTGTCAACTGACGTTCGCGCTGGACGCCGGTGATGCAAACCTGACAAGATCAAAATAACCATTTCACGGCGTTCAAGTGCATTCACCTGCAGCATTTGACTGGAATCTTCATTAAAATTCCTTGAGAGGACGGGCGTCCGAGGCGGGTGGCAGGGCCAGCCAATCATGGCTGCAATTCATTTTGTCCGTAGTTCCGTGAAGGGCTCGGCCGGCGGCGGGGGCCGGCGGGGGCCGGCGGGGGCCGGCGGGGGCCTGCCTGCAGCCCGGCGGGGAGGTGGCGGGGCGTGGCGGGGGCACCGCCCGAGCACCGCCCGTCTCCAGCCATTCAGCAGCATCCCAGGGAGTACGCACCTTTCCGCGAAAACGGCAACAAAGCTCTGAATGACGGACACACACACACACACAGCGCGCACATGTGTGTGACAGGCAGGCGTCTTCGGGTGCCTGGCCGTCACATGTGCCGGCGCCCGTGTGGGAAAGGCTGGAAAACGGCTGCTTATGCCGACACCTGTTCTCCGCACGGCTTCATCCAGTTGCTATCGGCGAGGAATAAGTTCCGCTCTATTTCCGATGCATAATGGGGGCGATCTTCAAAGTGAAGGAGATATTCGCCGTCGCCGTGTTGGGGCTACACGTGTTCCCTGACTCTTTCTTCGGCGAGGAGGGGGAGGAGACGGGGAGGGGAGAGATGCTTGGAAGAGTAATCGAGCATGTCTTATTCTCCGTCCTCCCTGGGCCTCCCCCTGCGTGCCTGCAGCGAGCCCGGCCCGGCTCTGAAAATCAAGTGCATGCAAGCAAGAAGGGAATTGGCTCAAACAACACCTCTACCTACCTTGGAAACGCCGGTACGGCAACGTCCCGTCTGCGGCGTCAGTCAATCCTCAAGACGTATGCACACCTGACGATGATGCACTCACACACACACACACACACACACTGGCACCGTGGGCACTCGCGACCGCGGGAGGCGGTGGGATGCGAGTCCCGTGCTCTCTAACGGGACCACAACACAAAATCACGGCCGTCTTTAAAAATAAAACAGCCTAGCCGACGGAACGCGGACGGCACGGGGCTGAGCTGGGTCGGGCCGCCGGGGCTCGGCTCTCGGTGCACACGGTCTTCCTGTGAGGATCGGCCGCTATCCTGCCAGCCGTCCTCCGGCCACGGTCCGGGGCACACTCGTACACACCGTCAACAAATCGGACACCGCCGCTCACTTCTGTATTAAATAACGTATTACAATGATTCCTTGGGGAGGAATTTGTTTTAAAAATCCAGTCGGGTTTGCACCACACGGTCGACGAAGATGGTGAGAACGAGATTAAAACGGCCCCGGTGGCGCCGACCGCGAGCCGCCTGCCTGCAATCGCTGACGACGACCTGAGCGCGATCGGACAGTATTCACATCGCCGGTGCGGCCTGGCCTGGGAGCGGACGCGCGGCGCGGGGACCTCGTGCTCTGCGTTCCGGAGTCGGCACGGCACTGAGGGAGGGCGAGGGCGAGGGAAGGGAAGGGAAGGGATGGTGGGAGGGAGGGAGGGGCAAGGGGCAAGGAGGAGAGTCAGAGTCCCTCCCTCCCTCCGCCCACCCCACCCCTCTCGCTTACTCCTGTTCTGGCGGCTCGGCTCGGCTCGGCTCGGCTCGGCGGCGGCGGCAGTAGCGGCGGCGGCACACGCGGCACGGCGATGCGCGAAAGCGGGGGAAGGGGCGGCGGCGACTGTGCACTTCATAAATGGAAGTTTCTCATACTAATTCCGATTGTAGCCTCGCGTACGCACACTCTATTCGGATAAGAATGTGAATGTATAAGCCACAACACTGGTCAAGGCTGGTCACTGAACACGACGGCAGATGTTTCTAGCAAAGCTTGAGCCGGAGGCGTGCAAGAAGCGTAGTTTGGCCCGAATGAGAACTCGTAATTTCACAGGGAAATACGTGGACTGAAATGTGGTTGATGACACACACGGCACAGACACATCACTGAAGCACTTCTGTAGCACCTTGTAGCACACTGGTGGAAGGCAATCCGGACGCGAACGTACCCCAATAAATATCTCTTATCCAAGATGGCGGAAGGTCAGGACGACTCACCTTCGAAGAAATGGACTCTTACCGTCAAAACACCGAAAGAAAAGAAAACAGTGGAAGTAGAGGAAAATGCAACGGTCAAAGAAGTAAGTGCGCGGTTTAACCGTACCCCTGACCTGTCCTATTTTCGGAAGTTTGCCCGCAACCCCGCTGGCCAACGCTATGGCGCCTCGCCTTGTTGGATATTTGCAGGGATAAATATTTTGATTTAGAGGCCTCTTGCGTCTTCTGATTACTTCCCTTTTTCGCTTGACTGTATCGTAATTATATTGTGGCGCTTTGACAAGGGCTCTGGACTATTTGCTATAAACATGAATGAATTTGCCGGCTGTACTGATCGCCCAGTCATGCTGAGTAATGATGGTTAGTCGTCACCTTTTCCGTCAATAAAAATTTCATATTGTGGGTTGCATTATGTCCTTCCTACCCATTTTCTTTGTAGGTCCCCATTCACTAGTTCAAATTTTCGCTCCTCAGGCGTTGTCGCGTTTCGCTGTAAACGATATATGCTATCGCGTCATCGTTGAAATGTCATTATTGACATTCGATGGCTCATTTGTTGGCTCTAATAATGTCAGACTAATTGGAATGTACCGCACTATAACTTTCGACGATGTAAAATGATGCTTAACTGCCTATTTTCACGTGTTGGCCAAATTTTCTCGACTTATTTTTATGTGTGTGGTCTATTTGCTGGTATTCATGTTTTGAGGTTATTTTCATTGATTGCTGTGGACCTGTTGTGACATCAGCCAGTCTGGATCGTGAGTTTGCAATGTACCAATACTATACCTAATACCAATTTTTCTTTCTATTTTTTTCTAGCTCAAAGATTTGGTGGCACTAAAATTCAGTGCCCAGCCAGAGCAGCTATGTCTAATATTTGCTGGAAAAATCATGAAAGATCCTGATTCTTTGAAAACTCACAATATTAAAGATGGTTTGACTGTACACCTTGTCATCAAGACCAGCACACCTCGAGCTTCAGAGACTAGTACCTCCTCATCTCCATCGTATGCCCAGCAACTGCCGCCAGGTTAGTTTTCTTAATTTAAGTTTAATAATTTCTAATATCTAGTTGAAGTGTGTCACATTTTCAATACTGAAATATTTAATTCATGAAGAAATCATTGTAAGTGTTGTAACCATGATTGTTTATCTCAGTTGATATATCAGATTCCGCTGGCTTTGGTCTTGGTGGTGCTTTGGGAGGGATTCCGGGTCTAGAATCTCTTGGAATGGGTTCTGCCAATTTTATGGAAATGCAGCAAAGAATGCAGAGAGAGCTGTCCAGCAATCCAGAATTAATAAGGAATCTTATGGACAATCCTGCTGTGACTCAATTAATGTCTGACCCAAACATAGTGAGAAGTATATTTGAGTCTAATCCACAGATGAGAGAGTTAATGGAGGTAAATTATCTTTTGTCATAAATTATTGGCTTCTATTTTGTCAATCATTGTCTAATTTTTTGTCTATTTCTCCAATTTTAGAGAAACCCAGAGATCTCCCACATCATGAACAACCCTCAACTTCTACGGCAGACCTTGGAACTTGCTCGTAATCCCTCTATGTTGCAAGAATTAATGAGAACGCATGATCGGGCTCTGTCCAATCTGGAATCTATCCCTGGTGGCTATAATGCTCTGCAGCGAATGTACCGTGACATTCAGGAGCCCATGTTGTCTGCTGCATCTGACCCGCGTAATCCATTTGCTGGTCTTGTAGACTCCAATCCTGGTGAGTTCAACTGTTTTGTAGTAAGCTGCTGCCATAATAGATACTCTCTACATTCTTTACTCTTTTTTTCTTTTCTTTTTGCATATCAGATGGAGCCAATCCACAGCAAGGACAGGAAAACAGAGACCCCTTACCTAATCCATGGAGTCCAAGAGATGCAGCCAATGCAGCAGCCAATAACAGCTCTGCTCCTCGAACCCCAAGAACTGCACCTTCCAACACTGCTAACACAACCACACCTCCAGCAGGTTGAAGTCAATCCTGTATTTTGTTTTACGTTTGTCAATGCATTGTTTTATTATTCCTTATTGTTGTACAGGAGGTAATGCTCTTCAAAACATGATGCAACAGATGATAGACAATCCACAAGCTATGCAAAACTTCACTTCTGCTCCATATGTTCAAAATTTACTTGAAAGCATGGAGCAAGATCCTGACATGGCTATGCGAATTTTTAACATGAATCCACTTATTTCCCGCAATCCTGCTATGCAAGTAAGGTTTTTTAAATTACAATTTGTAGTTCCTTTTGCTCACATCAAAGAATACGAAGCTGCAACTTTCAATATTCTTTTTAGGAGCAAATGCGGAACATGTTACCAAACTTCATGCAACAGTTGCAAAACCCTGAGGTTCAGAACTTGACATCCAATCCTCAAGCTCTCTCTGCTATTATGCAAATTCAGCAGGGTCTGGATAGATTACGAGATGCCGCCCCTTCTTTTGTCAGCAGGTCAGTCAGGCAAAGACTGTATTTGATTAATATTGATTGAAATAAGTTAAGGTTCCTTAAAGTGCTGAGGACAACATTTGGTTTCAGTCTGGGGCTTGGTCCTTTACCATCATTTAACTTAGATCCAGCTGCTGCGGCATCAAACACTAGTTCAGCAACAGCAGGAACTCCAACGAGAACAGCAGGAGACAGCCCTGCAGCTCCCACTACTTCAGACACAACCTCAACTACCACTACAACATCATCCACTGCTAATTCTGGGACAGGACCTGCTGCCAATAGACAGGATGATGCTCTATCTCAATTTTTGTCAAGAATGGTTTGTAATTGCAATTCTGTGTAACATTTTTAGCTGGTTCGCCAATTAAATTGTGAGATATCATCAGTTACACTTATTGCTTTCTCTACAGTTTGCCAACATGTCGAGCCAAAATCCTTCGGCAGCCCCCACTTTGCCTCCTGAAGAAAGATATCGTTCACAGCTTGAACAACTTACTAGCATGGGATTTGTAAACCGTGATGCTAATCTGCAAGGTGTGTTATAAATACTTTTTAAAGCTTATTTTCATTAATTTCTCGCTTTTTTGTTGTTTAATATAAAATGTTTTATGTGGTTACAGCTCTAATTGCCACTTTCGGTGATGTCAATGCTGCTGTTGAAAGGCTATTAGGAAATGGTCAGCTTTCTCAAAGCTAACAACTACAATGGCCTACTGTGCATTATCACTCTTGCTGACTTCCACTGTCACCTACTGGACTAATTTCAAGAAGATATTTTCTAGTATGACATGGACCGGGTATGGGTTTAAAGGTGGTCAGGGTCAGTTTTCTGCAAGCCAGTTTCAACATTGTGGCTGCTTTTGATGCATTTTCAGCAAACAAACTGAGATAATTTTTATATAAATATACACATGTATATGTTCAAATATGTTTATTGTGAATTATAAGATGTTTTAGTCTAAATTTGTTTCTTCATTGCTGGTTGGGGAAAAATATCTGTACAGGTATAATGTTGATTGTATATCTGGTTCAAACCATACTCCATGTCATAGAGATTCTGTTACACAGTTGATCTACTGAAGTCCCTCTTTTTTTTTCTTTTTTTTTTGTGTGCGTGTTATCATCATGGTATTATATTACACATTTTACAACAAAAGTAAGTTGAAGTAGCCTGATAGGCAGTTCTCTAAATATCTGTGTGACTGCATGTGGAAATATAGCTTAATATTCATGTGATTATTTGCCTTTCGTAAATGTGGTTTAGTGGAGATATATACAGGGCTGGTTTATCTGAAATTTTATATAGTTTTATTAACCTCACATGCTCATTAGTAATTTAATATTTTGTGTGGAGTTATGTAGCGTTTTCTTAGCCCTTTGTCGCTGATACTTCTTTATTTTTCTTCTTTTGTCATATTGAATGTCACATGTAAAATCACCACGTTTCTAGTGCTACTTATACAGCGTATTTGTGCCTATTGACCTTGTGACAGCAAATTTACTTTGAGGTGACATCACTTTGTTCATCACTGTGTTCACCACAAAGTGGCCAAACATGGAGTTTTGAGCTTTAGAGCAACTATTTAGTACCAACCTAATACCCAGGTGTCATTTATTCTCATCTCACATCTAGCTGGCATTCAGCTTTGAAATATGTGGCACTTTCTTTTCTAACAAAATGTTCTATTTAATTAGCTGTGAATCAGTTGCTTCTGTTCAATTGTTTCAGTAGTCTTTATACCTTTATGGATTTGTTCCTCTCCCTTACTAGAGTTCTATGCTGTGAGATAGTCTCTTAAATTTGTTGTGTTAGTGGAAAGTTTCTTGAGGCAGTTAATTACTATGAAAGTTTTTCTTGAGACCTATCCTTATACTGTATTTGAAGTACACAACTGTGCATGCATCATTCTCTATTTCATAAAAAATATTCGACTCATTCTTGAGTCATTGCAAAATCAGTATAAATTTGAAGAGAATTGTCTATACATCCTTTTCCTGCCCTTACTTTATTATTGTTATTTAAATAGTACCAGTTTCAATCATTTGTGCAATTTCTATTGATACAATTGTTATATTTGGAGCTTGTTGAGATCCTCAAATTTTCTTTGAACTGCATGATGTATTTGAATTTTCTTGGAGGAAACTTAAGATTGCTTTACCAGGAGAAGCAGTGTGTTCTGCTTTCATGTAAAATGTTAGTTGTGTGTTATGCTGTACACTCCGCTCTGTGCCTGGCCATGAATATTATATCCTGGACAATTACTGCTCACCATTTTTGGCTTAACTTGGTGTTTTCTGGCGTTTTTGTTGAAGATTTGTGTATGATAGAAATATTCAAGTTGTTAAGTAGGTGTGTGTTGACATTTTATTTTTACCAAATGTTAGTATACTGGTTTGAACCTTTCCCTTTCATCTGTATATGTACTGTACTTGGTGGTAAAGTGATTCTGTAGCCTCTGGGATTTGTCATTTTGATTGCCTATAAAGCTCAACATGCATTCAGATTAAAATTATCTACTGAACAAATTCATATTTATGTGTTTTTTTGGTGGAATTTCATGGTCATTTTCACTTATATTTAAGTTTGTTTTTTTTGTGTGTTTTTTTTTTATCTGTCTTTGGATCCGTGCTGTGCCACTGCAGTTAGAGGTGGGAAGGCTATTTGATGCAAAACAATTGTGTGACTTATTGGTGTAGATCATGGTTTGTCCCACAATTCTTTGCGCATAGTTTGTTTACATTCCAAACTCCCAAAGGAGTTCAGACAGGGTCTCAAACCGGAACCTGTTAAGATAAACTATTTTTAACATTGTTCAAACAGTAATGGTTAATTTTGCCTGCTGTTTGGTTTGGTAATTACTTTCAATGATTGTTATTCACTTTGAGGGTTTTTTGTTTTTCCTCTTGAAGAACCTATAGTATACAGTCAGTTAAATGAAAAGTTGCCATTATGATAAGTTAAAAGGATTGTATTTTACTCTCCAAACTGAATGTGTAGAGTCCTTATAGAGGTTTTCATTTGTTCTGTAGGGTTTATCCATATTATGCTATTGATGTTACTTAGAAGTTAATTTTCTGTTTGGTGTTCAGGTTACAGAATGCTCGCATAACTGTACTATACTATTACCACAATTACAAATACGTGATGAATAAATGTTTTGAAATCAGACAACTGGAAGGCAGTGTTCTTATTCTCCTTAAATATTACCTGCAGAATCACCACTCCAAAAGGATGACAAAAAAAAAAAACTAAATAAAAATGAAACACCTCAGAGAACTTCTCGAGTGTCGCTCCCCCCTATCCCGCTCCTCTCGTCCTAGACGCTCCCGATCGACACATCTGCGTGCCATTCGTGACGCGGTTTAATTTTCCGCGGGGCTGAACATTCACTCTGCATTGTCTTAACGGCGAAAACTAATCCTTTGCATCGCAGGACAAGTTTCTCTATTAAAGGATTTCTGGACGAACTAAGGAGTTTTCTTCGATAGAACGCAGGCTGCCCAAAGGCCAATCGCGGGCGAATTTGTGTCACGTGTTTCGTAGTGGTAGTTTTAGTCCTTTAGGGCTCAAAATTCGCGTCGCTCGCTCGCTTGATTGCAATCATTAATCAATCATTTTTAAATGATTGTTTGACCTAGAATCGAAACATTTCTGTTAACATGCCTTTTTGGCATTAGGCAGAGAATTAGGATTTACTAACGGGTCATTGGGGGCACACCAGCCCTAGGGAACGTGTGCGCCCCCCTGCCGACCGCCTCATTGGGGGCAGCCAGCCCTAGGGGCTGTGTGCCCCCTGCTGACCGCCTTATGGGTGCATATCAGCTGTGACGTTCCTTATACGCGATGATTGAAACTAATAACTGAAATATTGTTATTGTAGCATAATAAGTTCTTTAATATTTCTTATCAAGCGAGCGAGCGACGCGAATTTTGAACCCCATCTATAAAGGACTAAAACTACCACTACGAAACACGTGATGCCTAATGAGGGCACACCAGCCTTCGGGACTGTGTGCCCCCTGCCGACCGCCTAATGAGGGCACACTAGCCTTAGGGACGCCAGGCCGAAGGAAAATCCTTAGTTTGTCCAGAAATCCTTTAATAGAGAAACTTGTCCTTCGATTCAAAGGATTAGTTTTTACCGTGTGACTTTTCTCAGAGTTCTTCGCCCGGGCTGCCTGCTAGGACTCCAGTACGCTGCTGCTACATCATGAGCCCCAGCTGACTGGATTAATTGGGGTCAAGTGAGAGAATGCCTTGTGAGCGAACGCGACAGACGAACACAGGGGGCGAGAGCATTGCGGTAGCATGGCGAGAGCGTTCCTTACACCACTGCTTGCATCAATAATGGCCTGCATCCTACCGTCCTCCAACGTTTACCCGTTGAAAGAGGTTCAACCCGTTGTAATAAGTCGTCTCTCTCTGACGCTATGTCAATATTTGGGACAATAACTGGGGATGATTCATTAAGTGCGTCGAGAGTGCATAAACAATTTGGCCAGTCTGAACACAAATAGCGCCATTCAGTAGGCAACCACGACTTTGTGCATGCACGCGTGTCTTGCGGGATTGCCTACCCTAACACTCAGGCACTCGGCGTCGCCTTTATCGCGGTGCGAGATAGGAGATAATTCAGACGTACTTTGTGGACGACGACGCCCTTACAGCTGCAGCTACGGCTAGTGAGTTGGACAGTGTGCTAGTGCGTAAAGGTGCTGGAAATGAGAACAATGTCAGTTGTCTAAGGTTTTTTTTTTTAATAATCGTCTCATCTCTTATAAGTATACTCTCTGCCGATCGATTATCCATATCGTACAATTAACTAAACACTAGAAACGTACATATGATCCGCCCCTCACTCCCGCAGTCATACACAGTGGAAAATGTAAGTCTGCGCGATGTACCGTTCGAGGAGGAAACGCGCAAATATTCTTGACTATGCTGCTCGATAAACCTGCTTTCGAGTGCCTACCAATATAAATATCTATGTACCCACACATACACAGTAGATCAACAAGGAAACAAAACGTGGAACTATGGGGCGCTTCCTTCAGTAGAAGGCTCGTCAGCGCAGAGTCGGGACAAGCGTCCAGATTGGGGAAATAGCAAGAAAGTAAATACTCCAAAATGTGTTTCCCTTTGCGAACACGCCATTTAATAAAGATACATAGACATTTTCCCGTCGAAGGGAAATATCACACCGGGTCGGACTTACAAGCAACAGAGGTTTGCTATCAACTGACGAAACAGGCACAGACGGTCCACATGCATCTCACATTCATATTGACTCAACAAACGTCAACTACCCTTTACCGATGTTTCCTAAAATTTAAAAATTTGTACAGGGGCCAATAAAGAGTAGCTGAGGTATGCATGGCACAAACAGCATAATAACAAAATGTATTGTCTAAAAATCTCACAGGACGCGAGAGACTTATTGACCAAGTCTTTCAATGAGAGCATTATATGGATATTATATATTTATATATCAGGTGATAACTAGGGGGGAGATGCACATATAAAAATATACACCAATTCTTGCCATATTTTGCTAAGGAAAAAGCCGACGGAACTGGCCAGTCCTGGGGCCGCAAGCCAACGAGGAGGAAACTGATGGGACTAATACATATGACAATATAACACTACATGTGAACTTCAGAAAGTCTTTTCTCTGACTCTGCCCATATGTCAACCCCTTCATTCTTGCAGTCCTAGGGGAAACCCGATCTCGGCTCTACTTTGGTAAAAACAACTTAAGGTTAAATAAAATCATCACAAAGCATCGCGCAACCGGGGAAGTTAGCCCCCCTGACTCCACCCGTGACAGACAGGTGCGTCGTGTGAAGCGGGGGCTAAGTTGCTCCGTTGGACGCGTATACGTTACACAAGAAATTCTTCACAGACCAGAACGCACATCCTCACACAGCGCTCACTGGGAATGGGAAGTTTCACAGAACAATATAAACTCGGAATAAGGATCTTTTTCACTGGATATAAACTTACAAAACAGGGACTTTAATAACATTAGGAACAAATCGCTTTTTGGATAATTTTTAACAACGAATATTTATAACTGTACATTATTAGAAGTACACTTTTTCTATATAACAACTTCAAACCGAACAAAAGGGAATGGTAACTAAATCATCAGAAAACAATCACTATGCTGGAGACCAGTATGGTGTAAAAACATTTTTCTTAAATCTTCTGTACATAAACGTGTCATAATTACAATGTTTTGTTTTAACAATTTTCACAAAATGAAATAATAAGAGGCTGACTTGCGGAAAGCAGCAGGAAGAAACAACTGCGGGGTCAAAATTAGTGCCGTTACGGCTCTTAAAGTCTCCCCACTGACTCAGTTTCCATTTGTATCACGGAGGCGACATCATTCGAAGCTCCAAATTTTATAGACGGACGTATTGGTTTGTCAACATGCCAGCAAAAGAGATGTTTTGTTGCTGGTCCTCTCTGCAGAGGCTCTGCTCACGTTGAGGCGTGGGCCAGAGTCCCTCGATACAGAGAGATCTTCACAACGTGACCGGAAGAGGTCGCCACCCTCATGCCGGCAGGCATAGCTGGGAGTCTCTCCAAACAGCGCCTGTTGGGGGTGGGTTTGAGGGAGGCTCGGCGGTGGGGAGTTTCCCGGGCCGTCGCGCGGGGGTATCTCCAAACGGGCCAAATGGGGTGCGCGCGAGTCTCTCGCGCAGGGAGTACATCCCCCAAGACCAGGTCGATCTCCGATCCTACGCGGCGAGCTGTCGCCACACGTTGTGTCACATGGAGGTGATGTAGGGCCAGTTGAACGACGACCCGGTCCGCAGCATGTCCTGGATCAGCGTGTCGATCGGCGTCTTGCCCACCAGCCGCACGAAGAACA
Organism: Odontothrips loti; assembly: GCA_038380765.1. Lineage (NCBI taxonomy): Eukaryota > Metazoa > Arthropoda > Insecta > Thysanoptera > Thripidae > Odontothrips > Odontothrips loti. The sequence continues at coordinate 10,400,641 of CM076243.1, read as the reverse complement.
GCTGCTCTATCACCTGTAACGCAGAACAATGCGAGATTAGAACTCGGTCAGCGAGGGAGCGTATCCGAAGAAGTAAGTTCGGGGGCGCGCGGTGCAGGCCTGCCAGCTGCCTGCCAGCTACCTGCCAGCTGCCTGCCAGCCAGTCCGGCCGGGCCCCCGGCGGGTAGGCCGACCCGCTCAGCGCCGGAGTCGGGCTGGCGGGCGTGGCCTACCTGGCAGGCGTCAGGCCAGACGCTCTCTCTCCCACAACACTTCACAACACTCACCTGCGCGGGCACGGTCCGCAGGGACGGCAGCCGCAGCAGCAGCTTGCCGAACCTGGTGGGCTGGTTGGGGTACTGGGTGCGGCAGTACTCCTCCAGCGCGCACTGGGACTTCTCCTGCAGCCCCTCGATGTGCGCCACATCCGACAGCCCGGCCGCATCTGCAACAGACATAGGCGTTATTAACCAGTGCTCAAAGTGGGAAGTACTCGGCTGGCGATGAGCGAGCGCGTCAAATGTTTGGCTGCTCTCTCTCTCTCTCTCTCTCTCTCTCTCTCTCTCTCTCTCTCTCTCTCTCTCTCTCTCTCTCTCTCTCTCTCTCTCACACACACACACACACACTTTCTCGCTCTGTCTCTGTCGCGAGGAAGGAGTGAGAGAGACAGAGAGCAAGCCCGGCGGAACGCGGCTGGTCAATGTCGACGTCGTCGGGGCAAACAGAATTAGCGCGGCGGGCCGGGGTAAAAGGGGGCTGCCCTCAAAGGGCGAAGGGCGCGGCGCGGCGTGACGCCGTGCGTCCTCCTCCGGGCCCTCCAGATCCATGTCGCCGTGCCCTTAGCGAATTAGGGACAATAAGGGCCGCGGCCTGCGCCTTTATGCTGTCACACTAACTTTTTATTATGGTTTCAGCAAAAAGGGAGGGAGACGGCGGGCTGCCACCGAGGAGCATCAGCGAAGCCCGGCCCAGCCCGGCCCGGCCGGCCCGCCGCACTCCGCGGGGTCCTCTGTTCAGGTGCACGCAGAGCTTGGGCGTTTGCAGCGTGACAATCCACTTATCGGGCTCCCAGTGTGGTCTGCGCGGCTCGGCCACCTGCAGGGTCATGACCGACTCCGACAGGCTGTCTATCACCTCCGCCGGTGCCGATGCCCCGGCGATGCCCCGTCGATAGACGACCGTTCCACCGCCCCGCACCGCCCCGCCCCGCACCGCCCCGCCCTGTCCTGTTCACCCCGACGGACCTGGCACTCGAAACATACTCTGGCCTCTCATTTGAAGAATTACACCTCGGAATCATCGCTGCAGCGCTGACCTTGTCCCGAAAATGCAATGCTATTGTGAGGATGAAACCGCTTCGCACGGCACTGCCCGCAACAAGCCCGCCCACCACTTTCTATCAGTTATGCCCCTTCAGCCCCTCGTCCTCTTCTGCACGACACTCCTTTTACGACCCTCTCGATGCGAGACGATAATATTACCGGCCGTTTACGATCGCAGGGCCAAACATGCGTGCGGTCCGTGCCGTGCCGCACAGGAGCACACTGGGCTTGTACCGTGCCGCCTGCGCCCTGCGCTGTGTCACAGAGTGCCTTGTGCACATTCTAACAACTCCATCGCCACCCTGCCGGAGTGGGGGGCACTCGCCGTTGTGCACGCGTTGCAGGCCGCTCACGTACAGCGTCTTGACCCCCCTGCCTGCCTGCGCCATCCTTTTTCCACGCTCCCGTTCACACTTTAGCGACCACTAAGGCACACGCTACGTGCCCGGCCCGGCCCGGCCACGGCCCACGGCGGGGCTCACGTCACGGCTATGAGAATTTCATCCACTTACGTGGATCCAGAGGGGAGGGCGTGGTGTGGCCCTCGTGGTATGGCACATTGCGCGCTACTTGGCAGGCCGGCGGCGGCGGCCCCCTCGGCACGCGCCACGGCGCCAGAGGACGTGGACACGGAGGAAAAAGATTAGTGGCCACAGCTAATTTTTCAGTTGATTTTCAGACTAGCACTATTTTTTGTTTTAAGACTAACTTTTCGTTGGTGCAACTAACTAATAGTTTGTCCACAGAAAATTTTAGTTCTCAGAACCACTGCTTGTTTGGAAATCAAGTGAAACATTAGTTGAGAGCACTAATCTTTTTTCTCCGTAGATGAGAAGAAAAGCGGTCGGTAGCGTACGCAAGGGCTGACGCCGGGCCGGCTGCCGGGACGCCCGGGGGTGTCTGCTACGCCACTGGGCGATCACTATACTACCTCCTCCTCGGGATGGAGATGAAGAAAGCCCCGGTGATGCACACCACTCCCTGCCACCACGACACTTGTCACAATGTGATTGATAGAAAAGGAGAGAGAGAAAGAGAGAAAGAGAGAGAGAGAGAGAGAGAGAGAGAGAGAGAGAGAGAGAGAGAGAGAGAGAGAGAGAGAGAGAGAGAGAGAGAGAGAGAGAGAGAGGGGGGGGGTCCTGGAGAGGGAGGGTGGAGGAAAGCGGCGGTGGCCGTGCTCGAGAGAAGAATGCCCTTCCTTTTCTCTCCCACCCGCACCTCCTCCCTACACAGCCGGCCACACCATATCCATCCTCCCTGAAAGGCAAGCGGCTGCGTTGCTGGCGAAAGCGCAACTCAAGAGGGAAACTGGCGCCGCGACGAGGAGAGAAGAGGAGAAGAGAGGAGCACCGCGGTCGCGCCACTGGCTCCTTGGCCCTGCCGTGCCGTGCCGTGCCGTGCCGTGCCCCGTGCCGTGCCGTGCCGTGCCGTGCCGTGCCGTGCCTTGGCGCTCACCGCTGACACGCGCTGAGATTACACGTCGATCAAGCAGGGATCGGTACGACGGTACGGTCGGGTTGCATCCTCGCGTTTTCATCATCACTCATTTCCACGGGCAAGTCCACCTTCTCTCTCACACACACATACAACAAAGGGTTCGGTCTGAAATACTACACCGGGGGCTATTGCCACCTGTGTCAGAATTTATTTCCAGCCCTGTTACATGATGGGCGTTTCAATCCTGCGGCGAAGGCACTACGCACTTTGAGTACGACAACTAACTGATGACTACCTGACTACCCGGCCTCGGGCACATATCCTGTGGCATTTCCTACACACTTTTCTTTACCGGTTGGCCTCGTGTGTGACGAGAAATATCCATAAATACCGGCCGGGGGCGGCCGGGGGCGGCCGGGGGCGAGGGTCGGGACGCCGGGTGGCGGGGCGGCCACCGCAGACGGACCACACCGACTGCCACACATTCGCACTCGGCGGCAATGAATGGAAGTGAGAAAGGAAATTGAATTGACGGGATGAGTGAGGGGGAGCGAGCGAGAGAAAGCCAACACCGCAGCGAGGGAGAGATGGAAAGAGAGGGATAGGACGACACGACACAACGCAGGGGATGTAGTGTAGTTTGCGACAATAGGCTTGGTGGTGGTGTGGCATTGCCCCGGCATCGCCTGAGGACTCACCTACCCCCGGCCGCCCCCGGCCGCCCCCCGGCCGCCCCCGGCCGATCCCAGCTCGTCTTGCACCCCCACGACCGCCGCGGTCCGCCGCCGCTCCACGCCACGCCCCCGCCGTGCGCCGCCTCTGGCGAAGCGCCGACCCGCGAGGACCCCCCACCGAGCCAGATGGCGGTACAATGCCGTATTCATACCCGTTGGATGACCCGATACACACACAGCGCCGCGGGGCTGAGGCGGCAGAGGCGGCGGCAGGCGGGGCGGGGACCCCCGGGGCAGACAGCGGCAGCCAGTGGCAGCGCGGTCCGGTGACACTTGCTAGCTGCACGGGGAGCGTTCATAAACCACCGCTCCCTAAACCTCCCCCCCCCCTCTCTCTCTCTCTCTCTCTCTCTCTCTCTCTCTCTCTCTCTCTCTCTCTCTCTCTCTCTCTCTCTCTCTCTCTCTCTCTCTCTCTCTCTCTCTCCCTCTCTGCCCTTCTCTATCTTATACATGTGCATGTAAAGAGGGAAGCTCCAAGGACGCACAGAGTCGCCGGCACACGGGCTTGCAGCCTCGCAACGACTGACCCCGAAACCGATACAACCAGGAAAAGAAGGAGACAGAGGAGAGTTTCAGGGGGCTGCATTTTCATATGGTGTTAGTAAGTGTAGTAATTTCGATAGCAATAAGTGGGAAACAGCCTGATGTTGAGGCCAAAGCTCCTGGCCGGGGGGAGTGGGTCCGGGCAGGGCTGAGATTTTCCTGCTGCCTGTGGCGGCCTGTGGCCATACCGTAACCAAAGGGGTTAACCACCAAACCGAGCAGAGCGGAGCAGAGCGGAGCAGAGGCAGGCGCACGCAGCGCACGCAGCGCACAGCCCGCGCCACATGTGGTGGCTGTGGCTGCGGTGCCGCGGTCCAGCGGGGTAAAGCCTGTCCACCCTCTCTTGTTGTATGCTAATAGAAGTCACGACGAGGCAGCGCCCCGCCCGCCCCGCCCGCCCCGCCCCGCCCCGCGCGCCTAGCCCGGCCCGGTCCGGCCCGCCGCGAAGCTGCTGCGCTGCTTTGCTTTTGTTGGCATTGTTCTTGCTATTTCCGTCGCGCTTCCTCCTTCATTTCCTCCCGGCGGCAGGAAAGCGAATCACTTTGGCGAGAGGAACTCCATCACCGCCGCGCTGCCGCCGCGCTGCCGCTGCCGCCGCGTCACACGGGCGCGGTGCGGCGCAGAGGGTGGAATTTGGCACGCCACTATTAACATCGACGCTCTGATAAGAGTGCGTGCGGTTCGTGCGTATCCCGTTGCGTCCCCGCCGTGCCTAGCGCAGCCTAGCGCAACCCCGAAAAAAGAAGGGGAGAAAGGGGCCTATTTCTCTCGGCAACGGCAGAGGGAAAATGTTTCACGAAAGCCGCGCGAGGAAAAACACTTGCAGATTTATACGCCTCCGGCACGGAGGAGACACCGGCGGTTTGGGCCCAGCCAAGGCCCAGCCTCCTCGCAAGGCAGGAAGGGTCATGCAATTTAAATTGCCGTGACCACGCGCCTCCGCTGTGCGAGGAGCCGGCGGACATGGGGACGGCAAAGGGGCGGCTCCTCCGGCTCCCCCGGCTCCCCCGGCTCCTCCGGCTCCCCCGGCTCCCCCGGCTCCCCCGGCTCCCCCGGCTCCTCCGGCCCCGGCTCCCCCGGCTCCCCCGGCTCCCCCGGCTCCCCCGGCTCCCCCGGCTCCCCGGCCCCCGGCTCCCCCGGCCCCCCCCGGCCCCCCCCCCCGGCTCCCCCGGCTCCCCCGGCTCCCCCGGCTCCCCCGGCTCCTCCGGCTCTCCCCGCTGCCCCGCTGCCCCGACTGCCCCGCCTTGCGGGGAGCTACCGGTCATGACGGCGGGCTGGGCCCGGGCCCGGGGTCATGGTCACGGGGCTGGTCCGTTGGTATTCGGAGCAGCCGTGATACTCGCCGGTATTCGGGGTTGTTGACGGCGCAGTTGGGGTAGTTATTACAAAGGCCAGGGGGCGGCTTATAGCTCCTGTCTGCGAGAGAGGAGAGGAGAGGATCCAGCGGCAGAGCAATTGAATATGCATGCTGGAATGTATCGCCTGGACGGTCCACCCACCCCCGAGGCCTGGCCCCGGCCTGGCCCCGGCCTGCCCTTGCGGCCTGAACACACCGTAATAACCTCGACGACTACCCTATCATGCATATTACGCGCCGTCTTTGCCCCCTCCCACCGCCCCCACCCCGCGCCACGCCGCGCCACGCCACGCCCACGAGGAGGTCTCCGAGGCGAGCTTAGTGTAATGGGTAGCACGTCTGCCTGTTAAGCCCCGGGTCCGGTCGGGTCCGGTCGGGTCCGGTCGGGCGGCGGGGCGTCCAGGGAGCCGCGGCCTGGCAAGGGTGCAGGCTGGGCGGCTGGGCCGGCGCGGGCTGTCACCTGCCCCCGCCCCCACCCCCGCCCCCACCCCCGCCCCTCTGATTAGCCGGCCGTGACCGCCCCCCGAATGCCCAGTTGCGGACTACACGGCCGTCACGTCAAACGGAGCCCGGAGGCCACGCATACATTTTTTCATCCCCCTCCCCCCTGCTCTCTATCCTGAATATGTATTTCTTTGCCGCCGTTAATTTTGAATCCCCTTCGGGCCCCGGTGCTGCTTTGGCAATGCCACCATGCCACCGGGCACGCCACGGGCACGCCACGCGCACGCCACACGCACGCCACACGAGCCCTCTCGCCTCGCACTGTCACCTCGCTTATGACCGCGTTAATGGCACGGAATAGAGCGGCGGCGTGAGCGGCCACCCAGCAGCCGCAGCCGGCGTTTTTTATGCGAATCAGGTCGACCATCATTTCGCAATTTCCGAAATAAAAAGTTTTGTCGCAGCCCGGGCTGGGTGGAGCACACCACACCACACGGCAGTCGGAACCCGAGGCACACCTTCGCGCGCGGCGCCCTCTGAATGCGGGCCGAGGCCGTGCAGGGTCCGGCAGGGTCCGGCGGGGACACTGTGGACCGAGGCGGACAGACGGATGTGGGGTGGGAAAGGAAAACGTAGGGCGCCTCCGCAGCTGCAGGGCAGGACCCGGCAGGACCCGGCAGGACCCGGCAGGACCGTACTGTTCCACGCCGCTCCGCAGAAAGAGCAAATATGGAGTGCGGGGCCTAAAACGGTCCAGCGCCTCTCCTCGTATCTGGTTAATCTGAATCACGGTAGCCCCAGCAGTAGCAGCCCCTCTGCTCCCTGCCCTCCCCCTCCCCCGCCTCTCCCGCTGCCTCTCTCGCTCTCCCACGCGCTGGTCTCGCTCTCTCTCTCTCTCTGTCTCTCTCGGACAAAGATAATCCTTTTACGACGCTCCGGCGTTTGATATGCGGTCAGGGGTGTGGTGGGCGCCCTCACACCCCCGCAGCCAGCCCTGCCGGCCCGCGACCCGACCCTCACCCCTCACCCCTCACCCCGAGGTCCTGCGGTGCGGGGATGACCGCACATTGCCGGCCGGACCCGCCGGACCCGCCGGACCCAACACCCCTTTACTTGCCGGCGCGATTATTTCAGCGGCGGTGTGCCGGCGACGAGATAAAAGCACCAACCCCAGCCGCCGAGCTCCTACCTACCGAGTCCCAGAGATGTGAGCAGGTGAGTATTGAGGTCACGGGACACGCACCACGAGGGGTGTGGCGGCGGCCTCGTCAAGGCGCAGACAAGTACCTTTTTCTAGCCCAATCTCGTCGACCGACAAACATTTCAACCCCTTTGCCGCACGCGCTGTGCCGGACTGCGCGATGTCACGCCGCGCCCCGAAGGACAACACGATTCGGGCCGCCGCTCGTCCCCGCTGTCAGGTGGCGATCTGACAAGGACAGGACGCGTGTGCACGCTCTCTCCCTCTCTCCCACCTCTCTCGATGGCGGCCGGTCTGGGAGGGGAGGGACAAAGTTTTGGGACGGCAGAAGCGGAGCCAGCAGCCACGTCCCCGCACACGACACGCAGGGAGCACGATGTTGGCTTCCAGAAATGTTCTCGTATCCAACTATGGCGACTTTTCACAGCATTTTCTTCTCAGGAACGCAGCTGTCATGCGCATGACTTGTCTTATTTCAAAGTCGAAGGGTTCCGACTCAAAGCATACAAACTTATACGAACGGATAAAATGGATAACTGATCAAATTTTCGAAAGGTGCACAGAAACTTCAATTGAAGATCTGAACTCGGTCTACGTATCCTCACGGTCTCCCATGTAAGCCTATGGAAATGATCTCGTTCGTTCGCTCCTTTTTCCCCCGTGATGAAGTCAGACCAAAGGGCCGAAAGGCCATCCCGTGCCGTAGTGGGACAGTCGGGGGCGGGGGCAGGGGCGGGGGCGGGGGGCGGGGGGGGGGGGGGGGGGCTGGCACGACAGCCCAGAGTCCGGCAGAGCCCGGCAGAGCCTCGGAGAGCTCAGGGCCCGCGGGGTGGGGGTTGTCCGCGGGGGATGGGGGCAGCTGGAACGTAGCAGCGCGATATGGTAATGTAAGGGTAGTATACGCTAATTAAACAGGCAAAAGGGACCGAAAACCCGGCCAACCGGCGGCCAACCCTCGACACGATGTGCGCGGCTATAAAATGACCATAGCATGCTCCCGTTTTCTGTCTCCCTCCTGCCCTCTCTCTCTCTCTCTCGCTCTCGCTCTATCCTCCCCCAACCTTCTAATTCCAGACATTGCTCGCTGTCAATCTGTGTTGTGACGCTTAACCGGAAGGTCCTACATCCGTGTCCCGAGTAACATCAGACCAGGGGAAAAAACTCCTAATACGAAACAATAGTTTTTCTTGCAGGAATTGATTTTCCATGGCGGGCCTCTTGAGACATGATTTGGTCTGGATTAGTTGCGCTAGTAGTGCTGCTTGGATGAGGGAGCAGGACTGGGCTGGGCTAGGCCTGGCATTGGCACTGAGATTCGCTCCAAGCCCCCAGGGAAGACAGCCACCATTGTGAGTCGTCGTTCACGTGAGCTCTCTCTCTCTCTCTCTCTCTCTCTCTCTCTCTCTCTCTCTCTCTCTCTCTCTCTCTCTCTCTCTCTCTCTCTCTCTCTCTCTCTCTCTCTCTCTCTCTCTCTCTCTCTCTCTCTCTCTCTCTCTCTCTCTCTCTCTCACACACACACACACACACACACACACACACACAGGATCCACCCACACTGCCTTTTCACCCCCTGTGCGCCCTCATTTTTTTCATTTTCCCCCATTTTTCCCTCTCCGTCCTGCTCCGCGACGCTCTTTCCCCTTTCCGCACATTTACTGTCGCGTCTGTCACATGTTTATTTTCACCCCCCCCTCCTTTCCCCCCGACCCCCTGATTCCCTGGCCCTCCGCAAAAGCGGCAAAAAGAATCCACGTGGCTCTTTCTATTACTTTCGAATTAATGGCGGGAGGGCGTCGCTGATTTTTATATGTATATTTTCACGTCGGCGCGGGGCTGCCAACTGCTGCGCCTGTCGCTCAGGCGGACGGCTGCAGACGGCCGCGGCGGAGAGGGAAGGAGGAGGAGAGGAGAGGAGAGGAGGGCGTTCGGAACAGGAGACGTCATCTTGTCGGCGGCGGGGGACCTGGAAATCTCTGCGGCTTTTATCTTCCCCGAGCATAAAGTTTCTAGAGGCGATCCCACCCCCGAACACCCCCGGCTGCCCTGACGCGGCGTGTGATTCGGTGGAGGCTCATATCGCCTCGGCTTTTCTTTCACACGGACCTCACCTGACGGCAGTCGCCGCTCTTCGACGCGGGTATCAGAGAGGGAGCGAAACACGTGTAGCAAACAAGTGATTGATGCATAAACATGTGCTGCCGGTCCGAGCGCTGCGCTGTGCCCGGCTGTGCCCGGCTGTGCCCGGCTGTGCCCGGCTGTGCCGCGGTGCGCTGCCGGCCGCCGCGTTGGGGTGACTGGTTATTGACTGTGACGCTGCGGACAGCACACCGCACCCCCTCCGCCCCGCCCGGCCCGCACCGCGCACTCGGCGCTGGATAACGACAGGAGCCAAAGTGATATCGACACGTACAGTCCGAGTGAAAAGGGGCGCCCCGCACACTGGTGTCGAGTGTGGCGTCCACCGCCGTTAACAAATGCTGTTCAACGCCTCAGGAGAGGTGAAATCAAAATCGCAAAATGTGCAGTGCCGCTCCACTGCGTTATCTTCCCTCCGAGGCCAGCATCCGCACCCCCTCGATACCAATCGTTTTCACGGAGGTGGTCCTCGGCAGCACGCCTCGGCAGCACGCCCCCGCGGCCGGGCCCGCACCCCTTCCGCAGCGCAGCCGCCGCCACCGCCGCCACCGCCGCCACCACCACCACCACCACCACCACTTGGGCTGAGAGTGTGTAGGCAATTTGCCAAACACATCTCGCATCGCATCCGGCATTTACATACTGGTGTGAGGCGGCGATGCGATAATCAATCCCTGCCGGAGGGGGCGGGGCGGGCGGGGCGGGCGGAGGGGAGCAGGAGTCGGCAGGGCTGAAATCCGTGCCGAGGGGAATCAGGAAAATAAGGCGAGCGTGCCAGCGAGGGGCGTTCACGATCCACGTTTTTTTTTTTTTCTTCCAGGTTTTGTCGACGGAAGGAAGCCGTCCTAACGCACACCACATGTCGCTATTTTAAATAAATGTAGAAACACACATTTTGTCTTCCATGCACCTTTCTGCCGGAATCGTCTACGATTACGCCGTCTGGGCACCGATGGCGCCTGCCGTGTAGGCAACCACGGCTTGGTGTATGCACACGTGTCGTGCGGGCTGGCCTACCCTGGCATTCGCAGGCGCTCGGATTGGGACGACGCCCCACGGCCCTGCCCTCTGCCGGCGGCGCATCGCACCAGCGTCCTAGTCGAATGTCGGAAAACTGTCCATCCCAGACATGAGAGATGAGGGCTGGAGGCGCAGCGAGTCCAGTCCCAGTCAGCGCGCAGGGAGGCCAATAAGACCGGCCCGCCCGCGGTGGGGCGGGGCCGGCGGGGCCGGCGGGGCAGAGGGCCGCGCGGCAGGCCGGCCGGGTGGCGGCTTTACGCATCGCGTGCTCTTTATGTGCCTGCTTGAGACCGACCGTTTATATCTGGTCAATTATTCACAGAGTCAGCGGATTCCCGACGGCCGCCTCTCGTATGACCCATTCCATTCTGCGCCCCGGTGGCCAACTCCAAAAGGGCGAGCAAGACAGATCGCGCTGAGGACGGAGAGAGAAAGAGGAAGAACGAGCAATTTTTTTCCCCTGCTGCTCTTCGGAGTCCATTCGTGCGGCTGTGGCTGCGATGGCGCCTCGAGGTCCTCGAAAGGGAATGGGTCCGACCTCTCGAAATGGTCGTGAAATATGGAGACCGCAGGTGAGGCCCTGCGTGTCCTGCGGGCCCTTGCTGCCTGCGCGCTGCAGCCCCGGCAGGCAGGCAGCCCAACGGGCACGGAGGGCTGGTGAGAGGCAGACCTCGCCGGGCGTGCTGGCTCGGGTGCAGCGAAGCAAGCTCTGGAGGGGCAGAGCCTGGAGGGGCAGAGCCTGGAGGGGCAGAGCCTGGAGGGGCAGAGCCTGGAGGGGCAGAGCCTGGAGGGGCAGAGCCTGGAGGGGCAGAGCCTGGAGGGGCAGTGCCTGGAGGGGCAGAGCCTGGAGGGGCAGAGCCTGGAGGGGCAGAGCCTGGAGGGGCAGAGCCTGGAGGGGACGTGCCTGGAGGGGAAGTGCCTGGAGGGGCAGAGCCTGGAGGGGCAGAGCCTGGAGGGGCAGAGCCTGGAGGGGCAGAGCCTGGAGGGGAAGTGCCTGGAGGGGAAGTGCCTGGAGGGGCAGAGCCTGGAGGGGCAGAGCCTGGAGGGGCTGTGCCTGGAGGGGCAGAGCCTGGAGGGGCAGAGCCTGGAGGGGCAGTGCCTGGAGGGGCAGAGCCTGGAGGGGCAGAGCCTGGAGGGGCAGAGCCTGGAGGGGCAGAGCCTGGAGGGGCAGAGCCTGGAGGGGCAGAGCCTGGAGGGGCAGAGCCTGGAGGGGCAGAGCCTGGAGGGTAAGAAAGCTCCGCGGCGGGGCGGAGTCCCTTATCAGGTGGTGGGGGCCCGGGCCGGGGCGCGGAAAGGTCCATTGTCGCTCCGGTTGTGCGGGTTGGTCGGTTCGGTTCGGTTCAAGTTTTCCCGCGACTTATTTGTCTTTGTCGGCGGCACCATAAATCGCTTAGGTCGGACGCGAGGTGCGAGGTGAGAGTGCCGGGGTCGGGGCTGGGGCTGGGCCGACAGGCTCCGGGCTCCGGGCCGCTGCCTCTGGCCCGGGGGGGGGGGGGGGACTCGACTTTAGCGCCGCGGTGCCGCGGTGCCGCGGTCCGGCACGGGGACGGCCAAACGCAGCTCGCGCTCACCCACCCGGTGATATATTGATTGGTAAAAACCAGTCTAATGTCTCCCAAAGACATATGGCTTGCGAAGGAGACGTTCAAACATGATGGAGGTACTTTATCTAAGGGTCAGAATTGTTAGATTTTTAAAAATGAATTACGTGCGGTATTATTTCTAGATATTTTAGAGTTTAAAGAAATATTTTAAAGAAACCGACACACGTCCTAATTTAACATCGTTTGCGTTTAAAACAAATTGTTTTAAACAAATGCAGCCGATCTTCTTTTTATTGTTTCCTCTCTGAGTTTTTCCCCTGCCGGCACTTGGCATCTGACGGTCTGACCCCACGACCAACTGCTCCCGTGCTCACGTCATTCTTCTCACTCCCACTCTCGCTGAAACCCCCACACACGCGGACAGGCGCGACAAAGACAGAAACAGCAGCAGCAGCAGCTCAGCGCGTCCGCATGGAAAACGCGGTGCGCCACGAGGATAAAAGTCGTTAAAAAATATACGGTGATATCACGGGGCTGAGCCGGGCTGGCCACCGGCTTTTATTACACTCTGCATCCGACCTGGCCCTCTATGGCGCAGCCGCTGGAGCCACCGGAGTTGGCGGAGTCACCGGGAGCTCCGGACTTTGGCACCTCAGGCCTGAGGTGCGTGCATCTGGATGGAACGGAGCAGGACGATGTGTATATGACGCGGGTGTCCGCGAGATCACAGAGAGAGAGAGAGAGAGAGAGAGAGAGAGAGAGAGAGAGAGAGAGAGAGAGAGAGAGAGAGAGAGAGAGAGAGAGAGAGAGAGAGAGAGAGAGAGAGAGAGAGAGAGAGAGAGAGAGAGAGAGAGAGAGAGAGAGAGAGAGAGAGAGAGAGAGAGAGAGAGAGAGAGAGAGAGAGAGAGAGAGAGAGAGAGAGAGAATATGGCCTCGGGGCCAGAAGAAGACCAGAGACAGAATCACCTCACAGGAGGGATTTTTTTTTCGCGGCATTTTATTAGCGGGCTGAAGGCATCGATCTCTATTGCCTCGATGTGCGGAACGGCCGATTGAGATTTATTGGAGAGAACTGGCCGACTGGGAGGGGGTGATTCAGGGCGCGACACTGACTTATTTATTCGTCTCGAAGGAGTTTTGCTAAACAGAAGGAGGCGCCGGTATTCGAACCCGAGGCATCGGCCGTGCATGCACTAATGCATTTGTCCATTCCCGCGCCCAAAGTCAAAAGAGCGAGAGGGGAGACAGGCAGAGGCAGAGGCAGAGGCAGAGAGAGAGAGAGAGAGAGAGAGAGAGAGAGAGAGAGAGAGAGAGAGAGAGAGAGAGAGAGAGAGAGAGAGAGAGAGAGAGAGAGAGAGAGAGAGAGAGAGAGAGAGAGAGAGAGAGAGAGAGAGAGAGAGGGAGAGAGCGAGATAAAGAGAGAGGAGGGGGGGGGGAGACAGATAGGGGAGCCAGGGGTTGTGCAGCAGGTCCCGCCGGGTGACACCACAGCATCACCGCACTCCTCGCGGCGGTTTCGTCTTTGAAGTTTTTCAGCAAAATTGAACCTGCTGCGGCTGCTGCGGGCTCGCGTCTCCCTCGCCTTCAGATTAAGCGGCAGTGCGCTTCATTAAGCTCACGGCAGGGGGCGCATCGGAGAGAAAACCATCCGCCCTCAGAAAACAGCAGGAAATGGCGAAAAAACATGCGGAAAATGAAGCCTTAGGAGGGACAACGAGCGCGACAAAAACTCTTCCCGGACCTCTTTCGTTAATTCGTGTACTGTCATGTGGTTCAACTTCGATCTTCTTTCAAATGGGTTACCCAAAAAGGAGTGGGCGTATTTGACCCGATGACCTCCTCTGCGGACTTTTTGGTAGTAGCCTCAAGATGCCTGGCTGGCCTGCCACGGCCGTGCGCCCCGCGGCCCCGGACCGAAGCCCGGTCCAACCAGCTTTGGGATGAGTACCCGTACCCGATGTGATGATGGGGGGGGGGGGGGGGAGGGGCGTCATTCACGTCTCACGCCGGCGACCCGTTCCCGGCCGGGGACGTGCGGAGCCGGAGCTGAGCCGGCAGCAGCCGACAGACCACACCGTGCCGAAGCAGAGAGCTTTTCCTGCTCTCAAGGTGGATTGAAGTACGTCCGAATTCCCTGGTAACGCCTGCGAACGCTAGGGTAGGCCAGCCCGCACGACACGCGTGCATGCAGAAGCCTTCGCCTTTCAGCGCTGGCGACGATATCGCAATGTTCGCAGCCGCGGTTGCGGTGGGGGGGGGGGGCGTCTCGTCATCATATTGCCGGTGACGAAGCGCCCGGCGCCCCGGCGCCCCCGGGCCCCCGGGCCCCCGGCCAGGGTGCCTTCTTTGGGCAGTGAGCTGCACGCGGGGAGGTCATCCCCCCCCCTCTCCCCCCGCTAATGACACCCTCCCGGCAGGCTTACTGTACGGTGCGGAGAGCGGACGGTATGCGGCAGTCAGCGCGGAAATAACAAACCTGGAAAATAAGGAAAACATACGAAATTAATTGACGGGACTTTAGAGAAACGATGGCTGTCAGAGGCCAAATAGTTCAACTACTCCATAGGGGTGGGGTCTCTCCGTTTTCTGCCTCCAGCCGCCGTCCCCTCTCCCCTGTTCCTATCCCGCCCCTAACATCTGGATGCGCCGCGCCGCACAGCCGCTGTTTACGATACGGTTCCGGCCTTACGTTTGCAGCGCGCGTGAAAGTAGCGGCGGCAGACGATGCAAAGCGAGCGACCTTGAGAGTGCAGAGGCGCGCAAATTTATTCTGCGAGATGTTTTCCCGAGGTTTGGAAAGGCGTGGCCATATACCACCACAGGACGGCCCACGGCGGCGCGCGGTGCGTCGCAGAGACGGAGCAGGGAACAGGGAGCAGGGAGCAGGGAGCAGGGAGCAGGGAGCAGGGAGCAGGGAGCAGGGAGCAGGGAGCAGGGAGCAGGGAGCAGGGAGCAGGGAGCAGGGAGCAGGGAGCAGGGAGCAGGGAGCAGGGGCAGGGAGCAGGGAGCAGGGAGCAGGGAGCAGGGAGCAGGGAGCAGGGAGCAGGGAGCAGGGAGCAGGGAGCAGGGAGCAGGGAGCAGGGAGCAGGGTAGCAGCCGGGGAGCCGGATTTGCATTGGCGGCTTCGGGGACGTCCCGGTGCATCGGGACCAGCGATGTTACCCACGCAGCCGACGGCCGGCTGAACGGGGCGGGGGAAGAGGAGGAGTACGAAATGCACCCGGTGGCCGCTGCAAAAATAACAGTCCCATCTGAACGCTCACATTTCGGATAAGGCAACGGGGTGTTGCGGATGTGTGTGTGTGTGTGTGTGTGTGTGTGTGTGTGTGTGTGTGTGTGTGTGTGTGTGTGTGTGTGTGTGTGCCAGTGTGTTCTTCGACCACAAAGTAAAACACAGGTGTTCCTTAAGGTGCTTGCACGATTTTATTTAATTGAAATTTTTTTTGCGAAGCGCAGTCTTAGGAAACGTTTTGAAATATACCCGAAGACTTCGTCCTGCGAAGCGCCGATTCGTTTCGAACATTACGAGCCACACAAACGGCCATTA
The DNA here is from genome assembly GCA_038380765.1 of Odontothrips loti. Classification (NCBI taxonomy): domain Eukaryota; kingdom Metazoa; phylum Arthropoda; class Insecta; order Thysanoptera; family Thripidae; genus Odontothrips; species Odontothrips loti. The sequence continues at coordinate 10,385,377 of CM076243.1, read as the reverse complement.
CTGCGCTGGCAGCTCGCCGTATTGCGGAAACAAAATCGATAGCTCCTTTGGTTTGGCATTATTAGTTGGTTTCGTGCTGGCCGGTGTTGCTGCTGCGGCTGCGGGGGTGGCTGCTTGCCCTGCCCCCGCGTGCGGCGTGCGATATATGATGAGGCCGCAGCCCACATCGGGTGTGGTGTTTTAATCTCTGCATCCCTCCCCCGCCCTGCCCCGCCCTGCCGCCCCTCTCCCCTCCGCAGGCAGGGGGCGGACACGGCGCGGCGGCGGCGCCCGGCAAAAGAGGGCTGCGGAGTCAAATCTGAGCACAATACGCCGTGTCTCTGTCTCCGTGCCGTTGCTGTACTCCCGAGCGCGCCAGATCCTCCGCCTCTCCCAGTGTTTTCCACACCGGGGTTCTCGGATGGGCGGGAAAGGCTTGAACCTGATCGCGATCGGCTCTTAATTGCCGGTCTTGCACGTCTCCTCTACCGGACGGGCGGCGCGGGGCGTACCGCCACACAGACACGCACCGCGGGGAACAGGAACGGGACGGGAGGGGAGGGGAGGGGGCGCGGGGGAGGCTGGGCCGGGCCGGGGCTGGGCCGGAGGAGCGAGTACGCGGTACGCGCCGCTCGCCGGCCCGGCCACAGGCACACAGGCGCACAGCACAGCACAGGCACCACGGCTCTGGCCGGGTCCGGCAGGCCGCCGGCTTCTCGACTCGGGTCGCCGGTTCACCGACCTTTGCACCTCCGAGTGACCTGTGCCCGTGCCGCCGGTACCCGCGCCTTAAGCCCCGCTCCGCTCCGCTCCCCTCCGCAGCGCTGGTACCGGGTACGTACTTCTGGTCGGCGCAACAAACACGGCGAGCCGAGCCGAGCCGAGCCGAGCCGACAGCCGCGCGTACGTAAAAAGATGCGCATCGCACACAGCGAGGAAAAGGGCCTCAACGGACATCAGCGTCTGCGCTTCCATCTGGGTCTGGGGTTTATTGAGGAGCTCGAATGGTGTCCCTGGGTCTGGTTTGTTTAAGTCGCACACGGCGTTGTCCGACCTTCCGATGCCCTTTGGCGCCCGCCGACCTTTGGCGCATAGGCCGCCGGGGGCACCGGAGGGCGCCGAAGGGCGCCGAAGGCCGGCACTTGACCCTCTCGGGGCCGCCGGGGCGCCGCCGAGGGTGCGAGGGTCACCGGCACCCGGACAGCCATGCGAGGCAGTTTACGCAAAACGAAACACGATTTTGAACCGTTTCTGCGGACATTTGTGATGGCGTTGGGGGCACGGCACGGGACGGATGACTCTGAGGGCTGTGCTGCCGGGGAGCCGAGGAGGGACGAGCGGCCGGCGCGGGCGGGGCGGGAACTCCTCCTTGATGTCGTGTCGGCCGGCGCGGCCACAGGCGCGGCCAGAAGCGTACGCCGGTGTCACCACCCCTCACATACCCAGCCAACCACCCTTCTCTATCTCCCTTACTCGTCCTCCCCTACGTCTGCCCGTCTGTTCGCGCCCCCCCCCCCCCCTCTCTCTCTCTCTCTCTCTCTCTCTCTCTCTCTCTCTCTCTCTCTCTCTCTCTCTCTCTCTCTCTCTCTCTCTCTCTCTCTCTCTCTCCTTCTCTCTAATTCCGTCTCTCTACACCAAGCACCAGCTGGGACGCCGGCCAAAATGTCACGACAAATGTCAAAGGGGGGTGATTTTGGGGTCTTGCTTAGGACACACGTCGCAGGGAGGGGGAGGAGGGGGGAGGAGGGGAGTTCCTGCACAGCCTACATTAGCCGGCTAAAGCAGTACTTCAGGATGGGCGCCGAATATCCGACCGAATGTGGAACTTGTCCAGTGCGATAAAATGTGTGCCCGGTGACCAGTGCGGAGGGAATTCCCTATCCTGCTCGCCTGCTCGTACGGAGGGATCCGGAGGGGGAGGAAATCACTGGGCTATTGTCTTGGCTGCGGCCTGCGGGGACCAGATAGTAGGGAATTCCGGACGACGAGGAAATCGTGTTCGTCCTTGCGGACCCGGCGGACCCGGCGGGAGGTGCTCCTTGATAAATGGTCCAGCGACACCGGCCGGCCCAAACCTTCCGCGTGTGACACCCGACACCTTCCCTCCCCTCCCCTCCCCTCCCCCGGACAATGCTCGGCACAGGGTACGGTACGGCACGGCACGGCGGCGCGGCGAGTAGAACAGGCAGTGCACGTTGCTGCGCGCTGCTGCTGCTACCAACCTCTGCGCTCTGCGCGTGAAACTGACACTGATGTTGGCTTTGTTCCCGTTTGCACGGCGGTGCCGTGTAGGCAGCCCTAGGACTGCGGCGCTGTTGCGGCAGGGTTGGCGGCCCTGCATGTCCCGCCGCCACCAAAGGAAAAGAAGGAAGATACGCTGTAGCGCCACCACGACGCAATTCCGAGGTAGATCGTGCCGAGCAGGTGTCACGCTGGACTTGTAAGTGGCAGGTCGGTGGTTCGAGACTCGGTGGGTTCAGCGCTTTTCGAGTGCCACAGCGGGCCTCTGTGGGGCCCACGGAGCCAGGCCAGCGGGGTTACCAATCACGACACTGGCGTGGCGGGTCGGGGCGTGGCGGGGCGTGGCCCTTGGGGACATTTAGCCGGACTGAGGCCACGGCATGCACGCCACGCCACAGCGCGCCACGCCACGCCAGCGCCACCCCTTCTGCCGGCCGGCCGGGCTGCCTTCGAACACTGAGCTCTTTGCACAGCCGCGGCCGCCGCTCGGGCCGCTCGAGCCGTTCGGACGCAGCGGTCCGGCCCGGCCCGACCACACGTTAATTATTCATAGCTTGGCCAGTGGGCTCCACTCCCTGCGTACAACCACCCCCGCCCCGCCGCCCCCGCCGCCCCCGCCCACACCACCGCAGCAGCACGAGTCGGCCTGGCGTCGGCCTGCCGTCGCCGGCTAACAACCCTTCCCCCGGGATGACCACGGCGATGACAATCAAAAGGCCCCGGCCTGCCGGCACCGGACCCGAGCGGACGGGTGCGGACCGTATAGCGGACCGGACCGGACCGGACTCTGAGGTTGGCTCCTCGGACGCAGATAGCCACAAGTTTCGATGTGGGGAGCAGCAGCAGCTATCGCGATGCGGCGCAGGGACACATGGAAAACTAGGGACGCTATGCTTCTCTTCGCTGTTTTTAAAATATTGCAACACCTGTCACTGAATGCACACAGAAAAATGTTCTCTTCGATCAAGGTTAGACTGACCTTAAAAACTCTAGTCTTGAACTTACCAAGGTTACTGTTTCGATCCAAGCTGCTTTGAACCTTCCTACAAGACTATTGCCCTGAGTGAAGTCTATTAACCTTGTTAAGTTCAAGGCCAAGACTACGTTTTTCTGGGTGTGAGGTCAAACTGTTCTTGAAATTTCGAAAACCGTTTTAATATAAAGCTTAAACTGTGCAAACAAACATGTGTATCGTTGTTTGTTTGTTTTTTTGTTTTTTTTTCAAGCTTGATGTTTGGTATGCGTTTACGGAAACCCTCCGCGCGGCTCTCGGGTCGGAATGAACGGCGCAGTTGAATGCGAAACTCGTCTCATCAATGGTGGAACCGGACAGCTCTTGAGGCCGGGCCGGGCCGGGCCGGGCCGGCCCCCGCTGGGCTGAGCTGCCCTGCCAGCCCTGCCCCCGCCGCCTGACCCTCCCGCCCCACATTCTGTTGACGGCCATTTAGCACCGCACAATGATGATGGGAGTATCCGACAGCAGCAGCGGCAACAAACGACAACAGCGGCGCGCACGCGACACGGCCAGGTCATGACCAGGTCCACCCGCAGCTGCAGGCCCGGCCCGGCCCGGCCCCTCCGCGCCCTCAGCGCCGGCTGCGTCCACTCGAGTGGAACGACAACGGCCACAGTGTCGCACTGGTCACAGCATCCAAGGCGTTATTGTTGTGATAACAAGGCGGCGCGGGGGGAGGGCCCCCCGGGGGCACTGCTGGGGGCAGCCGGGGGCAGCGGGGGCAGCCGGGGGCAGCGGGCAGCACAATGCATGCGACAATTAGAGGTTAACGAGCGTACAACTGGACCATCTCGGTCCCCCAGAAGAGAGCGGGAAAGAGAAGGGGACAGATGGACATTAGAGAGAAAGAGCGAGGGGGAGAGAGGAAGGCGGGCGGAAAAGGGGCCGAGTGTTCCTTGCACTGAGGGCAGACGATGGTATGTCACCAACACAATTTTCGCGTCTCATTCTGTATCACCAATGCGAAGAGAGGAGAAAGGGAGGACGATCTACGGGAGAAAGGAAAATGGAACATGACGTGCATGAATGCAAGTGTGTATGAGAGCGTGTCTAGAGCGCACTCTAGGCGGATGGCTTCCTACCCTCCAGGCGGATGGTTGCCTACCCTCCAGGCGGATAGCTGCTTAGACGGATGGCTGCCTACCTTTTAGGCGAATTGTTGCCTACCGTTCAGAGGATGGTTGCCTACCCTCCGGGCGGATGGTTGCCTACCCTCCGGGCGGATGGCTGCCTTCCCCAACAGGCGGGTGGCTGTATACCCTGACAGGCGGCTATGGTTGCCTACTCCGACAGGCCGGGAGGCCATCGCCTACTTCTCCGCTGGCGCAGCTCTTAAGGGCCCCGTATGGAGAAGTGATTGACTGCGCGGACATGCTCACCCCGCGCCGCCAGTGCAACATTGCAACAGCAACAACAACAGTATTGCGATCCCGCCGACTTATGGGCTTGCTCCGGCCGGCGGGCCCCGCGCGGGGCGCCTTTCTTTGTGATTGGTCACGCAATTATCTGGCGTTGGCGGGGCGTGGCGGGGCGTGGCGGGGCGTGGCGGGGCGTGGCGGGGCGTGGCGGCCCGATGCAGCGTGCACTTGGGCCCGCAGAGTGCGTTTTCTTCGTTCGAATCGATACCCTGGCAAACCGTTTGCCGACAGCAACACACACCCAAGGGACACGCGATTTCTATTTAAATTTCAGAAGTCGAGGAAAATAATAATGACGCCCCTACCCCCCGGCCCGGTGTGGAAATGGGAGTTGTGTAACTCGCGGCAGCATCATCAACTTTTGTTTCTACGAGTGTTGCATTTTCAAACAGGCCACACGTATAATCCGGCTGCCTCGTCCGCACCGGCCAGCTCCGGGCTCCGGCACTACACCACTCCTGCCGACTCCGGCACACCATACAATCATCGCTCCAAAACAGATTCCCCTCTCACCTTCCATACCGCACGCACACACTCGCACACACATGCAAAAGACACCCGACCAGGTAGCACCTCGCTGCCAAGGGGGGGATTTCAGTTTTCTTTCCACAGGCATAGCACCTTTCTCTTTTACAAGTTCCTTTCGCTTCCGCACAGCCGCGGGCTGCTTCCGAGAGGGTTTTCTTCCTTCTAATCGTCTGTCCTTGTCTCGGTCGCACGTTACCACGCCCGGAGATGCGTGCGTGCGTAACAGAGGGAAAGAGAGAGAGAGAGAGAGAGAGAGAGAGAGAGAGAGAGAGAGAGAGAGAGAGAGAGAGAGAGAAGAGAGAGAGAGAGAGAGAGAGAGAGAGAGAGAGAGAGAGAGAGAGGGGGGGGGAGGGGGGATGCACACACGGCGGGTGTAGCTGGCATCGGAAGGCTATAAGCCGCCTCACGCGAACCCGCGGGCCACACACTACATTGGCGCCTCACGCTGCCGGTGTGATGAGGAAATATAAAATTGAGCTCGTATTACAAATAACCAGCTATCATTCATCCCGATTCCTGTATTGACGAGTCAAGGTGGGGCTTGATGCCCCCCGGGTCCCTCCCTTAAAGATCATTAGTACAAGGCGGGACACACCCCCGCCGCGAGGCCTACGCAAGCAGCGGGCAGCGGGGCAGCACAAGCCAGCGCGCACGGCACATTGGATCTCTCAAAGAGACTCAAGCGACGTATCGATGTGCTGCATTGTACGGGGCCGTGACAGTACAAAAGGCAAGGCCCTCCCCAGTGGGCGGTGCGGTGCGGCCCCGGGGCAGGGCCGGGCAGGGCCGGGCAGGGCCGGCAGAGCAGGGCTGACAGGGGGCAGGCGCAGCGGGGGGGTCAGGCCAGGCGTCATAGTCCTGCTCCTAACTTCACCTTTCCGATCACTGACTTTCTTTTGGAGGGATGCCGGACCGGCCGGGCGGATGGCGACGACGACTGATTCCAGAGAAACGACCACCACCGTGGGGAGAAAGAAAATTGATGATTTTCCCAGGGCATCAAAAATATTTAAATCTCTTTTTTCCTTCCCCTCCTCTAATCGTATTCTGGGAATTTTCCACGTGTCCGTTCGGTTACAGGCGTAACTTACCCGTGGTGAGATCACGCGAGCAATTTGTAACACCCTCTGGGAACGTACCTGTAAATGAAACGAGAATTGTAATTAGTGTCGGTCACTTGGGATTTCGACATGATATGAGACTGTTGTTTCTGCTGACAGACGTAACTCCGGTTCCGACAGTAAATGCGGGTCATAAGGGAGCAGATAGCTCCTTGTTTGCGCAGCCTGTAGTGTTTCATGGCCAGACGGGACGTAAATGCGTACACAAGTGCGCACGCACACACTCGCACACGGCGGGGCAACAGGTAGCCGCGCCGAAGGTGTTTGATAAATGACGCCCGCCTTACAATCTGGGAATTCATTTCATCCGTATCCTTTCACAACAAGACGAGAGGAGGGCCGCGCAGCCCACAGCCCACAGCCCACAGCCCCGGGCAGAGCAGAGCAGAGGCCCCATCGGCCGCAGCCACTGCCCGGGCCCGGGGCCTCCTGGACCTACGAGGCTCTGGTTCTCGCGCCGCTCGATTAGGAAGGGGCTCTAAGGGGGCCTCAGTATTAATCACCGGTGTCGTTGGCGCAGTGATGACCTCTCCACAGATTTCACACCCCGTTATCAGGGTGCTGGAGGTGCTGGCCGCCGGGGCGCAGCGCGCAGCAGAACCCTCCCGGGGGTTCCCGAGGAGTCGCTGCGGCAGTGCCGGGCAGCTGCCCGAGCTGATACGTCGATAACGCTTTGGAGGCAACGAGTGAATGCTCACAAAGCAAACGCAAATGTGGGTTCGGAATCCCCACGAAGAGGCTCCGCGAACGCTGTCCGGAGATGCCCCACGGCGGCCCCACGGCGGCCCCACACGGAGACAGTGTGTCAGTCGGCCTGACGTGGCCGGCGCGGTGACGGGGGTGCAGGATGCTAAGGCGTATCTGTCGGTCTCCTTCCCTCCTCCTCGTCGCTCCGTCTCTCCCGCCGCGCGCTCTCTCCATCCATCACTGTCCAACTCGCATACGCAGCGCGCGCACACACACACACACACACACACACACACACACACACACACACACACACACACACCGGCCACAGGTGCCCCTCGCGCGACCCTGCCGGAGTCTGCTGTGCGAGTACAAGTTACGTATTGCGGGTAATACACATGAGTGAGAAATAACGTCGAGAGAGGGGGAAGTCGGCGGCAAAATTTGTCTTCAATCAGCTAATGTATGACGGAGCAGAGAGGGAGAGAGAGAGAGAGAGAGAGAGAGAGAGAGAGAGAGAGAGAGAGAGAGAGAGAGAGAGAGAGAGAGAGAGAGAGAGAGAGAGAGAGAGAGAGAGACAGAGACAGAGACAGAGAGACAGAGAGAGAGACAGAGACAGAGAGGGGGGGGGGGGGGAATTCATGTTAGTTTTTCTTGGAATCGACAGCATTTTCGCCCGATGCCCGCTTCTCCTAATGTAGTCATTAGCACTGTGGGTATCAAACATTATTTTGGCCAATCGTCGCCGTGTAATTATTGTTTCGCAGCGCACGACGTCACGTGCTGGAGGAGAAACTCGTTTCCAGAATTAATTGCCCCCCTCCCCACCCCCCCTCCTTCCTTGTCGATGCGGAAGAGGCGGGATTCAGTACACACAGTACATGTCCTTCACCATGACGAGTCAACATTCGAAAGCCCCCCTACCCCCTTCCCCTCGCGAAATTTCGGCGCAAAAAGAAGTTGTCGAAGCAAGTTAATTGAGTAATTCTCCCGGGGAAGACGGTCCTGTTTGTTTATTTTTTTTTCGCAATCATTACGGTCGCGGCGCCGCCACTTTGCGCTGCCCTACGTAACGGCTGTAACGTATATACTTAGCGTGACTTAGCGTGACCATGCGACCTGAGATCAGGCGCAGCGCGCAGTGAGGCCTAACTCTCACTGGGCAGCGCGGCGGCGGCGCGGCGCGTACTGCCGTGCTGCTCCAACACACGCTGGCTGGATCTCCGCGAAGCCGAGGCTGGAAGGGAAGCGAAGGCAAAGGAAGGGAAGGCCTGGCGCAGGCTGCGCAGGCTCGGGCTCAGACTGTGGCTCTGGGATCGTGTCCAGAGGAGCGGCGGAGATAGTGCCGGCAGCACTGGCGCGGCGCACAGCGGCGCACAGCGGCGCACAGCGGCGCACAGCGGCGCACAGCGGCGCACAGCGGCGCACAGCCACCAAGGTTATCCCAGCGCGGCTAATGGACACGTAAGGTCGCTCTGCTCATTTTACCGGGAAAATAAAATGAGAAAACAAGCGTTTTCTGGGGTTTCCGTTTCTCCCGGCGTTTGTGCGATTTTCAAAAGTTTTCAGAAAAGCGTTCGACACGGCTTGGCGCGGACGGGACTTAGGGGCGGATCTCGGTGGAGCAACACATATGCCGCATTTCTAATATGGCGTTGCAGTGTGGCGCTGATAGGTCAACCCTCACACCGGACTGCGGCCGGCTGCGGAGGTACAATGAGGATACTCCCCGCCATGAGAGCAGCGCAGCGCGTGATGGAGTGGCTACTCGGCGGCCCGGCGGCCCCGGCCCGGCGCCTAGTGTGACTGCAGCGGGTCGCCTTTGAACAAATGCCCAGCGATTTTTACAGCCGCCTAATTGCGGGCCCCGCTGCGCTCGCTGCGATGCACGGCGCGCTGTGCGTAAGCGCGTAACCCCGATGCTAAAATAATTTGACAGTGACACGCGAGGCTGCGTCAACAGCAAACAAAACGGCACGGAGAAAAAAGATTACTAGTCGCCACTAATTTTTACGGTGATTTGCAGACTAGCAGTAAAGTTGTGTTCCGTGCACTACAGTTTTGTTGGAGGAATTAAATTTTTAGTTGCACCAACGAAACGTTAGTTGCTCCAACTAAGAGGTTCCTTGCGGGCAAAGTAAATTTTTTTTCTGCTCTTTGCTCCTTCAGCAAACTTCTGCGTTGGAGCAACTAATGTTTTACTGGTGCAGCTAAAATTTAGTTCCCCCATTTAATTCTTCGAACAAAAATTTACTGCTGGTCTGAAAATCAACGACCACAAATCTTTTTTTTTCTCCGTGGGGGGCGTGAGCAGCTAGGTCCGGGGAAATGCCCTCTAATTCATACGCAGGTGTCGTTCGGCACGCGCCTCCACGCCTCCGGAACACAAAACTGGGGATGAAGAGAGACTCCTTCACGGATGACAATAAGATTAGAAGCACGACCGCGAGAGAGGGCGGCAGATTCGTGAACGGTCACACGCATTTATCGGGCGTTGCGTGTTGCCCCGCGCGGCCCCCTTAATTAATTAACGTTTCGTTCATGAAAATTACCGCCCCCAGCAGCACAGGAATCTCTCGGGCCGCGGCGATTTCTCTACCGTTTTCCGTTCCGTACAGCCAGTAGGGTGCGCTTGCCTCCGGGCCGGGCCGGGCCGGGCCTACCGGGCAGGGCGCACCGCTGATGGACCGCGGCAGCCCGGCCCGGCCCGGCCCGCGGCTCTAGTGCCACTCTATGGCATTCCTGGTCTTCTCTAAGTAGTTGCTGCTTTTTATACGAGTCTTCTTTTTCTCTTCGTTCTCGGCTCTTTTTACGAGCGGGGCGACCGCCCCGTCGAGTATTCTTAGGAGGAGGGGGACTGGTAATTTTATTTTGGCTTTGCGCGGTAACGGAAATGGTAGAGCGGTGGTAGAAATCGGCCAGCAGGCCGGGCCGGGGACCAGGAGAGGAATCAATGGGTGGCTGGCGGTAGCGGGGCGCTATATACTCAGCAGCGGTGCACTTTTTACGTTCGGAGGCGCCGCCTACTCCATCGACACAGAGGGAAAAGTCATCTCTCCACTTCGGATACCGGACAAGAGTTAGTACGGGAGGAAAAAAATGGGTTGCATATCTCTGAGGTCGGAGGAAAAGAAATACGGGCCGGGCCGGGCACACGATTCGAGCTTTGTCATGGTACGGACACTCCGGGTTCAAATACTTTGGCCCGGTATCTCAGCACTTCCCCCAGACCTGTTAACTCGCTTTGGCGAACTCGGGGCATATACGGCAGGTGGGACACACACACACACACACACACACACACACACACACACACACACACACACACACACACACACACACACACACACACACGCACACACACACACACACACACACACAGCATAGGGTAAGCGGGTGCTATATGCTTTACGGTCCCCGCTATGTGCACCGCAATGAGCCATAAAGTAAGCGGAGTTAAGTGAGGCTCCCTCTGCCCCCCCGCCCCCCCCCCCCCTTCCAACCCGCGGCCCTCGCGAGAGAGATGGGAGATGAGATGAAGCCCGAGTGTCCAGTCCGGCAACCCCTCGCCGCCCGGCTGCCCGGCTGCCTGGCCTGACCAGCGGCCCCAGCGGCCCCAGCCGCACTGTCCGCGGCCGAGGCGAGGGCGAGTGCCATCACGGGGAACAAGCTTTTGTCACCGGTAACGGTTAGGTGCTCGGTGATGGACACTGTCACCCCCTCTCCACCCCCGACGCCGCCTGCCATACTGTCTTCGCACATCGTAACGCAGACGAGGCAGCCATGGGCAGCCATGGGCCGCCATCCCCACCCGTCGGACCTTTTGTTCTGTCCGGCGCTGCTGGCGCCAGGAAAACTCCAATAAAACCTGTTAAGGGTCTCCAATCGCTCTCCTACTCGCGGAATGGTCACGCTTATTAGTCAAAAGTGGGGGTGGGAGGGGTGGGTAGGCTGACCTCCTCCTCCCCGCCGGCCAAGGTGGCAACACCGCTGCAACCTCGCCGATGTCGGTGTCATCAGCTGGCTCCTGCTTCCCGGACCAGAGTTTGGCTCAGTTTCGCTCTTTTCCCGGATTTTTGGCAGCTCCAAGTCGGCTCTCAAAGCTCGCACGATCTCCATTCAAAAACGGAATCGCACTGCCGGGAGGCGGCGAAAAGGTTGGTGTGAGTTACAAATGTGAAAAATTTGAACGTCAAAAGTTGATTTCTGCCGGGTTTAAAAGGACGGACCGCGCCAAATCCGTCCTATTGTCATGTTTATTGGTCTCCGGTGCTCCGGCAGACGTCGCGCAGTGTTGCAGCGGTGGGAGGAGGGGGAGGGACGTCTTCCCCGCACCTCGCACCGCCTCACCCCGCCACGTGCGAGAGAGAAGGTGTAGCCTGTCCTTGTCTACTCATGCCTGGAACTCGAAAAAGACCCTCACTTCATCCAGCAAATCTCAAATCGCAGCTGACCTAAAGAGATGGCATCAATCTCAGCTTGTAGAGGAAAGATGAGGCTATGTTGTGAATGTAATTTCAATTTGGTAAGCGATCGTCTTCCATGCGCAAAAAAGGTCTAACATCGGGCCACTTTCAGTCGATTCCAGGAGCCTTCCTGGAATTCGCAGTGACATGAAAAACTATTCACAACACAGTCCAAGCAAAGTACTATGGTGCTGTAAAGTTTCATCCTTCTACCTATTCAAATTCTCGAGATTTGCTGGATGAAAAAGGGGAAAATCCGAAAGTTTGAACGTCTCTAGAGCAAAAACTAGAAGGCGCAGGGGCCACAGACACATATCGTTAGAATCAGCGCGTTCTGAACAATCGATTCATGAAATAAAAAAAAGAGCGATTGGACACCCTTAATCTGGCCGCGCCGCGCCAACGGGCAGACGTGCGTAATCCGAAGCAGGTGTCGGGGAGGGCGGGGCGGGGAGGGGAAGGGAGGCTGGTGAGGACGCCGATGTGGGAGGGAGGGCAGGACTGGAGGCGTCCTACTGGCAGCAGTCGTACGACTCGGGGTTAGCAACAGTTGAAAACACCGTTTGCGCCGCGTTCCGGTGCCTTACGGAGAGGTGGTTAGTTCCCCCTGCGGACCCCGAGCCGAGGCCGGAGGCAGCCGGAGGCCGGGGGCCCCATGCCGCCTGGCGGCGCGGCCGCGGGCCCGCGGGCGGGGCGGGGCGGGGCGGGGCGGGGCGGGCGGCCGTGCTGATAAGGCTGCTCCCGCTCGCTTCCCTCTCCGGACCCCGAGGACCCCTCCAGGACCCTACCGGAGGCCGCCAGCTCTGTGCCCGCCCCGCCAGGCCTACACGGCTACGACGCTGCGCGGAAAGTGAGTGTGAACCGTTCGGACCGCAGCCGCCGATGAAGCGAGAATCTCACGTCAACATTTGCATGTCTCTTTTGGCGTGTTGCCGCGCTGCTGGGCGCTGGGAGGCCGCCGTCGGCGGTCGGGTGCCGGGTCACCGCCGTGGCCCCGCGGCCCCGCGGCCACGCAGACAGCCCACACGTGTCGCCGCCGCGCCGCCGCCGACAACAGTATTCCTGGGGCACTTTGTGACACCCACTTTAGCCCCTCCCCGTAACAATGACCCCCGGCGGGGCCCCGCGCGGCTCCAGGCCTCGCCTTTCCCCGGAGATGCGTGGGGTAGATAGGCGGCATGCTCCGGCGGCCCCCGGCGGCCCCCGGCAGCCCCCGGCCCCGTGTGCGCGGCATAGGCATAGGCCGCGCACCACTGTCTGTGTTTTGTCCGACACAGTTCCAAACAGCGCACGCACCCCTTGTCTCGGCCCCCGGCCACCCCCGGCCGCCCCCGGCCACCCCCGGCCGCCCCCGCCGCGCCACGCCACATACCGCGCGGTGCGGAGGGCGCAGTGCTCGTCCCTCGTGACTAACGTCCACAGTTTGCCGTCCGTGTGCCCAGTAGTCTGCCCCCTGGAATCGCAGGGAATGAGGGGAGGGCCGAGGCCGAGGGCTCATGGAGTCTAAGGAGCCGGAGGAGCCGGAGGAGCCGGAGGAGCCGGGCTGCGCTCTAATTCGGGGGGTCGGCTTCGGGGTCCTCGGGTCGGGAGCATCGGGGTCTTCAATAAGGTCTCCGATTTGCCTGGCAGCCAGCGGGGGCCACGCAGCGCTGCCATTACTTCGGGCAGAACTGCGGCGGACGGCGGACGCGCACAACCACAACAGAGTGCTTTTCTTTTCTTCCGCTATTTCCCCTTGAAATTACGGCCTTGCTTTGTGTCAGGAGCAAAGAGCAAAGGAGCAGGCGGAACACCGTGGCTCAGCACAGTCGGAACCACGCCGCGCCCCGCCGGCGACAAAACGGCACCAGCTTTAAAATGTTTACCCTTCATCCCAGTGCCCCACTTTATCCTGAAAATTTGTTATTTTTATCATTTCCTCCGAGGACGCTGGTGGCGTCGGGCACGCCTCGCGCCGAGCGGGGCACCAGGGATAAGCAGATAAGGTTTCAATTTAAATTGTAATCCCTTCTGTCTTTATCTGCGTGCCTCCCTGCCGCTCCCCCCTTATCTCTCCGCGGCGCTTCAGCAGCGCCACCGCCGCGCCCTTTTCTTCCCGTGCTTCCCCTTCTTTTTCGGCGGGGGCGGTAATGGCAACGCGCGGCCGTGAAATTACCTGCGGACTATTTAAAATTTGGCGCCAAAGAGTCGGCCGGCGGACTAATGCCTTTATTGCGTGGCGTCTGCTTGTTGACCCCGGCGACCCGTCAGACAGGCAAAGAAAAGGAAGGGCGAACCTATTCGCGATGATAAGGGGAAGCTTGTTTTCTCGATATCAAGGAGAAAAGGATTTCTATGGGTGACCTTTTAAACACTCTTTTCTTTCTTTTTTTTTCGGTTTCGCGTGTGGGAAGGGGGCGTGCGCGCTCCCTCGGTGAAATTGGAGCACGTGTGTTTCTGCGTTCTGAGCGTGAGCGCTATCTGGACGCGACAGGACGCCCTGAACCGTGTGCGACAAGACCTAAACCAGAGCAAAGGGGGGGGGGGGGGGAAGAAAACCTAGGCCAGTGAGATCAAGGCCATCTCTGAGCTAACGGTACGGTACGTAGTCATGGAGGTGGGAATCGTATTCTTATATTATACCCACATACTACTTCCAGCTTTGGTTTACTGGTTTTTAGCTGTGCCCACCCACATGAGGGCAGAGCCTAGAGATCAGCGGGCTGGAGTCCAGAGCCGTGCGGTGAGGGCGTCCTGACGGCAGCCCAGCCCGCTGTAGTAGGTGTTGCACCGCAGCTTACGACCAGCTCCGCCGCGCTCTGCAGCAGGGCTGCCAAGGGCCCTGCAGGCCTGCGGCCTGTATGAGTCTGTCTTTAAACACGTCTTTATGGTTTTGGCGCGCAGTGGCGTGATGAGAGCGTTGAGCGTTGGCGGGGGCAGTAGGCCGCCCTGAGGCCGCCCTGAGGCCGCCCTGAGGCCGCCGTGAGGCCGCCCAGCCGGTCCGGTACTTCTGCCGGACAAGTCGAGAGGAAGCCACCCTTTCTCTTCTTGGTATAATTTTAAAAGCGACTAGTTCATAGACGACTGTCTGCATAGTTCACCTAATAACCGCCCATTTTACTTTTAAAATAATACAAACATATCTGAAAAAAATTCTAAAACCACCAATCTTGAGAAATCCTGCATTTCGAAAAAATGTAAATATTTTCTCTTCCCTTTGTAATGAATGAATACCTTCCAGCGGTAGCATACACTAACAGACTCCTCATTCGTGCCGCGGGCAGCCACCTCTGCGCCATAATAAACTGACTCCTCAAAAGCCTGTTGCGCACCGGTGCATCAGCGAGTCAAGGAAAACTCTCACTAAGTCAGTGCAGCCTCTGTCAACCCCTTCTGCCCTTCAAAGGCAGCAAGTTTTGTCATACCGTTTCAAGGACGACTGTTCCGGGTTCTGCGCCGCGTCGAGTGTTGTCGGTGGCACTTCCCTGGCCGGACGGCTGTCTTCAGCCAGGCGTGATCTAGTTGTGTTTGCGACACTTTTCCTACGCACACTCACCCTCGCTTTCCCACGCGCTAATTATTGGACCAGTTGCCTCATCATTCTCGTCACACACACACAGACACAAGATTCGTGTCTCCACTAATTGGCAGGAGTCCCCACCTCCGCGGTGCCAGGCTTCTGCCACGTCTACTTGGCAAAAAAACATCTTGTGGCTTTCGCACATTCGCCAACCAGTAAAAGTACGAAGACAACTGATTCAGTAACAGGGTGACAATTTCGTGGCGAAGTCTGAATGGGAAGGGCCCGTGTCCAGCCCCGGTCAGCCCCGGCGGAATAAGTGAATGGGCGGCGTAATGACTATTTCGGTGCGTAAAACGTCATCGTAAAGGTAGACGTACGCGGCGGCGGTGCGCACCTGATTTCGGTTTGTCGCGTCGTTTGGCAAAGTAGACGCGAGAGAGATGCGGGTACTGAGGCGCGCGCGTGCACGCACCGCACGCACCGCACGCACCGCACGCACCGCACGCACCGCACGCACCGCACGCACCGCACGCACCGTACGCACCGCACGCACCGCACGCACCGCACGCACCGTACGCACCGCACGCACCGCACGCACCGCACGCACCGCACGCACCGCACCGCACGCACCGCACGCACCGCACGCACCGCACGCACCGCACGCACCGCACGCACCGCACGCACCGCACGCACCGCACGCACCGCACGCACCGTACGCACCGCACCACGCGCACAGTCATACAAGGCGGTGGTGCCAAAGAGCCCGCCCTGTTAAGTGCTTTCCAGAAAACGCAATAAAACGAAGACGCGCACGACGCTTAAAAGGCGGTGGCCGTGTCGTGCACCGCTAACGCACCAGTCTACGTCCACGTCCACATGTGTATGCCAAGGCCTCCGGGGCCTCCGGGTCCTCCGGGCTCTCCGGGGCCAGGCGGTGGGCGATCACCGATCACTGAGGCTGCCGGACGCACCTCCCGGCCTCTGGTGGAGGCCGCTGGGCGCGCTGGAGGCCGCCGCTGGAGGCCGCCGCTGGAGGCCGCCGCTGGAGGCCGCCGCTGGAGGCCGCCGGAGACTTCACCGGAGTTAATCTCGCTAATTGTCTGCTCTGTCCGCTGGCAGTCGTTTATCAAGCCTGAACCACTCTTCGCGGACGTTGCCGTACATATCTGCTGGCCGCCAGCCCAGGGGACGCCTGCCTTCGCCTTGACAAACACCTTGGAGGCGACGGCGGCAGGCGGTGGTGTCCCTCCCATCACACCTCCTCTCCGTCGTCATCTTCCTGCTCCTCTTCCCCGTCGGGGGTCGTCGGACGAAAATCACTCAGCCCCGCGTCTCCGTGGCTGATGCGTCCGCCGGCGTCCACGGAACCAGAGTGTGATTATGTCTGCGTTACGCAGTTAGTGGACGTCCCCGAAACACATTCGGCGCAGCGTGCGTGGGGCGGGGCGGGGCGGGGGTTGGAGTGCGAGCAGAGACGCGGGGGGGAGAGGATGCCACGCCACCCCCGGCGGCACGGCGCGGCGCGGTAGATAAATAAAGGCAAGTGGAATGGAGATTGCGATTAGGAGGGCCGCGGGGCCGCGGGGCTGCGGGGCTGCGGGGCCGCGCTGCGGTCTCGGCTGCGGGCGCAAATGCGTTCCGCGGTCGCGTCGGGGGTGGTGGCGGCGGTGGCGGTGGTGGCGGCGGTGGCGCGGAGCTGTTGATGCTCTGCTGCCGTGTTTTGTGTTGCTCCGGGGTTAAGACGTCGTCTCCTCAACGGGTAAATGGAGTGTGATTTCCGTACGATTTCAACCCCCACTCCCCACCCCACTCCACCAGTCATCACTGTCGCTCTCGTGCCGCCGTGGAAGGGTTTGTGAGGACCTTCTTCAGCGCACCGCGCACCCCCTGCCCTGACCGAGCCGGATTAGTCGGCATATGTTCTTCGTTGGCGCCTGAAACTATTTCCACTGAAATTGCCGATGTGGGTCAAGGGCTCGCGGGGGGGCGGGGGTAGCTTGCCCCGCTGCGCTCCCTGCTGGCCGGTGCTGCCGACAACCTTGGCATTCCCACCCTTCCGTCACTCCCATGGGGGTGGGAAATAGACTTTTTCTGGGCGCAAATTTGATTTGCGGAAATAAGGGGTTGCCAAGGCCACTGCTCGGGGCGGGCAATACGGTCCCCCGAGGTCGACGTCGTCCGTAAAATCAGACAAGGACCATTTCTGCGTGCAGCTTTTGCCAAGTAAAACGCCAACGGCGACAACAAACCCTGGTTTCGCTTCTCCAGGCGCCTTCATGCAAGAGGAAGGAGAAGAAGAGCAGCTCCGGCGTGAGCAGGGACCGCGGGGAGGGGGGAACGGAGGGGACCGGAGAGGAGGGGGGATGGATAGAGTGTGAAAAGATAACGCACACAACCAATTGCGATTAGTGTTACGTGTAGAGCCGTGCTGGCGCCGCTGCGCCGCTCCCCTTGCCTGTGCACACAGTTTGGCGGTGGTCTGTGCTGTGCTGTGGCACTCTGAGGCCTGGTCCTCGTCTGGAGAGGCTACGGAGGGAAGGAAAGGGGTTCCGCGAGGAGCCGCTGCCACGGCTGCAGTAAAACAAGATGCGCGGACGCAAGACAGCATCTCACTGCAGCGCAATTATACTGACGGACACTTACTGCGAAAATGATATGTCTTTACATCAAAATTGAAAAAAATCTGATATGTTCGGTAAAAAAATAAAATAAATTGGGCCAGTGCTAAAATCGAAAAGGAAATTTAAAGCAGAGCTCACATCCGCCATCCCCTGGCTCGCCGCCGAATGATGCGCAGGAAGTGTAACAGCAAACAACCCAGTCAATACACGGGGCGGGGCGGGGCGGCTCTGACCGCAGATGTCACAAAGCCACGGCAGCCACGGCCACAGCGGCCGCTGCGAATCACACCGCTATAGAAAGAGACATCACGGCAACGGCCTTTATGACGTCACCTCGTGCCGCTTTCAGTGTCACCTCCGCGACCTCCGGGACCCCTCCGGAAGCAGAGCGCGGTTCAATAGGCGGCACGCGCCCGCACACGCCCGCACACGCCCGCACACGCCCCCGGATGGAGGTTAAACTTTTCCGGCCGCCGAGCTGCGGGGTTTTGGGGCGTCCGCTTGCCACCGCGGGGTGATAATGCGCGGCTCCTCCCACTCCCTTTGCCGCGAGGGGCTGCGTCCGCGCGGGCTAGCTCTCTCTCTCTCTAACTCACTCACTCTCCCGTTCAGACTACATCGCAGAGAGAGAAAGGCGATCTTTGCTGGCCCGGATGCATCGCGGGCCGCGACAAGGCGCTAAACGGCCGCACCGAACGTGCGAATACTCCCCATCATGTCCGCCCCTCGCTTCCTGGCCGCTTTTATCGTTGCCGAGCTCAGAAATTTTCCAGCGATTTGTCCCCTTTCATCACAGAGTAGTGAAAAAGGCATCGGTGTGCGATAATAAAAAGAGGGGGGGGGGGCAAAGTAATGGTCGTCGGCGGCGCGAGTATTCGAACCCAGGACAAACGCAGCGGGGCGGGAGGAGCGTGATCCCATTTGATGGGAGAAAATGGAAACAATAACAGATATTGCCTGCAGCAAATAATATGCGCCGCATTCATGAAAAATTTCCATATTTGACACGCAGTGACACACGCACTCGCGCACGCACCCGCGCACGCACGCACGCACGTCCATTTCCCCCAAAACACGACAAAAATGGAGGCATCAACACACCGACCCGGAATAAATTTCACGGTCGTTTTCGGGCAATAAAGAACACAACAGCAGCAGCGGTCTGAACGCAGGCGTGCAAAGGATTTTTGCGTAAGGGAGGGTTTTGGGGGGGAGGGAAATTTGCCAAGGGGAGGGTGCTCGGACACGCCCATCGCCTGCTGCGGCCAAACAAAAGACACACAGTCGCAGGCTGTATCCAATTTTTCGGTTTGGCCCCCGTTGATTTACGCGGTTTGCGCGGAGGAGTCAATCGCACTCGTGCTGCTCTTCCTCTCTCCCCCCCCCCCCCCTCTCTCTCTCTCTCTCTCTCTCTCTCTCTCTCTCTCTCTCTCTCTCTCTCTCTCTCTCTCTCTCTCATGGAGGAGTGACGTGTTTTTGAGAGCGGCTGAACTTAGTATTTTTGAAGGTGTTTTAGGCGATAGTGTTCGTTCTTGTGACATTTGGACTGTGACTTGACATCTGTGGCAGGTGTGCGATTGCTAGGAAACCCTTTGCAGCTTTAGCTTGCCTGGTTTCTTCCATAAATCAGCTAGTAGGCTAAGAGGTTAGGTGGCCTTGTGCCGGCTCCTCTTCCAGTCCTACCAACCCAACTGTAGCGACAAACAACGAGCACCTAGTGACTTTGGTGCTGCAAGTTGGTGCAACTGTGTAAACATGGCAGGCAACAAAAACAAGCAGCAGAACGATAGAGCTGAGAAATCTGAAAAAGTGTCTGATATGCAGATTGTTGATCTGGAGGCATTGATCACCAAAGCTGTTACGTCTGCAACCAGATCCATCACAGAAGCACTTGACAAACTGCAAGTTGAAGTGCGTCAACTGAGGACTGAACTCGATGCCAAAGATGACAAAATTCAAGAACTCCAGTCCCAGCTTGATGACAGGATTGATGAGCTGGAACAGTACGGGCGCAGGAATAATCTAAGGATCTTTGGTGTGAAGGAGGAGCAAGGGGAAAAGACTGATGAAATAGTAATGAATGTGGCACACAAGATAGGGGTTGAACTCAATGCTTCCTGCATTGACAGGTCTCATCGTGTGGGTGCACAAGGGTCGCAGCCACGACCAATTATAGTTAAATTTACCAGTTATGCTTACCGTGCCCTTCTATTTAGAGCCAAGAAACAATTAAAGGGCTCTCCAATCACTGTGCGTGAAGATCTGACAAGACAAAGGCTCCATCTAATGAAAAGTGCTGCCCGTGACTATGGTGTGAGAAATGTTTGGTCCATCGATGGAGTGATTTTGATTAATGTTGGTGAACGTCGCCCTGCTCGTGTCAGATGTGAAAGTGACTTGAATATCCTAGTGGAAAGGCACCCACCCAACAATGGTGGGGGATAGAGCCCTTAATATTATTTGCCTGCTTTTATTATATTTTATTCTTTATGCTCAGTATTACAAGTGCCTTTGGTGCAATGACTGTATTACTAGTCTGTGTTAAATTATTTAACCTATTGTTTTGTTTATATAAATTCATTATATTTATATTCATAATTCCAATGCTGCCTGTATTTTATTTGGTATAAGATGTCAACTTGTATTGTTAAATACTGTATGATTGTTCGATAAATTGCTTGTTACACAACTATATATATATTTTTCGAATGCTATGTGCCACAACTAATTTCTTTATGCTTACAGGTTCTGGCCAATGCTCTTAAACGTTTTCTCTTATGAGTGATTGTGAGACTGATACCACTCATGACTATGTACAGTATATAAATGATAAACACCCAAGCAAACTGAAATTAATACATATCAATGCTCAGTCATTACTGGATGAGGCAAGACAGTCAGAATTTATAGATATATTTTCAGGTAAAGGTATTGATATTATAGTAGTTTCTGAAACCTGGTTAAAGGATAGTATACAAATAAATATTCCTAATTATAAAGCATTCTACGTAAATCGTGTAAGTAATAGGTCTGGAGGTGGTGTTGCAGTATTTGTTAAATCTTGCTACACAGCTAAAGTTATATCTGTATCGTTGGGAGAGGCTGAGAAACCAGAGTACATTTTGGTTGATGTTCTTGTGGGAGCCACTAAAATTCTTGTTGCAGGTGTTTATAGACCTCCTAAAGTAGGATTTCTGGATTCTTTTCAAGATGATATTTATAAGCATACAATTAATTATAAGTATACATTTGTGTGTGGAGATTTTAATGCAAAGTTTGGTAGTGGAACTGATGAGACCAGAATTATTTCAGATGTTTTAAGTTTATGCAATCTCCACTGTGTGCCTTTTGGACCAACTTTTCATATCTCTGGTTGTGACTCAAACCTTGATGTCATTTGTAGTAACTGCCCTGAAGACTTGGTTGACTTTGGACAAAGAGAGGCACCATGCTTTTCTGCCCATGACTTACTTTATGCAGTTTTTGACATTACTGTGCCACGTAACAAAAAACAGACTGTTTCCTTCAGAGACATTAAAAATATTAATCAGGATGATCTACTTAACGATATTGAGATAGCCTCATGGAATCAAGTATATAATGCACCAGATATTGACTCTAAATTAGATTACTTTAACACTATTATGACTATACTAATGGACAAGCATGCCCCACTCAAAACTTTTATGCCTAAAGCACCTATGCAACCTTGGATGACAAAAGAAATTAAAATACTTATGAAGCAAAGAGATAGACTTTGGTACAAGAAGAAGAGGACCCAGTGTCCAATTGACAAAGAGTGTTTTAGACAGGTAAAGAATAAAGTTAAACAGGAAATAAGAAATTCTAAAGCCAGATTTTTATATAGGAAGTTTAATTCAGCAGATAGTTCAAAAGCAATCTGGTCCACTCTTAAATCATTAAATATTGGTTCCCCAAGACAGGATGTTGACATTGTTGTCTCAGTTGATGATCTTAATAAGCATTATGCCTCTGTATCTTCTATCAAGGATCCAGATCAAATTGCAGTATGTATTGATGAATATAGTGATAAAACTCCTGAAAGAGGTATTAATGATAAATTTCACTTTAAATATGTAAGTCCTGGAGATATCTTTTCTGCAATACAGTCAATTAAATCTAATGCTAAGGGAGTTGATCTTCTGCCTGTAAAATTCATCAAGTTATGCATGCCTTCTATATTACCTGTATTAGAACATATTTTTAATTTCAGTTTACAAAATAGTGCTTTTCCGGAAGTGCGGAAACTAGCTAATATCATTCCTATACCCAAGACCAAAAACCCTAGTGAACCCAAGGATTATCGTCCTGTTAGTATTATTTGTGTGCTTGGTAAAGCTTTGGAAAAAGTAGTCCACAGACAAATGTGTGAATTTTTGGATGGGAATAACTTATTTCCCAAATATCAGTCTGGGTTCAGGAAAAATCATAGCATTGTTACAGCACTACTGAGAGTTACAGACGATATAAGAAGGGCAATGGATAAAAGATTTATGTCACTTCTGGTATTATTAGATTTAAGTAAAGCCTTTGATTGTGTCCACCATGGACTTCTTCTGACTAAACTAAAGTTTCTTGGTTTCTCTGATGCTGTTGTTAAGTGGTTTAGTTCATACTTAACTGGTAGGTTTCATAGGGTATTCATCTCTGAGCTTCTTTTCTCTGATTGGGTGGAGATTATTACTGGTGTGCCACAGGGTAGTGTGTTGGGGCCACTTTTATTCTTATTATATCTTTTTGACTTGCCCAAGGTTATATTGAGTGGCTCCCATCATTGCTATGCTGATGACTTGCAACTTTATACTCATTTTAGTATGGATACATTTAATGCACAGCTCAGTAAAATGCTCAGTGATGTGGACAATGTAATTGATTTCTGCAGCAGTCATAATTTACTTCTAAATGTAGCCAAAACGCAAGTAATTATAATCGGTACTCAGAGGTATCTTACTCAACTGCAGGATGTCATAACACCTTTTACAATAAAAGGCTGTATTGTACCCTATTCCACCACTGTTAAAAACCTAGGTGTAGTTTTTGATCCAACCCTTAGCTGGAATGATCATTGTCTCTCTGTTGTACAGAAAGTATTTGCCACTATTGCTCAATTAAGGCGCAATTTCTCTTTCATCCCAACTAAAATCAGGAAATTACTTGTCACCTCTCTTGTTTTCCCACACATTGATTTTGCGTCTGTCTTATTTACTGATATGTCAGTAGGAAACAATTTGAAATTACAAAGACTGCAGAATGCCTGTATCCGGTTTATTACTGGAACTAAGGTTTCTGATCATATAACACCTCACTATAGAGCTCTTGAAGTACTTAAAATTGAAGATAGACGTAAATTAGCTGTCTCTATGTTAGTGTGGAAAATTATTAAGTCTCAACAACCCTGGTACTTGTATAAATTGTACACCTTTACCTCCAAAACTAACACATGTTCAACCAGATCCAGTAAAAAAACATCAATCAATCTCTCTCTCTCTCTCTCTCTTACTCTTACTTTCTCTTCTAGCGGTGGACAACGGCGGAAAGAAGAGCAGTGCATTCCGCAAAAGACCACCGCAAAGAGATCGGAAGGGGGGAGGGGGACGGTAGGATAGGAAGGGAGCGGAGGGGCAGAATTTTGATTAGCCTGGATTTGGCACGTTATACCCCCGGAATCACTGCGCGGCTCCGCCCTGCTCCTGCATATGTGAGGGTAGGGTGCAGAGAAAGAGAGAGAGAAAGTGTGTGAGAGAGAGAGAGAGAGAGAGAGAGAGAGAGAGAGAGAGAGAGAGAGAGAGAGAGAGAGAGAGAGAGAGAGAGAGAGAGAGAGAGAGAGAGAGAGAGAGAGAGAGCAGCACGCGCTCCCCTCCCATCTGCCCGAGGAGACCGGATGTGCGAAATGCTAATAAAAATCTCGCGGGCCATCACGCCTTTCGCGCTGTCATCAGAGCCAGGCTGGCCGTGAGTGTGGCCTGGCCCTCTGTCCTCGGCGGCCCGCAGCTATTTACTCACATTTCCCTCCCCAATAATTTTTACATCATGAATATCGAAATGAGAAATTCTGCGCGTTCACTTTTGGAAAGTGTTGAAACAGAGGCGAGGGAGAAGGGGGACAGCGATCAGCAAACGGAGAGACCGAGGCCAAGGGGATGTGAGGGGGTGGGGTCCCGTGGTCCCACAGGGTGATGGCCAGACTGCGTGGGGATTAGGGAAGGGTTGAGTGACCACGTGGTGCTGCTGCGGCCGCCCCGCCCTGCCCCGCCCCGCCCCGCCCGCCGCCAAACCACACAGCGGCGGCCGGCGGCGGGGGGTGGAGTCGTCGTCTGGATCTGCCAGCAGGCCTTGCTTGCGGCTGCTCAGCGAGTTTATGTCATCTTTCAAAGTGAGGGCTCTTGTCAAAGCGAGAGATATCATCATGATCTGCTTTGCTGACCACAAAGTTCAGTTCATCGCGACACGCACTGCGTGGTTTTTGAATTCTGTGTCGATTCGCTGTTCAGTATTACAAGTTTCTATTGTTTTGCATTCGAAGAGGAGGGGGAAAAAAGCGAGAATAAAAGACGACTTTTTTTAAAGTCTGAAAGCTCTGTTAGAAAAAAGAGACGGGGAAAGTGGCCAACGAGGGTGGTCTAACCCGACCCGTATCCCGGCTGCCCCCACCCCCACACCCCCGCACCCCCGGGGCCCTCCCCCCGGGGCCCTCCCCTCCCTCCCCCGCCGCGCCTTGCTGCGCCGTGCCTCCGCACCCCTTTCTCCTGCTGGTGGCTTCATTCTCGGGCAATTCCGTGA
The DNA here is from genome assembly GCA_038380765.1 of Odontothrips loti. Taxonomy (NCBI): domain Eukaryota; kingdom Metazoa; phylum Arthropoda; class Insecta; order Thysanoptera; family Thripidae; genus Odontothrips; species Odontothrips loti. The sequence goes on along the minus strand of CM076243.1, from coordinate 10,360,998 downwards.
TTAGCCCGGCAGCGGCAGCGCTTTCCATTCCACTCTTACATTACCCCCCCCCCCCCCCCTCTCCGCCCAACAGAGCCTTTCCATGGATATCCTCATCCAAACACACGCGATTCTTAGGTTTTGTAAAATAAAAAAATTTAGAAAACTGCGGAAATCAGATAGACCATGCACGAGGAAACTTGAACTTCAACTTGAACTTGATGCACGAGGTTTTCGATTCCTATCGGTAACACGGTTCTTTGCAAAATGAACTTTTAAACGAACTAATCGATTTAAAACCCTTTGAGAACCATCTGACGGGACCTAAATGCACGGTGCAGCCAATAAGCCAAAAACGCCCCCGCGGCTCGCTCCGCTAACAATGGGTAGGCCACCTGCAATGCATTACGGACAGCGCAGACAACTGGGGGCGGTCGGAATACGCCTGGCGCGGTCCTCGTCGCACCTCTCAATAAGGCGGCTCGCGGTGAGAGAGACAGAGACACGCTACCGCGGCGCGGACGCAGCCGGCGCGCTGGGAAGGGGGAGACAAGACAAATGACCCGTGTTTCGGAGCGCGCTACTATTTTAGCATGGAATTCGACACCGTGACAGGATGACCGTGTAAACGCGGGGGCTGCGCGGGAGCGTTGGAGGGGAGGGAAGGGGGGGGGGCAGGGCCGGAGGGGGCGGAATCCAGAGGGCCGGAGCCGGACGGCTCGGGATACGCGCCTCTGCCGGCGGCATTCCCGCGCAGGAACCGCCGGGACTTGGCCGGGACGCTCGGCGAATTAATACGTGTCCGGATGGCCGCGGTCCAGGACTACTGGGCAGCCGAATAACGAAACGCTACACGACAAACTTGGCAGGTGTGGGCGCCGCTGGCCGCCGGCCGACCGCCTGGGGAGCCTGTCCCGCCGAGCACGGCCGTCTTGCGGGTCTGCCTACCCCGCCGCCCGCCGCGCCCCATGTCCTGTCCGGTGCGGCCGGGGGCGGCCGGGGGCGGCTGGGGGCGGCCGAGGGCGGCCGGGGGCGGCCGGGGGCGGCCAGGGGTGGACGGGGGCGGACGGGTCCGGTAGGGTTTGTCCTGCGCGTCCGGCCTTAGCATATGTTCTAATATTGATCCTCAGGGACCCGTCCCATGGCCTCCAAACGCGGTGGGAGGCGCAGTGGGCCTTTGGCGGGGTGAAGAGGGGGCGGGCCGGCGGGGGGCGGGGGCACAGTTTGCACGGTCCGGTGCGTCCCCGTCATGGCTCTACTCCGTGGTCGGCCTCACCCAGACTGCTCGGCGTGGTCTCGGGTTCGAGTATTAGCAACGGGCCACACTGTTTTTTTGAGTCTGTGTTCAAACACAAGCTAACCACAACAAAGATTTTAAATTTCGAGACCGTCGGGATCGGTGTGGGCGGTGTGTATAAGGTAGGGTAGGAGCCCGGCCTAGGAAGGGGGCAGGCGTGGCAGGCGGGGCAGGCGGGAGGAGGCAGAGCGGGCCGCGTCTGGGAGCGAGTTGGATTGATAAGGCACGCTCAATCAGAGTTCGGCGCGCGGTGTGCGCGGATCGGCCTCAATATTTTCGATCCAATTTTACCCCCCTTCACAATCACATTTCGGCACGCGAGTTTTGCCGCCGGCAGCAACCGCTACCGCCGCTCCCATGTTACGCAGTGGCCGGTTATTTTCACTCGGCGGTGTACGAGCTAGCCTTTGCCTCGGGACGCCCCGGGCCCGGCCCGGCCCTAGCCGCCTCATTCACCTGAGCTACCCCACCCGGCCCCGGTCGGCCCCGGCCCCACCCCGCCGCCCAACCCCACCCGCGGGAGGGGTAGCGCACCGGCCGATCAGCCAATAAGAGGGAAGGTGAGGGTGGGGTGGAGAGGGGGAGGGGGCCTCCCCGATGCTAATGATAGCGGCCCCGGGCACCGGCCCCAGGCTGCCATGGACTGCCGCTGCGCAGGTGCCTGCCGCTCGCCGTCTCTGTCACACGGCCAGACGGCACCCACTGCGCCCATAGGAGCAAGCGAGCGAGAGAGGCCCGGACGAGCAGAGCAGGTTCCGAAACGCCTCTGAGCCGTGTCACGGTGGCCTCACCTGAAACAGAAGGAAACGCCAGGTGAGAAACACCGAATGGGACGGGCTCTGGGCGGGCCGGGAGCAGCACCCCGAGCCGAGGCGTGCTCTCCGCTGTGCCGCGGGGGTGGGGTGGGCTGCTGCAGGAGGGGGAGGAGGGGGCGCAGTAATAACACTCGTTATTAACCGGGAATGGGGTGTAGAGCCGCCTCATCGCGACACCGCGAAATACGTGTATGTCCCTCTCCCTCCCTCACGCTGCTGCTTTCTCTCTCTATCCCTCCCTACAGGGCCCTGTGGGAGCATGTAGCGTGTACTAATGTCCAGTCTTGCGAATACGGAGCGCGGTATGACCTGCTCCGCAGCATCGAAGGGAAGGAAGCACCATAACAGTTATTTTGACCCGCAGGGGGGCATATGCAGTAATTGCTGAAAACGGCACCATGCCATGGCCCGGCTGTGCTGGGGTGGCGCTAGGCGGCGGCATCCGCGCCGCGATGCGACGGATGCCCGAAGCCTCCAGCCCTCGGCCCGGCCGCCCCCAGCCCTCCGGCAGCAGCGGGCAGCAGCGGGCAGCAGCGGGCAGCAGCCACGCAACTTTTGACATATTTGATTAGCGGAGGCGGGCTGGGAGGGTTGTGGGTGCAGCCGGGACGGTTGTGCTGGAGGACATTAAAAGAAGCCGCGCGCACGGCCAGCGGGCCAGCGGGGCCAGCGGGGGAGACGGCACCGAGTTATGGCGACAGAAACCAGGAGCAGATGACGAGGCGAGGACGATGCGACTGCGTGCAGAGAGCTGCAGAGAGGCTGTGAGGCCGCGAGGCTGAGAGCAAGCAGGACCCCATTCTGACATTTCTATTGTCGGATGGGTTTTGCTTTTCAAATTTTGCCGCGGACGCGCGGATGTTCCGGGGCCGGGCGCGGCCGGAGCTCCGGCGCGGCCCCGGACCCCGCGTCCCCGGACCCCGCGGCCCCGCACCACACCGCACCGCACGCCTTTACGAGCCGGTAAAACATCCGGGATGGGTATTTAAGCTCGGAATAAAACGGCTTGTCGCTGTAGCCTTTAAGGGACATTATAAAACAGGCCGAAAAGCGAGACACGTGCAATAAAAGCCGGTTCAGGCCTCGGCCGTGGTGCCCATGGCCTGGCCGTCGGCCGCCAGAGTCCGCCTGTCTGCCGGGCCATCCGGGCCCTCCCTGGCGCGCAGCGCGCACCCGGGAGCAGCGGGAGCGTGTCCGCTGGGCTGCGGGAGGTCGGCCAGCCCGCCGAACACACCAGCCTCCAGAGCCCTGCGCTGCGCTGCGGGTTTGCCTATCGGCGTGTTGCAGGCGGGCTGCCGCTGCCGCTGCTGCTGCTGCTGCTGCTGCTGCTGCTGCTGCTGCTGCTGCTGCTGCTGCTGCTGCTGCTGCTGCTACTGCTGCCCCGCGGCCAGTAAGAGGCTCACGCCGGGCATCTGGGTCTGAGCCTTTGGACCCCGCCGGGAGTCGAACCCACGTCCACGTGACATGGCAGGAGGCTGTGGGAGAGGCCAAGCGGCCAACGGCCTCGGCCGTCCTGTGGGCGGCCCGTCCGTCCCGGACCGTCCCGGCAAGTTTTCGGAAGTGCCACAGTGACGACCGTTCATCTCGGCAAGGCAGGCCAGGCGGGCGCAGGGCGCAGGCGGCGCACTGGCGGGGGCACTGGCGGGGGCACTGGCGCACTCGCTGCAGTGGCTGCAGTGTGAGGAATCTGCTAATGGACCCCGCGCCGCGTTCCTTCCCAGAGAGTTTCCCCGAAATTCCTTCCTCTTCTGGCCGCGCTGCCGGCGGCGGCTGGCGGCGTGCAACAGCGGCGCCCGCATGCAACAGCGGCCTGTGGCGCGGCCGGCGCGGCGCTCGCCTCCAGGTCGGGGAGGGGTATCTCACCGGGCCGTCTCAGCCGGCGCACGGGCTCATCGCCATGGTGTTCAGGCCCAGGCCGGGACACTCCGTGGCCGCATCCTCATGGCCGGGGCCGCGGCTTGTACGGCGCACGGCCAGTGCTCAGCATTCCTCTCAGGCACTTCTACGCAAACAATGGGACGGGCGCTAATTCCAATCAATGAAGGAAGGGAAAGGGCGTGGCGAGTGGGGGGCCGGAGGGGGCCGGAGGGGGCCTGGGGGCGGGGATGTGCAGAGCCGCTGTTCGTCTCGAGGGCCTTATTTAGAGAGAGGAACGCCGAGAAAGAATGAGAGGGAGAGAGAGAGAGAGAGAGAGAGAGAGAGAGAGAGAGAGAGAGAGAGAGAGAGAGAGAGAGAGAGAGAGAGAGAGAGAGAGAGACGGCAGAAGGGGGGATTACTAGAGGCAGAGCTACAAAGATCAGCTCCGCAGTGAGCCGGCGGAGACAAAAGAAAACACGAATCAGCGGGCGAGATTTGAACCTGCGACAGCTGGACAGAAACCCCGGCCGTCTGCCGCCCTGGCGCTCGCCGCGTTTGCCGCCGGTTTTTCGCGGATCACGATCGGGGAGGACACGAACGCAGTCACGCGTCGTCGTAAATGCCCGGAGGTGCGATCGTATGGCAGCCGGTGCGGTGTCAGCCGATGGCAGCCCAGACACCTCGGCCGGGACCTGACGCGGGGTAGCCCTCGGTGCCCACGCTGCACTCCGGCAACCCGGAGGTGCCCGGAGGTGCACGGAGGTGCCCGGAGGTAACACCACCTCACCACGCCGCGTGTGCGCTACACCGCTACATTGTAGCAAGCAGTGCTGCCACTAATTCCGCCGTCAACGTGCAGGCAGGCACCAGACCAGGCACCAGCAGCCGAGAGCAAACTCGTGTCGGAGGTATAGTTGGCACGCCTGAGCGGATTTCGCGCCAGGACAAGTCAAGTTGGCCGCCCTGAAGGCCCTGCAAGGGAAGAGCGGTCCAGTGCTGGCAGCAGGAGCGAGAGAGAGAGAGAGAGAGAGAGAGAGAGAGAGAGAGAGAGAGAGAGAGAGAGAGAGAGAGAGAGAGAGAGGAGGAGGAGGAGGAGGAGAAGGAAGGCGCGAGGATGTGTATGAGCGCCGGTACGGTGCGAGAGAGAAAGCCGTATGTCAGCGGGGAGGGGGAGTGAGAGCGGAGAGGATGCCGCCGCCGACGCTGGGACGACGACGTAAATCAGAGGGGCTGGCGATTTTTACGGGCGGCGCGGCGGGTGAACGACTTGGGCTGCGATTGTTGCGAGATTGATTTTACTGTTGGCACGACTGATCTTACGGGCGCGATCCACCACCGATCGTCGGGGCGGATCCATCCGCGAACCGAAACGGGTTGGTTTTCGAAAAACTATCGCATGAACAGAAAGGTTTTTACATTTCGACCTCCCCTTCTCCTCTGCCCCCTCCCCGCCCCGCCCCCGCCCCGCCCCCGCCCAGTAAGGCCCCGTGCTTACAGCTCTGTAATGACCATCATCAGCTGAGCCGCCTGCGACTGGAATGCACTGCGCCGCACTGCGCGGCCACGGCTGAGGCTGAGGACGGAGGCTGAGGCTGAGGCTGAGGCTGAGGCTGAGGCTGAGGCTGAGGCTGAGGCTGAGGCTGAGGCTGGCTGAGGCTGAGGCTGAGGCCCGACAGGGCACCGACCGGACCGGACCGCCACCGGACCTAACGCAGCTCCGCAGCTCCGCACGGCTCCGGGCAGGCGGACAGATCCCCTCTGCTGCTTATCCCCCATTGTTACGGCCGGCAGAATTAATACACGTAAACCACCGGCCGATAGTTGAATAAGTTTACAAGACAGGAGTGGGTGCTCCTGCCTGGAGCTCGGGCCGGCTGCCACGGCCGCCACGGTGCCGGGTCCTGTCCGGCCGTGCCTGACCCCGCGGGACCCTGCGGGCCGGGCCCTGCGGGAGTCAATACCAGAGTCGTGACCCGCGGTGGCGTGGCGCAGCGTGGCGCAGCGTGGCGTGGCGTCGCAACCAAAGCCGCGTAGCAGCCAACTCCCCCGCACAGCTACTTTACCGCGGGTCTGATTCGGTGGGGCAATTAACACTGAGCGGGGTAAGCAGCGGGGTAAGCAGCGGGGTAAGCAGCGGGCTAAGCAGCGGGGTAAGGATCTCGGAGCGCACCTCAGCCGCGCACACGGTCCGTCCCGCTACTCTCCTCGCCCTTTGCATCATAATCAGCGAGTGTCGTCTCCCGAACGCGGCAGTGTGCGGAATCCGACGGCCCGGGCAGCCGTGCAGCCAGCACGCCAGCCAGCCAGCCAGCCAGCCAGCCAGCCAGCCAGACGGAGCCAGCCGGGCAGCCGCCAGCGCCAGCCAGCCAGCCAGCCAGCCAGCCAGCCAGCCAGCCAGCCAGCCAGCCAGCCAGCCAGCCAGCCAGCCAGCCAGCCAGATAGTACAGAACAGACTCCGTGGTCCAGAGCCCGAAGGCTCGGGGCCCGAAGCAGATCGGAGTCCGATATTGGCACTGGCGATGCGCGCGGGCATTGCGGCATTCCTAACGGCCGCCGCAGATACATCAAAAACACGTAGGATATGTGCGCGGTCAGCCCAGGCCGTGCTGAGCGCCGTGTGCGCCGTACACCTCGGTGTTGGTGAAAGAAAATACGACCTTGTGGGCGGTTTCCAACAACACGCTCAGGAAAAATAAAAAGGAAAAAAAAATAAATCATTCAACTGCTCTCTGAAAATCAGACTCACAATCACGATGTGGTGATTTCTGCATGTGCTAAAAATCTGTTGATAGTTTCAGCGCGACACCCAATGAGGAATAAGCCAATAAGCCCGCCGTGACTGGGTGTTCTGCTGTCAGGTCGCTGATTGCTGCCGACGCGTGTCGCGGCGTGTCGCGGCGTGTCGCGGCGTGTCGCGGCGTGTCACGCGGGCCGTGCGACTTCTGAGGGACTTTATCACTGCATCGGATGTGTGTGTGTGTGTGTGTGTGTGTGTGTGTGTGTGTGTGTGTGTGTGTGTGTGCGTGGAGGTGTTGACGCCGCCCTGACGCACAGTGCACCCCGCCGGGCCGCAGCCGAGTGCCTCCCTGCCGGGGCCCACGGAGCCCAGACCTCGCTTGGCAGGAGGTCAAGCGGCTGAGTCATATAAAGGCGCTATCGCGGCCAGCATCGACGGGTCGCAAACAGGCGATAGGCGACGTAGCCGCACTGGCAGGCATACGGCCGGGCACACCTCGGGAAGCTCTCACCCAGACTTGATCTTTCCGCAACTGTCAGACTTGAATGAAGACAATATTCTTAGTTTAGTTCTAAATTAAGCGTGGGTCAAGACAACAGACTTGATAATATTCAGGTCCAGAATTTTTAAGGTCAGACTACTTGATCGAAGAAGACATTTTTTTCTGGATCTTACGACTCTAAGCTGGAAAATCAGACGGAATTTATCTTATTCATTATTGGGATGAATTTTCGTTTTCAATAATTCATACAAATTCGCGCTCACTTCTCTTGGAAACTGCAAGGTCAAGGCGGGAAGTAGCCAGCAGGAGGCTAGCAATGGCACTGGGCATATAGCTGGGAGCGTGTTGCATGCTGAGCGGTGCTGCGCTGGGCCGCTGAGCCCGCTGGCCCCCCAGGCACTCGGGCAGCAGCTGATGTACGCATCGCCTTGCACTGCCCTTCGGCACGCCCGGCGCCCCCCCCCCCCCCCGGCCCGGAGCAGAACGCCTCCTTCTGTTGAGGTTCACCTACATACTGCGGGCCGCGGCCGGGGCCTCCCCGGTGAGAGGGGGGGGGGGCGCCTTCCACACATCTCATTCGATTAGTCCGGCCGCCAAGGCAAGCGCATTACCCAGACGAGTGGCGTTGCTGCAGTAACGGCCCGTCCCGCCCGTGCCGGACCACACCCAGCAGACATTTCTCCTCCTTCCTCCTGCCGTCCCTCTCTGTCTCTCTCGGACGCCTTCCGCCGTGCCCCACCGCGCCCCGCACTCTTAACCTTTGCCCAGGAATCGCCATTACCATAACGCCGCCGGACAGAAAGCCTTGACCGGCAGCGGGAGGCGTCCGAAGGAGGCAGTGCGGAGCGTGTGTGTGTGTGTGTGTGTGTGTGTTCCCGCGGCGGTACCTGGCGAGGTGCGACTCAAATCGTCACACCGGTAACCCCACGGACAAGGTTCAGATTGAAATACGGATTTACGATCGTTGAACTGTAGCCGGTATTGAACAATGAATAGTAGGCCACGAGACGAGAGGAGAAGCAGAGAAGAGACAATTCGTGTAATTACAGTTATGGCCGGCCAGTACGTAGCACTATAGTCTGGTCATTTTGGGAAGAGCGCTGGCTCTCTCGGCGTGCATGGCACTGCTTCGCCAGCAACTGCTGCAACTGGTCCCGGGTCCGGGGATGAAAGGACCCCTCGTTACGGGTGCGTGCAGAAGGACGAGGCGCGACCAGGCAGGCGGGGGGCAGTGGCCGGAGGGTAGTGGAGACTTTGGGGCCGAGTGTGAAATTTTGAACGGATTGAAATATCAACGCGGTTCAAACGGTACTTTGTTCGGGGCCACGAGAAACATACGTATTGCAAATTTCATGACAATGTCTTAAATATTACGGCCTATATGGCATATATGTGATTGGGCTTATTTTTCTCAGAAATAGTGAAAAAGAGAATGATTCAACATTTTCGCACAGAATTTTATATGACCATGCATGGAATTTTGTGCAGAATTCAATGCTGGCCTGTGTTTGACAGAAAATCGAGCCCGATATGAACGCATCAAAAAATTTAAAAGGCCTCCAGTAGACCCTAATAAAGCGCGAATAGCACCATTTGTAGGCCCAGGCGGGGCCCTGCCGGAGCTGGTCGGCGCGCACTCCCCCACCTCCTCCCCCACGCAACTGCTACCGCTGCAACCCAGTGCTCTTCCCAAAATGACCAGACTATAGGCACGACAGCGCGCGCGCGCACACACACACACACACACACACACACACACACACACACAGGCACAAGTCATAGCCATATAACTCGGTATCACGTCCACGTCTGTGTATGCAAAAGCCTTTTTTTTTCTTCCTCCTTTTTTTTGCCTGTGTACAGGTGTACCAACTGTGCAGCATGGGGCATACACTACACACATTACTGTACTCCCTCCCAGTTCCTCTAAGGCCCCGCCGGCCCCCGCCGACCAGGCTCCACCCGCACACAGGCCGTCCGAAGGACATTAACATATTAATTGCTGTGAATAGCTCGGCCTCCACTCGCGTACAGTCGCGCACACGCCCGGCACGTCGGAGAGGAAAAGGCGACGGGCACATCTACTTTAATCCGACAGGTCAGGCAAATTGTTTCCAGCCGAAATAAAAATTGGTTTTCGCTAGGAGCCGGACAAGCGAAACACATGCCACGGTCAAGGGCGTGCACGAGCTCTGGCACAGCTTCAAATCCCCGCGCATACTAGCATTTTAGTGCGAGGCACTAATATGTGCATGTTAGTTTCCTGGCAGCGCGGCAGCTTCGCGGTGGCGCCGACACAGCGGGCAGAGAATGCGGATTACGTCACCGTTTGCCGCCGCTGTCATGCAGGCCCCCGCTTTCTTTCTCGCTCCGCCATCACATTTCTCTATCAGCTGGAGGGATGGCCAGGCATATCTGCTGTTTTCCTACTTCCATTCCGTATTCGCTTCCGAGAGGCGGAGGAAGCAGTGGCAGGTTCCGAGGGCTGGGCGGGCGGAAACGCCAGGCCGCCAGGCTTCGCCTCGCCTCGCCGCGTACCCGTAGTACCAGTGCCGGCCGACTGCGGCGCTCAATCAACGAAGGCCGCCTCATAAGTATTCAGTTGGCGCGACGGAGAAACTGTCCGGGCGGCTAGAGATGCTGTGGCTGCCGGGCCCCCGCCGCCCCCCGCCGCCCCCCGCCGGCCTCGGCCGCTCATAACAGCGCAAAACCCGAGGGAAAGTCCGTGTCGCGGCATTATTCTGGTGGCATATCTGCGCCAGTGTGCTCCAGTAAATTTGGAAAAATTAAAGGGTTGAATTAGAACGTGTTTTAGTCTTCTGGGTTGTTTGGATGATGGCGTCGTGCGCCAAGCGCCTGCCAGTGCCAGGGTAGGCCAGCCCGCACGACACGCGTGCATGCACAGGTCGATGTTGCCTACCTGGCAGGCGCTATTAGCGCGCAGACTGGCGAAATTAGGCACACACTTGGCGACAGTATCGTGGAGAAAGGGCACCCTTGAGGGCACCCGAGCTCCACTGGTTTTCACAGCCGTAGCCGCAGCCTCCAGCCGGGCCTCAGTGCTGCCTATCAATAAGGAAGGAAACTGCACGGAGGCTTTCTGGGTATCCGAGCCCGGAGGAGCCGGAGTAACACTCCCGTGTTACCTTAACGGTGTGTGCTGTGCTATCACCGATTCGCACGGCTTTTGCACGCGACGGAAGCCCTATGCTGCCCACGGCCCTCGGGGCCCGGCGGCCCGGCCCGCGCTGGGGCACGCCAGCAGGCTCATGTTAATTCTGCGATTCCTTTCCTTTCGATTGCACAAACAACGCCACTGCAATGCACCGCCGGGCCGGGCCGGGTTCGGCGTCTCCCAGTGGCGTTGGTGTTCCTGGCGGGACCCGGCGGGGCCCTGCGGGGCAGGGGACTTCCGATCACACAACCCACAGGATCAACTTCAAAGCGAAGCGGCAAGCATTTTTTGTTACACGATCTTGAAAATGAAGCGAGCCGGAGTAACCGCTGTTCGCTGATCTTCCAGGACACACGAACGAAACTCGAAAAGCAAAGCGAAGCGAAGCGCCAGCAAACGCATCACACCGCACCGTACCTCTGGGGAGTACGGAGCGGCCCCCGACAGGCCCACCGCGAGGCACACCGGAGGAACCCGAAAACAAACAATTAATCACAAAAACAAAGGCTATCGGTGGATGAGGAACCGCCGGGAGGAGGGAGGGGCGTGAGCTAGGGGGAGGGGTCAGGAGAAAGAGAGAGAGGGAGAGAGAGAGAGAGAGAGAGAGAGAGAGAGAGAGAGAGAGAGAGAGAGAGAGAGAGAGAGAGAGAGAGAGAGAGAGAGAGAGAGAGAGAGAGAGAGAGAGAGAGAGAGAGAGAGAGAGAGAGAGAGAGAGAGAGAGAGAGAGAGAGAGAGAGAGAGAGAGAGAGAGAGAGAGAGAGAGAGAGAGAGAGAGAGAGAGAGAGAGAGAGAGAGAGAGAGAGAGAGAGAGAGAGAGAGAGAGAGAGAGAGAGAGAGCGAGAGAAGGCGGGGTGGTGGTGGTGGGAGAGGCACGCATGAGGACACCAACGGCTCAGATGAATGGGCCCAAAGCGAGTAGTGATGAACCAGCCAGCCGGTGGGGGGAGGAGATCGAAAAGGAGGAAGAGAGGTGCGTCTCTCATCCGAGGATGATGCTATCGCCACCTTCATCGCGCTCTCTCTCACTCTCAGTCTGTCTGTCTGTCTGTCTGTCTGTCTGTCTGTCTGTCTGTCTGTCTGTCTGTCTCTCTCTCTCTCTCTCTCTCTCTCTCTCTCTCTCTCTCTGTCTCTCTCTCTTTCTCTCTGTCCCTCTCTCTCTGTCTTTCTCCCTCTCATACACACATACCCCTCTCTTCGGTCCCTCATCGTACCCCGTACACTTTTGCATCTCCGTGTTCTTGCATGCAAATTCGGACCGAAATAAAAATCTTCGCATCGCGGTATGGTTCGATCTCGTACGTCCCATATCCCCAGCCATAACCCACGTTGCTGGACCCTGCACCGACGAACCAGACGAACGCACCGCCCGTTCAGGTGATCAGGGGAGTGGGTCGGGGGAATGATAGGGGACAGTTTCACAAGTTTCGAGGTCGAGATCGCTGGGACCACGGGACCGTTTCCAGGACGCAGGACAGCCAAGGATCCGCAAAGGGGTCCCGGGAAGGGGTCCTCGGGCCTCTCCGCAGAGGCCATAAGGCCCCAGGGCACACGTCCGAGGGAGAGAGAGAGATAGTGGTCTGCCGTAACTTGGTGACAGAGCTACTTGTGTTCTACATCAACACAGCCGACAGGACAATGGACCATTTGGGAGCTGCGCAGAGAGAGAGAGAGAGAGAGAGAGAGAGAGAGAGAGAGAGAGAGAGAGAGAGAGAGAGAGAGAGAGAGACCGAGGGAGGTAGAGAAGGAGGGGAGGGGGCTTGCAGCGTTCCTTCTCCCCTTCGCACCCACATGCAGCCTTGTTCTAGCGGCACTCCGAAGGGCCGATAGCAAAAGGGCAGGCCCCTGGGTGCTGTCTCTCTCACACACACGTTGTCGGTGTCAGAGGGCTTTCTCCTGTCCACTCTGCATCATACCTGCGGCCCCCGCAGTTTTCCACGCCTTTCGGCGCTGGCTGCAGTAGCAGCAGACCGTCTGCCCGACCCTTTCCCTTCCCTTTCGTAACCGAACTGCGACCTCGGGCGGGCCGGGCCGGGCCAAGCCATGCCGGGCCGGGCCGGGCCGGGCTGCTGCGCCCCCAGCGTCGTGACCCGTCCGCCGGGCGTCGACACACTAGACAAGGCAGTGGACCAACCGACACCTCCATGCACGATCACGGTCTGACTGACGTATTATTGCACAAGCAAGGCGGCGTAGTTTACAGTTACAGAGCGGGGGGAGGGGAAACACGCCTGTCGGGGCCCCTGTCTGGGACCCTGTCTGGGACCCTGTCGGGGGACCCTGTCGAGGATCGAACCCGCGGCCCGCGCGGCCGTACCTCTGGCCGCGTCAGGGAGGGTGCATGTGCATGCCTGCCGCCACTGCCGCCCGGTCCGGTGACTCATGCGCATTCCGTGCAGCACACGGCGAGCGGCCGCGAGCGGCTGTGAGCGGCTGCCCCTGTCGTGGGGCCGGGGCCGCGGGACAACGGGGAGCGAGAGAGACGGCGGGCGCCTGCCTGCGGTCCGCAGCGAGACAAGACAACGCGACGCGAGCCCGCGGCCTGGCCGAGCGCCTACAGCCTGTACGTCATGACCTACCCCCGCACCCCCGCATGACCCCCCGCACCCCCGCCCCCCCGCACCCCCGCACCCCCGCACCCCCGCAGCCATCGGCCTGCTCCCGGTCGCCGCCGGTCTCCTCCGGCCCCGCAGCCCGCAGAGCCTCCGCAGCACCTCGGGACCATATTCGCGTTCAAAATGAGCGCTCGCTTAATTCGCCCTATCTCTGCTTGCGCTTTGAGATGCGGACAAACAACAAGCAACCAGTTCCAGCGCACGGCAACAACATCCTTACGTAGCATTCCTCCAGCTCCAGCTCCGGCCCCGGCTCCAGCCTCGGCTCCAGACGCTATCCTCCGGCGGCACGGAACGAAACGCAACGAACGCAAAGGGAGGAGAGGAGAAGGCTCCTCCTCAAGCGCGCGCGGAAAGTACGGGGCGGGGCGGGGCGGGGCGGGGCGGGGCGGGGCGGGGCGGGGCGGGGCGGGGCGGGGCGGGGCGGGGCGGGGCGGGTCTCGTCCCAGCCACGCAAGCGGTCCGCGCCGCGCCGCAGCGGCGGCCGGTGTAGTGCCGGTCCGGTGGGGTCGCCGCGCCGCGCCTTGCCCAGATAACAGCCAGGCACCGCGCGCACACACGCACGCACAGGCACGCACACGCACGCACACCGCCGGGTTGTAGTAAACCGCGCTCCCTTTACATAAGATTCCAATCCGCACCTGAGCGGGTGTCATCACAGACGCTGCGGCGCTGGGCTGGCCGGGGCTGGCGGGGCTCACGGCGGGGGGCCGGGCCCATGGCGGGGCCCCGTGAGGGTAGGCAGGCCCGCAGCGCCGGCCCGCACGGCGGCACAGCATAGCCACCGCAGAGCACGGGGCTGAGCTCTGGGCTCCCGGCCCGCACTTGCCTCTGTCTTGCGGGGGCGGGGGCCTGGTAGCAGCGGCGGCGGCAGCGGCGGCAGCGGCAGCAGCGGCAGCAGCGGTAGCAGCGGCAGACACCACCACCAGCAGCCCAGCCCAGCCCAGCCGGGTACAGCACGTCCCTTTGTTATGCAGGAGTACGTACAGACGTATGTGCGCTGCTCCGCGATTCCGAGAATGTCGAAAGCACGCGCGCGCGAGCCCAGGCCAGGCCGAGGGACTGGCGAGGCGTGGGGGCACTAACTCGGTGCACTAGCCGAGCCGAGCCGAGCCGAGTCCGGCAGCCGGGCCGCGCGAGGGAGCCGAGCCGGGCCGGTTACGCCGAAGCAGGAACACAGAAGAGACGGTGTGTGCGTGTACGAAGTAGGGCAGGGGCCTTCACCCATATCATCCACCCGCCGTCTGAGTTCAATCTTACGAGAAAAGGGGAAAATGTTTGTCCTGTAAAAAGGACTCCGGTGTATCGAAGGTGACGATTCGAAATACACGGTTTCACAACCTTTCGCACGAAAGGGGCAGAGGGGGAGGGGGGTCGAAGAGGCATCGACACCGAAAGGTGAGAAGTGACTTACCTGTGGTGAAGAGGACGATGGCCTTGAGACACGAGTACTCCGCCGAGTCGACGTGCAGCGCCTTGAGCCTCTCGACTTGCTCCTGGAAGATCCTGGCGTTGTCGATGAAGTCCAGCACCCGGCGGGCCGCCTCCGAGAGCCCGGGTGCCGGCGGCGTGTGCAGCCCCGCGGCCGCCAGCAGGGGCGCCACGTGCAGCGGCATGGAGCACTGCGAGGCGTTGAGGATGAAGAGCTCGGACCACGCCTGCCGCAGCAGCGCCACCTGGTCCGACACCTGCGCCACACACAGCAAGGTCAGAAGCGCTGCGGACGATAGCGGACATGGCAATACGTAATGCTTCATCGAGCCGTGGGCGTACCTGGAGTTCGGGGAAGTAGGGGATATGCCTGACCCACTCCACGGCCGAGAAGAGGAGCCGGGCGGCGAGCTCGCAGATGTTGTCGATGCTCATGATGCTGTTGGGCTGCATGCACTGGCTGTAGCGCGTCGTCTGGTAGGGCTCCGCCCGCATCAGCAGCCCGATGTAGGAGGACAGGTACGAGTGGCTGTTGAGGCCCGCGGCCGCGGCCAGGCCCGCCACCGCGTCGCCGTTGGCCAGCGCGAACTGGCTGGGCAGTCCCGGCGCCTGCGTCGGGGGTACCCGGCCTCGTTGCACAGCTGAAACACCAAATTGGACGGCTACGCGTCAGTTCGGACTGCAAATATCAGGCCGGCGGCAGGAGTCGGTCTATGCACTCAGCACGCGAAACACTAGACTAATGTCTAGTCGCGAAATGAAAGGCATTTTCGGTGGGGTCGAATTTTTGGCTCGCATTTACATCTTCTTGGCTCCTCGGAGTAATAAGACACGGCGAGCCATAAAGACAAGAGGAGGCGGGCGAGGCGCGAGGCGGCGTGGAGGCCAAACTGCGAGGAGGCGTGTGGTGATCTTAGTTGTATGATAAAAGTTCCCGATAGGCTCTTCTTCTTGTGTCCGGTTTCTCAGTACGTACGGGAGGGGGAGAGAGAGAGAGAGAGAGAGAGAGGAAATGGGGGAAATGGGAAGAGGGAGAGAGAGCGAGAAGGGGGCCGACCGGTATATATGGCTGCGTGATGATGCTGGTTTGGGTCCGGCCCGGTCCGGCCCGATGCAGGACTTGCATGTCAATACAGCTGCGTTGCCTGGCTCCTCGCTAGGAATCTAGTCAAAATCGCGCTGATTTATAAGGTTGGCACCGCGCGCCCCAAACCGCCCCAGCAGGTTCTGCTGATGCCACACAGCGTGCGAGATCTTTATTCACGCCCAAAACCATCCTTGGCTCCTCATGGGACGTTCCTTTCCAAAAGGTGCTGTAGAAGAAGGACTCGTGAGTGGAACTATTCAATTAACGCCAACAACCTTCGGCGCGTCCGCGGGGTGATGAAGGCAAACGATCTCGTCGACATGAAAACAAAGTTGAATGTCGTCACAGTGGCAGACATTTAGCATTACCACAGGTTCCTGCTGAAGGAGCCTTTATAGCTGTGAAAATGAGACCAGATGAGGTTCTTCCGCTGACTTGTCCTGGTACAGAGGCCTCCACTCGCCACCGACCCAGGAGCTGACCTTGGGCCTGTACATCTCCGGCCGTACTATTCATCTCTGTCCAGCCCCTTCTGATTGGTGCGGAATTAAGACCTAGCGATCCATCAACGAGCCTTCAACACATGACGTCACGGCATGGAGATTCCGCCGTAACTAGTTGCACAACTCCTTGACAGCTCTATCCTCGAAATTCCGGCTCGACGAAAATTCACCCGAGAGAAGTCGAACTGTATATGTGTTCTTTCTATCCCCATTCTGTAGTTGTAAACCCACCCGAGCTGAGTGAGAACGGGTACGCCGGGACGTTCACCTACGAGTGCAGTCCGTACCTGCAATCATTGCCGCGATTCACAAGCTTAAATGGACGGAGTCGGGACGTGACCGAAACCTGTTTGGCACGGTAACGTTTCCAGGCCGCCTGGCGCCGCACTGTTAGTCCCAGATATTTGTTTAGCCAGCCACCCACCCACCGGGGCTCCCGAAGGATCCCCAAGGGGTCATTTTCTGATTTGCGCCGGTGCGGCCTGAATTACATCCGACCAGCTCCGCGAGCTGAGCTCCGGGCAGCGCAGGGCATCTGCCGGCATCTCTGCCCTGGGACACGAAACACGAGAGGAACCCGCTGTACTCCAACACACAACGCTACCGACCATAAGCGTACTCGCATCATGGTGAATATTTCTCCACCTCCGCAACGCACCGGGCCCCTCTGCGGGTCAGGCAAGATGCGTTCGAAAACTTCCGCCCCAGGTTGTTGTTGCTGGTGCTGCTGCTGGCCGTTTCCGAGAAGGCCGAGCCGCACGCTCGCCACGTTTACGGCTCACACGTATATCTGATCAGGCTTTTCTCTCTCCTCAGCGGTGCAGCAGCGGCGGCAGCGGCGGCGGCAGCGGCCTTGGGTCGGTGCGGTGCATTACCGGCTGAGTAGTAAAAGAGAGGCGGTAGCGGGAGGAAAACGTTGATGAGGTTTGACCAGCCGACCGCCCGTCAGCTGGACTCGACTCGCCCGCCCCCTCCTCGGCCCCTCCCGCCGCGCCCCGCCCCGCCGGACCCGACCACGCCCCCTCAGCAGCAACAGACGAAAGATGAGGAATTTACGCGCACGACACCCACCGAGCGCGACATTTAACGGTCGTTTTATCGCCATCAGTGAGGACGGCCGAGCCGAGCCCGGCCGAGCCCTGGTCCCCCGGGACGCTCCTATCGGGCCCAGCAACAGACTCTGACACCTCTAAATCTGTGTCCGAGACGGGCTGTACCGACATGCCGTGTGGCATCAAACAATATCTCGGACTGTTTGTCAGTATTGGCTGCCTCCGGGAGCGCACACAGAGTGCTGTGCGCCCGAAAGGTGCCCCGCCCGCCCCGCTGCAGCTGATTGACTTGCTAATGAAGCATGCCATTAGTAAGCACCTCAAAACCAAGTGACTGCTTGGCGTGGCGCGGACGGCGGTCCGATATGGACGTCCGCCCGCCTCCGATTGGTTCACACGGATTCCGCAGGCGAGAGGCGCCCGAAATTCTTTTGTCAACAACCGCGGCGCGCACGCGCGGTGCGGCGCAGGGCGCAGGTCCGAGTGCAGCCGTCAGCCTTGTATGGAGTATCGGGCAGCGGAGCGGGACGCTTTTGGCGTGCGGCGGCCGGGGACGGGATTACCACTGTGAATTATTTCAAATTGTTTTTCCCTCCCGAGAAAGCCGCAGAGTGAGGGCAACTCAGGCGGGGGGGAAACGGGGCTGACAGCAGCAGGTTAGGTTAGGTCGGCCTGCGGTCAGAGACGCCCACATCCTCATCTCCCCGGCCGACCCCCCGAGTGAGTGACTCATCGCCGGCTACTCACAGTCCCTTCACGTGTAACAACCCGAGTGTCGGTACCGAGTGGACTGCGCTGCCGGACAAAAGAACCGAGCTTGCTTTTTAGACCGACAAATTTCTCATCTTGGTGTGCGCGGGGAAGTCCCTAGCAGACTAATATGCGTGCGAGCGGGTGTGTGTGCGGACCACGACAGTGTAGGCGGGAAGGGGGGGGGGGGGGCTGTCAGGCGGTCTAGCATGCCAGACAGATCTGCCCGCCATCGACAAGGTGTCTGACAGCAGGTTTCGCTGACGTACGACTAATTAGAGCAGTCGGAGCGTGAGAACCTGTGCGGTGCGCTGCCTACCCCGCGCTCTGCAGGCGCCTCCGGAGCCGGCAGAAATGACAGTCCCGTGACCGGCCCGTGGCAACACACCGCATCCACATGACATCACCGCCCGCAAAAATGGGCCGGCTCAGAGCGTATGCCAGGCGCTTTCTAAGCGGACGGTCAGCGGACATGGACGTGAAGCAGCAGCACTCATGCCAGATTTTTCTTCTGCGATTTTTCAGTCCTTCTTGCGGACCATATATGGTTAGGTGTAGACACCCTACATTAATTATTACTTATCCTCTATCTCGATAATGCAAGCAAAATCTCTGGCAGATGACAGGAGAGAGAGAGAGAGAGAGAGAGAGAGAGAGAGAGAGAGAGAGAGAGAGAGAGAGAGAGAGAGAGAGAGAGAGCGATTGATCTAACCTCTACGCCGTGTTCCCATAGCTCTCGCCGGCCCACGCCTTGACGCTAACAGCGCCTAGCGCCGCCTAGCGCCGTGGGCGCCAATACCGGCGAGATCTGCATAATTATTAATTGTTCTAACGCCCTCTACGCCGCTGCTGCGACGGCATGGGGGCGCACAACGATGACTATTAGGCGCCATTCTCGTTAACGAACAAAAAATTACGAGGACGGATATCGTATTTTAACCATTATAAGGATGGTGCAAAAGGTTTGTTTTTTATTCTTTTTTTTTTTGACCGAGTTCCCATGTCTCGAGGCGCTGTCTGGTGGACCAGGCTGTTCTTGTGCGCTTAGTTGACATTCCGAGCGGTAGGACTAGCCGCGCAATTAGGTTCTTGATCTGCATTCTGCTCTCGGAGCAGCCAGCGAGTGTCCTGCTGCGTCCTCAACAAGGGGGGAGACGGGTGCTCGTTTCAAGTATGTGCCCTGCGCAAATCTCGACGTATTTTCGGTTTTCTTTGCTGTGCTCTGATCGAAATTTGCGCGACAGAGCCGGCTGCCCCGTTATCTAGTGACGAAACAAAACAGATATGAATAAGGTCAGAGGTCATGGAGCTGCTCATACCGACTAGTGTGACGTCACGCGGCAGTGAAGAAAGTCGGCGCAGGGGACGTGGCTACGGGACGGGCATGCCTACGGCCTACGGCACGGCCTACGGCACGGCCTACGGCACGGCCTACGGGCCTCGGGACAGTCGGCGGGGCGCACCGAGCTACTCGAGTTGGAGACAAAGTGCCTGGACCGGCGGGGCCCGGCGGGGACGGGAACTGGGCCAGAGCACTGCGGACGGGACCAGGACGGCTCGGCTACTGTGTGGGACACGGCTCGCATCGGCATTCTTACGACGCGCCGCGCCACAGGGTCGCGCAATACGTCTAGCTGCACTTATTTCACCTCGTAACAGGAGGGCGCACACGAGGGACTGACTTTGTTAGCAAATGTAATTTGCTAAATGATTTCGGTGGGATTTATTGCAGAGGAACAAGTGTCCATTTCTCAGAGTCCTTTATGTCGAACTGCTCTCCCATGAAATAAAATTCCTCCGGGAGGTGTGTCCGCTGGGCTCGCTGGGCTCGCTGGGCTCCGCTGCGGGGCATGGCATGACACTGCAGCCGGGATGATCCATCAAACTACTGCCGCCAGCCGTGTGCCCGCCCCCGCCGCCCCGCCCCGCCCCGCCCCGCCCCGCCGTGCCATAGGTGGTGCCCCAAGGTGTGTCTGCGTGTGCCGCCGAAAGGGTGAGCCCAGCCGACCCCGATGACTGGCCGTTTGGCCCCGTCTGATGTCCGCCGCTCGCGCGCCTGCCGTCTTGTCGTGGGGCCCAACTACCAGCGCTTCCCTCCCCTTCCGCGGCCCCGGAGCCGCCGGGATAGCCGCCCGGAGCCCCCGCTGGGGCCGCGTCCGAGGGTGCCGAAACTTGGCGTCTAGATTTCCGGTGGCCGCCGCGCAGGACGGCGACGCGGACGCAGCCAGACTCCACGATCGGCTGCTGCAATCAGCTGCGCCTCGGATGGGCTGTCTGTCTGCCGGGCACTGCCGGGCCCCGATTGGCATCCGTCACCGGAATGACGACTGTCCCGTGCAGCACAGCGGCACAGCGGCACAGCGGCACTCGTGTGGCCGTGCGGCCGCTGATGTACCCGGCCCCCGGCCCCCGCCTGCCGCCCGCCCTCCGCGCCGAGGAGCCTGATTGTCTTGTGCGCCCTGCGTGTGCAGATGAGGCCGGGATGCTGAGGAGAATCCCGCCCCCCGGCACAGACTCGAACCCGGGACCGTGCGGGCCGTGGGGACGTTGCGGGGACGCTGCCGGGACCCCGCGCCCCGCGCTGCGCCGGGTAGCAGCTGCGTACGCAAGTGATCTTGATCGCGCTGCTGCGCCTCGCCGCTCTAATGGTCGGGCACACGATCACAGAAAGCTGCAGGCTTCGGACCAAACCAAGGAGGGCAGGCATTACTGCCGCAAAAACGTCTGCGTGTGTGTGTGTGTGTGTGTGTGTGTGTGTGTGTGTGCCTAGGTTTATACGCTCCGGCTCATTTCCATAAGACAGCGAAGGCCCCCACGTCAGATGCCCGGCCGATAAGTGGCGGGATACGTACTCTCCGCTCACTCCCCCGGGACCAGCCCGGCCCGGCCCGGCCCCGCTGACACCGCGCACCCGCACACCGAGTGCCGTGCCGCACAAGTGCCTCACATGCACAGCGCGGTCATGTGCGGTTAGTTAGCGGCCAATTACGTGGCCATCCTAGTGACGCCCTTCGGCCCTTCGAATTACTTTGGACTTTGTTTCCGACACCCACCGGACTCGACTTAGTTCCTTCGCCGCATTCGGTAAAATTCATTTATTTTCTCGATTCGCGAGTCGACACAAAATGGTGATGATAACCAAGACAGTACAGGGGGGGGGGGGGCATTAGTGCGATAAAACTTTGCTGCTGACTGCGACTATGCGGCTCGGAGCCCAGCATGCAGGGGACACGGCTGTGTTCACCGTGTTCCCGCCACGAGGTAGGCCGGTAGCGGGAGCGGCGGCGGGAGCCCAGGCACCCAGGCACGCTACCAACAACACGATAATTTTGATGTCTTCTTCGTGGTCGCATGAACGTGGACGCAGGCGCAGGCCCTGCCTCGGGCCCTGCCTCGTGCCCTGCCTCCCTGCCTCGTGCCCTGCCTCGGGCCCTGCCTCGTGCCCTGCCTCGTGCCCTGCCTCGCCCTGCCTCGTGCCTCGGCCCTGCCTCGGGCCCTGCCTCGTACCCTGCCTCGCGCCCTGCCTCGGGCCCTGCCGCTGTGCTCAGGGCCCGCCCTGCCGGCGTGCCCTGCCTCGTGCCCTGTACCCTGCCTCGGTCCGCCCTGTCCTGCTCAGGGCCCGAGTCCGCCCAGCACATCCCCTACTGAAGGGAAACATTCGCACCTCGAGGTGGTGTGAATCGTGAGTAGTTTCTGCGAAGCTCGTGCCCCGTCCGCCTCACGGCCCCTGACGAAGGTGGAGACCCAGGTTTCGGGTTTCTCAGGGTTGATACGGCCCATTGCGGCCAACCCGACGGCCACACCCCCGTGCACTCCACGCGACTTGTTGTTGTCCCGGAGGAACACAAGGAACAACACTTTCCCTCTTTTAAAAAGGGGGAAAAGGCCATCGGAGCCTCAACTCCAGTCGGACGTCTTGGGGGATAGGGTGGGACAGGTGTGGGGAGGGTGCGTCGAGGAGGGGGAGGGGCAGGGCAGGGCAGGGGTGCCCGGGTGCGGTGCCGGTGCCCGCCTGTCCGCCGGGCCGGGGACGAGGGGAGGGGAGCGCTGACAACCCTACCAGGCGGCCGTGTTTGCTTATCGGTGCGAGATGCCAGCACGAAAAATCGGGTCAGACTTTTGCGGGGAGGGATAGAAGCAGAGCGTTTTGTCGGAAACAAATACGGGTTTGTCTTTGGAACGTCAACACCCGCCGCCGCCACCTGTGAAACGGCCGCGTGTTTTCCGCACGACACGAAGGCTTTCTGGGAATATACGGCAATAACTGTCGGCCTCGGTGGAATGAGCCGTCCGCTCCTGTGCAGTTACATTGTAAAGCATGTGACGCCTCTGCCATGGGAGGCTGGTGGCACCCCAGCCGTGGGCCCCGGTGGAATGAGCCGTCCGCTCCTGTGCAGTTACATTGTAAAGCATGTGACGCCTCTGCCATGGGAGGCTGGTGGCACCCCAGCCGTGGGCCCCGCCGTGGCCCCGGCCATTGGGTTATCGCCGGTTATCATGACTCGGCAGCGGCGCGGTGGTTTCGGCCCACGTGCTCGCGAAACTCTGCTAAAACTCTTCAATGTTCACAAAAGGGTTGGTGAAATGAAAAGCCGCAGTGATGGTACAGCAGCACAACTACGGCACGGCGTGTCGTCTGGAAAACAGAACGACGCCGCTCTGCCAGCTCTGCGCACTGCCTCGCCCTGCCCTGCCCTGCCCCGCCCCGCCCCGCCCCGCCCCGCCACACCGCGCCGCAGCTCATAGCGCTCTCAGCAGGCTGGACCAGCACGGCAGTAAGTCTTGCCTCTGTCAAGGTGTGCGGAAACGTGATCCCGGGCAGTAACGCCTAGCCGTAACGGTAAGGCGCGCGCAACCGCGTTACTGCGGCGGCAGCCAGCAGCGTGCGGCACACAGCCACAAACACGGAAAGGTCTCAACGCCGTGTCCACGAATATATTGCGCCGACTGTTGACAGTCCATTGAGCAGCCGGGCCCGTCCGACTCGGGGCAGAGAAGACGCAGCCGGGCCGAGCCGGCGGCCAGCCACTGCCACTGCTGCATGTGCTGCCGACTCGGCTCCACTCGGCTCGGCTCGGCGCCTCTTGCTTGATGGTTGGCGATCACCATCGGCGGTCGTCTTAAATTGCTACAATTAACCGACACGTCGCAGTGCAGCAAGCGGGGCGCCAGAGGCCTCACAGCGCTGTGTGTGTGTGTGTGTGTGTGTGTGTGTGTGTGAGTGTGTGTGACAGCACTCAGCCGCTACATGTTCGCCGGGTCTCGTCATCATCGCCATCGTCGTGAATATGTCTCGGTCTTCGTCATCCACGCTGTCCTGTTCACCGAGGACGCCGTCGTGGTCATCCTTGGACTGTACCAAACCTACCGAACGTCTCCCCCTCCCAACCCCTCGCCTGAACGAACACACGCTCTCGTCGTACCGCCTCCTCGATAAGCCATAAGAGATACTCATTTCAGCGCAGAAAGCAGCCAGTATCGGCCGGCAGATGGCGCTGATAGCGCTGATGGACTCCTCATCACCGGTACGTACCCGGCGGTACCCGGCGGTACCCGGCGGTACGCCACGCAGTGATACCGGGTGTACGTGCGAGTGGCCAACAGCCGTGACTTTCGATAATGAGGAAGCGCCAAATGCCAAACCTTCTCCTAACAGTTTTATTTCGCCGTCTCCGTTGGCTCACTACGACCCTTTCGAGAGAATGGTTGGTGTTTCAGGGGTCCGCACGTATAGCATTTCACACACTGCATGTCCGCGCCTACATCGCGCGCGAAAACTACCGGAGTCTGATGACCGTGTCGCCGAGACGTTTGATCTGACTCCGTGATCCAGGTGCGCGATCCGCAGTATCGGAGTATCGCGCCCATTCTGACGCACGCATCGGACATTTGCATGGACTGTGACAAACGCCGGCCGGCCGGCGACATTCGCTTTCGTTCCCACAGAAACGCGGCCGCGGCGTCCGAGAGCCACGCAACTCGCAGCGCTGGACCCGGCCGACACGCACTGCTGCGCGGCGGCAACGCATTGCGATGCATGCAAAACGCGTCGATATATACAAATGGCAAGTGTTTCCCCCGATCTGGAGTCCCGGAGAGGATCGGCCTTATGAGGCAACAGGGTCGGCCAGCCCCCTCGGCCCCCTCCGGCCCCCTCCGGCCCCCTCCCCGCGGCCACCCCTCCTCACTGTGGGAAAAGACGGCCCGGCAAGACGCATTAGCATTCATCGAATATTTGCCTATTTCGACCTGGCCGGGGGACGGCGATTCGGATTACTGTCCTCCCCATTGTCCAGCCCATCCTTCGGACACTCGGCCGGACCCTTCTATCCCCGCTCTATCCCAGCGCCGGCCGGCCGGCCGATAGACGGAATCTATGTTAATTTCGCGTGATTTATGACAATGAATGATTACGCTGCTGGGGGGAAAATAAAACGAAGACGAACCGTCGCGCTGATCTACTTTGAAGACGGAGAGGTGCGTAGCGGGAGGGGAGGCCTCCCCTCGGCTGACCAGCGGTCACCGCCGGGCGACAACACCGCGGCAGCACCAGCTCAGCTGTCCCGTGTACGAAAACTGGATTTCTCAGGTGGGACGTCGGCAGACAGTTTACATACTTATGCATGCATTGCCAATACAGGAATGACCAGCCCGGCAGCGGCCAGTGTCCAAGTGGCCAATACCAACCGCCCAAGCCAGATTCGGATCCCACGGCGATGACGCCCCCAGACCAAAGCAGCTACGCACGCAGTGCAGTGCGCACGGCGGTCGTGGAGCTCCGCAAACGGTTGCATGGGACACGACTCAAAAAGTTTCTACAAGTGGAAAAAATAAATAAAAAAAAATAGCGAAATTTGCGGGCAGCAAAAAAGGATTCAAGCAGCGGGAAGTCCCTTGCGTTGAGAGATTATCTTGCTTTCGCGTTCTCGTTAGAAAATAAAGCAAGCCACGACGCAGAGAGGGACTCGGAGCGTCTCCGCACGTGAGCTAGATGCAACGCAGGGCGGTAGCGCAGAGGAATGGCGGCAGCCCGGCGGCAGCCCCCAGCGGGCGGGAGGGGTCTCCGAGGAAGGCCCCAAAATTAGCACCTCGCGTACAAGACTTTGTAATAGCAAAACCCGTTGGGCGCACATTGACCTGGATCGACTGCACGAGGAAACACAATACGCTTGGCGATCATGTCTGACTATAGCGGAATTTCTCTCTTCTCGAAACCGTCGGACGTTAATTGGCTCCTTCTATTTGCAGAGCGCGCGCAAAACAGAGATAGTCTGTCCCACTCCCACTCCTAGTAGCAGTGTATAGTAGCGGCAATGACAGAGGGAGAGAGGGAGAGAGAGAGAGCTACCGCTAGGCTACAGCGTTCGCGTGACCATCAGGCTCAACTCGCTTGACCCCTACAGTGCCGGTGTCCATGAGGCGCTTAGCCTGCTGTGTGCTCCGTCAGGATGTTTCTCCCTCTCTTTCCCACTCCTCTTTCCCCCTTCTTGGTGAATGCGTGCAACGAGGACGGCACCTGAGGAGCTTGCCCTATGTTTTCAGACGAGCCCCTCCGAGTCGGGTCCAAGTCAAAGCGGGCAGCGAGAACTAAAGGAACAGGATGTTTGTTCAGCTATTACATGTTAAAAAATTTGTGAACCACCAAGAACGTGCTCCTGACCGTGAACTCTGACCCTTGACAACACGCGAACATTTTGCTACTTTCGCTTTTGATTGAGGTAATATACTAAATATGGCATTAATTTCTTACGCGCGCGGGCACGGGCGTGTGTGTGTGTGTGTGTGTGTGTGTGTGTGTGTGTGTGTGTGTCTGTGTGTGTATGTGTGTGCACGACCACGTCCAGGGCAAAAGTGGAAATAACTGCCCTTTAGACCTGTCTTTATATACGCGTATAGCAAATTACTGACACGCATCGGTGACGCGTCCACCTACCCACCGCGTGTGTGTGAGACGTACGGCGAGAGAGAGGGAGAGAGAGAGAGAGAGAGAGAGTTTCTGAGTTGATAGCGGAGGGGTGGTCCTGCAGGATTCCCACGATCCAGGACACACACACGAGAGAGAGAGAGAGAGAGAGAGAGAGAGAGAGAGAGAGAGAGAGAGAGAGAGAGAGAGAGAGAGAGAGAGAGAGAGAGAGAGAGAGAGAGAGAGAGAGAGAGAGAGAGAGAAGTGCGTGCTTCTCCTTCGCGTGCCCTGTCCACTCCAAAGGGCCTATTGCCCTTGCGCTCTCCACCTCGCATGACCCCTTTTCTATAACTTCCCCGGATTCTAAAATAACTACCTGATACTATGGTTTCTCTCTGAGTCTGGCAAGACTTTTAAAAGACCGCTTTGGAAGCAAAATCCTTGGTATCTTTCGGTGATTCACTCGTGGGTAACAGTAGTTGAACATCTTCAAGTGCGTTCCGAAAGACGAGTTAGTATCGGTTGTTGCCAAATGTCTTGAATGAGAGCTCTGGATGCGTGCAGAGCGTCCCAGACCGAGCGGGGCGTGGCGGGGCGTGGCGGGGCGTGGCGGGGCGTGGCGGGGCGTGGCGGGGCATGGCGGGGCTTGGTGGAAGGGCCGGTCGGAGGGACGGGACGAGCAGTCAGACGTTCGGCTGTCCGAGAGGCAAAGGGAGTAATTGGACGGAGCCAGTAACTTCCTTTCGGGGCACAAAAGCAAGGAAAGCAAACAACCAGCTATTAGACTATTAAAACAACCTGCTACACAAGCACTGCGGACGAAAGCGCATCTCGGAACGGATTTGTGGAGAAACAGGGACACTCTCTGTCTATTGAGACGTATCGCCTGCCGCCTGCATATCTCATTTACTGAAGAAGGGCGTTTAAACTCAGTCAGCGTTACCCATGCGTGTCGCCTGTTCCCCTGCACTTTCACATGCACCTCTTGAGATAGCGAAAATGATGATCGGGTCAGATTTTATGTAGGCAAGACAACAGCCAGTGCGGAACACAACATGCCAATCACAGCATGGCGCTGAAAACATGGACAGTTTGCGCAATTTAATTGCAGGTCATCACGCAATTAGGAAAGGTCGAATCCACACGAAGAGAAGCGAAAGACTTTGAAGGGAGCGACGAAACGTCAGGAGCGAACGGAGGCAGACGCGCCATAGAAATGGGGGAAGAATAGAAGAAATAACAGGGCAGGCGCTGGTAAAATTAGAGACAGAGAGACCGTGAGGCTAGAGAACCAGACAAGGATGCAGCTAATGAACCGACTCAACGGGATAGTGCTCCGCTGCTTCGCACTCTGCAGCGCAGCAGCCCATGGAGGCCCGCGTGTTGCACGGCGGGTGTTTCTTCTTTGTGGGCCCGGATCGTCAAAGTGTGGAGAGGAACACACCTGGACGCCCTGCACCCCGTTCGCCCCACCGCTGCCCCGCCGGGTGTCAAGCGTGTGCGGCCTGGCCCGCTTTGCTAGCTTTGCCCGGGCGGTTTACACTCCCGGTCGCTGGCTGGCCGCTGGCTGGCCGATGGCTGGCCGCTAGCTGGACGATGGCTGGCCGATGTCTGGCCGATGGCTGCCCCCGGAGTAGGCATCAATCACCGGGGCTATTGGTCGTATCTCACCTCGCGGGGCACCCGTGCGGACCCGGGGCCGGGTTCGTTGGGGGGGGGGGGGGGGGGGCTGCAGCAGCAGCGGGCCGTCCGCCGAGACAAAACATCCATTAGGTGCCTACGGTGTGTTCCAAAAGGGCTGCCACAACACGACACAGTGCCATCTCCGAGCGGCCGCAGCGGCAGCAAGCGGGCAGCAGCGGGCAGCAGCGGGCAGCAGCGGGCAGCAGCGGGCAGCAGCGGGCAGCAGCGGGCAGCAGCGGGCAGCAGCGGGCAGCAGCGGGCAGCAGCGGGCAGCAGCGGGCAGCAGCGGGCAGCAGCGGGCAGCAGCGGGCAGCAGCGGGCAGCAGCGGGCGCGGGGCGCCTAGGCCCAGCGCCCACTCAGCGGCGCTGGGGGCTCACTAATTATCCATATGGCGGGCCGCGGCGGCACGACATGGGCTGGAATTGGGTCAGCAGAGTGTCCCATGCCTCCCACGACTCACACTACACACTACACGCTCCGCACGCAATGCGAGATGGTGCAACCGGCGGCGATTGCATCCGGACCGGCCGCGGGACACCGCAGGACACCGCAGGGCGCCACAGGGCAGGACACCCATCTTATCACCTTCGCCAATTTATGTTTACAGTCCCGCTACTTTTACAAGTAGCCGTTGCGTAAGCGCGATTTCAGCACTTTCTCCTGGCCCACCACGGGTCCACAGGTCCACGGGGCCACCGGGGCCACCGGGCCACTATGGGCTCGGCCCACCGCGCGTGCCAATAAACAGGAAAAGCGCACTCACCTTCCCTCCGCATGCCCATCTTTAAACATTTCTTGAGTCTGCAGTACTGGCACTGGTTTCTGTGGTGCTGGTCTATCGGACAGTTCCTGTTCCCCCGGCACGAGTACGTGAGATTCCTCCGTACACTCCTCTTGAAGAAACTTTTACACCCTGGAACAGAGAGGAGAAACATTTTAGCACGCGTCGGTTTTCCACACCCTTCTTTGCAGAACACATGAATTCGCAGAGCCTGATCTTTTCACTGAAATACGCGTGAGGCAACCGCAAAAATTTTCATAAGTTTTATAATTGTCAGATTCCGCTGTAAACACTTTCGAATTGAAAACCGCCCTGCTTGTGCACGCCGGCCGCGCGCTGGCACACGCCCCCAAGACCCGCTGCGCTGAGAGGGCGGACGTGGGGATAAATCGTTGGCGATACAGCGTCCAGCATAAAAGAGCAATTTCAAAACTTGAATCGACATTCTTTTGTTGGACACGAGCTCTATAGAAATCCAAGGGGACGGAGCGCCCCCCCCCCCTCCGGTCCATCCTCCAGTCCGACAGCACTCGCTGGACCACTGGCGCGGGCACACACACATACACACACATACACACACTCACACCCGTGCCCATCCTTCTTTCACTCCACATTAAACCCGATTCCGAGGAACGCCGTAAAAATGTGCGGATTGTGAGCGGAGGGCAGCAGCCACCTTTCACGCCCTCCGTGCCGCGACACTCGGCGGGGCGGGCGGGAGGGCGGAGGGGCTGGGCTGGGCGGGGCGGGGCGGGGCGGGGCAGCGGGGCCCAAAGGCGATCGGAGACTTGGATGCTGGAGACTGCTGTCGGCGAATGTCATTGATGACCGGCGGTGACCGGCGGTGACCCTGCTTAGTGCCGAGGAGTACCCAAACGAGGCGAGTGACTCATAACTCCACCAGCACAGGCTAGGCTCCTCTCCTGGCTCAGCTTTTTAATTGGACACTATTATTTTCCGAGTGTACCAACAAACGTGCTGAGTAACAGCAGTACCTCCCGTCGCGCTGCACCGCCGCGGCGCAGCGGGGCGGCGCCCAAAGGGCCTAGCCGAGGGCCTAGCCGAGGGCCTAGCCGAGGGCCTAGCCGAGGGCCTAGCCGAGGGCCTAGCCGAGGGCCTAGCCGAGGGCCTAGCCGAGGGCCTAGCCGAGGGCCTAGCCGAGGGCCTAGCCGAGGGCCTAGCCGAGGGCCTAGCCGAGGGCCTAGCCGAGGGCCTAGCCGAGGGCCTAGCCGAGGGCCTAGCCGAGGGCCTAGCCGAGGGCCTAGCCGAGGGCCTAGCCATCCAGGATCCTCAGGGAGCCTCCTACGGGGGCCTCGGGCCCTCAGACCCTCGGGGGGCTCCGCACACGGCACTCATTAACTTTATCAGATGTTCGAACCTCTCTATACGTCCCCATGTTTTACCAGTGTGCTCGCACAGAAGAATTGCACTAAGTCACAAGCAAACGTCCACTATGTCTATCTGTTTGATACACATGCCTTGTGCAGGCGGACCTATTAGACGGCAAGTTGCATATCCAATTTCATGCTGACAAAGTGACTGTTCGATATTCCAGCAGCAAAGGAACACCAATAGGGGCTTTTCGAAAAACATAAAAAAAGGGCAGTAAAGCTCTTAAATTTCCCATGTGAATCAATTCCTTCATTGCACGGCACGGGGCGCCGCCCCCGCTTCCCTTCATCACTTCCCTGTGTCTTATCGCCTGATTTCTCTCTCATCGGTCCTCTCCAATCATTGCCCCTTTCTTCTCACGTTCCGAACGAAGCAATTAGGGACCAATTCGTGCGTATCAGGGTGTGACCAATGGACGAACACTCACGCATCATCTTCTCCATCATGTGTTTGTGTGTGTATGCGCGCTATACGAGCTTGAAGCGGAATATACGTACGAGATTGAACTCTGCTCGTGATTCTCCCACACTCAGCAGGCTGTTCATATTGCAAGCTAGCAACGGAAGTCGCGCAGGCCATAAGTCAGATATGCCCGTTTAACGGTAGATGGCCCTATAAAAACTACAGTTTTAATAGAAAATCCAATGACGAGCCTCGTTTAAGTGCCGAGGAAAAATCATTACGCGTCGATCTCACTTCCGCCTTGAATTCAATGACGCCGCCAGCCGGGCGCGACTCATCGGGGGATTTACTTAGCATGTCTTATAAGAACAAGAGGCCGAGTCCCCGGCACGGCCAGACCCGCCTCCGCGATTTCGTCTTATTAAAACGTCATTATCATTACGTGAACATCAAAAGTCACTGGGTGGGCGTTCCTTTCACGGATCGGAAAGAGGTGCTGCTGCTCCCCTCTTCTCTCACTCTTTCTCCTCCCCCCCCCCTCTCTCTCTCTCTCTCTCTCTCTCTCTCTCTCTCTCTCTCTCTCTCTCCCTCCCTCACGCAGGATGATCCACTCCACCTTCACATCACGCGAAGCGCCGAACAGGACTCGATCCTCAGGAGAGTATATTGAGGGCGTCCGTACTGACTTTCGAGCCACAGGTGCTGTGGATCTTGCTTCTCGTATGTTACGCCAACTGCGTGGGCCGCTATTTTCACGTTTATGACAGAGTGGTCCTTTCTACCTACTATTACTTGCTGGGATTTTTTATAGGATTTGTCGGCTGAATTTTTTGGGGTTCATTGCGAAATTTACATTTACCGGTAAATGTGTGTCACCTTAGCATCCTGGACGTAAATATGGCAGCTCGGCTAGTAACCGCACGGTCGTTTCAGGCAAAATGAGCAAATAACGTTCGTGGAAGTTGGCAGACAATGGGCTTGCGCGTTTTGTTGTTCGCATGGTGGTACGAGGTCGCGACGATCGGAAGGAACGCGGGGCGCATCGTCACGCAGATGAAAAAGAAACAAAAAACAGATAAATATTCAGCATATGGAAATAAGCCGAACACGGCCATAGTGCACCAACGTCCCCTCGCTGTGTGTGAGAGAGAGTGGATATTTGTGAATGTGAGCGCCTGTGTTCCTGAACATGTGCTCCCCCTTCAGTGTGTGTATTTGTGTGTGTGTGTGTGTGTGTGTGTGTGTGTGTGTGTGTGTGTGTGTGTGTGTGTGTGTGTACTTTTGAGGTAGTAATTTATTACTTTCGAGATAAATTTAAACTCTCGTTCTATTCCTCATCGGGAGCTGTAAACCTCTCACTTTGCAGTAAAATTCGTGCCACCAGATTTGTTTAGCGATCAGGAAGTATACACGCTCGGGAGACTTGCCTCTGCCGGGTTGTATGGGGGCAGACATGGAAGGGCCACGCCAAAATGAAGATCTTTTCGGCAGTGTCCTTCCCTGCACGAAACAGGTAGCGGTAGGGTACTGGTACCACTGGTACGGCCGATGCATTGTTTGGTAATCATTCTTGAACATCTTGGACGACCCGGCTTGCCTGACCCATGCGACCGCAAGCCAAGCAGCAGAGGCCGCCGGTGCCCCCGCCGGTCCCCGCCGGCCCCCGAGGGCCGCAGAGGGCCCCCTGGCGGCCCGCAGTATAGTATAGTGCCCTTGCTCCCTGGCGTACACGCGTATGCCCATGAAGCGACGTATG
Source organism: Odontothrips loti (assembly GCA_038380765.1). Lineage (NCBI taxonomy): Eukaryota > Metazoa > Arthropoda > Insecta > Thysanoptera > Thripidae > Odontothrips > Odontothrips loti. The sequence continues at coordinate 10,329,283 of CM076243.1, read as the reverse complement.
CACGGGGATTCCGACAGCACCGCGAGCGGCCGCGAGCGTTCAGCCATTGGCCGCGTTGTCACAACCTCGTGTCAATGCTCGTGTCAGAGTGAGACAAAACGTGTCATGCCATACTTTCTAAAAAATTTAAAAAAAAAACAGCGACGACAAAGTTGATTCACTTCGCTCGTCCAAAAACAGGTAGTATACGCACTGGATCTGCAAAGGATTGAGCTGGACCATGCACCGTTAGAGAAATTTGTCACCGTCGCAAAATTTTGTAAAGTTTTCGCAGTTTCTCTCTGATCGTTCGCACGTTTTCGTAAATAAAAATCTGAAACGTTTTTCTGTGCCTCACGAGGGTTCGTGTCATTCCGGAATGGAAATTTATCACGGCGACTCAGGAAGTGAACCTGATTAGTGATTAGTGAATTAGATAGCAGTTCGTTTCGGGTGTCCAAAGTTCACAACCCGCGGGCGGACGTGCACTGTGGCTGTGCCGGTCTGTGCCGCCGTAGGGTGTGGCAACAGTTCAAAATTTAACACCAGAATCCCAACAACTCGTCTCAGTCCACTGGGACTGGGGTTTAAAGCTGAGAACTTCGAAACGTTTCCTCGTGCCATGTCAGCGAGTGCTTGTGCCCAGCAGTACATAAACAGAGCCAGGTACGCGCGGAGGTGTAATGGCGTGGTTAATAAGGGCCCCTGCACCTTCCCTTAGGGACGACTGTGAATAAAATGACCGCGCATAAATTTGTTGGTACTTGTCCCGCCGCTACTTGTTGAAGTGGCGGCTCGGCTGGCGCGCTGGCGCCCCCTGGCGGCGCAGAGCGTCGTTATTCGGCTTTGGCGCGCGCGCGAAACCTCGGCGCAGCCACTCGGCGCACTTTACAGCGCGGCGATAAAAGGTGGACAGTCCGCGTACAGGCCGCGCCAAAATGTGCGGCCGACATGGGAGTGCTGCCGGCGACGCAGCACGGATCCGAAACGAGGCGATCACGCTGGAATATTGATTTCATCGTGGCGCGCAGACCATCAAATCAAGAAATACAAGCCGCGAATGAAACAGAAATAGAAACTTTTGCGTTTTATGACGTTTGGGTAGCTCAGGGAGCCGGCGCACGGCGAGAGCGGGCAGATCACGCCTGTTCCACCTCGGAGGCCAACACGGGTTGCACGCAATCGCGTCGAAAATAAACCCGGCGCCAAAAAGGGGGGCATATTGGAAAGGCGGAGTACTTCCCCATAAACCAGTGTAAAAGTTGTTGTACTGAATGAGGGCGGGTCGGGTCGGGTCGGGACCCCTTCGGTCCTTCGGTATCGTATCGGACACGATGAGGCCATTCGTCCCGCGGCCCCGTGGGGCACGGACTAATAGGTGCGGCTGATCGATGACAAGCACAGCTCGGTGTGTTGCCGTCAGGTACACTGCGGGGCCACGGCTGGCCACGCCTGGGACCGCGGCGGGCGGGCAGCAGTCCAGCCGCACAGTGCCGGCGGGCTGCCGGCGCGTGCCGGACAGGGCGGGCAGGGCGGCCACCGCCGCGGGGCATAATAAAATGTGTGCGGTGTTATCGACGCCCGCCTTGTCGGCTACCCGGCTTCAGCAGCGCCCCGGACGCCCCCCGGCGCCCCCCGGCGACGTTTTTCCTGCCCATCAAAAGTGTTTTTGGAAGCTGCCCCTTCGGCCAGGAAGAGAGAGAGACAGAGACAGAGAGAGAGGGAGAGAGAGAGAGAGAGAGAGAGAGAGAGAGAGAGAGAGAGAGAGAGAGAGAGAGAGAGAGAGAGAGAGAGAGAGAGAGGGAAGGCAAACAGCAGCAACGACGGCACTAACAGAGATACACTATTTTCCCGCGACGAGCTGACCCGTAAACACTGAGAAACAGACGCGCGCACTGACGGCGAGCTGACAGCGAGCTGACAGGGAGACGGCGCTGCTTATCAGACGCCACCGCGCTAATCGAATGTGAAACCAAAGCCAAAGGGGTTGCGCACCCTCCCACCCCCGCGCGCGCCCCGCCAGCGTGCCGCCTCAAGACAAACACAACCCCTGCTGCCTGTGGGCTGCCCGTGGGCTGCCCGTGGGCTGTCTCTGAGCTCCCACCGGCTCTGACTCCCTTCCCTTATCGGGCGGACGACCTCCAAAGGTCAAACAACAATGAAGCATTACAACACGCCGCCACCCCAAGCGCGGCGGCGCGGCTCCCTCTGGTGGCAGCTGGGTGAGTCAACACCGGCCAAGGTGCGCAAATTTGTACGAACTGCGAACATTTTAGCGCGTGATCGAGTACAAAATCGTACAAAAGTTATTGAGTGTGATGAGCGTATCTGTGCACTCCGGCAGGGAGCCAGTCCGCTATGGCACGTGGGCGCACGTGGGGTTCGAAGGAGTACCCACCGCTGGGCCGACACCGGAAGGTGAGGTGCCCCAACAGGACCACAACACGGCCAGGGAATACACAAACAGCCGACTCCGCCTAATTTAGCGCTCGGACAAAAGGCGACCGTCTCTCTCACACATGTGGGTGAAAATTATCCCTCGGGGGCAAAAGTGCGCAGCGGCGGACAAACGGGTGCGTGCTTCCGCCTTGCCGCGGGGCGGCGGGGGCGGCGGGGGCGGCGGGACGGCCACGAGCTGCTCTACGTGTTCCCAGCGACGGCCGCGCTATTTTGGGGCCTGCAACGCCAAACGGACCGGAAACGGAGACAGTTTCTCAGGCCCGATTCCGATTTTTGTAAACGGCTTGAGATAACGGGTTGACCACCGCGGCGATGAGGTGTCTCCCGGACAGGAGGGCGCCGTCACTAAGTACGCGCGGCACTAAGTAATCCTCCAACTCCGGTTTCTGTGTTTTAATTCGCGCTGTTTGCCGGGGACAAGGTAATCATCCTGGGGGATGGGCCGCTACAGCCACCACCACCACCCTGCTGGCCTCGGCGCCACCGCTGGGGAGGGGCGGCCGGCCGCGGAGGGGAGGCAGGCGGCAGGCGGTGCCCACTAGTTTATCAATGACAACCGAACAAGTGCCAATGTCGGCATTTCCGCTTCCTTTTTTTATGCGCCCAATGGAATGGGACGGTGTGCTGACGGCAAACGGAATGCAATGGGGTTGATACAGATAGGGCCGGGCAGACAGAGGGGTGGCAGGCTGCAGCATCAAGTGGCCCGGCGAGATTCACGTTACATAACACAGAGCGCAAATAGCACAATAAAATCGCAAAAAGAGGGAGAGAGACAGAGAGACGTCAGGATGTCATGAGGTAGAAAACATAAAATAATAGCTGACCGTGGAAAATAAAGAGGACAGGTGGCGCGAGATAAGCAAGTATTTCAATGAATGAATGAACGAACGTATAGGAGGGAATGAACGATAGAAGAATGAATGAATGAATGAATGAATGAATGAATGAATGAACCAAACTTGATCTTTTCGAATAAATTTGACCCTCCCCCTTTTCGCCCTATTTTTTCCCTTCCCTAAAGCGCAAGCTGTCCGATGGTGTCGCGGTGGACCGCAGGCCGCAGGCGCCCCGGCGCCACACCCTCTCCTCCCCTTTCTCCCCGCTGCTGCTGTAAGTTAACAAATGCAATTTCCCGCAGCGGATTGCCCTCCCTCCCCGTCTCTGCCTCCCCTTACCCTGCCTCCCCGCGCAAATGTTTTTACCGGTCGTCGTCGTAAAATACGTATACGCAACAAGGCCGGGATGGGACGGAACGGGCCTAGGTGAGTGACGAACGTGCCATTTCGAGTGCTGTCGTTTTATGGACCAGAACAATAGGTCGACAAGGCTTAACTCAGATTTGACAGAGGAGGGGGGCGTCTACAGCGCCTTCCAGCGCATGTATTCTTCATGGACAGGTCATATGGTTCCGCATACTTTAAAAACTCACTTTCACGTCATGGTTTTGCCTCTGCTGCAGCTGACACATTTGGCAGACCGTTTATTTTGTAATGGCGATCTGTGTCACTGCCCTCCGCGAACCCATAAATCACGGAAGAACATACCAGCGATTTCGCAGAGCAGGCGACGTCATTGCTTCTATTAGTACACGACACAATTCGCTTCGCCCCAAGAAATTTTTCAGCAAAGAAATGCATTTTTTTTTTAATCGACGGGGGAAAAGAAACATCAAAACAGGGTTGCCCCCCCCCCCTCTCTCTCTCTCTCTCTCTCTCTCTCTCTCTCTCTCTCTCTCTCTCTCTCTCTCTCTCTCTCTCTCTCTCTCTCTCTCTCGCCGAGCGGTTGCTCCCCCGAAAATTGAGCAAAATAAAAAGCCGTGCCGCGTGGTCGGAGTGCGCAGAGTGCGCCGGGGCCGGCGCGTGCCACCCTTTCCCGGGAACCTCATTCTCCTCGCGACCTGCCCAACACTGACACAATTCGCGGGCTGAGGCAGCCGGAGGAGCCGGAGAAGCCGGAGGCGCCAGGGCGCTGCAGCAGCCCCTGAATAGCAGAAGTACATCATAAAAAGCACTACTTTTTTTGGGTGTGTAAAGAGGAAAGGTTAAACTCGTCACTTTTTTTTTCGACCGCTGTAAAAGGCGAGGGAAGCATGTGTATACGGCGAAGAAAGAAGGAGAGAGCGCGAACATGGGGAGAGTGAGACAACAACAGCGCACGGACACACACTGTGCATATCAGATATGATATGACGGACGACGCGGGGCAAACCGGCTCAACAGCAAACGGCCTGCGCCGAGGCCTGTGCCGAGGCCTGTGCCGAGGCCTGCGCCTGGTCCTCCCAGAGCCGCGCATCTCCCGGCCGCCGGTCCAGAGCTGCAGAGCTGCAGCCTCCGTCCGGGCCGCAGGCCGCAGGCCGCAGGCACCGCACGCCAGCGGCACCACTCCGCTCCGCTCCTCCCCGCACTGCACCGTACTGTACCACCACGGACCGCGACTCTCCATGACGCCAAAGTGAATCAAGCCTCGCCTCGGCAGCCTCGGGGGGCTCCTCTCCTCTCCGTGTCCTCCGCGTGCCGTATGGCGGTGCGGCCCGGACCCCGGCCCCCGGCCTCTGCCGCCGAGGAAATTTTTAGTGTCACGGTCAACGCGTCGGCGGCGCGGGCCACAACGCCAAGGGCTCCGCGGTGGCCGCTGGCCGCCGCTGGCCGCCGCTGGCCGCCGCTGGCCGTGCGGCGGGGTGCCGGAGCCGCGCCGCTCGCACCATTACACGCGCCGCGGACGCAATTACTGAAAAATGATGCTCATTCGTCTCGAAAGGCAATCGGAACTGATGATGTCATTTTTAAAGTGTGAAATTAACGACGACGCGGCGGGGGGAGGGATAGGCGGGCGGACATGGCGGGCACTGACAGCCTGCTGCAAGGCGCTGCAACGACACCAAGCCCCACGTAAACAAGGACCCGGGGAAAGAGTTAATATCACTACCAGCTCGCGGCGTGCACTCGGGGACTGTCGGACTGTCACCGAAAACTGGGAGCCGGTGGCGGGCTGGGCCCTGCAGCCGGACCAGGGACCGCGGCGGGACGCTGACGCCACGCCGCCTGGGAAATAGCGTCACGTACAGGCTTCCCTTCCCATTCCCGTTTTGCCGTGTATCCCAATCGCGGCGGCGGCCGGCGGCGGCATATCCTCCTCCGCCCACCAACGCCGATGTCCGCTGTGTGTGAGTGTGCGTGTTATTTCTCTTATAGAGGCTGGAGAGGCAACCGGTTTGCCGGTGTGCGGAGGGACACCAGAGGGACACATGCTCAGAGCGCGCGGCCCGCGTAGCCGTGCGCAGCAGTGCGCAGCAGTGCGTAGCAGTGCGTAGCAGTGCGTAGCAGACGACGTGCGACTGCGTCCTGACTGTTCTGCGCGGCGGCGGCGGTCGCGACACGGCGGCACGCTGTGCAGATATTTGCGAGATTGCCTATTCGCAGTGGGGCGTGCGCATATGGGTGCGTATAGCGTCGGCCCGGCCCGGCCCCGCCACGCACCACATCACGGGCGCTACGCCGGCCGCGCCGCCTGCAGCCAACTGTCTTGAATGAAGTGGCGCCGGAATGGTCCCGCTGCTGCTAGTGCTGCTAGCAGGAGCCCCTGGCGGCGTGAAATAGGGTCAGTACGCGTAAGAAGGAAGGAAAAGAATCTCTGCTACCCCGGCAGTGCTTGAACCCGCGACCCCCGGCGAGGCCCGGCGCGGCCCCGTCCCCGCGCGATACGCGATGCACCTAGACGTATTAGGTTATCATTATTTTTATCCCCCTGCCTGCCGGGCCCGCCGGCCCCGCCGGGCCTAGCTCGGCTCTCTCCATTTACACACGCGAGGATGTAGTGTTTGATTGGTGGCGTGCGAAGATGACGGCGATCAATTACCGCTGGCGGGGCGGGGCGGGGGCCTCGGCTTGGCTTGCTTGGCTTCGGCTTCTCCGGGCGCACCGGCGTCAATCTGAGGGAGGACGGCGGCGGCGCGGCGCAGCGCGACAGCGCGGCCGGGGCGGGGCGGGGCGGGGACCTCTGGGCGCCACTAATTAGCGGGAACACTACGCGTCGCGTGATGGCGTGTTTACATCCCTCTTCCGTCTCCGTCGCTCTCGCACGGTGAGCTGACGGCGCGGCCGGGCGCGGCCCTGGAGCACCTCGCATCCAAAGCACCACTTGGCACCCCATATCCTGCTATCTGCCGCATTCGGCGGCACGGTCCCGCTCCGTCCCGGTCCGTCCCCGGGGACAGCCGCGGGGACGCCGATGATGTCCTCCGCCCGGATCATCACATCAGTCTCCCTGTCTGCCCGCGCTCCCCCGGGACACCCTTGTGTTGTGGTCGGAGCGCCGGCGGCGGACGCCAGCGGACACTCCCCGGCCGCGGCAGAGGACGAGGCCGTGGTGTTGGAGTGCCGCCAGCGCCGGCAGGACGGCAGGACCGGCAGCACTCCCTGCCCTGTGTGTTGTCGCGGGTGTCTGTTGGTCGGTTGTCGTGGGACCACGTGTTGGCACAGTGGTCCGCAGCCGCTGAACACACCGCGCGGCCAGGACACAGCCGCTGGCCGGTGGCGAACGCGGACACCGCGGACACATGCGTCCAGCTCACTCACCTTCACATGTGAACTGTCCGTAGTGCTTCCCGCTGGACTTGTCCCCGCACACGATGCACTCAATGTTCTGGTTCTTGTCGTTGCTCTGCGAGGAGCCGCCGCTCTGCGTCGAGTTGGCCTGCGAGCCGGGCGTCGTGCTCTGCTGCAGCTCGCGCGCCCCCGCCGAGTGCACGACGAGGGACGAGCCCAGGTTGGTGATGTCGTCCGTGGACGGCGGGGTGACGCAGGGCGTCGTGATGCCGGACAGCCCCGGGTGGGAGCTGACATGGCCGAGCATGGCGCTGGGGTCCCGCCATGCAGAGGCTGGGGGGCCGACCAGCGCCATGCCCCTGGAGAAGCCCAGATCCAACGTGGTGTGGCCGTGGCCCGCGTCCTGCTGCAGGTGCTGACCGAGCCCCCCGGGTAGTCCTCCGGGCAGCCCTCCCGACAGCCCCCCGGGCAGGGGCACCGGCGAGTTGAGCCCCTGGCCGTGGCCGAGGCCCTGGCCTAGGCCCTGGCTAAGCCCCTGGCTCGGGGGCGGGTGCGCTAGAGGCAGGATAATGGTGGCGCTGGGGGGCGGGCTGGACCCGCGTCACGGTGCACAAACACTGCACGGCCTTAACACATCACTCAACACCACTCAAACACTTCCACTTGACAAGATTTTTGCCTTGGATCACTTTCACTTGCACTTTATGACGAACACAGTGCACGCGTCCTCGTCGACGACATTCGGGGTCCTCGAGCGGCACGCGGGACGTGCGCCGGGGCGTGCGCCGGTGACACACGCGGCCGGGCGGCTGCACGGCTCGCGAACGCCCTTCGTCCCCGCGCGGGGCGGCACAGGCCTCGCTGGGCACAGGCCTTGCTGGCCCTTACCGCCAGGTCAGCGCGACCAACAACAACAAAAAGACGGCGGGCACGACGAGCGCGGCGCGCACAACACACACACACGGTCCGGCAACGACTGCGCGCCACCTCGGCCTGAACCCTGACTCCCTGACACCGACCCATGCCCCTCCCCGTCCTCCTCCGAGACCTTTCCCCCACCCTTGCCACCCGGGACCCGTCGGGACGGGACCCGACCGAACCGGGACCAAGCCGGGACCCCAGCCCGCAGCCCGGCACGGCGGCTCGGCCAGGCGCGGCGCAGCGCAGCGCGGAGCGGAGCTGAGAGTCGGCGAGGCAGCGAGCCAGGCTGGCGGCGGCGGCGGCGCGGCGAAGCTAGGACCCAGACACGGCTGCGGGCTGCGGCCGGGCGCAGCGTAGACCGAGCCTAGCCGAGCCACGGGACGGGACGGGCCTAGGGGCCCACGGCCACGGGCCCCACGCCGCACCAGCTGTACGGGGCCGAGGCGCAGGGCACAGCCCAGCCGAGCCGGGCCGAGCCGAGCCGAGCCGAGCGGAGCCCGGCATGCCATGAGGGGTCCTGCCTGGGGCCCAAGGGCAGGGCAGGGCAGGCCCCAGGGCAGGCCAGGCCGGGCCCCGGGGTGCCGTGCTGGGGACGGCACAGCCAGGCACAGCCAGGCACAGCGCAGCGGTGGAGGGGCATGGGGGCGCGGCAGTTGGCCTGCGCGAGGCCCCCGCCGGGCCCCCGCTGGGCCCCCGCCGGCCCCTGTGCCATGTGCCGCCCACAGGGCCGTGACTCCCGCCCTCATTGGCTCCGTGTCACCCCGGGTGGGGGGAGCCCGCGGAGCCTCGCGGAGCCTCGGGCCTGGAGGGGAGGGGAGGCAGCGTCTGGCAGCGGCCGCGGCCTCAATGTTTGTGGCGGCGGCCGCCGGGGGCGCCACCGGTTCGCATCTCCGGACGCCGACTCGACGCCGACGCCCGACCGACGCCGACGCCGGCAGTCGAGTGGAGCTTTCGCCGTCGGCAGGACGATGTAGGGCTTGTGCCGGCGTCCGGGCGGATGCAGCTGGATGCGTGGCGTCTGCAAGCTCGTAGGACACACGTGGGGCATTCTCGCCGCATGGCCATTCATTCATTTATTCAGTCATTCGTTCATTCATTCATGTGTGCATGCATTCGTTCGTTCATTCGGCCGCGGCCGTATTGATGCATTTATTTGTCGTTCAATTACTCACTTATTTCGTTCGGTCGTCAAAGATCTAACTCCTTCGGTATGAAAAAATGCAGCATCAGCTCTACTGCTGTCAGCCTAGCCTAGCACCCTCATGACATGAATTTCGCACAGATAACCTCCCCACCCCGCAGGGCACAGGGCAAAGATGCAAATTAAGCCTCCTCACCCCAGGCCGAGCACATGCATGAATCAGAACGGGCAAGGCGGGCTATCTTGATCCTCTGTGTTTCTGGATTAGGTTAGGCTTCTGCTGTAGGGGTCGCCCTGTCGGGTAGGTCCGGGTTGGAAACCTGCACGTGATATTTTCCCTAGATTCAAGCTGATAAATTTGGCGAACATGTCATTTTAATCTTTTTGGTTTCTCGGCCCGAACTCAAATCTTGGAGACATAGTACCGCCGAGAGGATTGAGGGTGTTGGTTTTGACATTCACTCAGAATCACACAACCAAAGGAGTCTAATGTCTCCATTCGGGGCCACGAGTTTGCGGGCGATAAGAGCGACATGACGAAATATGTAAAACTCGTAGAAAGTGACTTGAAACGAACGACAGAACATCCCACAAGCCTCTGCAACCCCCTTTACATGCTATTCGCACCAGTGGCAGTGGGTGTGATAGGAGGGGGCATCACGTGGACAGGCTGGCGGAGCCGCGCTATCACGCTGCCCTTGATCACCGCGAAAACAGCCGAACAGCACATTTGTATCACTTCCGGCTGCGGGGTAAGAGGCCGTGCACGTGATGGAAAACGCTGGCCTTTACACGGCAGCGAAACAGAATTTCGAGAGGAGGAAGTGGGTCAAAGTTGAAAAGAAGACATAATTTGTGCCAGTTTGACCTACATTCTAGACAGCTTCGATCTGATCTCTGCAGTGAATCAAATTGTAATCAGTGTTGTGTTGTTCGAATTGTTTTTAGGGTCCGTGTAAGATGCAGTATTTTGCGGAAGATTTGCTAAAGTCTTTACATCTGGCGCACAGACAGCGTCGGTTAAAGGTCGAACTGAATCGAACTCGAAGACAACAGATGAAAACAAGGAAAGAGAGATTTAGATTTCGAGAGGAAAGGGAGAATAGGGGGAGTTGGAGACATGTCATTGCCATGCATGAGAGAGAGAGAGAGAGAGAGAGAGAGAGAGAGAGAGAGAGAGAGAGAGAGAGAGAGAGAGAGAGAGAGAGAGAGAGAGAGAGAGAGAGAGAGAGAGAGAGAGAGAGAGAGAGAGAGAGAGCGCAGCAAAAGACGCACATGCCTTTTGTTATCCCAACAAGGGGTCAAGACGCACCTTTTGTTTTGTATCGGAGGAAGTCAAAGACCGTGACATCATATGGACTCGAAACCATCGTCCGCTTGACCCTCCGCGGTCCCCCGCCGCCCCGCCGCCCCGCCGACCCCCGCCTGACCCGACCCGCTGTCCAGCCGAGCTTGACCATCATCAGCAAGTGTCCAGCGCGGGCCGCACAGGTATCCCCTGCCCAGCAGCGTTTCCTCGTCGTGGGAAAGACGCGCTTATTGATTGAAGACCCTCGCCGGGACCGCGGCCTGCGGTGTCCGGCCGGGACCATAGCCGGGACGGTACGCGGCCGTGCGCTTTCTTATGCAGGCCACTGTCCACGTCCGTGACGTATGCAGACGCAGTCATAAGTCTTCCGGGGTGCGCAGCGCTCCGTGGGGGACGGGACGCCGACCGACGCCTTGGAAGCAGACGCTTCGGCCGTCGCAATAATTATGCAGCGGAAACAGCGGGGACAATGCGCTGCCTGGCCGCACGGCCGCCGTTCTACCTTCGGAATGCGACATCTCACTCTGTAGCTTCTGAGGCGTCGTCCAATGCGTCGTACGTGCGAATTTCCGCGAACAGCGGCGCCCAGCGCCTGCGACTGCCGGGGTAGGCCAGCCCGCACGACACGCATGCATGTAGAAGTCATCGATTGCCTACCCAGCAGGCGCCACGTGTGCTCAGACTGGCCAAAACCTCGGAAGCGTTCAAAATCCCGCGCGACCAATTGGAAACCTTGCATCCCGCCGTGTGAGAGTGGTGGCCGAAGGGCCTGCACTTTCCACAGTGAATCATCGGAATCTGTACCAGGGAACGGGCAAAATTAATTTGGAAAGGTCTCTTGAATGTTTTGATGTCATTACGAAAGTGGGAAAAAAATCCTCTCGTCATTTTCTTTTTACCTTCAGGAAGCACGGAGCCAGGTATAGATGGTGCCCGCGGCGGAAACGATTAGGAGGTCGAGGGACACGGCGGCAGTGACCCGGTGCCTGCGGCCCGGGGGTCGGCGGGTGACGTGACCAGTGTCCACTCCACATCACACGCGATGACGAATGGGCCGCGCAGACTCGGCGGCCAAAAGACAAAAGGCGGACCAGCCAGACCCGCCTGAGCCCGGTGCAGGTCCCCCTCAGCGAGCTCCCCGCCGCAGGGATCGGCTTTTTGGAGGGCAATTAAAGACTCATTACGAGGCGCACAGAGGTTAGAGCGTGGCATACGGGGGTGGGCTGGAGTTCGGCGGGCAGCAGAGTGCGCGCTAACCAAGAGAACAACTGCTGAAGTCGAAGATCGGGTGCTGATATTTTGTGGGATTGTGAGAAAAAGAGGGACGTCGTAGACCGCGGTGACCGGGAGGAGACTGGCGTTCGCCTGGAGGGTAGCCAGTCCCGTTAGGCAGTTTTGCCGTGCATGGTTGCCTATCTCGAGTCCAACAGGGTGCATGTGCTGGGAGCGGAACGAAGAGTTGGCCATTTTTGTGACAGTGTGGCGTACGGCGATGTGACACTGCGGGCGCGGAGAATGGACGCCTGGCCTGCCCCCGCGGCCCCTATTGCCCCCCTGCCCCTCGCTGCCCCCTCCCTCGGCGATGGGGGCGTGGCCTGTGCGCCGCCGCTGCGCCGCTCCGCCACGCCGCCCGGGCGCCGCAGGTCCCACAGGCCAGGCGGGGCCAGGCGGGGCCAGGCGGGCCACGAGGTGGGGCGAGGCCGTACGGCCCGCGACACCCCGACGTCCTTCATTGGCTCCGCCCCGCTCCGCCCCCGCTCCGCCCCCGCCCCCGCTCCGCCCCCGCTCCGCCCCCGCTCCGCCCCCGTCCCGCCCCCGACCCGCCCTCGGCCAAGCTACCCCCGAGGCAGGGAGTGGAGATCAGCTATGCCGCCATCGGCCGCCATGGGGCGGGGGCACCCAAGTTGCTGATAGGGGTGCTTGTCTTCATCGGTGAGCGGCCTCGTCCGAGGGCCGTGACAGGGTCCTCGTGGGGAAGAAAGTCACTCTTGCTGAACGAAGGAGGGCTCCTCTAAAGGGATCTCTCCCCGCGAGAAAGCGGCGGCGGCAAGCTCGACCGAAACTTGGCGGGGTGGAAAATTTCGCACCGTTGATTCCATCTCTGCTCGCGGCGAATTATATACCTCTGCGCTTGATGGGTACGGCGACAACTCAAACAGTCAAACTTTTTTGGTGAAAATAATAAGTGGGCTGGGGCTGCGTACAGTCGTTTCACAGGGAGAAGGCGCAGCACAGAAGCTTGTCTCCCCGGGCGGCGTGGGACGGCGTAGGATATATGCCTGACATGAGGAGGGTCTGGAGGGCCGAGCCGGGCCGGGCCGGCTGATTGGCCGAAGCAATCGAGCAGCCAGCAATCAAATATCCAATATGTGTGGCGAGGACTGTGCCCGGCCCGGCGGCCTCCTCCGGGCCTCCTCCAGGTCGCCTCCCGGCCTCCTCCACTTCCTCACCCTTGCTCACATGACACTTGGGTCACTCGCCCACACACGCTCCCACGACCCGACCCCGGGGCAGCCGCACGACTACCTGGAGAGCGAACGCACCGAAACGAGCGAAAAGAAATCGGACGAATGTGTGTCGCGGCGTAGATCGCGGCTGGGCCTGCAGGACCTGCCCGCCGAGACGCCCCGCGAGTGCCTCCCGTTCGCCGGGACGTGCCGGCCGCTGCCACACTCAGATGACGGATAGGGTTGCGGCGGCCGCATCGGTGGACGCAGCTGATGCATATTTCAATCGACACCCACTGACCACCACGCGCCTGCACCGGCCGGCCGTGCGTGGCGGGGTGTGTATAGGGTCCCGATAGGGTCAGTCCCGCACTCTATCAATCCGGGCTGTCCGGAAGGGGACCGGCGGGGGCCGATACGGGCCGACGAGGGTTATTATCGGGAGTGGGCCGCAGAGATGGGCCCCTAGCCGAATCTGCAGGAAAAGGCAAGGAATTGTTAAACGCCGCAGCACACAGAGATTTTCTCGAAGCTCGCACAACAGAGAAATCATATTGTTATAAACATTTCCCTGCAATGCGAGAGTGTCTGGGCTTGTCTGACAGCCGAAGGAAGTAGTAAAGGAATAATCTTCGCAGACGTAAGTTACCTCAAAGGGAAAGAGGGAAGGAAGCCCCTCCGTACGGCGCTGACGTCTTAGGAAGTCCCTCAAATGTCCGTGGTGACGGTGTCGGCGCGGCTGGCGGCGACCTCGGTCTCTCCTTATGCTGGTGAAGACTGTCAACGTCAATACGTTCGGTTTGTCCCCTAAGTAACCGAACGGACGAAAGAAAGAACGAACTAACGAATGAATGAATGAAAACTAAATAAATGGGTGGATGAAAAATAAATAAATGGTTGGATGAAAAATAAATGAATGGGTGGATGAAAAATGAATAAATGGGTGCCTGAAATATGAATAAAAAATGAAAGAATGGATGGATGAAAAATGAATGAATAAATGAATGAACAAATGAATAAATGAATGAATGAATAAACGGATAAGTGAATGAATGTTATTTTTAGATCCTGATGCGGAGCCTTGCCTCTAAATATATGACGGGCGCCCTCTGAACCGCAGAGCTAACTGGGCTGCCGGAGCCCACAAAGCTTCTCACTGCCCACTGCAAGCAGCAGGCTGTGTGGTATACATTGGCCTCCATTGCTGAACGGACTTGTGGTGAAGTAGTATGGCGACCACACGGGCGTAATTAGAAGCAAGCCATATATCTCGTTCTTGTTTGCTTTTCGCCTGCTCAGCATACACGGCCCGGTGCAGGAGAGAACTGCCAAAATCACTGCCAAAAAAATTGCTACTGTAATGTTCACGAAAATCTCATCATTTGCCTGAGTGTGTTTTTACGTGTTGGCGCAGCGACCACTCTATGCCTTCTGCTGGCGACGCATCCCGCCTCAGCGGCCCGAGATGGTCCACGTCATAACGTGGCTAACCTCCCGCACACAAGTGCCATACAGACTCCCCCAAGTGCCTGCTGCCGCCGAGGCAGTAGCTCTGCGCGTTTCCAGACCACTGGACATCGCGCCTCGACGTAGTGACAGGAGAGCGAGAGGGTGGAGGGAGAGGAAGGGGAGAGAAGGGCCTCCAGAGGGGGACGCACAGAGCTAGGCTCGGTTTCATGGCCTTCCGCCTCATTGCGAGCAACATAATCTGGTCCGCGGTCTTCAATCAGTCATTCCCCCACTGTGATTCCCCTTCTCCTCAGCTCCTGAGCGCGTTCGTCCCTGAAGCATTCTGCCGGACGGGATCCCATTTTAACCTGTGACTGCTGATTAGCGCCTTCAGCACAATTACTCGCAAGCATCAGGGCCTTGTTGCAAAGAAGGGAGCCAGCGAGGGTGGGCGGGATTGGTGAGGGGCGGAGCGTGATGAACACCTCTCCTAACAAGAACTTTCACGGCGCGGAAAATATCGCGGATAATTAACTTCAAGGGAGATTTGTATCGTGTCGTCGATTTGCGTCGAAAGGCCAAAGCGCATGCATGGCACGACGAAGGGACGAAGGGGGAACCTCTTAGCCTCTTTGCAATTCCGAGACGCACCGCCAGGGAGTATTTTTAGAACCATCAATGCGCTGAGCAGCCGTGCCCCGCTAACGGGGAGGTTCGAACGCCGAAAGAGACGTGTCCTAAAGAGAGACAGCGCCCAGACAGCGCAGCGCTGCTTAGGCGGCATCGAAAGGGGTTATTCACCCCTCTACCCTTGCCAAAAATCGAAAAATTTCTTTAGGTGTTGGTTGTAAAGTGTGTTAAGTCAAAGTACGACACTTTTAGCTGTGATGAATATATCACACGTGGAGCTGTGATACGCTTCATCACACGTGGAGCTGTGATACGCCTCACCACACGTGCAGCTTTATCATAGCTTCGCGCGTGGTAACAGTTGTCTCTTATCACAGCTGAACATGTTAGATTTATCACAGTTGGAATTCGGAAAAATTGAAAGAACTTCGATTATTCGTGCACTGGACGAGTGATAATGGAAACGTTTGGCATGCGAGAAGTCCTCGCAGAATATCGAAATAATGCATGGGATTCTTGAAGACGGCAGTCTTTTCTTATTATTTCGGTATCAGACCCCAGGCGAACCGTATAAGCGATAATCCCTACCTGATGAGACGATTACGCAAGAGCTCGGACAATGTTTGGCTCGCATTATATTAGCAGCTCGGCGACCTTCGCTGCCTCATTTCCCTCTGCCCCGCTATCATCTGGTTTCGGATTTTGCCGTACCACCGAAAGATAAGAATGGCCACGCATTCACTGCGCTTGATCCCTCCGGACAAAAGGGAAAAAGGAAAAAAAAGGCACCTCAAGTCCTGTCTCCTCCCTTGCCTTGCCCTTCACTGTCCATCTTGCCCCTCGCGGACATCCATTTCATGCCGAAAGGCTAATCGCTGCTAAAATCTTCCGCCATTTTTATCCCCCCTGCCGCGCGCGCGCTGCCCAACCAACAACTGCTTTTAATTCCGACGTGTAATATAAGCGAAGTGCCAATTCCACGTCCTAGAGACCAGGAAACTGGCAAACGTGGTTTTCGATGCAAAAGACGCATGAAAAAACTATTTATACCCTGTGCTTCACGACGATTGGAATTGTGCAGCAATTGCGGGATGCGCACAAAATCATACAATAAATGGGCCTCCTTTGACATTTAGAAAAGTATAGGTTTTATTTCTCTAATTCCTCCAACGAACTACACTTATCGCGACATGTTTGGCCACATACATAAACGCTGACACCAACAGCGCCTCAGGAGTGGCGCGACACGCGTCAGTGTGCATGATGACGAACTTTGCGGTTATATCTTAATTAAAAGTAAGCAAGCAAATAGCGGAAAGGGGATGAGAGACGGCACAGCACACGTACACACACAGAGCGGACAAAAGCATCGAGAAAGAAAGCGACCGGGGGTGGTGGGGGGAAGTCATTGGCGGCAGCAGGGGCACACGCGTCTGGGCGCTCACCCTTTGAAGCTTTTCATCGCTATGGCTCGTCTCCTCTCGGACGCCCAGTGCCGTGCCAGGCCGTGCCAGGCCGTGGCCATGCAGAGCGCGCGGGGCATTTCTTTTTTCCTGTTTCAATCCGCTTTTTCCTTCTGCGCCATCCGCGTCCGCCCGTCCACCCCATCCCTCCCTCTCTGCTTTTGTCTCTTTTGGTTTCACTTTCGTTCTGGTCATCCCCGAGTGACTTGCGCAGCGGAGGCCTGCGCGCGGTTTAATCAGTGGCAGATTACAGAGAGCCACCTGCTAGAGCCGCGGGGGCCCGGAGGCCGGGAGCGGGGCGCCGAGAGCGGGGAGGCGGGGGTTGGCACAGTAAGCACACAGAGGGTCCCGCATCTTACGAGGGTGAGCAGCAGCGGCTCCCCGCTGCGGTGGTCAAACAGCGGCAGTGCGAGCACTGCAACCGGTAGAGGATGTTGCGGCCCGCTGCACTGTGTATCATACCACGGGTAAGAGACACAAAGTGTCCCTCAAGTAAGTCATGCACACTGTCCCGTATGAATCATTAGATGAACCGGACAGGGAGGGCAGCTTGCTGTTGGTGATGAGGTCCGCAGGGGCCTTGTGAACTACCATCGACCATCCGCGTCTGCGAAGCGTCAGCCCGAGTGATCAACGCACGCTACGTATGTACCTCGACAAGTGAGGAGTCCCCCCCCCTTCCCCTCCTCTTCCTCTCCCTCCCTCCCTGTCTACATCGCTCTGTCTCGTGGGCCTCAGAGGGATCGTGTTTCCCATTAGTGCGTTCTCTAATCACCCTACCGCAAATAAAAAGGACCAGTGTGCGTGTAGGTGAAAGGGAAGAGGAAGGGTGGTGGGGAAGGAGAGAGGGCTGCAAATTGCAAACTGTCCTTCCCCTGAATCAGAGCTACCAGCGGACAAACCTCTGTCGAATGCTTCAACGCGAGTTCCTCACCTCAAATCTGAACCCGTGTGCAAATCTCTGACTCGCCGAATTCATCCACTTCCTGCGCGTTTAGCTCAGCCACTCGCTGTCACAGTATCGAGAGTATCGAGGCACATCGGGCGAGACGGGCATTCATTCCGTTCGATTAGCGCCAATCAGTAGCGAGTCGTGAGCAAGTAAGTGGCCGACGACACGCATGCATCTCACCACCGCAGCCGTCGATATACACGTCCCAGCCGGGCCCAGCTGCATATGCGGGGCCGCGTGCGGGATCCTACTTCCGAAGCTATTCACTGAGTTTGCAATGCATCATGCAAAACTTTGCAAATGTTCGTCACAAATTTTTTTAAGACAGTCATCTCAAAGTTTTGTGACGATCATTACTAATTATTGTTGTGACCATCACTTTTTTTTATTTTTCATCACTGTTCATTGCAGCGTTCTAAACGTCACAAAATGTTGTGATGAACATTGTAAAATCGAAATCAGTGTAGTGCTCCTCGCCTAATAATGTGTTGCTGTGTTCAAAGCAGGTGTCTGGAAAATAATAATAATCCAATATCCGTGGTATGGGGACAAATTTTTTAAATCCAAACCGCCATGCACTGCTGAAGACTCAAAATATGCAATTGTGTCGTTGGTGCAAACACGTCTACACAATTCAAGGACGGTAGACAGCGTGACCGAGGGGTCAGAGAATCGCAAGTCTGTCATCTGCAATTTAATGGGGCGCCGTCCTATCTGATAGCGAAGACACGTGATTGTTATTGCGCCTGTCTTGTAACACTTGTAACACTTATTCGGCGACGGTGACCGCTAAAATAGTGACAATTTTGCGATGATGGTGAATGTGTAAATGGTAAAGGATGAAAATAATGCAACTGGTATAGTGTGTGTTTCTGTAAAAATCCAGAGGGGAAAATAATGATATTAATCGCATGGAGCCGCATTGTCTGACGCAGCCGATTTAGTTCAGAGTCACTGCGCGTCGGGATTCCATGACCTACCCTGGCGAGGCAGAAGGGGCACAACATGTTCGAGAAGGGGGCAGGCCGGCGGACAACCCGGGGGTCGGGGGCACCCGAACACGGCTAAGCGCGTCCCATAACAAGGGTCAATAGATGGCCTGGTCAAAAGTTCACAACAAAGCAAATTGACGCGGTCAGTGGCGTTTAATAATGCCCAAACAACAGTGACCGCAATCGTAACAAAAGGAAAAGAAAGAGAATCCCTGCCGCGACCACAGCGAGGCAGGGATACACCCCTCCTGGTCTAGTTGACGGGGAGGAGATATCTCGCTCCTTATCCCTCCAATCGTACATTTGGATATCGCTCCTCTTCCCTCCTACTCTCTTTCCCTTTTGCCGAAGCATGACCGCATCTTAATTATGGTCACGGTTCATAATCCAGGAAGAAAAAGACGACGACGAAGAAGCTCGCCGCATGGGAAAAGCAGGGTGCGTGTGTGCGTGCATGTGCGTGTGTTGCGTGTTTGTGTGCGTCAGTGTCCCCAAGAGATTTCCGAGATTCTGCCAAAGTTTTATGTGTGCGGTTCTGGCGGATGTGTTGTCGTCCCGCTTGATCGCCCCCAGTGTTCGCGGGGAAACCGGAGACGCGGGCGATGCTAACTCGACGATACCCTCGGCGTGGACGCTGTCCACGGTGACACGCCACATTAAGGGCCGTCCGTAAATCATGAAAACGGCCGCCTAGAAGCAACCGTCGTTGGTTCTCCATTCATATTCATTTTAATAAACGTGTTAACAGTGTTCTGGCGTAAAGGGGGGGGGGGCTTCAGGGTTACAAATGCCCTGATTTATTTGACATATCTCACGGTTTTCACGACACCTCTCTGCGCTGTGCTCTCTGTCTTGGTACCGATCTCACCGCTTCATGGACGGTCCCTGATCGGTTTGATTCGTCACTGCCGCCGCTGCGTCATAAGCTATATCGCCGCCTCATTTATTTCCGTACCAGATCTTTGATTTCATAACAAACCTTAACACAGAACAATGTGAAAAAATAATTTCGAATTTATGTCAGTGTTGAGAGACAAAGTGATTACCCCGTGCGCGAATTTTCCCGCTATGCCAAAGCTCCGTGCGTTTCACGGCCCTACTGACGCGCAGGCAAAGGCGGGGAGTTGGCAGCGTCTCATCTCTGGCCACGGTGGACCGAACGGCGCGCGAAGAACGCTCAAAATGTACCTGCCCCAGGTGAGGCTCGAACTCACAACCCCGGCATGGCTCACGACTTACTGTCTATAAGTACCGTGCGCTAACCGATTGCGCCACTGGGGCGGCAGCCATCGGACGCGCTCAATTGCGGTCTGGTTGCCGAGCGCGCTCGGCTGCCGCTCGGACGTGCTCGGCTCGTAGGCGAGGGGGCGAGGGGGGAGGGGGCGAGGAGTGGCAGCGGCGGAAGGAGAGGGGGGACTTGGCGGGAACTCCCAGCTGCCGCGCGTCACGGCGCAGGATGCCCCCCCCCCCCCCCTCCCACACCACCCGCCCCTGCCCTGCCTGCCCGCCTTGGCCCGCCTGGCCTGCAGCGGCAGCAGTCGAGCGGTCGATCTCGACTGGCTGGGCTCGCCGCGGCCCGGTACTCCTTGAGTCTCCGGCGCGCAATGCAACGCAAATTCAAAAAGGCGCAACGTTGTATCGTGTTGGTCTTGTAGGGGAACCGTTCACATACCACGTGACTGAGTCATTGGAATCATTTGATTCCGATTAGCTTTCTTAAGGAAATTAGGTTGGGAACCGCCTCTAGAAATCGACCAACCGGGCTCGGAGTCTGTACCATTGATTGTTTCCTCCCAGAACCGTAACTCCGCGGCCCAGTATAAGAAAAAAAAAAAACCCAGTCCGGTAAATGTCACGTGTTTTGCGGATGATCCCTACGACGCATCGCCCACAATCCCCCTTCCGTTCCCCTTTCTCTTTCTCCGCCTGTCGAATCGAAGCTATCGTGTTTTCGAACGTAATGTAGTCATTGATCGGAGAGCAAAGGTTAATGCGACCGTCAATCTCGGAACGGAGGCTGCCATGTAAACACATCGGTACGCTACCGCCGCGTCACGCCGCGCCGTCCCCAGCTACGCCGCGCCACTCTTCTTCAGGGTGGCCAACTTACTGCCCCCGCTGGCCGCTGGCAGCCGCTGGCCGCACGGGTCGTGACTCTGATCACCTTCCCGGCCACTACCGGTCCGGCGGTGCGGTGCAGTTAGGGGGCAATCGGCCGAGGTAATTTTTGGAACGGGGCCAAACGGGTTTCCCAGTGTCCGCTCCTGCAACCACATAGATTAACGCTTGTTGCTTATTGTAAGGGCAGTGGATAAAGGCACCTGCTTCCGACGTGGAATTGAGCAGTTTCGTCTGCTTCTAGACTCGACCGCACTCCGGCTGGTAGGCAACCCCACCGAGCCTCACCGCGGCACACATCCTCTAAATGCCGGACGAGGGGCCCTCTAATGGCCAATTTGTACCGCTCTACCTCGAGATGGTCTTTGCGCCGCTCTTTGACGGCCAAGTGTTTTTTAATTGCCGTCATCACGGCGGTGAGCGCGCCTCTCATGGCTGCCGGCCGGCACGCTCCGTGTGTCGTCTGCTTGGGAAAACATGACGACATGCAATCAGAAAAACACAGATTCACATACACGTTCGCCACATCCTTACTTTCATCTCGACACCTCGACTTTCGCGATTGCTTTGTACGTCGTAAATACCCAACGCATTTTCACTCACCTCTGTGTATCTGACTCCTACGCACGAGCAAGCTGGTTCGCAACGTATACTTTCAGTTTCACTTTCGATATTAATCTTTGGACCTAATCTCCAGCAGTCACAGAGAGAAACAAGAAGCGAAGGGCAGCAAATGGGGGAAGCGAGCGGAGGGGTGGCAAGTCGGGAGCATTGTTTTTCTGCTGTTTATGAAAT
Source organism: Odontothrips loti (assembly GCA_038380765.1). Taxonomy (NCBI): domain Eukaryota; kingdom Metazoa; phylum Arthropoda; class Insecta; order Thysanoptera; family Thripidae; genus Odontothrips; species Odontothrips loti. The sequence continues at coordinate 10,308,080 of CM076243.1, read as the reverse complement.
TAAGGTCTCGTCATTATAAAAAAGATTCACACCGTAAAAAAAAGTAGGACTGAATCATTTGAAGATCATTTCTGGACTGGGATTGTCCTCTCCCCACTCTCTGCCTTATCACTTGAAGGGTCGGAGTTTTTTTCTGCTTTTTTATAATTTTCTCTCTCGAGGCTAATTATGTTCTCGTCGAAATGAAGCACTTGACGGACTGCTGAAGTAACAGTGAGTCCAAGTCCTGGTTGGGACGTGCCGAATGATTTTTTTTTCTAGTGTTAAAAAGTTTGCTGAAAATTTTTGCGACATAGTCAGTATAGAGGTATGAAGTATGAAACCACAAAATTCTGAATGAAACAAATGAATCGAAGATGCTGGATTTGACAAAGTCTTATCATAGTCCTTCACTGAAAAGCATTATCACACTGCCATTCATGCGGGTATTTAATCAATCGTTAATCATGCGTTAATGTGTCGTTTGCGCTTCGACTTTTTATTGCTTGTGTCAGCTGCCCGGGTTCAGCCCCTCCTGAGTCGTGTTCTGTGTCAGCTGCAGGGGAGAAGACGGAGAAGACGTTATATGAGAAGACACCGCAAGCAGCTCGGAGAAACGCCTTTCAACAGGGAATTAGAAAATTGTCATTAATGATAGTTCCTATACGCGATACGCAAGATTAATGCTCCAAAAGCACAACGTATATCCCTGTCACATTATGGTACTTCTGGAGACAAGAAATTTCGTGTTTCGACGAGTTTTGCTTTAAAAGTTTATTCTGCGAAAAGATGTAGAACCGGTAACGGAACGGGGTGTGCCGGTCAGACGGACCCCCCGGCCCGGCACCCGGCAGCACTGCAGCGGCAGCCGGCGGCAGCCCCCTGAACCGCGACGGTCCGGTCAGCGATCAGTGGCGCGGCTGGTCAGTGCTAATGATTGCTGCCCTTCCATTCGGGCATTCATTCATTCGCTCGCCCCGAAACCTGACGCCCGTCTATTCTGTTTGATCCGGATACTTTCCCACGAGGTAAACACAGCTGAGCCAACCCGAGGCGTATTGTGCATTTTCGCTGTCGTGTTGGCACCTCGTTATTCCGGTAAACGAGTTGCGGCTCGCATGGCGGTGCGGATGATCGATGACCGAGTGGTCCCCGATCAATGCGGATGGCATTTGAACACGGAGCCGTTCGAAGTTATACGATGCTGCAGCAAACAGCGCTCGGCCATATAACACGGCCGGCAAATCGCCGTGAATAATGTGTCAAGGCCCCTCCTCGTTTTTTCTTCATGCGCGCGCTTCGTTGTTTTCCTCTCCTACTTGAGCCGACGCGGTTGACAACCACTTTGCGACGGCGGCTGCCCTCGTGCGGCTGAAGCGCCGCTGAAAGCGAGACGGGAGGCGGCACGCCGTGAGCTGTGAGGCGCCGTCATCTTTTCCCTCAACTTTGCTCCACTTCCCGTGTCGCGGATGGCGCCAAAGAATAATGCATGAAGATTGGCCCGTTAATAAATAATTTATCATCCCGGCGATGACAGCAGGAGGGTTGGCGGTGCCGCCCGCGCAGCCCGCGCAGCTCCAGGTGTGACGCGGGTCGTGGAGGCTGGGCGCGGGCCGAGGCCAGGCTAGGGTCCGGGCCGCCCCATCAAACGCCCGCATAGAATGAACCAGGCCCGGCATCCCTAAAAAAAACAACTTGGCTTGTATGCGTCCTATTTGCTCAGTTTCGTTCGCGGCCTGAACCTTCGAGGGGTGCCGCGACCGTGAACGGCAATGACACACTGGAAAGTTGTGCGCGCGCACGTTGCCGACGGATATTTTGTTCCGGCGCGTCATTGGGCTGTGAAACGCGAAACCACACGGCGGCAGCATGGCAGCAGCATGGCAGCAGCAGCAGCAGCAGCAGCAGCAGCAGCAGCAGCAGCAGCAGCAGCAGCAGCAGCAGCAGCAGCAGCAGCAGCAGCAGCAGCAGCAGCAGCAGCAGCAGCAGCAGCAGCAGTAGCAGTAGCAGTAGCAGCAAGCGCGCGAGTGACAGGTGACGGGCCGGCGCGGCGGGCGGGGCGGGCGCGCCAATACCCCGCTACGGAGGGACTCCCGGCGGCGGTGCGGCGGCCAAATCACTCGCGGTGGCGGCGGTGCGCGGCGGGCGGAGGGGTATCGGCGGCACGTGCATGTGTGGTGTGGCGAGCATGATAATGAAATGTGACGGCTGACTGATTTACCGGCCGGCATTACGAGAAAACATGGGCGTCAAGAGGGGCACAGACAAGGGAGCGGGTCCGGGCTGCCGCGGGCCGCTAGCGCTTCCGGCCGGGCTGCTACCGTCCCCCCCCCCCCTCCCCGGAACACACTCGGACTGTCACTGCTGACTATCGGCACGGGATACTATGTTTCGCAGTCCGCGGCAGCCGAACGCCTCTCGCCGTCCCGTCAGGACAAAACGTTCGACGGGGGAGCAGAGCCGCGGGGGCCGTGGGGGGCCGTGGGGGGCCGCGGGCCGCGGTGTCCGGATGGCCTCATCTGTCGGGGAAAGGGGGGGGGGGCACACTGTGCTTAGCATGACCGCTTTATGGCGCCACATACGCAGATATTTACTGGCTATAAACGAGAGTGAGCATGCCAGAGGTGGCGGCAGAGCGACTGCCCACGGCAGGGGCAGCGGGAGAAAGGGAAGGGCCGGGCGGGGCCGGGCGGGCGGGGCCGGGCCGGGTGCCGCCTCAGCAGCCTCGGCACAATTGATGGAGGCCGCCGGTCCTCCCCCAGCCACTGCCGCGGTGGTCGCGGCTGGTCACGGCGACACTATGGCCCGGCAGCGTGCGGAGGCTCCCGGGCCTCGGGTCGGCTCTTCCCTGGGAGGGAGCGAGAGAGGTATATAATGCTGGAGAAGTGGGGGTGGCGGCGCCGCGCGCGCTGGCCATAAGACGGGGCGGGCAAAGGCATTGTGGACGGTCTAAGGGAATTAGGGGCGCGAAGGCCTTAGCGTGGCGCGGCGTGGCGCGGCGTGCCTTCGGAGGGAGGGTGTCGAAGCGTGTCGCGCTCCGGCCGCATACTTGACCACAGGCCGCGCACCCCTTCGGCCATAGCTGTACCAAGTCAACCCTAACCCCATCTTTACGCGGCCAGGCCTATCGGCCTGGAGCTGCAGACGGCCGCTGAGCTTACCGCACCCGCTGCCCCCCCCCCCCCCCCCTCCCGTGACCCTGATCGGCACCCGCAGTCGCGCATAAAGAGGCCTTATCCTTCGCACGCGGCGCCACGACGAACCTCCGAAAGATTTGTGAGAGTGCGACAAGCGCACGTCGGGGAGGAGGCAAAGGGCTCCGCACTGGGAAATCCCAGCCGCGACATTGTGGCATGCACCGTAAGGAAATAGGACCTCCACTTCGCCCTTGATTCGCTGGCAGACGTCAGGGATTTGCTTTTCGCGGCGCCTAACTTACACAGAAACCTCCACCCCTGGCGGCACTGGCGGCAGGGCGGCCGTGGGAGCCGTCTGCCTACAGAACGCTACAAAATGTGGTCGTAGCTGTCCTGTGCAGCGGGAGGCCGCGGTGCCCAAACAGAGAAGGCCGACGAGCCTAAGGCCGACAGCCGCGGTGCCCAAACAGAGAAGGCCGACGAGCCTAAGGCCGACAGCCGCGGTGCCCAAACAGAGAAGGCCGACGAGCCTAAGGCCGACAGCCGCGGTGCCCAAACAGAGAAGGCCGACGAGCCTAAGGCCGACAGCCGCGGTGCCCAAACAGAGAAGGCCGACGAGCCTAAGGCCGACAGCCGCGGTGCCCAAACAGAGAAGGCCGATGAGCCTAAGGCCGACAGCCGCGGTGCCCAAACACGGCGCAACGCCAGTAGTCAGCCACCCCTTCCCAGAGGCGGTTGATGTGGCCACGCGGGCTGCTGCTCGCCGTGCTTGCTGTGGGGTAGCCCACGGACCGCCCGCGTGGCCGCGCGCTGTGCTGGACTCAAGGCCAGCCTACCGCCGCAACTATGTGCGGACCGGGCGGGGAGATACGCGGGGCGGCGCGCCGCAAGAGCCTTTGTCTAAACACACAACCCTTTGACGGCGTGCCGGACCCGGCTATGGACCTGCCGCCCCGCCGCTGGTGGCCGTGTGGTCCGGCAGAGCCGGGCAGAGCCGAGGGCAGCCGGGGCCGGGCCGGGCGGGCGCGCCCTCAGCGATGTGTCAGCAGTCCGCACACAGCCACGCGACTACTCCGGGGCCGGGGGCTGGGTCCGGGGGCCGGGGCCGGGTGGTGATTGGATGGCTGCATGCGCCATCACCCGAATGTATGACCGTAATCTCTGACCACGCGGCAGTTGGCGCTGGTCGCTGGGGCCGACGCACAGCGCGGTGCGGCACCGCCCGCATTCAGGGCACAGATCACACCGCGGAAATCGGTTCAGCGAGTCAATCAAACGGCACTGATAATCGGCGAATCCACCACGCGTCCATCGGCGACTTGGTATCGTGTGAGCGGCTACCTATCGCGGCTGCCGAGCGCCTGCGAGCGCCGGGGTAGGCCAGCCCGCACGACACACGTGCATGCAGAAGCCGTGGTTGCCTACCCAGCAGGCGCCAGTGAGTGTCACAGGATGGTGGTAACAACGGCGGGGGTGTGGTGGTTGTTGATCAAAGACTAGACAACAGCCACACCGTGGCGCGCACAGGTCCCAGCGGTCCCAGCGGCCCCAGCGGCGCACAGCACGCGCCTGTCTCCGGCCCGGCAGCCCCGGCAGCAGGACTATCCCCTTTCACTCGCCTCCCCCAGCCAGCCTCAGAGCGTTAATGGTCCTTCATTAAAATTACATGCCCGTGTGCGCGTTTACGCGTTCTGAAATGTTGTATGCATATCAGTTGGGACCCGGCGGCCGCGGGGAGAGGGTTAGCCGGAGTGGGGGGGGGGGGTTGTGAGGGTGAGAGGGGATGCGCCGATCAGTGTCTGCGCGGCGCCGCTGATGGTGAGTGGGGCCCGGTGGGGCGGTGGGAGCTGCGGACGACACATCCAGGGCACTGACTTAGAATGAAGCGCCGCCCTCTGTGGCGTCCTCAGCGTCGGTTAGCCTCTAACGTCCGCGCCGCCGCACCATCAATAATAATTATTTCGTGCATCGCGATAGCGCGCTGCTGGCCGCCGCGCCGCAGTTTTCTGATGATTGGTTTTAGTGGCCCCGAGGAGTGTCGTCCCGAGGAGGAGCGGCAGCGGGGCGGCAGCGGGGCGGCAGCGGGGCGGCAGCGGGGCGGCAGCGGGGCGGCAGCGGAAGTGCGGGGATGCCGCGGTCCCCGGCGGTCCGGCGGTCCCCGCGGTCCCCTCCACACAGCGAATCAATTAATCCCGCAGCATAATGCGCCACGTCCACGTATGGATCCGTGGTAATTACCCGAGGGCAGGGCGGGGCGGGGCACTTACTGGCCTCCCGGCGGCGCGACATCCGCCCGATGACCTCGGCCCTCGGCCATTACCATGCAGGGGAAGGGCCACAGCGCAGCGCGCCGATGGTGAAAAATTCCGAGTTTGTTTTTGGGCAGAGTCCCACGGAGAGAGAGTAGAGGAGAGAAAGATCATTAGGTCGTTTCGTATGCCTGGCGCTCCTCCTCGGCGGGTCCGATGTCGGCTCCAGAGCACAATGGTTAGGTTGACACTCCCTCGCCGGCCGAGTCCTTCTCTCTCACTCTCTCCGAGTGAACACCGAAGACACGGCCGACAAGAAGCGAGAGCCATCCGGGCCGCGCGAGATGACAAATTGCTAAATGGCCCCAAGATTTTCGGCCATCATTAATTACGTATTACCGCCCAGGGCTGGTCCGGCACGGAGGCCTTTGTGACGGCAAACATCGGGGACCATCGGGGACAAGCCTGCAGGCAGCACGCAGGCAGCACGCAGGCAGCCGGACACCCCGGCAGCATTGTTGTTACACGGCCTGGGCCTGACTTGTGCGGCGGGGTGACCCTTGTCATCTGCCCACACGGCGGCTGGTTGGCTTTGCGCTGGCTGGGGCTGCTAACCCGGCCGATCAGGAACCGATGATGGTCATACGTGAAACCGTGAAATGTTATCAACGCTAAAGGCCCCCAGCGGGCCTAGTGGGCGTAGTGGCCACCCTGACACTGCACTGGCTGCAGCGCCGCACCCCAACACGGTGTCGGTGACTCGCCGCCCCTCGCCGCTGGCTCCGGCTGGCTCCGGCTGGCTCCGGCTCGCTCCCCCCGCGGAATCAATGAGACAATTATCTCACTGTGATTGCCGATCCGAAATGGCCGCAGCGTGGAGCACCAGCCCGGCAGTCATCTGCCGCGGCGGGGCGGTGGTGTCCAGGTCGCAGTGGAGGGCGGCAGCCCAGCAAAGAGAACGGAGCGGGGGCCGCGAGCCCGAAAATATTCATTGCAAAAATGACATTCGATTTGATCCCTCAGGCTACGCAGCCATTCGGAATAAATTGTCCGGGTGCAAATTTAATTTTGTCGGCGGGAGATGAGAGGTTCGTCGGCTGGAAGCGCGAACAGGGAGTGAGCCGGCGGGGGCTTGGACGTTTGTGAAGACGGCGGCACAGCGGCACTCCACTGCGGGGGGCGCCATGTGTCTCACCACCGCGCAACCAGCGGCAACCAGCGGCAACCAGCGGCAACCAGCGGCAACCAGCGGCACCAGCGGCAACCAGCGGCAACCAGCGGCAACCAGCGGCAACCAGCGGCAACCAGCGGCAACCACCGCAGACTTTCTCTTTCTCTGGTCATAAGGATCCAACATGGTGAACCACCAGCGTTTTGCTGAGTTAGCAGACTTCTGTAATTCTCATACTATTCCTCACATGTTAAGTGGTTGTACCCTCGCCATGAGCGTCACTCACAGTCTTCGAAAAGTCAGCAGAGAGATTTTGAAGCTGCCGGTGGTAGCTTTTCGATACAGCCGCCTGTGACCCCGAGATAACCTTGCCCTGCTCTTCCCTCCTCGCAGCTCTGGACTTAGGAAGCTGTTTCTCAACGAAAAGTATAGAGTGATAAGGCCGCTATCTGACGTCAGAACAGGAAGAACAAGAGCTGCTGGGAAATATAGTGCCGATACAGCCTGGGTTACGAGTAGAAGGGAAGCCTTTATGTCAACAGAACCTCACCGAAATGATGCGGACAGTCAAAGAGCACCATGTGTACAGATTCCGGGATTTTATTTTCCGCCAAACGCGGCGCACAATTGACCCAGGAATGAAGCCGGTTCCCCTCGCCATCCCCGGAGCGCCACCGGACTCGCGCTTTTGTTCCCAAAAATGAACCGCAAGCTGAGGGACAAAATGAATGTACGTACACGCGGTTTGATTTCGGCGGCAACACACACAGGCAGACTGAGGGCGAGGAGAGGGAGAGGGAGAGAGAGAGAGAGAGAGAGAGAGAGAGAGAGAGAGAGAGAGAGAGAGAGAGAGAGAGAGAGAGAGAGAGAGAGAGAGAGAGAGAGAGAGAGAGAGAGAGGGGGCGGCTGCTGCGGGAGGGTGAGGAGGGGAGAGGATGGCAATGAAACAAACCGCGGCAACGCCAGCGACGCTTTTTACTCGCATCGCATCTCGGATAGCTGCACCCTTTGTGCAGGTGACAGAGTCGTGTTCGAGTCCGCGCATCCCCGTGCGGGTGCGCCGCGCCACGCGCTCGCCACGCGCCTGCCACGCGCCGAGCTAATATCACGCGCGTGTTGGCACGGTGCGGCAAGGTATGTGGATGCGGGTGCATTGAGGTGAGCCCTGTGGGAACGGCGGTGGTGGCGGACGGCGCTGGGCTCGTGGACTTAGGCCCTGGGCTCCTGCCGGGCTCCTGCCCGGTCTCCTGCCGGTCTCCTGCCGGTCTCCTGCCGGACTCCTGCCGGTCTCCTGCCGGTCTCCTGCCGGTCTCCTGCCGGTCTCCTGCCGGTCTCCTGCCGGACTCCTGCCGGACTCCTGCCGGTCTCCTGCCGGACTCCTGCCGGACTCCACCGGGCTCCGCACACCACCGGCTCGTCCCGGCCGTACTATCTCCAGACGCTCCAGCGCAGAGTTTGACCCGATTCCAGCCAGCCCCTCCCGCAGGAGCCGCGGCGCCTCCTTCACTCCTGACTCTCACTGTTTCCAGGAGACTGCGGACACAAGGAGGCTGATCAGCGGATCAAAGGATCAGCGGATTTCCGCGCCGGATCGGGGGCGGTGGGAGATAATCCGATTTTATTGAGGGGATAAAAGGTGGGCGGAGCGGGAATCTGTGCTGCGGCGGCGACGTGTCGGCCGGGATTCGAACCCGCGTAACTGCGGCGCGGCCCCGACGGCCTGCGACGCCAGCGCGCGGCACGGAGCCCGGCGCAGCCCGGCAGGCGGGGCTCTGTGAACGGAGCGGGGCGGAGCGGGGCGGAGCGGGGCGGAGCGGGGCGCGGGTTGTTTGTGAGAGGGCGCTGAAGAGGAATAGCTCCCCGTGGAGGGGAGGCGGGCGGACAAGGCTTCGCGGCCGGGAGGGGGAGGGGGTGCAAAATTAAAAGGACGCTCCTCCGCGCACCCGTGTTACACACACACACACACACACACACGCATGGAGCTGGGCAGAAACCGGTTCCTCGCTACGGACAGTGGCTGGATTAGTGCGGTTAGCAGCGTTAGTTATTTGTTTGGATATCGCCATCGCGGTCCATATGGGATTAATAATACAAGAGGCACACAGTTGGTCGCGGCCGGCAGGGCTTGACAAGTGTATCAAACACGGTATCGTGGCGCCGGGCCGAGACCCAGCCCTGCTGTCTGAGCTCGCCCACCGCCAGACCGCGCCGCGCGGCCGTGTCCTGGCCGTTGGCGTTCACCAGCTCAGGTTCACCATGCCATTGCGCTCAGCGCCGATGCGTCTTTTAAAAATCTGTTTCAAAAACTTAATTTCTCCTAAATTGAATCGCGCGGTTGACTGTAGCAGCCGTAATGGTTGCCCTCTGTGCCCCCCGATTTTAATAAGCGGTGAGTTGAAGCTCGGGCCTGTGACCCGGGCTGGGCCCTGTTTAATTGGTGACACAGATTCCCGCACTTCGTCCGACGCTCGCGCAATTTAAAAGACATAACCTCAATGTCAGAGCCTCCAGCATCATACAGACCGCAGTGCGTGCGCCGTGGTGCCTCCATGGGCCACACAATGGGCGGCCTGATGAATGAGAAAGAGAAGAAATGAAAAAAGAAAGAGAGAGAGAGAGAGCGATGATGCGCCAGAGGGGGACGGACGGGCGAATATGCAAGGCGACACGACTGACGAGTGCCCGTATCAAGGGGTTGATGGGGGCGCGGCCTCGCTCACACATACACACACACACACACACACACACACACACACACACACACACACACACAGTGTGCTCACCACAACGGATGAAAAGAAAAAGTTGGACTGGCGCGCATGATCGCCTCGTATCAATCACGCGCATGTGGAGTCTCACGTATGTAAGTCCCGACTACGTTCTTACTATTTACTGATGATTTTATGCTTTTGGTAACCAGTATTTCGCAAATTCGACCAGTGGAAAACGCAAAGGTGGGATTCCAACTGTTCTTAAAGAAGATATATCTTCTTATCTAATTATAATTTGAGGAACTTGTTGGTCTGCGGATGATACTGAAAAATATAAAATATAAAAGTTATGAAACAATTTGGTTTCATCGAAAGACGACATGTAACATACAGCGCCCTACTTGTCTGTTTTAATTTATGAACAGCCCCCTGTGTGAGAAGTTTCCCGTGTGGGCCTGTAGGCAACCCGCATTGGTGCTCCAGAAATCATACGCAATTTAAAAGACCAATGACGCGTGTGACGTCGCTGCATCAATATTCCTACTCCCCCATCAAAGGGTTTCTCAGACAAGCATACATAGGGGATGTGGCCATACTAAGGGGCTAGCAGTGAAAAAGTCTGGTCCCGCCGGTCTGAGGGAGGAAACTACGGACGGAATCGAGACATTGCGGCCTCCCCGGCTTCCACTCGCCCCCGCGCTAATCAGACACGATGAGAAATATCTGATCCAGAGCTGAAAGGACGTCTTGGGGCGCGTGGGAAACTCGCCCGGCGTGTCCTTGAGGACACATGCGGGGTAGTGTAGCGCCAAAGTCACAGCGGCCGATGCTATCTCGGGCCTCGCGTATGAAAAGCAGACAGCCGCCCGGCCCCCGTCAATCCCCCGCGCCGAGTGACTCCGCGATCGACTTGACAGATATATTTTTCATACCGGCGCGCGCGGCTAGGCGTCCCGCGGGAGGCAGACGTGATTAGGGTGGTGGTCGCACCGGTCACTCCCATTCAGCTCGAGAACACACCCCACTCCTGAAACCAGCGCGGCACGTGCGGCAAGGGCAGCCAACACTCCGGGGCCGCTGGCAGCCGCTGCGGTGGTTGGCTGCACTGCTGCACGTGCTATGCGGTACGGGAAGCCGTGCCTACGCCGCGCACCTGGGCTGAGCTGGGCTGGACGGGACGGCACTGCAGCGGCAAGAACACCTCGCAGGAAACCACCGCCGAGGAAGCTCAGACATACTTCGTATGCGAAAATATGCGAGTTCGACATTTAGGTCAGAAATCATTCGGCATTTCCCTGGTTAATTTCTCAGCCTATATCCCATCGTTGGTAATATAGCACACGCTCTGTAAGAAAGTTGCTATTGTTCAAGACCGAACCTGGAATAGGAGGCATGTGGGAGATGGGGGGACGTAGCAGCAGGCGCGAGAGGTGAAGTATTTAGGCTTGATAAATCCAGCTCATCACTTCCATATGACTGGACATAAGCCGGCGACCCAACGCCGAGGTATCCATCAACAGGACGCCAACTATTAATCACATCACGGCCGACGCGATCCCCGGGCGTCTCTGTCCCGCCTGCATCGGCATCCGCCGCGTTCGACAAGGACGGAATGAGAAAGGTTTATCACAACGAAGAGCCCCCCCCACCGCACGATAGGGTGCACTATTTTGTACACAAACAACAATAGCAACACACGCAGACCCAGACCTCAGGTGAGAGGATGCGGGAGGGATCTCCGCTTTACACATTCAAACATTATGAAAAATATTTGTAGGAGGAAGATTTTCAGTTGTCCTTCCACAGATTTACGCGAGCCGTTTCTGTCTGTGCGTTGCACGGATGACTCTGTGGGGCACGAATGCACATGACGCAACGTAAAGGGTGGGCGGGCGGACGGAGCCGCAGATGAACCGCGGGCCGCGAAATAAATCAACAGAAATGATAGGAGCTCCAGCGACGAGCCCAGCTCAGCCCGCAGCGGCAGCAGCGGCAGCAGCGGCAGCAGCGGCGGCCGCAGCCCTGTGCAGTGCATGTGTGGGGCGAAAGGTGGATTACGGACAGCGGGTCCTGCGACACCGCGCCGCCGCCGCGCCGCACCCCTCGCCTGCCCCTCAACCCCTGTCCCGTCGCCGAGCCTCCGCTCCCCACCCCTCCCTCCTAGGACGGCCTGCTCGGCCTGCTCCAGCACTAATTAGACGCCGACGGAGATGTATCGGAGCAAGTGAGACGAGCTGGAGGGCGGCGGGGAATGGGGAGGGGGGGGGGGGGCTCGTCAGCCACAGAGACGCACGGCTACGATTGATTGGTCAGGAGAGAATATATTTCTCACTTTAAGGTACCCCCCAAAGCGTGTGCCGTGTGCCGTGTGCCGTGTGCCGTGTGCCGTGTGGCCCGCCGCGGCTTGGCATTCCTCACGAGGCTATCAGACGCCGAGGCCCCGGCGGGCTCCGGCCAGCTTCGGAGATCCGATGCACTTCCTGCGGATATCTTCCAGAAGGCGTTATCCTCCATCGAGAAACCAGCGCTTCAGCCTTCGGAAATACTCTGGTGCTTCCAAGCGAGGCAAGCGGGCGACGTTGCCACGACCGCCACAGGAAGAGGAAAGGCGCGGACAAAACTAGAAATTAAAGTATTATTATTTTTGTTGTATCCGTCACATGGATTTGCTACGACTTGTCACTGTCCATAGCCATTGCAGTTGTGTACACAACACACATGCACACGAGCTGTGGGGGGCCGTGACGGGCCGTGGCCGGGTCGGGACGCGGTGCCGTCGGTGAGCCGTACATGGCGAGGGCTGACTGCCTGATGACACATACCGACACCTCTGTGCCCGGTGCCCGCGCCCCGCGGCCCGCGCCCGCTGTCGGGCCCCACACACCGCGTCAACCGCAAGTGATTTATTCACCGCGTAATCGCGATTTGACTCTGCCTAGATGGCTGAGTTCTTTGCGCAGTCGCATTTTTCTACCCTGTGCACAAATTTCGAAATAAGAAGATACGGTCCTGATGTCGACAGCAGAACTCACGAGGTGTTCACCCTGGTCTGCGCCGGCCTGCGCGCGCTCCACAAGCGCGGCGTCTTGGACCCCCGGTTTGCACCGCCTTATAACAATCCCGGTTTACGATTGTCAACGATGGCAACGACGGAGGTGAGAAGGTGCAGTGTGAAAAACAAAAGAGAAGGGTGGAGCGGGGGGGAAAAAAGGGTGAAGAGGGAAAGGCCTCTTGAATTTATTCAACGAGCAAAAACAGGTGCGAGGTAAGAGTGCGCTCGCCGGCTGATTAGCATGTATAGAAGGCCACGCGGGCCGAGAGACTCGCCGTACGCTGTCCTGTCCACTCCGCCCCTTTTACTTTTTCTTAACGAAAGCACGAAAAAAGTACATAACAGCAAAGAAATGTGGCATTTGGCATGCTAGCACGTGGCTAGCGAGGGTGGGCCGGCGAGTCCTCCAGCGCAGAGTAAATCCCCGGACGGACGGACGGTTTCGCCTCCAGCCGCAGAAGAGCAGGCCGCGTTCGCTGGAATCGGGCCGTAAACCGAAATGTGGTCGGCAGGCGCGGCAGACGCCTCGGCCTGAGCTCGGCTCGGAACGCAGGAGCTGCCGGTGGACGCGGTGGACACCCCGCGGCAGCCGGGCCGGGAGCCGGGGCACGGGCAGCAGAACAGAGCCATGCATCGGCATGCGGCTGTGCTGGAGCTGGAGCTGGAGATGGACGCCGGGGCGGGCGCCGGGCCGGAGGCCACCGGGCCTGGCCCAGTGAACACTACCGACGTGATCCTCATTTCCGATGCGGGATTGCTGAGAAGAAGAAGAAATGAATGGGACGGTACCGAAAGTAGCCGCGCCGCGCCGCGCTAGCCGCCCGGGCAGGCAAGCGGTGCGGAGGTACTGGGTACGGCTGGAGCGGGCCGTGCCGGGCGGCCGGCGCTCTGCTGCGCCGCTGCTGCATAATGTATAACCGAGGATTGAGCTATCGGCGTGGTTCGCCGGGAAGACACATTCCTCGTCAACACACAAATTACAGTGGGCGGCCGGGCAGCCCAGGCCCAGGCAGCGGACAGCTACTCGCGGCCCTGTGATGGCACTCTCCCAGAGATGCAGCCGGTGCAGTACTGCATGTGCCGTGCCGTGCCGGGCGGGTGCTTCACCGCAGCCGCTTCGGATTCACGGTGAAGCTGTTTTCTGCGGTGTGTACTCGCGGCGCGGGAGGCAGGGGGTCACGAGTACACACATGGGCTGGGCGGGCTGCGACAAACACGTCCGCCAGTGCATACGGTACGGGGAGCCTACGTGAGGCGTGTGACGATGCCCTCCTAATTACACAGCGCCGCGACGCCGTCGGTACGCCATAACCAGAGCGGCCCGGGGGTTCGGCAGAGGGGCTCGATCTCACCTCATTGAAGACCTCCGCAGCCCGCAGGAAAACCTGGGTGCGTGGGTATTTGAACCCACGACGACTCGGGGAGCTGCTGCGAGCGCATGTCGGCGGAGGCAGCAGTTGGAGAGGGGAAGAGAAGGGACGAGTAGTCCGACCGCACGCGTATGTATACGAGGCAGCCGCCAGACCGCACCAGACGGACAAGAGCAAGAAAATGAGCCGTCAGATTTGAAATGTCGACTTCCAACGTGTTCATCGTCGCCATAAATCGAGCCACCAGCGGCGGAGGCGCGGTTTTAGGGGAGAGGGGGTCATGGGCCTCCGTGGGCCGGCGGACGGCGGGGTGACAATGACTTCAGGGACCCGACCCGATGCGTGCCCCCGCGTGTCACCGCCTGGGAGGTAGGCACGCCCGGTGCGCGCCGCTGTCCGCGTACTGTATCGATAGCCCGAACTTCCCCGGCCCACTGCCTCCTATACGGAGAAAAGTCATTAATACCCGTCTCCTTTCGTTCCAGGAATGTTTTCGCGTAACACGTCATCTTTATGCTCTCGGTGACCGAACTAAAATAATGGAAAAATAAAAAGAAGTCGCGGCAGCGATCGTCGCGTCTGCGGCCGATCATTGCCAGCCAATTCTGGTCCGTTTTACAGTCCCTTTTATTGGTCGCGGGAGGCCCGGGGAGGGCAGCCCCTGCCGACATGACTTACGCCCCAGACCCCGGAGACCCTCGCAGCTCCCGAGGCCCCCGCGACCCCAGCAGCGCAGCAGCAGTGCGGGCTCAGAGCTGCGTAAGTCCGTACGGGTGACGTCTCTGATGCCGGGGGGCAGGGGGGGCAGGCCGGGGGGCAGGCCGGGGGGCAGGCCGGGGGGCAGCCACAGAGCCACCGAGGGCGCGAGGCATGCTTCAGGCACGCCCCAGGCACGCCCCAGGCACGGCCACGCCCCCTGAAACCCCCTACCGCCTTCCTCCTTCTCACTCGCACGTGCGCCTCGGCCCGCCTCGGCGCGGACGCCGGAGAAGGACAGGAAGAATGATGCCTTGGCATAAGGGCCCCCGTAGAGGCGGTGCGAGCCGGGCGACGATTTACAGCCCATTGGCGACTGCGATGTAGCATTCAAATATTCTTTGGACGTGAAGAGGGTAGACTGCGGTGGGTGCGGGGGGGGGGGGGGGGGGGGCGCCGGCAGCGGCGTGTCCCGGCCCGGTCAGCCCCGGCAGCCCCCGGCCCCCGACAGCACTGCCACACTGGCCGGGCCGGGCCGCGGCTGCCCTCCTCGCGACCACAACGAGTGGCGTCTGCGTCTGGCATCACACGGGAACTCGCGCCGCGGAACGGCCGCAGCAGCCCCGGCCGGGGCGTCCCTGGTCTCTCTCTCTCTCTCTCTCTCTCTCTCTCTCTCTCTCTCTCTCTCTCTCTCTCTCTCTCTCTCTCTCTCTCTCTCTCTCTCTCTCTCTCTCTCTCTCTCTCTCTCTCTCTCTCTCTCTCTCTCTCTCTCTCTCTCTCTCTCTCTCTCTCTCTCTCTCTCTCTCTCTCTCTCTCAGCAGCACACCGATGGAGTGTACTTGAGATTTTCGTGGACCGCGGACGCAGCCCGGTCCGGCCCGGCGGGGACGTGCCTGGGAAAGCTAGCTGGGGCGCCGTGCCTCCGTCCCGGCCCGGCCCGAGGCCTGCAACTGCAGCGCACATCCCCGGCACCTGCGCCGGTCTGTGCGGCCACGCCGTGGCCACGCCGCGGTGTATGGCCCACAAGCAACAACATCCATCCGTCGTTGGCTCGCTTCAATTGCGGCTTTGCCCCTCTTTGCGGTCAACTTGGTTTCTGGAGGTCCGCTGGCTGGCGCCCATTCATTCCTGGGGGTCCGTCTGCTCTGCCCGCTCTGCCCCGTGCATCCCTCCTTTCTCCTGCTCCTCTGACTCATCCCGTTCCAATCGCAAAGGAAGGAGCACACACTCCGGATTAGTCATCGCGGACCGCAATCTGCTGTACATACCGGCAGCGGCGGGGCCCCGCAAATTATTAAAGAGCGGCGCGGAACTTTATTATACAGCGAGGAGGGGCTGGGCCGGGCTGGGCCGGGTTCTGCTCAGCTCTGCTCAGCTCTGCTCCGGTCAGCAGCGCCGGTTATTTATGTCCCTGGAGGCCCTCGTCTTCAAGGAGGAGTGTCAGCCCTGAACAATGCGCAGTCCAGCGCGCGGCCCGGCGCGCGGCAGTGCCGGCCGGGGCAGAAGGCGGACAGCGATGAGGATGGTCAGCCAATTTTCTCTCTTTCTCCTCCTCCTCCTCCTCTGACCCGATGCAGAAGCAGCAATAACAACAGCGGCAGAGCGAGACAAGACAGTAGCGGATCGGCTCCGGGTGCCGCGGGAACCGCCGGGTCGGGTACCCCCGGGAACCCCCGTCAGGGCAGGGAGGTGGCCGCGGGAAACGGTACGCCGAACGCTACGGCAGCACGGCGACGGCGGCACGGGCCTCGCCACCACCGCCACGCCGCCACGCGCTTGTGGCAGGTCGGCTGCTAGCGCCATCTCTTGGACAGGGAGAGGAGAGAGCAAAAGACTTTCAAAAGGATTTCGCGAAGAAAAACAAAGTTAGCGTAGAGAAAGTTCGCCGGCAGGATTCTAATTGAGATGTATGTCTTAGTGCAGTCTGGGTCGATCGTCTCTGTCATGAATCATTTCCTCTGCATCTCATATAGACTCGATTAGCGGCAGCAAAATGAGCCCCCCGCGGCCCCCGCTGCCCCCGCGGCCTCCGCGGCCCCCAGCC
This sequence comes from Odontothrips loti, assembly GCA_038380765.1. Taxonomy (NCBI): domain Eukaryota; kingdom Metazoa; phylum Arthropoda; class Insecta; order Thysanoptera; family Thripidae; genus Odontothrips; species Odontothrips loti. The sequence continues at coordinate 10,291,671 of CM076243.1, read as the reverse complement.
TCCCCGGCAGCGATCCCACCACAAGCGGGGGTTCAAACTCATTAGACAGCAGCGGGAGCAGTCCTTTTTCCGGCGAGCCCGACGGGTATGGACTCCTCGCGGGGACCCCTAGCATTTACGGTCGGGCCCTGCTGACCCTTAATAGCTACCGATGTATCCAGTAGCGCTGGTCATTGCGCTGGGGGGGGGGGGGGGAGGCGGGGGCGCCTCCCGGTGAATCATCGACTCGGAATGAGACAGTAGCATTATTTCGAATTAAACGGCCGCGGACGTATGAGGAGAGGGCGGAGCCGTGGCGGCGCTGGCGGTGCACAGCGGCAGCGGAGCGGTACAGCATGGGCACCGACATGACAGCACCCAGAACACCCGCTGACAACAACTGCCGCATCCTCTCTTGAAGAAGCTGATACTTCCTGATGTGCGAGAAAAGAAACCGCCACCACCGCCACCATTCGCTAAAGGCACATGCACAAGTAGTACTAAACACTAAAACAGGCCACTGAGTCCACTCCTCCCCAATGGCACTTACAACCTAATTCACCCATTCGGCTGGCCTAGCCGCGCACCCAAAACGCTGACGTTGTCACGCGCCAGCCAACAAGTACTGCAGCGTGGCGCGGCGGCGTCAGATGCGACCAGAGACCGACCGACGACGGACGCTCCGGTGGGGTAAGCAAGCAGGGCGGACCAGCCATAACCTGTCTCTAAAAAGAATACATTCTGTTTTACCACTTGAACCACCTAGTTAACGTTAATTACCATAGAGCAAACCACCAAACCAATACCTTTTGGCTCAAAACCGGAAGTGAAGAACATGAAGCGTCGAATAACCTTTCTCAAAACGCCATTTAAGTTTCTCATACCTGCCCTCGAGAGTTTCCGTTCTGGAAGAGTTTTTGTTCTTCAGCTTCCGTTTCCAAAGTATCATAAGAAACCACTACTAAAACGCGGGTTTCATGAAGGTAACGTAGCAGAGAGTATCTCCGCCACGGCGTCAGCCATTGGCCATTAGTCAACGTTAACGATTGCAGGCTTGGCTCGCTGACGATATGTCACCAGTACCTGCATCTTCCGCGCGACCGGAGAAAACATTCCCCCACGCCACGCTGACGAGTTCTGCGCAGCCTACCCAACTAAATGGTCGTGACATACCGTCAGCGAGAGCTAAGCCTCCAAATTTTTGACGTAGGCTCGTGGCTGACGCCGTGGCGGAGATACTCCCTGCTACAGTCACCCTCATGATACCCGCGTATTGTTCCCGCTGATATTCTTCTTGACTTCTTAATTTTCTGTGAAGACCTTCTAGCAAATACCCTATTGGACGCAGATAGCTTCACTTATGCTCATCCTCGATGCTGGGAATGAAAAGTACGGGCCGAAATACTCAAATTATATTTCGAAGCGACATCGCTCTCTGCCGCCATCTAGCGGAGGAATCAGCTCTGGAGCTTCGCGTCACAGACCTCATTTATAAAACCGGCCGTCGTGAGAGCATCTCCATCTCGTCTCGTGGGCGGTCCGGGTTCGATTACCGTTCTGTTCCACCTTCCAAGAATAAATTTGAAAACTCACAAAAATTGTGCTGTCGAAGACGCGGCGTGTGAAGTCTGGCAAACCTCAGCTGCACGCGTTACGTAAGTTGTGGACGGCCCCTAAACCGTTTGTCGCGCTCCGCACAAATTTTAAAGTTGGGAAGTGTCGGCGTTGGCGGCGGCGGCAGCGGCGGCGGCAGCGGCAGCGGCGGCGGCGGCGGCGCGTTGTCCTCGCTGCGCCTTCTTGCCTCGCCGCCTCGCCTCGCCCGGTCCCGCCCCGCTGCAGTTTCTTCGCAGATTAATATGCGGTCGCGTCTCGGGCCACACCGCGCGTGGCGTGGCGTGGCGTGCTGCGGCGTGGCGAACGGGTCCCAGCTGTCGCAGCGTCATGGGCGGGGCGGGGCCGCCGCCACCACCGCTGTCAACGCCTAGCAGAGAGCGAGAGAGAGAGAGAGAGAGAGAGAGAGAGAGAGAGAGAGAGAGAGAGAGAGAGAGAGAGAGAGAGAGAGAGAGAGAGAGAGAGAGAGCTTTCAACCTGCGGTCCCATAATGACAGCGGGGTGCACAGGCAGAGCAGGGAAAGGCTCGAGGAAAGGCGGGGAAAGGTGGGGCAAGATGGAGGGAGACACTTCTAAAGCGGAAGCATCAGCGGGAAGCGCTGGGGGCCGGCGGGGGCCGGCGGGGAGGGGAGCCGTACACCTGTAGAGCAGTGCCGGCGGTGCTAAGAGCGGGGCCTGGAGGAAGCGGACCGCGGACCCTTGATGCATGAGATGCGAAACGAGGGGCGCGGTGGCGGCGCGGACGACAGTGGACGGCGTGGCGGCCGGCACCGGCTCTGGCCAGCAAAGAAACGAGGGCGGAAGAAATGATATTTGGCGAGGACGCAGTACTTGAACAGTGACGAGTGGCCGCCAGCCCGGCCCGGCGCTGTTCTCGGCGCTCGGAGGCCAGAGGGGTTGCGCCGTACGCACGTCATGTCTCTAATTGCCGTCTGATGGGCCTTACGCCTTGCGGGCTAATCGGGCCGCATCTGTCTCCCCCGGCCATTAAGACGATCCGCGTCGCGCCCCCGCCCACCCTCCGGGCCCCGGCCCGCGCGGCCCCGCGGCCCCGACAACTACCCCAAAACAGGACCGTCATGCAGCGCGCTCGCATGAAAAATTTAGAGCGCGGGTAAGTTATGCCGACAGAAGCAGGCCCAAGCGCATTAGAAAGAGCGGCGTGCTGAAAAACTCGCAGTGGACGAGAACCTGGAGAACGCGAAGGGAAAGTTTTCACCGTCGGTAGGTATTGTTGGCGGCCAGTCGCCATAGGAGCAGCAGCAAGCAGTAGGGGTCTCTCCCCCCCCTCCCCGCTCCCGCACCACCTCCTCCCCTCTCCCCCGCTGCTCCGCGGCTGCCGGCGGCTGCCTGCTGCGGCCGTCTCCTCTATGGCACGAGAACTGCACCCTCTGAGGTATCCAACGCCAACCAACGCTGTCAGGGTAAGGTACATGTTTTTGTTTTGTTTCGTTTTCATCCAATGTTTACGGTCGTCGATAGTTTTCGGCGTGAGACGAGCCGTGGCTGCGAACCCGGAATGGGACCGACAACCAGACACGACGCAGGGCAGCCAAAACTAAGCTAAAACCAAGCGGCCAACGGTCAGTGTACCTGACAAAAATGGGAAACATCGGTATCAGGTGAGTGATTCTTATGGCTTACGTTACGGATCATTTCATATCGTGTTTTATTTACGGAGAGAGCACCATACGATTGATATTCATCTGCCTGAGATTTAATTTGAAATCGACTAGAATTTTCTATTGGTACGACAGCGGGAGACAGGGCAGGCCGGAGCGGCCTGCTGGCGCGGACACGGGGCAAGCGGGGCCGTCGACGGCGCCCACCCCGGGGGAGGCGCGGCGTGCGGGTGCGCGGGCTTCGGCGGCAGCGGCGACAGCGGCAGCAGCGGCGACAGCGGCAGCAGCGGCCCGACCGGCGACAGCGGGCCCAGCGGCCCCAGCGGCAGCAGCGGCAGCAGCGGCCCCAGCGGGCAGCCGGCGCAGCCATAGCGGAGGACGCGGTCGCGACCGCAGCAACCCCGTGAGTCTTGTATCGTAGGTAAAATAAAAATAGAAGTGTTACGTTCTGCGAATCTGAGCACAAATGGCGCCTGCTGAGTAGGCAGCTACGACTTTTGCATGCACGCGTGTCGTGCGGGCTGGCCTACCCTCGCACTTGCAGGCGCTTGACGTCAGACGTTGATTTGTAGCTACTGGGGGAAGAAATTCAACTTGGTGCCTCCCATGGAAAATTTAGTGTGCATCCTGGTTTGCAGAGTGCCGTGCCGCCGCCGCCGCCACCGCCGCCGCCTCCCGTACCACCTCCCCGGGCCCGCCACCGGTCGCGCTCCCGCTCGCCGCTCGGCCGTCAGCGGCACAGCAACCAAGACCGCCTCATGGACGCCCTGTTCCTGGAGGCGATGGCCTGCTCGACGTGCCAGCGTGCTGGCGGCGGGCAGGGTGTCCAGGGCGCGCAGGCCGAGCCGCAGGTACCACCATGCCCCGCAGTGGCCTCGGCAGTGGCCGTCCCGGCGGGACTCCTGCTCAGAGGGAACGTGGCCGATGATCGGCTGTCTCAGTCCAGCAGCGCTGAGCCACACATGCCCAGCCCCACCATCCTGTCCTTGCTGTCCACGGCATCGGCGTTCGAGTGTCTGACGCCGTCCTCCAGAGCCGGCTTGGAGTCCGTGCCGCTTCCAGAGCCACCTGGGGCGACAGAGTCCGAGAGCCTCGTGGAGCTGGAGGGCTCCGCCGACAAGGTGGCCTCTCCTCAACAGCTGCTTCATGAGAAGGGCGTCGTCAGCGATGTGATACCCGACGGTGTGTCCTGCGAGATGACGTCCTCGGAACACGTTCCCGTCAAAGACGTCTCCTGCAACGACGTTCAGATCAAGTCCGAGGTCGACGCGTCTTCTATGGGCACGGACACCACCACCTCTACTCTGACGTCCTCGGAGGGCGGAGATGGGCGCCAGGTATACGCCAAGAACTCGGAGCAGGACGTCGACGCAGGAAGCGTGATCGAGTCAACCACCCTGGACGGCTTCTACTTCGGGGCCATGATGTCCGTGGATGACAAGTTAAAGACGGACTACTTCGAGGAGGTACGGCTCCGGACGCAACAGTACTTCGACGCGACGCGGTCCGGTGACGATGACATGGTAGGCGCCATCGACGAGAAACTGGGGGAAGAGGGGGAAGTAGAGTGGGCTGAGCTCCCGGCAGAAAATCTGGCGGTCACCGGGGACGAGGAGAACGAAGTTAACGAGGCCGACGTGGACGTGGAGGCGGCTGCAGGCTGCCCGGCCGTGGAGGGTGTCGCCGAGGACAACGGTGTGTATACTGAACAGAGGCTTGGGGACGAGGAGCCAGACAGTGCACCCGCCGAGGGCACCGAGACTCCGGGGCCTCAAGAGTGCGTCAGCGGTGCCAGCCCAAACAACACGGAGGCTTCCAGCACCATTATCGTGGATGACGCTTCCTCCAGGAAGACCATTGTGGCAGACGACAGCACCGACCACGGGGAGTCGGCTGGTGCCCTGCACGAGGTCGACGCGGAGTCGTTGTGCTCGAGACTGGCAGCCCTGCGGGAACAGAGCGACACACCCAGCACTCCCGTCAGCGAGGGCGACGCCGCCCCCGAGCTGATGGAGATCGCCAGGACGAGCATGGCCTTGACAGCGGCGAGCAGCAGCGTCCCGGACTCGGAGAGCGTGGCGCGGTTTGAGGAGGACGAGGCCACCGACGACGTGGTGGATACGGCGGAGGGGAAGGGCGACGACACGTTGGTGGGCTGCGACATGGACCTGAAGCACGTGGCCGGCGGCCTGTTCGACACGGCGGGCGCCCCGACACCAGCGCCGGTGCAGCACAACACCCTCGTCAAGGGGAGCTCGCTGCCCGCGGCGGCTGCCGTCGAAGAGGAGCAGCCCGCAGCGCCAGCACGTCCGGACCGAAGGCTCTCCGCGCTTGGGGGCTTCAAGCGCCGCCAAACAGCCACAGCCAGCGCGCTCCCCACGGTCCCCACGGTCCCCACGGTCCCCACGGTCCCCACGGTCCCCACCATCACCACGCCGCCGCAGAGCGCGCAGAGTGAGGAAGGCTCCGTGAAGTCCTCACTGGGGGCCCCAGGCACTGACCCCCAGCCCGACCCCCAGCTCACATCTAGCCTAACCAAGCCCGGCAGAGTCGGCGCGCCTTCCTCCCACCGCATCCTCAGCGACGTGCTGCAGAACATCAGACAGGCCATCCTGCCTCGGAGAGCAGACGGGAGACGCACAATCGCCAAGATGGCGCGAAGCGGACACCGCCTCAAGAAGAAGACCCGCTCCGGGGAGCAGACGGGTCCAGAGGAGGCCGAGGGCGCCGCGCCGCCCGCGCCGCCCGCTGCCGCCAGTAGCACAGGGCTGGCCCCCAATACCCGCGACGAGCCACTGCCACCCGAGGCCGAGGAGGGCGGTACCGGGGGTGCGGACGAGGCGACGGGCGTCCTCACTGACGGCGTGTCACTAGGCAGCCAGTCCCGCCGGGCGTCGCGCAAGCCCTCCGAAGAGAAAAACTGCTCCGATGGGGTTAAAAAAAATCATGTTGACCCATTGCCGACCATGGAGATACACATCAAACCGAAGAACCCAGCGGCATACAAGACAGCCCCAAGCCAAAGTAATCAAGAAATCGACGCACATCCGAGATCCTCGAGGGCATCCATTGCACCGCCTCGAACAAATTTTTTATCTGAAAATGTGCTGCGGTCACTCGCCCGCTCGTCCAGCATAAAATACATTGATTCTTCCCAGCGCTCAAACCTACGAGCCTCAAGAAATAAAACCCCCGAAAGATACCGAAATGTACCCCCTATTCTCAGACGAACTGGATCGGGTGCGTCGGGCTCCACTACCTCGTCCAAAACAAGCTCGCCGCGGTTTGTAGCCTCCAAGCGCGGTTCCAACAAAATCAGAAAACGTATCAAAACCTCGGAGACGATTATTTGTAGAGAGATCAGCAACGCCACTATCAATATCGAACGCCTGGCAGACCACAAGGTAGACAACAAGTACTACGTCTACACCGTGAACGACAATAACGCTACGGAGCTGCGGCTGTCGGAAATGTTTGTGCTGCATGAGGAGTCAGTGACGAACGAGGACGTTCCTACAACTGCCGTGACGGCGGCATCAAAAACAAAGCCCGTTAAAGCGAAGAAAACTTGTAAACCAGCTGTGCGCAGAGCCAGCACTTCACGATCTCGAGACTCAACTGCTCGGGGACAGTTGTCAACAGTGGGAGCGAAGACACTCGCTCAGGGGCGTTTCCCTCCTAAACAGAAGCGAGGTAAGGCCGGTGAGAATGGAGAAATATTCAAAAAGCGACCAACTAAGTGTCGGTGGGAAGAAAACATCGAGTTCCACCAGCTTGCGAAAGAGGCGCATTGAAATACTGAAGCGGTTGCAGAAATTCATCCCACCGGATCACACCGTGGAAATTATCTCTGAAAGCTGTACGCGCGTCACGGACGAAACCGAGCCTGCTGTTTCGGGACAGTCCTCATCTGGTGTGTCATACACAGTAGACTTGCTGGCCGACAAGGGAGAGTCGCCCCACCCTTCTCGGGACGCAGCGACACCGCGATCGAACGGGACCATTTCCCCAATGAAATCACACGGGCGGAAAGCTCCCCGGTACAGACCAACATTACGCACTCCCCGCATTTCTTACGTCGGCATGAACGCTGGAAACGAAAATGCCCCCGTTTTCAGGAAGGAGTTCGAGAATGATAACAGAGCTGTTACCCGAGCCAGAGTACCCAATAAGCATGTGGCAAAACTGTCTCATAATACCACGTTCCCCGTCAGTCAGCAAAAATCGACGAAATCCTCCAAGACGCTGGAATTGACAAGCACACCGCCGTCTGCCAAGAACGGTGCCGCACTTGCGCCGTTTTCAGGGCTGCGTGAAGTTACAGAGATGTTGATGGAATATTCGACGCTCACTGCAGCTTCTGGCAGGTCCTTCGCCGACGTATCAGAGCTGGTCAGCCTTTTCGAAGCCTCAACCAAAGTGTCTCTGCCGTCGGTGTGCAACGAATCTCACGGAGCCATGGTGGCCTCCCCGCGTCCCAGCATTGACGAAGTACTGGAGGAAATTCGGAGGGTTCACGAGGGCGATAGGCCCGTTTCCAGAGGCGAGGGAATTAAAATCATTGAGAATACCGGTGACCGCAAGGGCAGTGACATTGAGAATACCGGCGACCGCAAGGGCAGTGAATTAAAAACTGTAGACACAGCCCACCCAGATGGCCCAATTTCTCCGCTGAGTGACAAGCAAACTACGAAGAGTACCATCGACACAGAAGCTAAAGTTGCCGCAGCTCTGCAAGAAATTCTCAACTCTCTGACCGATCTCCGGTGTGCTGAGGCCAAAGATGCAGAAAATAAGCCGGAATCCAGTGTTTTAGACGAAGAAAGACATGGTTTGTCGGCGAGGGAAAGGCCTTCAACCGAAGAAGAAAAATCACGAGATGATCATAAAAATATTGAAATAACAAATCAAGCATTGCATCAGAGCGATGTAAGCAGGCATATGCATGGATTACGGTACAAGCCATCGAAAGGGCGATCCACATTTGACGTGCTGGAAACTGTGCTGGCGGATGGCTGCTCTACAATCACTAAGGAAGGACAGGACGAGGAATTGTCCGTCAAGGTCGTGGATCGTCTCGGTCGTGCTCTCAAAGTTAATACCTGGACACTCCCTCCGGTGCCGACGACATCTGACAGTGTCCAGGCAACCGTATCGACAGCAAACGCAGACTGCCAACGAACTGTAATATCGTCCCCAAAAGACAAATCCCAGGAAGCCGTTTCCAATAGTGTTATAGTGGGTGAAAATGTCCTACAGAAAAATGATGAAAAATTATTCTATAAGAGAGTGGCTGATATGAGGGAATCAGGATCACAGAATATTCCTCCAGCTAATCTCACTTTCGAAAATAGCCAAGCTCTAGAATCGTTTGATTTCTTGGATTATTCGCCGGACTTGATTCCAAGGTCACACCATAGTATTCTCCAGATGAGCACTAGCCAAAGTGAGGATATTACTATCTTTAAATCGTCGAACACCATTTTAAGAAGAAACTCCAGTCATGGTAACGTTCAAACGACGCTGCAGCACATTGGAGGGTCTACTCAAGATTTGACCCGAAAAATCAGTCAATCACAACTATCGCCTGAGACCAAACTGACAGGCTTTCAGAGAGCTCAGAGGAGAATTGCCGGTTTCCTAGACGATGATGTCCCTGCCACAGTCCTGTCCGTGCTGACAGAGGTGAACCAAGTCCTTTGTTAGGAGTGTTCTGTCTAAATCAGCTAACAAGCGATTCTAATCATCGCGGTTTTTTCAAATGTTACAACAGGTTCTCCCGCTGTTTTTGACGAGAACTAGGGCTGAGCTAAGCACAAGCCGTCAAAAATCATTGCAGCATATCCTTTTCGAGGACTACTTCGACCATCCTGCCAACGCATCTGAGGAATGCAACCCCCGCGAAGACCCACAGGTCTTTTCATTTCACTGGCACATAGCCTGATGTAGGGAAGATCTTTCAAACATTGTGACGTTATATTATCGTGTTCCAGGCAAGACTGCTGGTGGGAACCATGGTGTACCAGATCTCCCTGCTTGTGGAGGACGTGGCAAGATCTGCAGAAATGGTCCTCCAGTCCGACACCTTGCGACCTCCGTGACGGGAAACTGAACATCGAAGGATCGTCAACCTTTCCTGGTCGAAAAAACTAGCAAGTAGGTCGTCGAAATGCCGAGTAGGAGTAATGTGGTTTTGTTAAACGATTGGCGGTGCCATAAGTTGTCTTGGTGTTAGCTGGCTCAATCCCCAAGTTCAGTTCGTTTGTTTGTGCCGAGGACTATCCGTTCAGTTGAACAACTCTGTTGTATTGAGATGGGTGCTTTAGTCTTTCTTCTAGCTCTCTTTTAGATACTTTTGATTCTGGTATTTCTGTGAAGTGTTCTCCCATTAAAAGAAAAATAATTGTAGTTGTTTTAGAATTTTCTTGTAGTCGTTTGCCACTTTTATATGATTTTCTTTTTTCATTTTTTTTTTAGAATACTCTTAAGCGTGAATGGGCGTCGAAGCCGTTTTTGCTGCCGTTAGGACGTCAGGTGTTAGTGCGGCCAGGCAGCGTGACGCCGATGTCTGACTGATCTGAATTTATGACACCACTACGCGTCACAGCGCACTCTGCGTCCACACATACAATGTATGTTTTTATAGGCTGAAGCGCGCGCGTCAAAATCTTCACGTCGTTTATTGCCCGTATTGCTGGGCGGCCGGCTCGCGCCGCGCTGCGCTGCAACACCTCTGCGCAGCATCCTCGTTACTGTGCTGGTCTCATCGCAAACACACATTCAAAATTGCCGCCGTACGTGTAATGGTCAGATAATGTGCAATTAGCTGCTCGTTTGGTGCGGACACGGCGCCGGTCCCCGCCGGTCCCCGCTGCTGGCGCCCGGGCCACTGTCGGCCAGGAATGTCCGCGTCCTGCTGGCCGGACTCCAACTCGTCGAACCCAACTGAAAAGGGTGCAACTGAAGGGGGAGGCCCTAGCACTTGGGTTCGACCGAGCCTCCCGCCGCCTTCAAGTCGGTGCCAACGAACACCGAAGCCGCCCTTCCTGAATCGCAAATCGGGAGAGGGGTGACAGTGGGATCTCATGGCGGTCGCCCTTCGGACGCAGCTCAGCGCAGCGCAGCGCCGCCCAGCCCTGCCACGCGGACAGCAGGACAGCTCGCGGGACCTGCGCTGCCGAGGCCGCGGCGCCGCGGGGTTCCCCAGTGCCGATCTGGACGCGCGCCGCTCTGCATTGCAGTGCACTTTTTTTTAGTTTCCCGATTTGGCGCACGTGAAGTAAACACGAACACGAGCGCGTGGTGTTGGCAGGCCTACCCGTGCGGTCGATGGCCCGGCCAGGACCCGCCAGGACCCGCCGCCAGGCCCGGCCTGCACGCGTCATTTCGCGCGCCTCCTTTGGCCGGCCTGCGAGCTTCCTTCCTTCCTCCCTGACCAATGGCCGTACATCAATCATGCCACCGCAGGGCTACCAACCAAACCGGCAGCGGCCACACCCCTAAACGGATTCTATTATCTCCGATCGCCTTGTTCCTCGGCAGGGCGGCCACCTTCCTGCCTCCCCCGCCCGCTGCTCGCCCCGCGCTCCGTCTCTGTCTGTTTTACATACCTTCCAGCGCCGCCCCGCTTTTTCTCTGCCCGCGGTCAGCCGCCCCCGGCCCAGCCCGCATCACCAGTCGTGGACCCCGCCCCCGCCCGCCCCGCCGCCATGTATGCAACAAATCCACACAGTATGCTCACGGCTCCTGACGCGAGAAATTTCTCATCTCAAGTGTGGCTGGGCTGGGTCGTGGGGCCGCGCGGGGCCGCGCCTGCTGTAGACGAGAGCAGAAAGGCTTCGGGCGCGTCACGCGCATACCGTGTCGACGGTGTCCGCCGCAGATCCGTCTAAGAAAAATGTTGTGTTCGGTGACGGTGGGGAAACGGGTGCAAAAGTGTTGGCCGCGCTCTTGCTCAGCGCACGCGTGTGTTTTTGTTTACGTTTTCTTGTGCTTTGAGCGGACTGCTGCCGGAAGAAGACCTCAAAGGTGCGGTCCCTTGGCTGGGTGGGGGCTGTGCGGGGCCGCGGGGGTTGCGCCCCCCCCCCCCACCCCCTTTGCCGCCACGCACCGCGGTGTGGTCTAGCCCGCTTCCCCCCGCGCGAAAACGAGATGGCAGGCAAAGGAAAAGGAGGCACCGAGTTGACATTTGTGTTTGCATCTAATTACCGGACGAGGACGAAGCGACATCAAGAACGAATGCTTAAAATAATACGGCCGACGTTACACCGGAGGGCCGGGGCCGGAGCCGGTGGGCCGAGCGCCAGCCACCGCCAGCGGTCCAGAGGGGTGCGGCAGTGCGAGGCAGGGAGCTCCTCTCTGCAATGTAAATAGTGAGGTAGAGACGGCGGCCGGAGGAGGCCGGAGGAGGCCGGAGGAGGCCGGAGGAGGCCGGAGGAGGCCGGAGGAGGCCGGAGGAGGCCGGAGGAGGCCGGAGGAGGCCGGAGAAGGCCGGGCCACGGCGGACGAAAACACGCCGTGCCCGCAACTTCAGAAATTCGCAAAAGGAAAACAGGAGGGGCTCATAACAAAAATTATGGTCGGTTTCTAAAATGTCATATCGAACGGGTGACATCCAGGGTGAAAAACAGTGCGGGGATGTGAATAAGTCCCGTTTGTCATCGGTTCATTTTCACACTTCGTGCAGCATCAAATGACCGATCTAACATTCATAATGTCACTAGTTATTTTTGAGCCCTCAATATCTCAGTACGCCCTCACCTCACCGAAGCGGTGGTTTCGAAACCCGACCCGATTCTCCCGCCTGGACACACAGCAGCAGCAAGGGTCTCCACCTCCCTCACCCCCAGCTTGGCCTCCACCAGCGCGGCCTCTATCTCCCCCGACGTGGGTCGCCGCGCCGCACCGCGCCCCCTCCTCAAGCCCGCGATATATAATCGGACTAATGTAAATTATCTAGCGTCTTGTAAAAACACGGCACGGCGTGGCGTCGCGTGGCGGGGCGGGCCTCGTGCCACTGGGGAGCCTGCGGGAGCCTGACTTATTCTTCTTGAGGTAATTAAATACGCCCGCCTAAAACTCATCCCCCCGCGCCAGCCGTCGACGCCTCGCGGCAACCCTTTGGTGGCCAGAGGGCCGCGGCCAGGCCGTGGCCAGGCCGGGGGTGCGCCAGAAGTCGGGCTGAAAAATCCACCCCATAAGTGCCAGCGGTGCTGCTTCTAGCGTCTCACTGCACCGGCGTGGTCAACGATCGTTCGATCACGGTCCAAATTTTAATGCGAGAAGTATGCCGGTTTTTCCGGTCCCACTTCCTCCTCCTCTCCCCCAGAAGCCATCGCTGGCAGCTGCAGCTGCCGCAGCTCCGGCCGCGCGGCCTGGGCGCCTAGGCCCGCCGCCGGCCCGGATCCGTTTCGCAGCAGAACGAGTTGGCACGACGAATAACTGCACCGACTGCTGGGAGACCTCTAAATTTCCACGGTTTCTTCCGCTGATCTCTTTGTGCTTAATTAGAGCAGGGCGCTGTCAGAGACTCGACTCCTCCTCCTCCTTGCTCTCTCCCCTTTCGCCGGGCCGCGCCGCCCCCATATCTCTTGAAAGCTAGTAATTAGTAGAAACAAGCCTTAAACCACCGCAGCGCCGCAAAGAGAAGTCAGCGCGTCGCGACGGGAGCTGGCGGGAGGGGGGAGGTAGAGGGGGGAGGAAGGGGTGGCCGGGCGCGGAGGTAAGAGGGCTCGGCACTTCTCGGGCTTCGCCTTCGCGGGCGAACCCGGCGGCCCGCCGCAAAACCGCACTACTTTAATCCTATCTCGCCGCAAAGGAGGCAAATCTCGCAGGTGGAGGGGAACTGGCCACATTGCAAGGAATTGACGTGTTTCACTGGCTGGAGGAGTACTGGACGCACGCGACGAGCTGTGGCCGGCAGCGCTGACAGTGAGCACGAGTCGCTTTCTGGCGGCTACTTTTGAATTCTGGCGCGCGTTCGGTGTTGTGGGGGACGCATTGTCGGCGCGGACAAGGCCCGCCGTGATTGCAACCCCTTGGCGGCCCCGGCCTCGGCGGCGGCCCTGGCCGCCAACCCTTCCGCGGCGCGCCTCCTCTTTCAGAATAAGGGGGTTCCGCGAGGCGAGCCGGGCCGCCGCCGGCCTAGCCAGGGCGCCAGGCGCGAGAAAACTTCATTTTTGTATAATTAAGGCGTTAATTTATGAGCTGGTGCCGTGGACGTAATCTGGATATACTTCACGATGAGGAGGAACAGGACGTGCCCAGGGCCCGGCCCGCACCACTGCCCCTGCTGCTGCTCAAACAAATAGCGGCTCATCGTGCGGGGAGCGGCGGCGCGGGTCAGGCAGCGGGATGAGAAATGCGGACGGAGGAGGCGGCTGACTGGGAGCCGGGAGGAGTCCGTGTTGTAAACACCGCACGAACCCCCTCCGGCCAGACCAAGCCTCTGGTCGGGATCACTCTGACTCACTGAATAGATTTTTCTTATTTAATGTACACGCCTAGAATTGGCGAACGTCTTGCTGAAGCGGCACCGCGGAGGATCGGGGGAAAGGGGGAGGGGGGGGGGAGGGGGGAGGCGCGCGACCGCTCACACACAGCACCGCACAGGACGACGCGGTGTGATATGCATCTCCGATAACGCCGGTACAAGCCGACGTTTTATTCAGATTATACGCGGAGCGGAGCGCTGCGTTACTGTTGTGGAAGGAAGTCACAGTCAATGACAGGGGAGGGGTGTCGGTGTCGGTGTCCTTGGTGGGCTTCGACGCCACCTGCACCTGTGCGGCCGGCGGTGTGGTCCCGGGTCCCACGGGCACCCGCCGCCCGCCGCCCGCCCGGCTCAGGTGTTGTTCCCCGCAGCGCAGCTGAGCGCCGAGTTGGCCGGCAACGCGTCCGTGTAATCGGGTAGAACATTGAGAATCCCTCCCGCCCCCTCTCCCTTTGCAACCCTATCCAAGTCCGGCGGACCCGGGCCGGGCGGACCGTCGGCACCGGGTACACGATGATGACGAGCTTCGCCTGCCTCGCAGCTACTCCCCGCCACATATTCCAGCGCAAACCGACATCAAAGGAGAGTTAGACAACGCGAAAGGGGATAGAAAAGCTGGCGCCTGCGGCGCAAGACACAAATTGTCGTCGTATCTCACGTGTTCAACTTCCAGAATTTGTTCGTGATTTTTCGGAGTAGGCGCTAAACTGAAAGCGTTCCAGCCCGTCCCGGCTCTGGAGCGCGGGGACTACTTAGGAAGGAGTCTTCTTGGCCCGCTGGAGCTGGAGTCTCCAGAACTGCTGCGTCCAATTTGCGGTAGCGGCTCGGCCGGACGTGTGATGAAGTGCGGTTCGGCGGCCGCTGGACGCAGGGCAGGGCAGAGCGTAGGGCGCAGCAGCGCGCAGCGGACGGCGTCGAGTTTCACATGCCGGCCGGGCAGGGCCAGGGGCCGAAGGGCCTGGTAGGGCAGATCCACGCACAGCGCCTGCAGCCGCATGAGCAGGGCAGCAGGGCAGCGGGGCCGGGCGGGGCCGGGCCGGGCCGGGCAGGGCCGCTGCACGTGCTCTGCCGCTCCGTGCCGTTCGCCCCCGCGGCAGCCTCCACCGCGGACCCTGGGAACTGATGGGCACCACGGTGAACCACTGGGGACCACCGGGCACCCAGCCTGGTACATCCTGGGCCCAGATATGGGTGAAAAACCACACACTCACACTCTCTCACACACACACACACATACACACGCTCACACACGCGCATACGGGTTACAGCGGCGGCCCCGCCCGGCCCCGGCGCATGCCAGCATTGTGCAGCGCCTGTTGCTTAATTTATGTTGATTGGCAGACGGTAAATCAGAGTCGAAGGGGAGGACGTCGTAGTGGGAGGGACCGGGAGGGACGCGGGAGCGACCGGGAGTGACTGGGAGGGAGCCTCCAAGGACGAGGCGGAGTGCCCCACACGGCACCCAGCGGCCACCGCGTACTCGGTAGGTTAGGCTAGGTCGGACCTGGGTCAGCTTGGGGAACAACATGGACCAGTGGGGACCAGTGGGGACCAGTGGGGACCAGTGGGGACCAGTGGGGGTGGGGGACCAGTGGGGACCAGTGGGGACCAGTGGGGACCAGTGGGGACCAGTGGGGACCAGTGGGGACCAGTGGGGACCAGTGGGGACCAGTGGGGGACCAGTGGGGACCAGTGGGGGACCAGTGGGGACCAGTGGGGACCAGTGGGGGACCAGACCAGTGGGGACCAGTGGGGACCAGTGGGGACCAGTGGGGACCAGTGGGGACCAGTGGGGACCAGTGGGGACCAGTGGGGACCAGTGGGGGGGACCAGTGGGGACCAGTGGGGACCAGTGGGGACCAGTGGGGACCAGTGGGGACCAGTGGGGACCAGTGGGGACCAGTGGGGACCAGTGGGGGACCAGTGGGGACCAGTGGGGACCAGTGGGGACCAGTGGGGACCAGTGGGGGACCAGTGGGGACCAGTGGGGACCAGTGGGGACCAGTGGGGACCAGTGGGGACCAGTGGGGACCAGTGGGGGACCAGTGGGGACCAGTGGGGACCAGTGGGGACCAGTGGGGACCAGTGGGGACCAGTGGGGACCAGTGGGGACCAGTGGGGACCAGTGGGGACCAGACCAGTGGGGACCAGTGGGGACCAGTGGGGACCAGTGGGGACCAGTGGGGACCAGTGGGGACCAGTGGGGACCAGTGGGGACCAGTGGGGACCAGTGGGGACCAGTGGGGACCAGTGGGGACCAGTGGGGACCAGTGGGGACCAGTGGGGACCAGTGGGGACCAGTGGGGGACCAGTGGGGACCAGGGGGACCAGTGGGGACCAGTGGGGACCAGTGGGGGACCAGTGGGGACCCAGTGGGGACCAGTGGGGACCAGTGGGGACCAGTGGGGACCAGTGGGGACCAGTGGGGACCAGTGGGGACCAGTGGGGACCAGTGGGGACCAGTGGGGACCAGTGGGGACCAGTGGGGACCAGTGGGGACCAGTGGGGACCAGTGGGGGACCAGTGGGGGACCAGTGGGGACCAGTGGGGGACCAGTGGGGACCAGTGGGGACCAGTGGGGACCAGTGGGGGACCAGTGGGGACCAGTGGGGACCAGTGGGGACCAGTGGGGACCAGTGGGGACCAGTGGGGACCAGTGGGGACCAGTGGGGACCAGTGGGGACCAGTGGGGACCAGTGGGGACCAGTGGGGACCAGTGGGGACCAGTGGGGACCAGTGGGGACCAGTGGGGACCAGTGGGGACCAGTGGGGACCAGTGGGGACCAGTGGGGACCAGTGGGGACCAGGGGACCAGTGGGGACCAGTGGGGACCAGTGGGGACCAGTGGGGACCAGTGGGGACCAGTGGGGGACCAGTGGGGACCAGTGGGGACCAGTGGGGACCAGTGGGGACCAGTGGGGACCAGTGGGGGACCAGTGGGGACCAGTGGGGGACCAGTGGGGGACCAGTGGGGACCAGTGGGGACCAGTGGGGACCAGTGGGGACCAGTGGGGACCAGTGGGGACCAGTGGGGACCAGTGGGGACCAGGGGGACCAGTGGGGACCAGTGGGGACCAGTGGGGACCAGTGGGGGACCAGTGTGGGGGACCAGTGGGGACCAGTGGGGACCAGTGGGGGTGGGGGACCAGTGGGGACCAGTGGGGACCAGTGGGGACCAGTGGGGACCAGTGGGGACCAGTGGGGACCAGTGGGGAACACAGTGGGGACCAGTGGGGACCAGTGGGGACCAGTGGGGACCAGTGGGGACCAGTGGGGACCAGTGGGGACCAGTGGGGACCAGTGGGGACCAGTGGGGACCAGTGGGGGACCAGTGGGGACCAGTGGGGACCAGTGGGGGACCAGTGGGGACCAGTGGGGACCAGTGGGGACCAGTGGGGGACCAGTGGGGACCAGCCGCGTCTTGGAGTGCATCGTCCGTCTCTGCCGCCGACAACGCCCGGTTCATTATAATAAGTGCGACGAAGAACGCTCCCGGAAGGGCGGCAAAAAAGGGGGGGGGGCGGAGCGAGGAAAAAAGGAGAAACGTCATGCGGTTTCCGAACACGCGCCCGCGCGCACGGACGCGCTCTGGCGGGAAATACAAGTAGCACGATTTATGGCCACTTGGCGCAAGATGGTAATATCAGCCCCCTCCCTCTCTCTCTCTCACTCTCCCGCCTCTCTCCGAATCGAAGAGGGAAGACCCAGAGTGCACCCGGGCGTGGCATGTGGCATGCGGGGGCGACGGAGACTCCAGTGCGAAAACAATAACAAAGTAGCGATCACACGGCCCGGTCCGCTCGGGTCTGGTTGGGTCCGGCCGGCCGGCAGGAGGGAGGCTCCGCGCCTGGCAGGTAGGCCCCCGGCCGGGCTGCGGCGCACCGCTGCGGAGCACGCTGCCTACCCAGCGCCCGGCAGGCGCGCGGCAGGCGCCGGGTAGGCCAGCAGTCCGACGCTGAGGCCGATACAGGAGTCTGGGCTGGGCTGCCGCTTGCCGATTGAACTGCCCCACTAGCAGACGTGACCCCATACTGGCGATGGCCCTTATAATTGTGGCCGCCCCACCGCCCCCGCAGCAGCCGCGCCACGCGCCCCCACGCCGCAGTACTATACTATCTCCGGCGGGGCGCACCGCCACAATTAGCATACTAATTCAGTGGGTAATTCGTACTCCGAGCTGCGGCCGGGAGATAAAGCACAACAGCAGCAGTCCTTCCTTGGCGACGACGCCACGGCGGCCGACGGCGGCAGCAGACACCGCGGCGCCGCCAAGGAGTAGGTGGTCCAGGAGGGGGGCCGAGCCGGGCCGGGGCCGACGGCTCAACGGTCCACCTACGTCTCTTCTTATCTACAAAGTAGTGTTTCAAGATTTCGTTCCGGGAGCACAGCAGGGGGTTTTGGAAAGGATTTTTGGCAATCCGCGTACGCTCGCATTTGCAGAATTTTGTGTTTGGAGTTTTCTGGTTGATTTGAACTTTAAACACTTAACACTTGGATTAACACAGTACGGGCAAAAAGCCTTTTCATGCAATGCGGGCTGGTTGTGCATTCCGAGTTGCACATGTACCGTTTGCAGCATGACATTCTTTTTATTTGAAGAAATGAAAACCGTGAGTTATGGTCCTTTTTCACTCGGCAGCAATTGTTTTTGTCCATCGCTTGTTGATGATAATAGATTGTGCGATAGCCCGGCCCCGGCCGGCAGCGCAGTGTCTCTGTAATCACCATAATCATAAGCGCTCCTCATCCCCCTCCCCCTCCGCAACCACCCTTCTCCCCCGCGGAGCCCAAGGAGCCCATGGAAAGGGCCGAAGGCGGCCCAAGGCTGCCCAAGGCGGCCCACAGGCCGAGTCGTAATTCACTTGCTTTTTTTATGATGTTGCAGTTTCCGTAGAATTGAAGCAACTGGAACCATTTTATATTTTTACGAAGGAAAAAAAAAGGAAGACAACAACAACAAATGAGGTCGTTTGCGAAAGAGAGTGAAAAGGTTCTGTGGGGAGAATGTTAGGGGGATTCAAAACCACCGCTGTCCTGCTGACGAGCGTGCCGGTATTGGTCGCGAGGCCAGGTTGGGGAGGAAGTGAAGATGTGCGGCATTTCCCGCAGTGTACCGTGCGCGGACGCCCCTACGTGCCCCTACGTGCCCCGGCCGGCCCCGCCCGGCCCCGCCACAGTATTGGCACTGCACCTGACGGGTTGCTTATGCACGTGTGTCGTACGTGCACGTACGTGTCCCATTATATGCAGATGTGTGCGAAACAGGGCGACATGCGACGGCGCCGTAATGAAGCCATGCGACACCGGGCCCCCTCCAATCGAACCCCGCGAAATCGAACCGAATCGATTCTCTGTCGAAATTGAATTATGAAGCACGAGCAGTGTGTGGGTTTTACTTTCGGAAACGCAATTATTAATCACAACACTCCGCAGCACCTTCTGACAAATTTCCAACGACACGGAAATAAAATCGGTTCTTCTAATGATCAATCGTATACGTTGCATTTCTCAAATTCAGACGACAGCAGGAAACACAAACAATGCGCGTCGCCGTTTTCTTTCTTTCCGCTTTGACGCGGAAGAAGGGTTAGCCGTGGAATCTCATTACCGGTGGCCTTTGGCCCCGTTGCCGTGGAATGGCTGCACCTGGGCTGCGCTGGCCGGGGCCGGGGCCGGGGCCGCCCACCTACCTGTGCCGTGCCGTGTGTGCTCCGGGTGACAACACGACAAAACATTTCCCAGACCTGGACGGGTGCTTCTCAGAACGCGAGCCCGGGTACGAGGAAGGTCCCGTATGACAGCGACAGCGTAACCAGGCACAGGCCTCGGTCAGTGAAAGGCTGACTTCTCCAAAAATAGGACACTGGCTCCGTCCTAAACCTGCAGTATATTTCGGACATATTGTAAGTCAATTGTGTAAAAATGTGGTACTACTATTAACAAAACCCTCTGCGTCCGAGTGAACATTTTCATTTTTATTTTCAACATCCAAGATGAGAGGGAGCCAGCCATTCCTCCGTCCTCCCCGCGTCGTCGCGGGCCACATTTCCCTCCTTTGCCCCTTTTCATATTTCCTGCCGGCACGTGGCGTGGCCAGGCGTGGCCGTGCGTGGCGCGGCACTCTTGAATTTGTGATTCGTGTTGTCACATGTGCGCGGCGGTGCGCTGACATGTCGAAGGGGTGGTACCGGCTGGCAGCGCAGCGGGGCAGGCGGCGCGCGCATGGCGACAACAATTGCTTTTCCAAGATAAAGAGATCAGAAAAAATAAAATAAAAAAAAGTTTGCTGCCAAAGGAAGGGAAAGAAGTCAGCACTGTCTGAGCAGCTCTGAGCAGCCCCCGCGGGCTACGCGGGCTGTGGCTAGAGGGGAGGGCGGCCAGCCGCGGCCAGCCCAGGTTGGAAGCCGGACCCGTGGGTGGATATCACGGAGCCAAACAGCCAAACGCTGTTGAGACGTTCCATGGTCTGTCACCTTCACAGCCTCCAGCAGTCTGCCGCTCGTCATACTCTGAAACAAAAAGTGCCAAGTCCGAAATCCTGTTCCCTCCTCCCCAGCAGCGGGATGGCACCGGCACCTTGGGGCGCGCCGCCAGCGCCCCCAGCGCCCCCAGCGCCCCCAGCGCCGCCAGCGCCCCCAGCGCCCCCAGCGCCCCCAGCGCCCCCAGCGCCCCCAGCGCCCCCAGCGCCCCCAGCGCCCCCAGCGCCCCCAGCGCCCCCAGCGCCCCCAGCGCCCCCAGCGCCCCCAGCGCCGCCAAGCACTACCGCTCTGCGCACCGGAAGCGCCGAACAGGCGGACGTACGCGGCGGACGTAGCGAGCAGCGCACGCAGTGTGGGAAAAGTGGCGTCGTCTTTGCGTAGAGGCGCTCAGCCTCAGCCTCAGCCTCAGCCCTGCCGGCCCGGCGGCCCCGGCGGCCCCCGCACACCGTGAGACGCGGCGCGTCGGGGAACCCCTTCCACAGCCTCACGCCTCGCGCCCGCTTCCGGAATAGGCCCTCTGGGCTGGGCCCGGGAGGCTTTGCACACGCACTAGCATACACGCGCACGCACACGCACACGCACACGCATACGCACACGCACGCGCGCGCAAGCACGCATTACGAACGAACATCACACACTACTTGACTGTGACTGTGCGTAGGCGAACATAAAAGTATATTTCTTCACAACAACCTAATAAATCGGCACGTGAATCGATACGTACTTCCGTGGGCCCGGCCCAGGCAATGCATGAAATGCATTGGTGACGGGTAGCGGTGTGTCACGGCAGCACTCCCGCCATGCAGTGCAGCGCCATGCAGGGGCACCCTCCGCGAGGCAGCGGCAGCCGGCGGCAGCAGCGGCAGCAGCGGCAGCAGCAGCAGCAGCAGCAGCAGCGGCAGCAGCGGCAGCAGCGGCAGCAGCGGCAGCAGCGGCAGCAGCAGCAGCAGCGGCAGCAGCGGCAGCAGCGGCAGCAGCGGCAGCAGCGGCAGCAGCGGCAGCAGCGGCAGCAGCGGCAGCAGCGGCAGCAGCGGCAGCAGCGGCAGCAGCGGCAGCAGCGGCAGCAGCGGCAGCAGCGGCAGCAGCGGCAGCAGCGGCAGCAGCGGCAGCAGCGGCAGCAGCGGCAGCAGCGGCAGCAGCGGCAGCAGCGGCAGCAGCGGCAGCAGCGGCAGCAGCGGCAGCAGCGGCAGCAGCGGCAGCAGCGGCAGCAGCGGCAGCAGCGGCAGCAGCAGCAGCAGCGGCAGCAGCGGCAGCAGCGGCAGCAGCAGCAGCAGCAGCAGCAGCAGCAGCAGCAGCAGCGGCAGCAGCAGCAGCAGCAGCAGCAGCGGCAGCAGCAGCAGCAGCAGCAGCAGCGGCAGCAGCAGCAGCAGCAGCAGCAGCAGCAGCAGCAGCAGCAGCGGCAGCAGCAGCGGCAGCAGCGGCAGCAGCAGCGGCAGCAGCGGCAGCAGCAGCGGCAGCAGCGGCAGCAGCGGCAGCAGCAGCAGCAGCAGCAGCAGCGGCAGCAGCGGCAGCAGCGGCAGCAGCGGCAGCAGCGCAGCAGCAGCAGCAGCAGCAGCAGCAGCAGCAGCAGCAGCAGCAGCAGCAGCGGCAGCAGCGGCAGCAGCGGCAGCAGCGGCAGCAGCGGCAGCGCCAAACGTCGTAAACCCGCCCATATTATACCTGCCGACACGTTACGTACAGTACGGCTATCGGCGAGCCACCGGGGAGCCACCGGCATAGCGGACCCGGGGTATGAAAACTTACGGATGAGGCAGGCTCCAGCACAGCACGACCCTCGCCACGATCTTCCTCACTCGGCCCCCACGAACTCGACGACGGTCTTCCAGCACCCGGGCGACAGCACTTTGGTTCCGTCCTCTATTTTCAACATCATCACAACCGTGGAATGGTGTTTTCCTGCCGCAGCCAGAAAAATATATATGGAGAATTGCCGTCGGGCGGGGCCAGAGGCCTAGAGGCTAGGCCATGTATGGAGGAAGGGCTCTGCCGGCTCTGCTCGCCGCGCGGATGGTGGCGTATGAACAGAGTGGGAGAGAACGACCCAGCAAACGAGATTGTCTGCAGTGCGAGAGACAGAGAGGCAGAGAGAGACAAAGCCAATAACCATCCCCGAACGTGGCCGCTTAGCGCGCTGGCTGCCTGCTATGACGGTCATTAGTGGCTCCCATGACGCCTTTTGCACTGCATTCTCTGGCTGCGGTGCCCCGCCGTGCCCATGGCTGTGGTTCATGACCGACTGCCGCGCCTCCCACGGTCCCATACGCTGCTGCCGTATGAAGGTGCAAATCTCAAGTTCTGGTTCCTGGTTCACCGTAAACGACGCGATAAGAATTTTCTCCGAATCTTAAATTATGGCGCCATTCGCTGTGAGCTGATGACACCTGCCTGCCTGTCCGTCTCCTTCTCCCCAGCAGACGACAAAGCAGCAGACGACGCATGAATAATGCAAATGAGGCCTCTCTAGAAAGCACCACAGCTCTCCGCGCCGGATTGTTTTCCTTGTCGCCTTCTTTACCTTCTTAAATCCTTTTTTTTTTCCTTTCCTCGAAGATTTTTTTTTGTTATTATTTTGTTCACGACGGACCACGCGGATAAACACTAATTATAAAGGAGGAAATTGCTCATAAAAATGATAATCAGCGGCCGGTGTGGTGCGGCATGGCGATACCGGGAGGACATCGGCCCGGCGTGGCCTGGCGCGGTCTCCAAGGGCCTCGGTGCCGGCGAGCCCAGCCCGGCCCGCGCCGGCCGGCCGGCACCCTCAAGATGATCGATCCGCTGGCAGCACATCACTTACCAGCACCTCCTGCTTATTCGGTCTGCGTATGTTTCAAAGGTTGGCATCGGACTGGCTTCCAGAAATAAACACAATTCGACCTTAAGATAGGCCCTAACTCTCGGAGCCGATCCGGGTCGATCGAATATCCTCCGTGAAAATCAAAACCGTGTTTGTCGAATTGGACATGCATTTCAAGCCTGCTGGCCCCAGGCGGCCCCGAGGGCAGGGAGGAGGGTAGGCGCGAACTGTCACAGTGATGTGCCTATTTCCCGCTGGACCATTGACACTTCTTGACGGGCAGGCTGACATGTCACTCCCTGCGGGTGCGAGAGAGACGGCCCTCGTCCCGGCGGCCCCGGCGGCCGCTCCTGTGCGAGCGGGACAGAGCGGCCTGTCGCATGCCCACGCTGCGCCACGCTCCCCTACCCGCTCCCTCTCCCTCGCTCCTATCTCCATCTCCCTCCCCCGACTCCCCCGGCCCGCTAACCACCACATGCAACCACTAAGCACCCCTTGGGGTCTACCCACACCGCCGCAGACCACCCCTCCCCCTCCCGGCACCCTCCCTCCCCCTTGCTCTTCCTCCCCCACATACCGATATTGCGTGCAAACGGATAGCACAAAAAACAGAGAGACGAAAAAAGAGAAAGGAAATCAAAATAAATGAGTGAAAAGTCGTGGTCGGCGGACAGCTCCCGTTGTCGCCACGCTCGGCCGAGCAGACGTCCTCGCTGATTAACCAAACCACCCCCGCGCAGTGTTTACCTCACCGCCTGTTGCAACATACACACTGCACCGTCACGAAACTGGCGACGCGGACGTGTGGAGGGCGGTGCACGGCGCAGCGCGGCGGAGCAAATCACTTCCGATTGCCGCCCTGATTTGTGCGCACGACGGAAGGGGAGGAAGGACGTCAGCTCGGCATGGCTTTCATAGTTTGCTGGGACCTGACGGCTTACAGGCCTACATTTCAAAAATCACGCTCTTTTTTAAGGCAATCACTGTGACTGGGTTTTTAGAAGCGTTAGGTTAGGTTTCTAAGGTTAAGATGAATCGTATTTGTTTGAATAGGTTAGGTTAGGTTTTTTAATGATTAAACGTAATTACAAGGTGCCATCTTTTCTTGTTGGACCACAAAGGTCGACCCCTGACTCAGTCCACAGGTCAACGCCCTGGAGGCTCGTGGAACCTCATCTGGCCCAGATAAATTTGTCACAATGTCTGCTGCTCCCGGGGCTCGTCCAGAGTGCACACACTCACACACGGCGTTAGTTTTTCTTTTTCCCCCCTTTCAGCCCAACGACCCCTCGCAGGCCATAACCTTCCGGTCCCGAACACCTTGCGGGGGCAGCAGTGGCGGCAGCGCGGCGGCAGCAGGGCCTTCGGGGGCCATGAGCCTGTCCTGTCGCTATTCCCACGGTCTCGTGTCGCACCCTGCTGCCGTGCCGTGCCTGGCCGTGCCCGGCCCGGGGCCGTGCCTCCACTCTCGGCACAGTCGTCGTCTACTTTGCGGAAACAAATCAAGTGGCTTTCGTGTCAGAACGAGGAAATTGAGGCTTGCGGTGGCAGTCAGCCGCGTGGGGTGGAGAGGGGAGGGGGCGGGGAGGGGGGACGTGGGGCTGGCGGAGTACCCGAGCCCGGCCCGGCACGGCCCGCTGTGTTTTTTCATCGCGGGGGTGACAGTGATAGGGGAGAGCGGGTTCACAGGGTCTTTTTGGACGTTTGCATGGCGTGGGGTTGGCGGCGGGGTGATGGGGCTGCGGTCTGGCTGCGCCTGGCTGTGCGAGAGAGTGAGTGAGTGAGAGAGAAAGAGAGAGCATGCATTCCCAAACCGCAGTAAAGTCTACTAAGACTGCGGGGCCGGGCGGGGGCTCGGCTGGGGGCGGGCGCGCGCGGATTTCGAGGGTGGCGATGGCTTACTGCCGTCCTTTCACGGAAGTTGTAAGCAATCTGGATAAGTGAGCTACCATACTTTTCTAGACTAACAGAGAGAAAGAAAAAAAAATCCCTCCCTTTTCTGAGACGGTGGCACTTTATCTCCTCTGGTGGGTGGCCGGGGCATGACGTCGTGGAGAGACAATGACGTCAAAAGCTGACGGCGCCGCACGCACCTGGCCACCGCGGCGGGCTGACCTACATGTATTAATTAAATTGAGTCCGGCTGGGGTGTGCGTGAGTACCGGAACAGGGGAAGGTGGCAGAGGGGGGAGGGGGCAGGTGAGGCCGGAATACGATCCGCTGTGACGGAATGCCAATGGGAAAGAGAAGTTATGGAGAGGGAGAGAGAGACAGAAGGGGTAGATAGCTAATGGGCGTACTGCACCCACCTGCAAAAGACCGAAGCCAGGCCGGCCAACCGTCGGGACCGACTCGTGAAATGTGTGGGAACGGGGTGCCAAGGGTGCCAACCCTCCTGGCGGGCTGGCGGCCCCCGGCTCGGCGGGCTCTGCTCTCTCTCTCTCTCTCTCTCTGCCGGCCAGTGATTTACCGCAGGAGCAGAGGGGCGACAGGGGCGGCAGCACTCGGCACGGCACCGCAGGCACCGCCCGCGCCACCTGAGAGCTCTGCCTCCGTCTCTCTCCTTCGCACTGCCGCCTGCCGCCCCCGCTCTATTAGCCTACGAGACGCCTGCTGGCTGCGCTGGGCCCGACATTAAAGTTTAACGCCCCGAGCCGCTTCCGGCCGGCCGCTGCCGCACTGCTGGCGTTGTTGTTAGGTGGCCGGCTGGAGGCGGCTGGAGGCGGCTGGAGGCGGCTGGAGGCGGCTGGAGGCGGCTGGAGGCGGCTGGAGGCGGCTGGAGGCGGCTGGAGGCGGCTGGAGGCGGCTGGAGGCTTCGGAGACAGATCGAGTCGGCGATGCCACGATAGACAGGGAGCCGACCCGATAACGCAGCGTGAGATAGCAGCAGTGAGACCCGTTATCACATATTCAGAGCGCATAGGCAAAGACGGTTGATTCTAGTCAAGCTTTGGAGACGTTCTCCGGTGCTCGACCGCCGCGGAGGGCCTCTGGGGCCCCCGTGTGTCCACCCCCTGTCCGGCGTGTCCTTTGACTCGCGCGCCGCGGTCTCAGTCAGGGGTCCTTTGCGGGCGCGGCCGGTACGGTCCCCTAGAGGTCCTGACTGCTCCCTAATTGGCCGTGGCCCCGCCTGGCCCCGCCTGGCCCCGCCTGGCCCCGCCTGGCCCCGCCTGGCCCCCGCGGCGTCCTGTGGCCTGTGGTCCTGGCGGCGGGGACGGCCACAGCTGGGTGCGGGCCACGGGCCACGCGTCTATCCGGTGTTTGCTTTTTGGATGACTGGGAAGGGCAGAGGCATGACGGCCGAGCCGAACCGGAGGTCCGTCCGGGTGGGACAAGGTGAGCACCACGGCGCGTGGCGGAGGCGGCAGGCACAGGCGGCCCAGCAAAGGGGAGGGCGGGAGGGCGCCCACAAACTACCTAACGACGTGTTAGCTGTTGCAGTTAATGGGCCGGGCTCGGACACTATGTCGCATTCACTGCTTCTGTGCCAGCAGCGCCAGCAGCCAGCCAGCGCGGGGCTGAGATCG
This sequence comes from Odontothrips loti, assembly GCA_038380765.1. Classification (NCBI taxonomy): domain Eukaryota; kingdom Metazoa; phylum Arthropoda; class Insecta; order Thysanoptera; family Thripidae; genus Odontothrips; species Odontothrips loti. The sequence goes on along the minus strand of CM076243.1, from coordinate 10,265,164 downwards.
AAACTCGAGGAGCAGCTATGAGTGTTTTGAGGGGCCCGAAAGGAGTCCCACCGCTGCCCTTTGTGGGCGGCGGAGCACCGCTGAGCACCGCTGAGCACCTTCGCGGCTGTCGTGACGGGGTGGTGCGGGCGGCGCCCGGTGCTGCGTGCCGCGGCCGTGGCCGTGCAGCTGATGGCGTTCCGGGGAGTGAGCTCATCACGGACACCGACGGCGGGCTGGCGGCCCCGCCCTGCCCCGCCCCGCCCCGCCCCGCCCGCTGTGATTGCCCATCCGACCACACCACACCAGCCACGCACCCCGAACAGTTACGTGACATTTCGCTCGGGAGCCACAGGGGCGCGTCGAGGGGTTGCCTTTCTGCGCTCGGCCGCGGGGAAATGGGAGGCCTGTAGAGTAACACAAGGTATATAGTCGGATTCAAAGTTTCCGAACATTCGCGAGCTGGAAATTTTGCAGGAAAGTCCCCCGGCCGCCGTATGTCCCGCCCCGTCCCGTCTCGCCGCCTGTGTGTCTGAGTGCCGGAGGGGGTGTCGTGTGCATGTCGGTCTGATTGCACACGCACTGCAATGGGCCTCTGTGACGAATTAACCCCCGTGAGGGCGCAGGGCAGCGCGGGGGCGGGGGTGGAAGCGGCGGGGAGCATGCTGCGGCCCCGCCAGCCCATTACCACGCCCCACGCCTCGCGCCAGTATACCACGTCATCCCGGAAGCAGTGCACTGCACTGGGACCCCCGCGGCCCGCAGGGGCCCGCACTGCATATGTAGCTTTTGCACGTGCACTGACACCCCCCGACACCCAGGCCTCGCAGCCAGGTTCGTCGAGAGGTCATGAGAGCCAAAGGTGGCCCGGATGGAACCATTAATTTCTGGAAAGGGAATCTCTCCCGCCCTTCGCCTGCACACACATGCTCACACAACCGTCTTGTTATCGCACCTATCTTTTACCTTGCTCTCTTCATTTTCTGTCTCCCTCACTCGTTTTCCCTTTTTCTGTCACACACACACACACACACACACACACACACACACACGCTCACACTAGAAATGTCAGCCACGTGACAGAAATATTCCAGGTTTTTATGTGGCGTCGTTCTCCTTCCGCGTGCGCCGCCTCCTTTCCTCTTCTTTTGCATTTGAAAAAGTCGTCGCGTCCCGCTCGCTGCCGCTCCCTGGGGGCCCCCGGGGGAGTGCATAAGCAGGCCGGATCCTGCGGGACCTGCGGGACCTGCGGGACCTGCGGGACCTGCGGGACCTGCGGGACCTGCGGGACCTGCGGGACCTGCGGGACCTGCGGGACCTGCGGGACCCTGCTCGGTTACCCAGTCCGGGTAAAATGTGTAAATTTGTAAAGAATGAAATTGAGGGCTTTATTGGCACGATTAAATGAATGTCCATGTCCATATCAGGTCGGGGGGAGCCGTGGACACCGCGGCGAGTGAGGGAACCCTATCTGTGCCAGTGAGGGCCAGCGAGGGGCTGTTGCATATCATTGTGCTGGGTAGAGTGAGGCAGCGCTGCTGCTATGCGCTCCTCCCCGCACGGAGCAGACTCATTCGCGTACAACTTTGTTGGCGCCAGGATGACTGCAGCCATAAAATTATCTTGCGATCCCGCCTCATCCTCTAATGACTTTTGGCCAAAGCCCCTCTTCTCGTCTCGCTCCCCATCCGATCCGGACCGCTCAGCCGCCGCCGCCGCCCCGCCCCTCAGCTTTCGTACGGGGCGCGGCGGGGCGGGGCGGCGGGGCGGGGCGGCGGGGTGGGCGGGCGGGCCGAGACGGAGAGAACGCCCTTACGGGCAATATGTCAATCGGGATCAGTGGGGGTGTGCCGCAGAGTGCCCCGGCAGCGCGGGCAGCAGTGACTTGAACGCAGCGCGGCCCTCCGCTTCCCGCCCCTCCTGCCCCCTCGCCCGAACATGACTTGTTTCACATACCATGAAGTGAATTGTATATTAGGCGACTGCAGAACGTCCACTTTTATATTTTCTAGGTGCCGGTTGGCAATGAGGTATTATAGGGGTCGTGGATATGGAGTAGGATTCGAGTCGGCCCCCTCGGTATCGATTTGTCCGTAAGGGTATGCAGGCTCAGCTGCAGGGCAACTGAGAGCATTGACTCTCGGCAAGCGAGAGGGTGTGTGTGTGACAGAGAGAGAGAGAGAGAGAGAGAGAGAGAGAGAGAGAGAGAGAGAGAGAGAGAGAGAGAGAGAGAGAGAGAGAGAGAGAGAGATGGCCCGCCTCGCCTGTCACCTGACCGGAAGTGGGTCGGTTGGCACTACGCGCTCCTCCCCCTCTCCCCTTCTCTTTCTTTTTCGGGTCCTGTGGGGATTCCTCGAGACAAGCCAGTCGTCACCGCGACGGAGTGACAACAGGAGGGCGCTTAGCGGGCGCGCGGGGAGCGGAGTGGAGGGGAGGACAACAGCGGAACAGCAAACGCTCGAGCATCCCAGAGCGGGAAGCACGGATGGGTCAAACCTTTCCCTGAAGATGGTCTTCAAAGCAGGTTTATGACAGAGAAATTGAGTGACCTTTACGTTTTCAAAATAAAAATAAATTTGGAGAAGCCATGTCTCCGTGTTCTCATATTTTTGCCCCCAGATTTGTCAAGCTTGTCACTTATGTGAAACAGTGGGGGGAAAGGGGGGGGGCGAAAAAACAGGAGGGCAAACTGGCAGCTGCTTCCTCTGGCAACGAACCGTATCTATTGGCATTTTCCCGGCGTGTTTTACTTGGCATCGCGAGGCGTGGGGGTGCGCCATTTCAAAGTGCTTGACATACACGCCAGAGTTCACAAACGTACGTACTACTGCGACTCGGCGCGAGGGTGGAACTGGAACTGACAAGAGAAATTCGCAGCCTGAAAATTGACAAGTTTTGGGTTGTACTGATAGAAGAAAATTTTCCGGTGTTGGTCGGGCAAGCTAAAATCCGAGATAAGTAGCAAACGGCAGTGAAAGACGTTCGTCGTAGTGTAACAGAATAACCTGCAGGAAAGCAAACATTTTCACAGAAATTGCGAAAAATAAAATATAAAAAATGTTTTCGCGTTCCGCGACATACGCCCCGGTGAGCAGAGGCATTGCGTATGACCCTGCTTCGGGGGCATAACTTCCTCTCTCACATGCTGTCTCTCTCCCACAACAGCATTCTTAGCCCCCCGACGCGGATGCTTGCCGCCGTGGTTTGGCGTTATTTGAGGGGAAAAGCCCTAATGCACCGCGTGTTTTTCACTTCCTCAGCGCATCTCGCGTCTGCTTCCGGCTTTCGAGACGCGACACAGTTGCGCCCACCACTCCTCAGCTCCCCGCTTTTTTCCTTCTCGCCCCAGAATGCTGGGAATCTGAAAAAGTGTGTTCTCGGGACGGAGCGCAATGACACCGAAAATGAGGCGGCTGTCTAAGAACTTCATTTCGTTTCCACCAAAAATTCAAATACTCCTAGAATGAAATGTAAAAGCGTTTACTTGCTATTTTCTCCTAGAAACCAAGTGTGGTCTGGAATAAAATAGTTGTTTCGATGCGTTCAAAAATCAATACCAAAATTAATTATAATTTCCGTGGCCTCCGCATGGAAATGACATGGTGATTAATTCGAGTCGCGTGTCGTGCGTGTCCGCATTGTTCCTTTCGTTCCGGCCGCGACGACGAATGAAGACATTACCTCGATGCATTCCGATGAGAAATTATTAATTATTTGGCCCGTGATGCTGTTGTGTCCAGGGACGGGGTCATGTGACTCCTTCGGACCCAGACGGTCCCTATCGAAGGCAGCCGTCTGCGACACTCGGGCCTAATAGGCAAGTGTGGGCAAAGGCCGCATCCGAAGAGGACGGCAGTGTCGAAGACTGTCGAACGGGATTGGCCACGGGGGCGTGGTGGGGCGTGGCGGGGCGTGGCGGGGCGTGGCGGGGCAGGACAGTCCCGGCTCAGACAGCTCGTGTCTCTATTCAGGGTCACACGGGGCAGCCGCTCCGCTAGCCGCTACTACCATTGTGACACGCCGATAACGTATCGAAGTCGGCTTCCGTTTGGATTCTCCTTTAGCGGACACCCGAACGCCCATGGTGACAAGGGAACCATATATACGAGCGGACATCCGCGCATACGGCCACTATCCTCGGTCTCCCTGAGTCTTCCTTTGCGTCACGCGTGGCGACGATGTTGAGGTCAAGACATTTACGTGGAAACCAGCAACACGTCCGCCATTCTTATTGCATATCTTTACTTGACTATCAATTCGGCTTATTTTATGCAGCATTTACGAACACGATTTTTCCTGCCAATTACCGATATAATAAGACATGAAAATGTTGTTTCTCCCAGCCTGGCCAGGTCCGTCCCTTCCCTTTAGGTCTTATCGAGAAAAGACGAAGAGAAAACGTGGAAAAAGAAGTGGGGAAAAAAGAGGACAACGAGCATGCGATATGGGTGTCTGTTATCGCAACCACACTTTATTGAACTGTAGGCCCCGACGGTGTGGATCAGGGCATGAGCGAGAGAAAGAGATAGAGAGAGAGACAGAGAGAGAGAGAGAGAGAGAGAGAGAGAGAGAGAGAGAGAGAGAGGGGGCGAGAGAGAGAGGGGGGGGAGAGCAAGAGATAGAGAGCAAGAGAGAGAGAGAGAGAGGGGGGGGGGGGGGGGGGTCAGTCAGCTTGGCTCTATGGCGCGGCAGCTCCTCAGATAAGAGCAGAACAGAGGACGGCGCGATATATGATGGACCACGTCGCGTCTCGAGATTCAGGGCGCTTAGCACCACCAAACACTGTCGGGAGAAAGAAACATGCTTCTCTACACGTCCACGATGGGACTTGGTTTGACATATAAATCGAAAGGTTTAAATTAAACATTCCTCAGTGGATACTTCAGCGTGGAAGAATCGTCTAGTGAACCTTGTTGTGTGATTGCACGTGAGACAGGCGAACATGAAAGATTAATTCTCATAGCAGAAAAACGTTTCGACCCTCAGACAAGTATGTATTTGAAAGGAAAAATTTGCCTCTGCCTGCGTGAGACGAAACTTCTCTTTTCCTACCAGACGGCCAACGGCCAAGAACTGAGTCCGACGCTTGCTGCGTATAGTCGATTGGCAATCATTGGCCTGCTATTAATATCTGTTGACTGCCTGGTGGGACTGTAAACAAAATATCATGATGAACTGACTGGCGGTCGAGGCACAGCTGCTATCAAAGCATTAGGCTACACATCAGGTGGAATTATTGTTTTCATTCTATCTCATCCCCTGGAAACTTACAGCTCAATATTTTTCCAATCACATTAGGATTTCAACAAAGGATTGAGTGATTTCACAACACCCCCAAAGAAGAAACAAGGGTCCTTGGGAGCCTTAAACCCACTTGGCCTGGGCTGTTGTCTGGTTACTTCTTTAAGCCGAGCTAATACGCTAGTGACGATCGCACGTCAAACATTTCACGCGTACCCCTTCCTCTTCCTTGCTTCCCCCCAGGCGCGGATCCGGGGGGGGGGGGGGGCCACGGGGAAAGTGCCCCCCCCTTCGGGCCTATCGGCGCCCGCAGGGCGCCTGAAAGGTAGGCAACCTGCGAAGCCTCTCCGCCTGTAAGTAGGCAAAAAGTTGTACTTTGCCCCTCCCTTGGGCCGCTCCTGGATCCGCGCCTGTTCCCCCCCCCCCTTCTTCTGTGGCTCCGTGCCAGCTCGGCACGCGGGCGTGTTTGAACAACATGATCCTCACGGCTATCCGAGTCGAGGAACACTGATCAGAATTAGTCAAGACATATCACAGACAACATACCGATCGTGTCACACTGCCATGCCGGCCATGCCTCAGACGGGACGGGGCAGTGAATTATTCATTCCCAGCTTTTAGTTCGTGTTTTCATTACGGTTTAGCCAGCGCTTCGGGCGCACTCTGTCAGTTCGCCCACTTTTTATTTATTTTTTCAAATTAGGTCAGTGGCGATTCGACCTTATTCGGGCAAAAACTTGCAGCAGACAGCAGCAAGAGTGGCGGATAAAACGGAATAAAAAGTCGACGTGTCACGATACGTCCCCCCCGAGATAACGAACGCTAGTTCCAAGTCTCGCCGCAACTCCTGGGGCAGCAGCACCGTCCGCGTCGCCAGGGAAAGAGTGCGCTGGTGGCAGTGTGTTGTCTCCGTCCCACCGCCGCGGGGCCGCGGTGAGAGAGAGGGCGCGCTCTATGGCCCGAGCGGGCAGGGCAGGGCAGGGCGGGCAGAGGAGGCCCCAGTCCCCGCACCGCCGCCGCGTGACGGTGGGAGGGGCCACGGGCCGCGCCATGGGCCGCGCCATGGGCCGCGCCATGGGCCGCGCGGGGGGCAGGGCAAGAGGGGCTCGGGAGGCCATCCTGTCGAAGCACTTGAAGAGGAGTGGGATTGGAGAGGTGGCGTGGCGTGGCCGCGAGGCGAGGCATCGATCCCGCCAAGCCGCACAAGTCGAGGCGAGGATGGCCGGGGCCACACGCTCAGGCCAAAGAAATGCGTCCACATTTCTCAAAAAGATTAACTTTCAACCCGAGGAAAAGAGGAGTATTCTCGAGACATGGGACGTCGTCGGCCGTGTATTTAAATTGACAAAAATAATTCTTCGGCTGCAATAACAGTGGAGGCATGATAAATTTTACACGGTTGTTACACGTGGCTTACGATGAGATGGTAGGTTTGTTGGCAGTGGGTGTGGTGGGCGGGCGGCACGGGCGTTAAAAAAAGTAAGCACAGCATTAGGTGATGCTTCAAACGCTTCAGACGAGGCGTCAAAGACGTCGAGAGGACGCAGTATTCAGTACGTCGAAGAAAAAAATATATATATAAAAGGGAAAAAAAGACTGCAGGGGGAAGAAAGGCCCGCCCGGACCATAACCGTGCGAGCGGTGTGAGTGATTAATGTAGTGGCTGCCAATGACGTATCAATGAGGTCACGTTAACCCGAGCAGCGGGGTGCCAACGCCTCCGACACCCCGCCACGCCCCCTGTGTGGTCACAGACTGATGCTATCGGACCGATTAACTTCGATGCAAAATTATTTAAGCAAATAATTAAATTGTACACTCATACTGATACAAACCATCTGACAGTATGAGAAATTTTGAAACTACACATTACAATGGCAGAAAGCTGTTTCTTCTTCTTTTCGCGTACTCTCTCTCTCTCTCTCTCTCTCTCTCTCTCTCTCTTTCTCTCTCCCACTCACCGTCACTCTCTCACGCACGCTTTAGCGCCCGAACAATAGCCTTTGGCGCTGCTGCTGCTGCTGCTACGTACGGGCCGCGTCGCGCCGCCCTCGAGAGAGAGAGAGAGAGAGAGAGAACAGAGGATGAGAGCGACAGAGTGTCTAGCTCCTTCTAAAGTGGGAGCCTCTTCAAAGATGGATGCTCCTGCTCCATCAGACTAAATTACAGCATCCACGCGTCGCGTCCCGCGCCCCACCCTCACCCCTTTCACTCTCCTCCCCCGAGCAGCAGCCAGGCAGCAGCCACTGCGGCCTCAGCGGACACTTTCTCGCCTCGCCAAGCTCCACATTCCGGCAGGTGCAGTGCTGAGAGCTGTGCTGGGCGACTCACGACTCACTCCTTCTCGTATTTGCAGTTTTTCCCCTCACAATATCAGAGCCGCTGTCCCAGTTCCTATCTAGTAGTTTCTCAGGGTGCACCGGCATCAGAGCTGGGTGGGGGTCTGTGAGCAGTTGGACATTGGCTGACCGCATGGGCGTGCGCTGGGCTGGGACCGGTGGCGGGGCCAGGCCAGCGGTAATGCCACCGCGTGCCGCCGTCCCGTCCCATCCCCGCCGACCCCTCCTGCACTACACTCTTGTCAGGGTGATGCATGCCCCCGAGGTCACGCCGGGTCACCACCAGACCGCCGAGAGCCGAGCGCCGAGCTTGGCGGCACGGGGCACGAAGACGGGGGCCCAGCCCAGGGCGGCCCTCCCCAGCGCCGGCAGCTTCCCGCGGCCCCCGCAGCCCCCCTCCCCTCCCCCCGTGGCCCCGCGCTGTCATTGACCAGGAGGGGACGGACGGCGGACAGAGCGCCATCGCGGTGTTCGAGCCCACCCCCCAAACTAGTTTTACACAAGGTTGGCTTTTGGGAAAGATTTTCGCGTCTCGACTCTTAGAAAGAGGCGACGAAGCCTACGGCCGTCTCACAACGCAGTGAGGTTCGGGCGGCGCCAGCGGGCACGGCCGGCCCCCTCCCCAACCCCCAGTGGGGCCCAGTGGGGCCCAGTGGGGCCCAGTGGGGCCCAGCCCCGGCCCGGCGCCCAATGCCGGTCACCAGCCCGCTTCCCTCTGGACCGTGGCGGGGCGGGGCGTCACGACAAGGCCCAGAAAGGGAGTCGCCGCCGAGGGGCACAAACAGTCCTGACAACTTGGGTAGATAGTGACCGTAACCCCAAATGCAACTTGAGAAAATTGTACTGGAACAGACTGGAGAGCGAGGTTCGCCAACCGGCCATCCCCAAGGTATCCACTCCTTAACCTTTGAGAGGGTATCCAGTACAACCGATACCGGCTGCGGGTACGTATGAGCGGGTATCCAAAGCCTTCCTATCCCTATCCTTTTCCTTCCACTTTTAATTAATTTTCTCTCGGCCGAGAAATTTTACATAGCTTTCTATGTCAATAGGTTTGTTCAATTTAGTACAGGAGAAGCGCTTGATTTCTACTTTTTTGAACAATGGCCTAGCATTTTGCCGTTGCATCCTTTTTTGCGCGCCCTTTTCTCTCTGTCTCTGTCTGTCTGTCTGTCTGTCTGTCTGTCTCTCTCTCTCTCTCTCTCTCTCTCTCTCTCTCTCTCTCTCTCTCTCTCTCTCTCTCTCTCTCTCTCTCTCTCTCTCTCTCTCTCTCTCTCTCTCTCTCTCTCTCTCTCTCTCTCTCTCTTTCTCTCTTTCTCTCGCTCTGTCTGTGACACGACTCGCTTATATTGTCTCCACATTCTCCCCCGAGGAGGCTGGGATTTCTTAGCCATGCTAGCCACGTCCTCCGCGCCCTCGCCGCGGGCTCAGCACTGCTCAGCACTGCTCAGCTCAGCGGCTCAACAAGGATGCTGTTGAATTTCAACCGCGGCGCGGACCGGCAAAATTGAAACGTGTCCGAGGCCGGCCGATGACTGCGGTTTGACGAAATTGTCGCGATGCAATATGCGCCACGTCGATGTTATTTAGTGTGGAGCGGAGGGTGGTTGTGGGTGTGGGGTGGGGACCCACGTGGGCGTCGGGTGGACATTTCAGACGCGGCCACAGAGACAGCCCAGGGCCCACCGGGGCCCACCGGCCGCTCGGGGCGGTCTGCACTGCGGGGGAAGGGACGTAGGGACGTCCCCCGGGACGGGATCAATTGAAATAACGTTTTAATCTCCACCGAGGTGACAGGTAGGCCCTGCTGGGCCTGCTGGGCACCGCTCCACACCACCCGCGCGCCTCCGGCCATTCTGCTTTACATTGCAAAAAGAGGCGTGGCGCTTCGGCTCCCTCCTGGCCCCATGCTTCCGCGGGTTCAAACACCAGGGTGAATGTCACAATTTTTTCCTCTTCTTCTTTTGTTCTCCCTTCCCAGCATATAAGATATATCGAATGCCGCCCACTCGCGGAGAGAAACCCCCAAACGACCCATACTCCGAATCAAATACGGGACAATCATTTCTTTCGTTTATTCCGTCCCGTCTTTGACCGCCGAGGGTTCGGCTCGGCACCCCGCAGCCGTGCAGCAGACAGCAAACGGGCGGCGGGACGACGGCGACGACTCAACGTCACGCGCGCGCGCATTTAAATACTGGAACACGGCGAGACGAGACGATGCGGGTCTGCGGGGCAGCGAGGCGGGGGGCAGGGCGGGGGCGGGGGCGGGGGCGGGGAGGGGGCAGGCCGGAGGTGGGAGAGCGCCGCGCTGGCTCCACTGGCTCCGCTGGCTCCCCGTCGGGGCCCGGGCCGGGAAGCCCGCGGGGTCGGTGGAAGGGTTGGAGGGTCTCCGCGGGCGGTAGCGGGGCCGCCGGGGACGCGGTCCATTGGTCGGTGCGGCGTCCCGCATCCTCCTCCTCCAGATACGACGCTCTCTCTCTCTCTCTCTCTCTCTCTCTCTCTCTCTCTCTCTCTCTCTCTCTCTCTCTCTCTCTCTCTCCCTCTCCCTCTCTATCTCTATCGCGTACGGTGCACCGCAAGTGAACCGGGCTGAATACGCAATGATTTGAGGCCTCTGGTCACACGACATGCCCGCCCAAACCCTCAGGGTTCCCTCATCACCCCGCTCGAGTCCTCAAATATAGATCCGATTTCTATTTTGAAAAAAAAAAAAAACAGCAAAAAAGAAATACTGAAAGATTTAGAAAGTGTGCTTGTGCTCCGCTGTCGTCCTCCCCCGGCCTGTCGGCTCTGGAGCTCGGTGCACGGCTTGGTGCACAGCGTTTTGTCAGCGTGTCATTCCTACATGCCGGTCCAATAAATCAGCACCGGGCCGCCTGCCGCCCGCCCCCGCCTGTGGGCGCCTGTGGGCGCCTGTGGGCCGCACAACGCAGTGGGAGTGACAGAGATGTCGAACACAGTCCGCGGCCGCAGTCGGGGCTCCGGGCCGTCACCGTCCGCCCCCCTGACATGGCAATCCCTGGGGCTGCTGTGCTGCGCTGCCGGCTCCACACCCGGCACGGCACGGCACGGCACGGCACGGCACGGCACGGCACGGCACGGCACGGCACGGCACGGCACGGCACGGCACGGCACGGCACGGCACGGCACGGCACGGCACGGCACGGCACGGCCTGGACTGGACATGGGCAGGGCATCATCGGTGCGCTCAGTGATTCCTCTGAATCCACCTGTAGATTACGTTACTTACTCTGACTCGGACGGGACAAAAGAGTCATGTCCGAAAGCTGAAATCGACCACCGTGGGGGAGAGAAAATCGCCTGTTTGGGGCGGATGTGATTTATATGAGTAGTAAATATAAATTGACGGTAAGATGGAAATATTGCCAAATTGTATTCATGGAGGCCGCCGATATGCTTTTCAAAACACTGACTCCATCGTGGGGGCGGTCGGCGGCGGTCGGAACCACTAAACAGAAACTGAAAGGGCATTTTGTAAAATATGCGATGTAATCCCGAGGAAAGTACTGTCTCCCCTCCTCAAACGACAGCAAGAGAGATAGAGAGAGAGACAGAGACAGAGAGAGAGAGAGAGAGAGAGAGAGAGAGAGAGAGAGAGAGACAGACAGAGAGAGAGAGACAGAGACAGAGAGAGAGAGAGAGAGAGAGAAGAGAGAAGTCTGTCTGTCCGTTCGTCGGCCTCGTCCCCGTTGCTTGTGTTTTATGGGCGAGGGTCCGGCCGCGCAGGCCTCCCCTGTGGCGCCCTCTCTTACTTTAGGAGAAAAAAGAGGAGACAGAGAGAGAGAGAGAGAGAGAGAGAGAGAGAGAGAGGGGGGGGGGGAGGACTCACTACCTCTTAATGCGCCAATATATTTCGTTTTATTCCGCATTTATGCATGTGTTTCTGGTGTCCCCTTCCGATTTCCCCCTTCCCGTCCATAAACCAGCAAGCGAACCGCGAGCACCGCGACCAACGGCGGACGACCGCAGGGCCGCAGGGCTTAAGGGAGGCTGTGGGACGAGGAGGACTAGCGAAAAAACTGTCCTGAGGGAGGGTGGTCGTGGAGCGCGGGGCGGGGCGGGGCGGGGGGGGCCGCGGGACACGCCGCGGTTGCGGAGGGTAAGGGATGTTTACAAGATGTGCCGCCGCGCCCGACCGCACCTCCCAGAGCTAATCACTAATCACACGCTCCCCGGGCTGTAAGGGAGCGCCCAGGAACAACAAGACACTCACAGCCAAGGTAATTTGCACTGCGCTGGCCGCTGGACGCCGAGAATCATCGCGCGCGCACACTGTAAATCCAACTGCATTGTAAAACTCAGAACACCTGTGTTACTTCCTGACCTCAGCCCTTGCTGCGAGAACATCCCAGTCAGCTGCGCGGAATCCCAGCTGAACGTTCAGCCTCATCTCCCGCCGGCACAGGTGAGCGTCCCCAGTGCGGCCCCCATTAGCCCCCAGTAGCCCCCAGTGGCCCCCAGTAGCCCCCAGTGGCCCCCAGTGGCCCCCAGTGGCCCCCAGTGGCCCCCAGTGGCCCCCAGTCCCAGTGCCGCCGTTGGCGCGGGCTGCGCGCCGTTGGGGTAGGCCGTCCCGCCGCGCCCCGGCGTCCAGCGGGTCTGCCTACCTCACCGGGCGCTCTGCGGCCGCGGCCCCCGCAGCAGCGGCAGCAGCGGCAGCAGCAGCGGCAGCAGCAGCGGCAGCAGCAGCCTCCTCAAAGCTGGGCGCTCACTTGCCGCACATTCTGTTCTTCCCAGGTTTTCGTGATTCCAACAATCCCCCCCCCCCCCCCGCCTCAACCCCAAACAACCAATCATCTGCGGTCGCTTCTTAACAACCCAAACTGGAGCACGCCGGGTAAATGAAGCGGGCCGGTGCAGTCAGCCAACTCCCCCGGGCGCCCCCTTCCTCCCCCTCCCCACTGCCGCCCGCACCCCCCGCACCGCTGCCCCGGCCGCCCCTCCCCGCGGAGGCAAGTGTTAATTGTTTAATTGTGGAGCGGATGGTCGTGTGATCGCGTCCCGCTTCATCAATCTTGCAGCGCATCCCGCGAGAAATCATCCGCCGCTGAGGCGCAGCCCCCGGCACCGCAGCAGCCAGCTCTGCTCTTCTGGTGTGGTGGAGAATAGTGGCAAGGAAACTATATTCTGATATTCTAGTGGAGCGAAACGATTTTCTTTGTTTGTTTTTCCGCATTTGCAAATCGTTTGTCATTTGGGGTGCGGTACATTCCTGCTGCATTTTCATCCCGCGTTCCCCGCCCTCGCGGTCTTGGCGCAGGTTTTCCGGCAATGAAACACACTTCAGCAAAGTAATAAGTACCGGGAGGACCGCGCCGCGAGTCTTCAGTGCTGCCGCTAAATTACGCGGCACCGGCCGTGGGCCCCGTGGGGGCGCGGGGCCGGGAGGGGAAATGGATACAGATGAGGGCCGCAGGTGCGGGGCGGCGGGGCGGCGGGGCGGCGGGGCGGCGGGGCGGCGGGGCGGCGGGGCGGCCGCGGTGGTCGCGGCTAATGGAGGCGGTACTCGCGGGCTGCCATGGCAACCGCGTGGTGTGAACGCGAGAAGGGAAAGGTGGGGCGGACTCGAACAACGTAGCGAAACCAAACGACGCGATGCGATGGCGCCCGATGGCGCCGCGGCGCGGATCCCTGCAGGCGAGCATACGGCTCTGTTCTCTGCGGGTTCAAATCCGATTTCCTCCATTCCCTCTTTTTTTTCTTTTTTTCGCGTGTCTGTTGAAGCACGTCTTCCGTCAACGATGTGTGAACCCAACGCGATTGAGGAAACACGGAGCCCCGTTGGGGATGCGTGCTGAGGCTGCGGGGACTTCATGCCCTCCCCGCCGCTCCCCGTCCTTCCGCCCCAAGGCACACCAAATCGTGGTGAGGTGAGGTGTGCGTGCCGGAGCCGAGCCGAGCCGAGCCGAGCCGAGCCGAGCCGAGCCGAGCCGAGCCGAGCCGCTGCCGAGGCGCTGATGTTCCTCAGAGACGACTTGAAGTGGTTTCCATGTCGCGCAGGCTATGAATGCTAAAGCAAGGCAGTGCGGCGTGCCATGGGGTGGTGTGCTGCGGCGGTAGCGGGGTGGGGGTGAGAGCCGGGGGAAGGGGCTGGGCGCGGATTGTCACGTACGAAACAATTACAGCTCACATCAACCGCGAAGAAAAGCGAGTCAAAGCAGGGAATCGAGCAGGGGCCGGGGCCGGGGCCGGGGCCTTGTCAACAAACGCACATAATCCGATACAACGCGCTCACTCCCGGCCTGTCCCGGCCCGGCCTCTCTCCGGCTGAGCCGAGGCAGGCGGCAAGCGAGGCTCCGTCGGGTGTCATGTTTGATGTTTGGCGTGTGTTCTTGAATCGCGATGCGCTCCGGGCCCTGGCCGCCCCACCCGCCACGGTCTGTTCCCACACGGCGTACGTGTTAATGGGGCGTGCGGAGGGGCTGAGGCTGAGGGCCCCTGTCAGCAGCCGCCCAGCATAGCGCGGGACCAGGGGTGAAAACAGACACGTTATTCCAGCCATTATTTGATTTGTGCCGCTCAGCCCGCCTGCCGTGTACCCGGCGAGTACAGCGCGCCCGCCACCACTGTCCACTTACCACAAGTTTGTCGAAAGCGAAAAATAAATAAAAATAAAGCAGTTTGGCCAGACTGAGAAGACTGCGCGCCGATGGCGCCTGGTGGGTAGGCAACCAGGACTTGTGCATGCACTTGTGTCGTGCGGGCTGGCCTACCCTGGGAATCGCAGGCGCTGAGCGAGGCGCGGTGCTTGACGCGGTGCTTGACGCCCGCGCCGTGTTTGGGCAGCGGAGCCTGCGGCACGGCACAGCACAGCCCCATTAGGGGACGCCCCACACGATCCACTCGAACGCGATACATAATTGATCATCGCGGTGGCGGAGAAGGGGACGGCAGCGCCGCTGAGAGGATCACAGAGTGGATGAGCACGCCGGGGTGGACGCCAGGGCCCCGGCACATCAACCCATTAGCAACCCCTTGTTCACGTGGAGAGAGCAGCAACCCTCTCCGACACCTCTCTCTCTCACTCTCCCTTTCCAACTCACTTCCAACTCACTTCCAGCTCACTACTCTCTCTCTCTGTCTCTTTCTGTCTCTCTCTGTCTCTCTCTCTCTCTCTGTCTCTCTCTCTGTCTCTCTCTCTCTGTCTCTCTCTCTGTCTCTCTCTCTCTCTCTCTCACTCACTCTCTCTCTCTCTCTCTCTCTCTCTCTCTCTCTCTCTCTCTCTCTCTCACACACACACACACACACACACACACACACACACACACAACGCCTATTTCAAGCTGTAGCCCAGCGGTTGGTTTAAATGTCGTGGTGTAACCTTCTTTGAATTTTGGAAACTAAGAAAAAGAATACAACATAGCGCCGTAATGTTTTGTGCAGCTCCAGCGTCCAGCACGGCGCCCGGCTCCGCCCGGCTCCCTCCGCCCCGCCGCAGCCAGTGATCGGTGTGACTAAGATTAGCAATCAGGGGCTTTTTGAGGGAGGCGACGCGGCCTCGGTTATGCAATTAATCGTATCTGTGCGGAGAGCTCGCAGAACTTTGCGATCTCTTCCTGGATTCGCGACCGACGTTTAAAACTGAGGGGAGGGGGGGGATGAGCGCTCAGCCCATTGATTGGCCGCCGTGGCCGGAGGGCCCGGAGGCAGGCCGTGTGGAGAGGCGCCGCCGTGGCGCCAAATCCGCTTTGCTTTTCGAAATAAAACCCGCCTATCTCCGGCGGGCCATATGTGCGGCCACGGGCGGGCCGGAACAGGACAGGGGCCGCTGACAGCGCAGATCAGCCGGGGCCGGGGCCGGGGACCCGTCGCCCCGCACTCTACTTCCAACCAGCGCTCCTGATGAAACGGCAGGAAAGGTTCGGGGCTTGCGCGGATATGCCATAAAAACTGTCGGAACTTTACCGCGCTAATCTGCGAAGGGGGTGGTCATTCAAACTCGGCCCAGCCCCGGCCGGCGCACGGACGCGGCCTTTTGTTCGCCAGCCCCGCGGCGGACCGCCAGTGTGTGCGAAAACTGATCCAGCCCGGCCGATGTACAGGCGGGGGCCGGCGGGTGCAGTCGGGTGCAGGCGGGTGCAGGCGGGTGCAGGCGGGTGCAGGCGGGTACAAGGCGGGTGCAGGCGGGTGCAGGCGGGTGCAAGGCGGGTGCAGGCGGGTGCAGGCGGGTACAAGGCGGGTGCAGGCGGGTGCAGGCGGGTACAAGGCGGGTGCAGGCGGGTGCAGGCGGGTGCAGGCGGGTGCAGGCGGGTGCAAGGCGGGTGCAGGCGGGTGCAGGCGGGTGCAGGCGGGTACAAGGCGGGTGCAGGCGGGTACAAGGCGGGTGCAGGCGGGCGCAGGCGGGTGCGGGCGGGTGCAGGCGGGTGCAGGCGGGTACAAGGCGGGTGCAGGCGGGCGCAGGCGGGTGCGGGCGGGTGCAGGCGGGTGCAGGCGGGTACAAGGCGGGTGCAGGCGGGCGCAGGCGGGTGCGGGCGGGTGCAGGCGGGTACAAGGCGGGTGCAGGCGGGCGCAGGCGGGTGCGGGCGGGTGCAGGCGGGTACAAGGCGGGTGCAGGCGGGCGCAGGCGGGTGCGGGCGGGTGCAGGCGGGTGCAGGCGGGCGCAGGCGGGTGCAGGCGGGTGCAGGCGGGCGCAGGCAGATGCAGGCCACTGCGTGCGGACTTTCGGCTGTTTTGACTGACAACAGGACGGCGCCCGGCAGCCGCCCGCATCCGGAGCCACAGCCGGGGCCGGGCCTCGCGGCGTGTTGTTGTTGGCGGCGTGATTTGGGCGGCGCGGCGCGGCCAGCAGCGCCCACTGCCGAAATGTTTGTTCGGACTGTTGTGCCGCCACTGCCGCCACTGCCGCCACTGCCGCCAGGACTTATCAGCAGGCTGGCCACGCGCACGCCGCGGCCACAGAGCCCACCTCGACTGTTCTTCGACAGAACCGCATTCCACGCGGGGAAAAAAACGATAGTTGTCCCAAACTAATTTGTTCGTTGATTTCGGGATAAGAAATAAATTTGAATGATAGGAATGACATTTTCTGAGGTCAGAGAAAAAAGAGTCATTGCGTGAGCAAAATACAGAAATGGTGCGTTTTGCTCACACAACAAACCTTATGCTGACTCGACAATTTTTTTTAATTCTCTCAACCAAACAATTACTTGTTCCAACAAATTTGTTGGGAAACTCGTCATTTTCGTATTTTGTTGCGTGCATTCAAACACCGCATGGTCATTATCGATCGCACCAGGCTCCAAGTTACAAGCAGCGGTGACCTGCCCCCCCCCCCCCCTCCCCAGCGTGTAAGAGAAGTGGCAGCCAGTGTACGAGTGCGAGCTGGGGTTGAGCCGCGAGATACGGAGCCCACGGGCCGACAGCCTCCGGGGGCGGCTCGGAGTCCTCCCCGCCCCGACCTCGGCTCGTGCTCGTCCAGCCCGCGGAGGGAGGTCTTACTCGGCCAGCGCGCCTTTTCGCACAAATCCCACCATTTGCATGATAAGTCTGCGATAAAGGAGCAGTGTGGCGGTGCTGACGGTACGGGTGCCCGGAGGCCTCGCAGGCGGCCTCGTGCCGCACCCTTCCGCTGCTCGGCCCGGAGCATCAAAAAACATACGCAGCCTGTGCGCCAAGGACACGGCCGCTGCCGCCCCGCTGCCGCCCCGCTGCCGCCCCGCTGCCGCCCCGCTGCCGCCCCGCTGCCGCCCCGCTGCCGCCCTGCGGCCGCCCACGGCCGGACCTGCAGCCATGCAGGGCACTACAGCTGGCCCGGACCACTTCAACATTCGATTCAATTTTGAACGCCGGCGCGTCAATGTCGGGCCGAGGCCTGTCCTGTCTCCCTGCTGGGACTCGCGGGGACCTCCCTGCTCCTTATCACGCCCTCTTATCCCGCCCACCAACGCAACCCTTTTTGCTGTTTTTCATGGCGAGAATACGGTGCACCTCGAATCAGCATTGCTAAGCAGCCATGAAATTTTACAGCTTGCCGCCCCTGCCGCGACAGGCCGGCCATGAGGGCTCACCTAACCTTGGGTGCTTGGAGCAGGGAGGTAGTAAAAGAGAAACAGAGCAGTGCAGAGCAAGGGAATGCGATATGGGAGAGAACGTTTGGAATCTCCCTGGCCCTGGAAATTCTCTTAGACAAGCTAGAGAAAGTGTTTCTCTATGTGTGCCAAATTCATAGTGCAGAAAGAATGATAAATATACCAGTGGACGGGCGTCGTGGTCCCGAGGGCCCGAGGGCCCGATGGGCCGTGCGCTCTCTATCTATCCTTGTTGTACGTCCGCGTTGTGCCTCGGGGCCAACAAGTGTGACAGAGATGGAGCATCGGGTGCACCGCCGCTGGATCGTCCCACTGGGATCGCCCAAGCATTCGCAGCAGTGTGAGAAGTAGCGAGAGCGAGAAAGCGGGAGAGAAAAAAACGCCGAAGACCATTTTATCGGCAATTCAGCGGTTGATAAATTCATTTTATGGTCCCGCAGGCTCGCGGCCTGTCCAATGATTCGCTCGGAATAGTTTATACGCCTCGGCGTTGATATGCTGATAGGGGCGCAGCCATCGCCAGTCACCGCGGCGGGGGAGGGTGGGGCGTGGGGGCTGGGGTGGGGTTGGTGTGGGGTGTGGGGCGTGGGGCGTGGGGAATGTGGAGATGGGGAGACAGACGTTAGTTTGGGCCACGGACCCGTGGATACATATTCCACTCACACGGAGCAAAACCTTTACTGGGATAGCAATACGTTACTGAACCGCTGGAGTGCCTCCATGCCGATGAATGCATATAAATTTCAGAATAGACAAATTGTATGAAATAAAATTGGTCAGGACAAAGTAAGTGGCTTTGCTGCCATACAATTGCTCGGCATTGCAACACCAAATACCAAAAAAAAAAATCTGCCACGAAAAAAAAATGTTGCACTTGGTGGTGTTATGATTGATCGATGCGCTCTGTGTGCTCCGCATGCACTGTGCGGCTGTGCGCACAGGCTGGGCTGGGCTGGGCTGGCTGGGTGCGCTGGGAGGCAAGCGGTCCCCTGACGGGCATCAATCTCTGCGCCTCCGGCCCCCGAGGCCCCCGCAGCCCCCCGCAGCCCCCGCAGCCCCCGTGTCACACTGGAAAGACGTCACGGGGGCGGGGGTTGAACCGCGGACGGAACCGGGTGGAAACACCAGAGTGATTAACTCCGAGGTTCATTTCGGTGAGACGGAGCAGGACAACTGGCGCGCATGTGTGATATATTTATATGTAAGGCAGAGTACTGCAAATGACGCAGGACGATGATATACCGACGCGCAACGCGTTAAATGAAACAAAACACACACACGCACGCACACACATACACACACATGAGCGCACGCACGCACGCAAGCCAGGCGGTCCCAGGTGCAGTCATTGCCATTAATTTGAAGTCATCACGCGACACGGAGCGATGTCATCGTAATAAGCGTGGCTAATCACCACCAGCAACTTACACTATTGCCCTCCCCCCCCCCTCATCCCTCTCACTGACGCGCTCCCACCCTCTCATTGGAGAATCTCTCTATCTGTCCCTCCCCCCCCCCTACCCCTTCCTCCTCTTCTTCTACTTCTATTCATTGTCCTACTCGTTAGAAATTGTTTTTCCCAATAATTTTTCCCTGTCCGGTACACGCGGGTTTCTCGGCGAAAAAGAGAGGGGGAGCGGCCGAGCGGGGGGGGGGGGGTCTCCGCGTCCAGATTTTTTTTTAACGAACTTTCACACACAGCCACTCGCACACGCACACACCCACGCCGGGACGCGCAGGTGGAGGAGCCGGACAGGAAGTGGCAGTGGGCTGCGTGCGGCTGCGTGACACCGACGCGACATGACTCTACCCTACGGCTCCCCTCGGCTCACTGGCTGAGATTGGACTCACGTTGGAGGGGGGGGGGGGGGGGGGTAACGGGTGAGTACTTGTGGCAGAGGCCGCAGGACCTAAACGCGTGGTAGTGTTACGGGGGGCATTTAAGTCTCCTCGCGGGCAGATGCCGGCTTATGACCTATAAGAGCACCGGCTAGTGGCGGACCAAGCAGGAACGATGACTTATGGTTTCACAAATGTCTCTTCTCCCCAGAACTATGCCTTTACTCCTAACAGAATATCGGGTCGAATAAAAACAGACAGTGACGTCCACCCGTGAGAGTCGGCGGGGCGGGGCGGGGCAGGGCGGGCGAGGCAGGTGGGGCAGGCGGGGCGGGCGAGGCAGGCGGGGCAGGCGGGGCGGGCGGGGCAGGCGAGGCAGGCGGGGCAGGCGGGGCGGGCGGGGCAGGCGGGGCGGGCGGGGCGGGCGGGGCAGGCGGGGCAGGCGGGGCGGGCGGGGCAGGCGGGCCGGACGCCCCACGCCGCTCGCTGCCGCTGGGAGGGTGGCTCTGATTTAGCCCTCCCACTCACCGCACGCACGATTTCCCACGTTGTTTACGATGGACTGGCCACGCCGCGAATCCCGCCGCAACCACACGGCCCCTTGGCGACGTGTGGCGTCAGCCAGAGCGGCAGCCAGAGCGGCAGCGGGAGGGGATTTACACAAATCGGAAGCGGCTCTGTAACGCGATTACAATATAAACTCTTTGGAAAAGTGCAACAACGAAAAGAGCGACAAAAAAAAAACATGTTATAAAAAAAAAGTTTTCAAAAGAAATATAACTTCCCTCTTGTAATTTTTTGAAATGGTCTTCTTCTGTTATAGTTTTATTTTTATCCTGGCAGCCATCTCATGTTAGCGCAATCAGTGCTTGGTCACCCACACGTATCGTCCGGCCACCTGCGCGCTCAGTCACGCGACGCTTCCACCACTAGACAAAGAACAGAGTAGACTGCCAGCGCCTGAGAGCAGTTTTGTTCGGCTCACGAGTGCCCCTTCGGGTGTCTTCGGCTATCTCCGGAAAGGGACCGGCCCTCAGCGAGGCAGACGCACATGCGGCCGGAGGCGTGGGCGACCCCCCGTGGTGAGGGATGTCACACAGTCCGTGCGGCGAGTGCGGAACGAACCGGCGTGGCGCAGCAGCTGTCTCCGGGCCGACTTGCTAATAAGTGACCGCCCCCTAGGGCCAGCCTCCCGAACGAGAGCCGAAGACGGCGGAAACACCCGAAGGGGCACTCGTCGCGCCGGCCGGAGCTCCAGATGTGCTCTCACTCTGCTCTGTGCTGTGCATATGGGGGCTGGCAGTCTACTCTGTTCTTTGTCTAGTCTTCCACCCCTCTCTTACCTCTTCCCTTTTCACTGCACCCGGTACCCGCGATTAAACGCGAGGACCCGTCATTATGATGCAGATTAAACAAAACACGTAATTCCGCCTTATTATAATTGTTTTATTACTCTGTGTGCATGTCAGACTGGAAGTGCAAGAACTCATTCCATCTCCTCTCGCGTTCGAGTTGACGCGTCGACAACAACAAAAACATCCCAGGCACCAACAACCGGTATCGGCCGGCGCTCACGCGGGGAGATTAATGGTGGGAGTCCGTTTAAGTGACTCTCGGACACGCCGAAAAGAACAAAGCAAGAACCGAGCAGGGCCGAAAACGGCCGGAGGTGGCCAGAGGTGGCCAGAGGTGATTGGGTGAGTGCGTGTGAGGTGAGGTGATGGCCTGTGGCCTCCTGACACCCAGCGGCCCGCGGGCTCATCCTACAGAGTCATCACAGCGCACTCTGTAAAAGTCAAATTAACTAGAGAGAGAGGGGGGGGGGAAGAAGGGAAATACAGTGCTAACTTTAAATTTGTGAAGCAAGCACAATTTGGTAACATTTAAATTGAGCATCAAATTTCCCTCTCATCGTCTCTTACTCGATCACTGGCATTATTTCCAAATCGGTGCTTTCCCTAGTCTATATGTTCTATTGTCTGCAGCGCGATGGATTTTGTATCATATCTTCACATCGGGAAAGGTGGATCGGTTGGGTGAAAAGAGGGCGGGAGACGGAACAGAGGCCCCGCGGGGGGCACCGGGGGCACCGGGGGCACAGGGGGCAGTCATTACGGGCCCCCCATTACAAGGGCAGTCCGTCATGTCAAACACGTCAGTCGATACACCAACGTCATCAGCGGCGGGGCTGCCGGGAGAGTGAATGCTCTCCAGGGTTATAACAAAAAGAGAGAAAAAAAATGCCACGAGACGTCGTAGTAGCAGATGATAAGCCGTTGTTAAACATGCACATGTGAGTTGAATACTCAAGAAAACGCTCTCTGCAGATCCGGGAAATACAAAATATGGCAAAAATGGGTGGGTCCTACCCCATATCTCAGACCTCTTACGGTATACCAACGGTTCGCTCCCGTAATTTTTCATAACAAGGTTTCCTCTTTTGTAGCTCTTGTTCTAGCACTACTATTCCTAACGGCCTCCAGTCCACAGGGTCTGCGGGGTCCGCGGGGGGGAGCAGGCACTGATAGTGCTGCAACAAGCTGAGCTCTGGCGGTGCCGCTGCGCTGCGTGCTGCGCCCCCTGGGCCGGCGCCGGCAGCAGCAGCACCGCACCCCTCGGGGACCCCTCGGGGACCCCGGGTCGGCACATCGCACAGCTTGTATGCAAATGCACTGATAACCCCGGCCCTGCAGAGATAAGGTGGCCGCGGCCTAGCCGCCTAGGATGCACACTAACTACCGCCCCGCCCCGCCCCGCCCCGCCCCACCGCGCACGGCTGAGCTTACACCGCCCCGCCGTTTCTTCGGGCCTCGCCGGCATCGGCCTGGTCGGCCTGGCAGCGCTGCAGTGGTGTCAGCCGGCGTGCCTCCGGGCTCCGGAGCTCCGTCAGAGAGTGGGTTGTGCACTGCAGCAGTACTTCGGGGCACCGCGTGACCCGCAATAAAGGTGATTTGATTGGACCGCGCGGGTCGCACTGCTACTCAAAGCCTTTGCCACCAATACTCGGCAACGGCCTTTTACAACAGTAAACTCGCCCCCCCCCCCTTTCCCCTCCCAGGCTACGCGCGGTGTGGAATTCAGCGTGTGCAAATTTCAGTCCATAACGTAGCATTACAAACAAGGCGCAGGGGGGGGGGGGGGCAGGGAGGTGGCAGAGGCTATCAGGGTGCAGCGAGTGCAGGGCGGTGCAGCCAGGCTCGGGCCAGGGGCCGCCGGGGCGCGGTGCACGCATTCCTGCCCCTCTAGAATGCAAACTACCCTGTGGTGGGGAGGGGAGGGGAGGGGGGATGATGGCAGTGGGAGTTTTCAGTTTCTCCCTGCCGGTGCGGTGTGGCGGTGTCGTCGCCACCCCTTCCTCCCTCTCACCAGTAACACATTTCTCTTCTAACGGAATCGCGTATCCCAACCCGATGTGTTTCACCCCCAGCACACCACGCCCGCGGCTCTGTGACCTGGTCTGGTGTGGGTCGGTCTGTCCTTGTCGCTCTGCTTGGCTCACCACGGCGCCGTCACATTTCTATTAACCCTTTGGGTCCGGCCCGGCCCGGCACGGCCATGGATGGCACGGCACATGGTGATGGTGTAGAGCAGGCAGCAGGCACTTTGCTCCCCGGCCGGCGGCACGGCAGACGCGGCCGCCGCGGAGGGATGTGCGGTGCGGTGGGTGCTTATGAGGGCCGTTAGCCGCCCGCGTGTACACGCAGTACACGCTGCACGGCCACACAGTATCCCCCGCAGCCCCCGCAGCCCCCGCAGTCCCCGCAGCCCCCGCAGCCCCCGCAGCCGCCCCCGCCATGCCGCGTGCCCGAGTACTGACGCCATCTTTCTCGATTTCGCGGCGAAAATGTTTTGTAAAGACACTGCATTCTGTAATGGATTTCATTTTTCCGCAAAGGGTTCCTGGAATTCCCAGGGTGAGTCTCGAGGACGTCGACGAGGACAAGGGAGTGGAAGGAGGACGAGGAGAAAGCTGAGAGTGAATTTGGGGCACAAAACAGTCGGTCACGGAGCCGGTGTGGGGCCCGGCCCGGCGCGGCGCGGCGCCACAAAGTACTACGGGCTCGCCTCGCCTCGCCTCGCCTCACCCCCGGTGACACGTTTGCCTTCATCGTGCCGCCATCGTGCTGCTCCAGTTCCCCGGGGACGTCATTAAGGGTTGTGGGCTCACCTTCCAGAGGCCTTCCAGGGGCCTCCAGGCGGCCAGAGCACGGCATCAAACTAAGCGATCCCCAGAAACGACTACGCCACGACACGGCGCGCCCAGGCTGCCCAGGCGGGGGGAGGGAGGGAGGGGAGGGGAGGGAAGGAGGAGCCTGCTCGATTTAAATCTACCCACCGAAAACATTCTGCCTCCGGCCAGGTCATCCTCCTGATGCAAGCTGCGGAAGGGGCCGTTCAGTAATTCCGTGATTCCGTATCCAAGACTCCCCCCCCCCCTGCCCCTTTCTCACGGAGCACGTAGTTACTGAACGAAGTGCAGGCAGCCCCGACGACACACGGTTCGTTCTCTGTGACGGTCTCCATCTCCAATGAATTAGCCGTCCATGGCGGGGAGGGGGAGGGTGTGTGTGACTACGAGGGTGGCGCTCGAGGTAAGACTATTTGATATGCACATCCTTCTCCACGCCACGCCACGCCACGCCACATCAAGGCTCGTTCCTGTTTGGCCCTGTTCGCACTGTTTGTCTTGAGGCGCAGACAGTGCAAACACACTCCTGGAAATGAGGTGGGAAACAGCGACAGCAGAAGCGGCGGCAGTGGCAGCGGTAGCAGCGCCAGTAGAGCAGCGCCAAAAGGGAGAACTGCCGCCTCTCTCCCCCTTCTCGCATGGGATGACAAATGAGTGTATCGTTGTCATGCATGCGAGCAGTGTGCCCTAGATTGAATAAACACCCAGTAAATTCCACCAATCGAGCTCTAAAACGGAAGCAAGACGGAGGATCGCGGGCTCAGTATATAATAGACGAAAAATTCATTCACACTCAAATATGGACCGTATCCTCCACAGCGAACCTAACGCCATTCGTATTTCTGCTTGCTTTGAAAGTCTGACTGTGAAAGTGACACGTCCGAAGTGTTTAAATCGTAGCCTTTGCCCTGGTATCTCGCAGAAGACGCGAGTGGAGTACAAAGAACCTCTACGTCGCAAGCCGACGACAGGAATCACTTATTGGCCCTGCGAGATGGAGCGAGCTGTTTGCTGTCCGAGGCCGAGTCGAGGCACCGCTACCGCCGCCGCTACCGCTACCGCCACCGCCACCGCCACTGCAGCACTCCGCGTTACGATACTGTACGGCTTGCTGGTCACATTGTCCCGCCCCGCCTCGCCTAGGCGGCAGTCGGGCGGGAGAGCCATCCCACCATTCTGTTAGCGAAGGGCCCCCGAAGCCGCCCCCGAAGCAGCGCCCCGAAGGCCGAAGGGGAAGGGCCGGGGCGGGGCTGGGGTGGCCGGGGTGGCAGTGGCAGGGGGAAGCGAAGAGAGGGACGGAAAAAACACTCAGGCCGCTCCCGTAAAGCGTTAAATCCGGCGCTAAAAATGGCAAGCAGGCGGCGAGTGCTCACTGTGTCGCCACAAACACGTAATA
This sequence comes from Odontothrips loti, assembly GCA_038380765.1. Taxonomy (NCBI): domain Eukaryota; kingdom Metazoa; phylum Arthropoda; class Insecta; order Thysanoptera; family Thripidae; genus Odontothrips; species Odontothrips loti. The sequence continues at coordinate 10,240,132 of CM076243.1, read as the reverse complement.
GGGAACGACCAGCCATCACGCCGCAGCCGCCGCCGCCGCAGCCGCCGCCGCCGCCGCCGCCGCCAGCCACTTACTCTGATTGGGGGCCTCCCGCCCCGCCCGCTCACCTCCCAGCCCAGCTCCCCAGAGGTTCGGCCACCTCGATAGGCAACCCGGGCGACTCTGGTGTTGGACGGGACGGGCGGCAAGAGATGGCTGTTGGGTCTCTAGTTTCGGGGGAAAATAAAAGAGGAAAATAGAAACAACATATTCTGCCGAGAAGAGAAATTTAACGTCCGAGCGATATTGGAATTTATTGTTCCTATTCTGTCCTATCCAGTCTATCATATCCTATCCTCCTATCCTATGTCCTATCCTGTAGGTCCTCCTTCAGTCCGTGGCACCGCTGGCACAGCTTTTAGCCCCTGACCTCACAAGTCATTTATTTAGCTGGCATTACTTTTATGGACGGCGTCGAAAGAAGAGAGGAAGAAAAAAGTAGCAAGACAGTATAGGAAGAATGGAAGGGAGAGGGGGAGCAGAAAGAAGAAGGGAGGAAAAAAGGGCAAGCGTGACAAAAACAAGGTCCAGCAGATCGCCAAGAAGGTTTTTCGCACCATGGGATTTCATTTGGTGCCAATCACATTTGTTGCTGGTCAAGGCGCCCACTGCCCCCACACCATAGGGGAAGCAGCAGACCAGACAGACAGACCAGACCGGACTAAAGAACAAATGCCGTACAAAAACATCTGTGAGTATAATTTAATCGAAAAATGGCCGAAGGCGCGTTCAAATAATTTAGTCTGTCTTTAAGCATCTAGGAAAGAGGTGGAGGCTCTCGGTACTATGCGTGGGAGATTGCTGGTTCCACAGGCACGGACTAAACCGTGGAATCAAATTGAGGCGTCACAAAGACAGGGGCTTTGAGGAGGGGGGTGAGGGGAGGCAATAAAAATTTGACCAACGAGGCACGTCTTCTAGGTATTGCTGCGGCGGCGCGCAGAATTGGAAAAATTGTGGTAACCGCATTGGCAACCAGCGCACGGAGAGCACCCCTTCCAGCAGCGGCAGCGGCAGCAGCAGCAGCAGCAGCAGCGGCAGTCGTCACGACGTGTGGAACGGGACGGAACGGAAACGCCCCGCACACACTCGGCTCCGCAAGGCCGCAGGGCCCACTCCCCTGCTTTCCTTCCCTTCGCGGTTTGACACGCACAAATTGATAAACAGCAACAAGGCCGGAGTGCCTCCGTGTTCCGACGGGAAAGGAGCTGGGCTGCTGGGAATCGAACCCGCACCCCGCACTAGTACACCGCGTTCTCGTGCAGAGTTTCCGCTCTATTCTGCGCCTCGCGTCTCATAATGCAGAAGTCGACGGGGCCGGGCCAGCGGAGCGGTGGGCCAGCGGCGGGCCATCCGGGCGAAGTGCTGTAATCCTGTTGGTTTTCACTAAACGAGTTTCGCTTCCGCGGGGATGCAGCGGCGCGGAACGCTTTAGAAAAGTGTCGACAATGGTGGCCCCCGGCGAGGCGTGGGGCCCAGCCCGGGGGGGAGGGGGGCCCAGCCCGGGAGGGAGGGGGGGGGGGCGTGGGCTCGCAATGCAGGCCCGGCCCCCTGCCCGGACGCGGCACCCCGCACGCCCCCTGGTGACAAGACGGATGTCTGCGGCGCTAGCAGCCGCCTAGCCCTGCCTAGCGCTGTGCGATTTAAGAGGAGCATGCAAACCAACCACCAATCCGCCGATACCCAGTGGACTGTAGTGTTCTCACCCGCTCACCCCCTATCACCGCTGCGGGGACGAGTCCGCGGTACGGCGGTACGTGCTCAACCCCAACCCCGATGCTGTGTGTGGCTGCGGGGTGGGGCCTGTCCCTGTCACGGCCCTCCTGTCCCCCAAGTATTCCATATCCCTGATATGCATCCGTGAGCGCACGCCGCGCACGCCTGGCCGCCCGTGCGAAAAAAACGAGAGAGAAGTGAAGGAAATCGAGTTTCTGAGTCCTTGCGGCCCGCCCCGCCCGCCCCGCCCGCCCCGCCCCCGCGCTCACGCATTGTCAGAGGGTTGCGGGGCGGGGAGAGCAGATAGCGGCTGCGGACTGCCTCTGCCCCGCTCTGCCCCGCTCTGCCCCGCTCTGCCCCGCTCCGCTCGCGGGACTGACCTTTCACATGAATGACTCACCGCAAAAACTTGCCGTCACAGGACATTTGGGCAGCCGGCAAGGCCAAGCCATGCCGCAGCCCGTACCCCACCCGCCCTGTGAGCCGTCGGTATACTCCGCGTTCGAGAGCACCGCGACACGACACGCCCGTCGCCCGCCCGCCCCCCGCCCCGCCGTCGGCACCCCCCGCACACAGCGGACAGCACAGGCGTGGAGTCTCCACGCCTTGGCAGAGCAGCTCGTCATCCCTCGCCCCCTTCTTTCGCTGTCTGCCTCGCGTGCAGGGTGCAGGCAGTGCCGTGGCCGTGCTGGCCAGGGTGCAGGTCGTCCGCCTGCCCTCGCTGGCCAGGGTGCTGGTCATCCGCCTGCCCTGCCCCTGCCGGTTCCTCCCCTGGCCCCGCCGTCCCGCCCCGCCGGCTCGCACCGCTCGAGCTCGTCACGCCACCCTCCACCCTCCCACACCTGGCCGTCGGCATGGCAATGGCGGCGTGAAAAGGGCGGCCAGGCGATGTGATTGGTGGTCGCAGCCCGCGAGGCGAGCCCTTCAGCCCTGCAGCCCTGCACCACATGGCCCCGGCGATACCCCGCGTCCCGACAGTGTCCCACGGTGTAGCCAGGTAAGTAGCCGTCCCCAGTCCCTAGTCCGCGTGCGTCCGATCGAGGAGTCCTTGACGAGGGGCGTCGCGGAGCGTAGTGCCACCGAGACCGGGCCGGGCCGGGCCGGGCCAGCCTGGACCAGCCACTATATACACTCGCTAAATTAGCGATCCATCATCTGTAGCTCGGCGGCGCTCTCTCTTCCCTCCTGCAATGAGTGCAACAGAGACGGAGGTGGTTCACTTGGTTAGCGTTTCCCGCCAACTGAGCCTCCTGCGCCGGTCCCGGCCGGGTCCGGGTCGCCTCCCGGGTCCTCCCCTCCGGACGGCTGGTGTTCCCTCTCTGTCCCCCCCCCCCCTCTCTCTCTCCGCCGGGACCCCACGGGGACACAACCGGGACACCGACGGACGGCCACATTCATCATGATATCGTGGTATTTTTTAAACGCGGACATTTGTCTCCCGGACCTGCGGCCTGCGGTTCGCGGACCCCGGCCCACCCCCACTCACCCCCACCACATCTGAGGGAGGGAGGGGAGAGGACGCCGAAGGACACTCCCTCTCCAGACTACGCTCTTTTTACAGCGTCACTTTTCGAAACGGTTTTTTGCCAGTCGAGAGAGGCATCTACCCGTGTAGGGAGGAGAGGCAAATTTTCGGCGATCGAGGTATTTGAACCGCGTGAACTATCTCATGACTTCGATTTAAGAGCCCCTGGCCGCATGGTTACTGGCTCCAGGTGCACCTCGGGGTGCGACAAGTCGATGTATGGAGGAGGAGTGTTTCCTGTTTCCTGCGGCAGAAAGTTGTGCGAAATCGGACGGATGCCTGACAGCGCTGCGGGGTCTGTGAATGCGCAGTGACAGCTCAGGGGAGGGGGCGTGGAAGGTGAAGCTCAGATAGGCACACCTCAGCTCTGGTGTCAACATTTCCAGTCTCATTTTTTTTTCGTGACGCCCTGTGGTTGCGAGGACCGAGGGCCTCGCGTCACAGCTACTTTTGTTTCTGCAACATCCCGTTCCCCACCTGCCCCGCCCGCCCCTCCTGCCATTTTATTTACTCGCACTCCTGCACTGCTGTCCCTTCAGCGCTGCTATATCGCGTCATCGGCGATCTTCTTTATTGTCTTCCCGTGTCATATTCCCAGGGGGCGATACATGTGCGCTGCTGCGTGAGAGGGAGGTGTCAAGTCGTGAACCGAGGGGTTGTGTGCCGAACGTGAGAGGAAGAGGAGAGGAGGAAGGGTCATTGGTGTATTATGTCACAGATAAGGAAGTTGTAAGGGACAGCTACGGTCCCCCTTTCGTTGTGTGTATGTGTGTATGTGTGTGTGTGTGTGTGTAAAAGAGAGCGAGAGTGTGTGCTTTTTTGTTATTATTTTTCCTCCACATCGGAAACTGGACCTCATATCTCATCCCTCGGCTTCCCTCGCACGCGCGCGCGGACAGCAGCGGGGCGCAGTGCGCCGCCACGGGGCGGGGGAGGAAGAAAATACTTGTGCATCGGTCCCGTCTCGTCACACCAGGCGTCGTTACCTCCCCGCCGTCTCGCTACATTGAGCATAGGAGGTCGCTCTGCTCCGGGTGGATGTCCTCTGAAAACATCCCTCCGGCCCCTCCGGCCCCTCCGGCCCCTCCGGCTCCTCCGGCTCCTCCGGCTCGCGGTACGGCGCAATAACAACCCGTCGCGGAGTTTTCACTCTCCACCAAATGGCATTTCTGCGGAGGCATTAGCATCGCGCACAGACCGCTGTGCCGCTGCTGCTGGCCAGCCGCCAGCCACCAGCCCAGCCTAGCTTAAGCCCAGCCCAGCACATCGCGTCCGCAGGTGAAGCGGCTAATTTCACCGAAATCCAGCTCGACGAATTTCCCGTTAAGGACAAAACTTCTTTTCCACTATTTGATTTTCCCCTCCTTTAAAATTGCCTTGAATACAGGCAGATAGGCAGGTCAGAGCACGATGTGTCACACCACGCAGCTCACGGCGTTGCCTGCAAGGCGAACAGGAACGGGGTTTGCGTCTGTTTGGCAGTTGTCGTAGGACAGCAGCTGGCAGGAAAAGGAAAGCGCGCACGGGTTCCTCGACATTTTCTCCTCTCTCATTCTTTTCCACCCTCCGCTCCCTCTGTGGTCTTTATCTTTCCGCCCCCACGATGCCGATATGCAGCCTTGTATTCAGGAACATTCTTACTGTCTCTCTCCTCTCGCCGCTGAAGGAGTGAGAGAGAGAGAGAGAGAGAGAGAGAGAGAGAGAGAGAGAGAGAGAGAGAGAGAGAGAGAGAGAGAGAGAGAGAGAGAGAGAGAAAGAGAGCGGGAGCGGGGGATAGACACACCCGCGGTTTTAGTGCAAGGGCATCACGTCCGTCCCTGACTGACGGAATTCACCCCACGGGAAAAGCAAGACACGACTGCCACCACCACATTTTTCTTTTTTCGTTCCTGCCACCCAAAGGATTTTTTTCCCTCCGCACTTTTTTCTCTCTCTCTCTCTCTCTCTCTCTCTCTCTCTCTCTCTCTCTCTCTCTCTCTCTCTCTCTCTCTCTCTCTCTCTCTCTCTCTCTCTCTCTCTCTCTCTCTCTCTCTCTCTTCCTCGTATCATACTCCCTTCCATTTACATAGTCATCATTCTTGCTGTCACCAAGATTATGCCAAGCAATCACCTGAGGCAATAGCAGGTTCCGGCCTTCGATTCGGCGTTTTTCTTTTGGCTTTGCTCTGTATCTGCTGGACACAAAAGTACGTTTGGTGCCCCCCCCCCCCTCCAAAAAAAAGTGTGGCCTCGAAGCTCCGATAGCGCAATGCAAATGCACGACAACGGCACACGGGAATTTTACACTGCAGCCCTTCTCTTCGCCATGCTTTCCTTCTGCTCTCTCTGTCTTTCTCAAGGTCTGTCCTTCCCGCTTTCCCCTCTTCCATCTCCCTCCGCCCCGATCCCACTCCCCCTTGTGGTGGTGTGGTGGCACAGACCATTTGTATCCGACTTGTGTTGTGATGAGGAATGCGGTTCGGTTCAATACTCGACGAGTTTGATTGACGCGAGAGGCGTGTATCGCCCCTCCACCGGGCTGCACCAGGCCACGGCACGGAGAGCCGCGCGTCGGGGCCACGCCAGGCCGTGCGCCGCGCCGCCCGGGCCGGGCATTCCTGCCCAATGAATCATGTGTGGACATTCGTATCGGTATCAATCCGCGGACGCATGCTAAAACACAATGTGAGAACAAGGCAATCCTCTTATCCGCGCCGAGCTCCTGCGATTGCTTAGGTAGGCTAGCCCGCGAGACAAGCGTGTATGCAAAAGGCATACACAGCTTTCGTTAAAATTATTTGCTTCGTGCTACATTTTGTTGAACAAAATAAATTTGACAACTTTTATGTTATCATTTTCTTTTGTCAGACAGGCGTGAGGGACTTGAAATGTCACGTAAGTGAAGGTGTTTCCTGAGTTTCCCCATTCAAAGTTATCGCGCTTCTCCAGAGCCACCCTGATTCCGACCCAATCTCTACCCTAGAAACAAAAGGTGTTCGTTGAATTAACTGCCGGTCTGTTATCTGCCTGACATATTTTCGTCTGCTGAGGAAGTTGCTGGCTGCTGCTGTAGTTGAAAGGGGTGGGTGGATGAATGAATCGTTAAAACTGTCGATCATCATTGATTTTGTCGAGAGTGAGGGTGAGGACGAGAGATTTTTGTGAATTAAGGGCGCGTTAATAATTTCGACCCGAGTGGCATTGCTGTCAAATGAGGTGACACGAGCTACTAGTGTCGATGTCGGTCATATGAAACTGGTATGGTTCATTTTCCCACCAGTTGACCTGTACTGCCAGACTGAATCATGCCTCAACAATACAAAACCCTTTGTTTTCAATGTTCCTGGAATAGAAATTTGTGGAGTAGCCTTCTTGCCAAATGGAGCTGTTAGAAATTTTTCGCCAAAAATTTCGACGATTTCAGACTTTTAGACTATCAAAGATGTTTACATAACCTTAGAACAAGCTTTGGGGAACTAAATTGATCATTAGTTTCCAGGGTGATACTTCAAAGTTTCATTGAAATAACAAGAGAAAAAAAAACTACTTTAAAAAAAACATTACATGACAGATTTCAGTTGTTACAAATCCTCAGTAGCCAACAAGCATCAATAGCTGAATATAACCTGAATTGTGCACTATGTGAAACCCTTAGCTGTCCATTGTGATATTATTTCTTTAGTGAAAAGTTAGATTCTTTAACAAATCCTGGGGAAATAAGATTTACCAATGTACTAATGGATTTTATATTTTCTTTTTAGTATGTGATGAGTCAACATGACAGAACAGCTGGTTCGTGATTGGCTCTCCGACTATGCTGGTCTGAGTCCAGTTGAAGCTCACACTTTTGTAGCATCACTAGAGCATAACCAAGAACTAGTTTCTTCAATATATGCTGTCTTAGAGGGCTATGACCATCATCAGAAAGTAAGGCATTTAGTTGTTTTGTGGTACAGTAATTTAATTAGAGTCTTGGAAACTACATGAACTTTATTAGACTAAGTACTTTTAATTTCTTTACCAGCTTGTTGATCCAGTATGCAATCAGCTTTTCGCATTTTACCGATCAAAGGAACCAGAACTTCAAAAGTTTGCTCTTCAGTTTATACCGACTCTTATACACATTTACCTTAACTCTGTAGTATGTGGGAAAAAGAAGGTGAGAAATTTATTGTGCCTTTGCCAGACGTTAATGCAAAGTATTCAAAGCTCCTTATGTTAATATTATCATATATTGGCTATTTTCTGTAGAGTTGCTGGAGTTTGGAGACTCTTCTTATTGGAATATACAACTTGGAGGTAGTGGATGACTCTGGCCAGCCTAAAGTTGTTTCCTTCCGTTTACCATCCCTAGCTCAATCTTCTGTCTATCATGAGGTAGGTAGTTTTTATAAAAGAAAAATTTGAAATGCATTTACTTAATTTCATATTCATCTTACTCTTCTCTAGACTATGCATTTGGACCCAGCCTCACTCACACAAAAAGAGCTACGACGCTTGGAGGAATGTAACACTAGGCTAATATCCTGGGGTCCATTGCCTCAACTTGAATCTCTAAATGCTCAGAACAGACTCAAGACAATGACTGCTCTTCTCTTTGTGTTCAATCGTAATTTGAGCAGATTCCATAAGTCAGCATTGGAGAAGCTCTGCAGAATTTCATCTAAGTAAGCATACATTGTGCTCAATCTTTTTTTCCATTCTGGTACATTATGTGTTTTCATTTTATTTTAACATTGCAGAATTACAGCTCAGGGATTTGTTCGAGTGAGCGCTCATCCTCACAGCAATAGCACGCCAGCCTTGTCTCCACAACGACCACCTCCTCGCATTCCTATTTCTTCTCAATTTCTGTTAGAACTTCTTCAAGCAATCTACTTTGCTATGTAAGTACTCTGAAATTTCAGGAAAATGTGTAATACCATTAGCTAGTTATTGGATGCAGAAACTGTTAATCTCCTTTTGGTTCATAGTTTCTAATAGTTTCCTTCATATCTGGTTTTGCCTGTAGGTTCAATGAGTTCAGCAGCATGGCTGTCCAAGCCTTGGAAGATGTACACTTCCGAGGATGTTATGAGTGTCTTCCAGATGTTATACTGGTTGCAGGTGCTATCCGCAATTCTATCAAGGACACTCCATCAGGTAAATATTCCTCTATGATAAGTCCATCTAGTTTTTAATCCACCCCCACATATTTCTGACCAGAGATGCTGGGAGCAGTGTCTACTGGTGAAGATCCTTTAGGGGCTGCTAGAATACCTGGAGCTGAGAAGGAGGGTTATGCAAATATCTTACGGCAGTCACTCGATGAAGTCAGAAGTGTCTGTGAGGAAATGAAGTGTGTCAGAAAACGAGTTGTGCAGTCCATTGATGCAGCTACAGCAAATTTAGTGCACATTGTGACTTCTTTAGAAACACAAGATTTTAAAGAGAGCCAACTCTAGGTAACCATCAATGGGAATTCATGGGAATTCATGGGAATTCATTATTTCAATTTTCAATGGAAATGTGTTAGCTTCCTTCTTAGCAAGTTAAATGAGGTCAAAATGAACACCTGCCCCCAATGACAAAAAAACAGTTATTGAAGTATGTAATTGTTGTTGTCTTCTTAACATGTATGTCATGTGCTGATTGCTATAAAATTTTGTCTGCATTTTAGGTCAAGCTTTGGATGGACCAATGGGAATCAGCATGGCTGTCTCTCCTTCCACAAATACTGTGACTGTTTCGAAGTCCATGATAACAAATGCATCATTCAGAACAAAGAAATTGCCAGGTATGTCCAGCTTTCTAATCGCTCTCTGTCATCCTAGGTTGAGTAAGTTTCATGTCAATGTACATATATTGCCCGATCTTAACCGGGCAGTCCGGACATTGCCCAAAAATTTTCGGGTTGTCTTAGGTTGACCCGGGGACCGGACATTACCTGTAACATATACTCAATTTTTCAATCTAATTTCATGTGCTATTCCATTGTACACATACTTTGAGAGATGGTCATAACTCCTCTTTGATCTGTTTTTGAACAAATTTGGTTGTCTTGAAGGAACTTTAAACTTATTTCCTCTTTTACTTTTAGCATGACTGATATTAGCTTTATGAAATTTCAATTGTAGAGCATATCATGCTATAAAGTTTGTGAAGGCCTGTAGGAATATTTATGTTTAAAGTTTTAAAAATCTAATTCATGCATGAATGTGAACTTTCTTAATGGCAACTATTAGTTAAACTTAAGTGAAAAGTGACTAGCTAATATTATTTTGGTGTGATGCATGCAACTAAATATTTTTTTCTATTACAATTTTTTGAAGTTGAGTAGAGTTTGTGTGTAGTAATAATTTCCTCTCCAACTAAACTGTTTTGCGTGGTTGGATGGTTTTGTTTATAATCAAGGTGAAATGTGTTTACATTATAATGTTTAACTCTCATTTTATGGTTTGACTGTGCACGCTGCATGTCTCTCTCTACATTATAAGATGACCTTGAGGAGGATCCTGGTTCAAGTCAATCTCCAAATCAGCATGAATTTATGAATCAACAACGCAAAGGCAGTATTGAGAATTGCCCTGATACACCAATTCGTCCTGCAAGACACCGCAAAGGCAGAACATGGCGATATTCTAACAAAAATTCAATAGAAGAAGAGTTGAATGAAGGGAAATTGCCGGAGGAGAGAGAGAGAAAATCTTCTCCTAAGAAAGCTTTGTCTCGTAGAGGAAGCAGTAATCGCAGTGGAACAAACTCACCAAACTCTTCTAAATACGTGGGAGAAATATCTTCACCAAGTAAAATCATACTGAAAGAAATTGGAGTAGTGTCAGTGGAAAAGAGCAGTCCTCAGTCTCCTAAGCTGAATGAAGTGGTGCTGAGAGATGTTTCTGATTCCCGATCACCTTCTAAGCCCTCTAACCGAATGAGTGCAGGTGCACGTTTATTTAAAGTATCTGAAGAAGAAATAGTAAGCTCCTTTGAAAAGTCCAATGAGCATTTGAATAGTAACCGTCCGGCTAGTATGAACATTTCTCCTTTCCGAGAGAAATGAACAGTTGAAGATTAAAGTAGTTGTGGCTTATGTATGTGAAGTGAGCTAGTTAATTGGGCAGGTAATATTAGATTTATTAAAATGTAGCTTCACATTTGTAGCAAGCACCAGACATTTCATGCGTGTGATAATGTGATAATCCAAGACTTTAAAATAATTGGAGACATAAGGGCACATCACTCAAGATTTTAATCAATGTAGTTTTTGATGTAGTTGTGGTTGATTGTATTCCTTTTTTTCTCAACTGTATTGTTTATCTTTCAGGCTTACCCTATGATTTTCAATAGCCTTGGTTACATACTTTGCTTTCATTTTTCAATTCTCACTCAGCATTGCATTACATTGCTTGCACATGTTTAGATTTTCATGTTCACGTTTTTTTTTTTTCATTTTTTTTTCATTTTTTTTCATTTTTTTCCCTTTTAATTTAAGTTACACGTTTTACACAGTGTGTACAGTTTGATAAAATAAATCTGAATGTGGCTTTGAAATTGCTAAGTCTGGACTGTTGGATTTGAGTGGCATTCTTCTTTTATTTATTTTTTCCTTCATTTCACCAGCGTTTGACTATTTTAGAGTTCAGCTTACATGATGTCATATGCTATGTTACAGATGACATCCCTATCCAGCAACCGCTTGATGGAGCAGCTGCAGATGTGAAAGATCCCAAAAATTTAATGTCTATATCAGAAGAAAAAGAGGATGATGCCAGCGGAGGCCCCGAACGGTTAACTCCGAGAGGAAGTTCTCTACGGGCTGCGAGTGGCATGAGCTTGCCAAAGCTTCCAAACCTGCAAGCTTTGGTCGGAAAGCGAGGCAAGAAAGAAGGCAGCCAAGAACGCAAAGTTACTCCACCCCAGCAGAGTAGAAGTTCTTCTAAACTACCTGTCATAAATGGAGATTCATTTGAGCTTGACAGCTTACGCAAGAAGGGCAACGCAGAGAATGGAGCTCTAGGAATGGATGATGGTGTTGATTCGATTGATTCTGTCGATAAAGCATCTGCTGATAGTGTTGAAAACCTCCATAACAATGGTGGTCCGCCAAGTGATTCAGGGTCATTTATGACTGTAGACTCAGGTGACACTGTTGATGGTGAAAACACTACTACAACTGGCTCTGCTACTCCTCTACTTGGTAGAAAAAACAATGCTGTTGAGATTGAAAGCCGTGGATCTCTGCAGGTTAGTACAGTGTGATGTTTTAGATAGGAAGTTTAAGAATGCTTCATCAGGATTTTGGTGCCAATATGATTAATTTCATGGTTTTCAAGTATTGTCATCCCATTTCATCCCATTCTTGTGAACAAAAGTTAGTATTCATTCATTACTTATGGTATACTTTATCAATATGTCAAGTGCAACTTGACAGTTATTATAATGAAACCAATAACATTGAAAAGTATGTATATTTTATCTGCTTAATATGTGAATAGCTGTATTAGTAAACAGTTAAAAAATTGTATGTTCTATCATCGCTCTACATTCTTTATCAATAAGTTTTGGTGCAGATAAAGTGGAGGAAATTACTGTATAGCCTTTTTGCTGTCATTCTTGTGCAAGGACTTCTTTAGTTTAGGAAGCACAGATTGCTTAAGTAGTTAAGAGGCAAAATTGAAAACCATAAAATGTATTCCTTAGTTACGTATAGAAGGATGGTTGTTGTTACTGTAAATATTCAACTTATTACTATTTTACCCTAGCCTTTTTGTTGTTTAGAAATAAGGCTATGAAACATGATTATGAAGTTGCATTTTCTTTATTTTTTCAATTCTTTTTTCCATTGGGGCAATTAGAGGGGTGTTTTTTTTTTTTTTTTTTTATCCATGACAAAATGTAGCTCACATGGCAATGTGGTTATAGTCATGCTAAAGCTTCTTTGCTAAAGTGAAAACCACCTTTACATTGCATACGGCTTAATTAACTGTGTCCCAACACCTTGATGTGATCAAAACCTGAGTCATGCAATTGTGTGGGTTGGGTCATTTTCAGCAATCCGATAACAAATGAACATATCTTTGCCTGGCTTTCAGTCTTCTTTCCCTCATTTTCACTGACTTACGTAATTTTAGCGGTGGTGTATTTGATATTGATTGTTAACTGGAAGACTGCTCCTGTGTGAATTGAATCATTTTTCTGTATCACTTAAAGATTTGCTTAAAAACTTTAGATTGCTTTGCTAATATAGGTTCAAATCTATTTTTAATTAGGAACAAGTAATTTGAAAGAATATTTTAAACTTTTTTGAAATTAACCCTTAAAACATTTCCGTTTTGTCACGAAGGGCCATCTGGGGACTAGATTGACATTTGACCTGTTGTGGCTTTACCCTACCCCATATCTCAAATTTCAAATGTGAACAACCTTTGTAGATGGCATTTGGAGAATTCTGTCAGCTTTTTTCCCCCCATTGCACATCCATGTATACCCTTAAGTCTTCTGTACCTGTCTGGTAACTTAAGAAAAAGCCAGATATGTAACACCTTGCAATGTTTATGCACACAGTTTGTTGTTGTTCCTTGCTGACCTTTGTTTGTGTGATAGATAATTGTTTCTGTATAAATAATATACAACAATGCCATATACAAATAATACCAATGTCTAGTTGTGAGTTTCCAAACTCATTTTGTGTGCTTGTGCTCATGGAATCCTATACATACATAACCATTCTATCTTTCCTCACATAGTATTGCTTGAGTTTCATGTTAAGCATGTCCTAAACACGCTACAGACAATACTGTGTTATAATCATACAATTTTAACAATATCATTTGTTTTTTGTTTGTGTTAAAATTTATAATAAATGTTAGATCTATATGTTAGTCCCAGCCAACGGAGTGAGAAAACGGCGTGTCTTCACATGAAATTTATTGGGATAGTATGAGATGGAGAAGGTTACGCTTTTCAAAAGCTTTATACATATTAGTGTATTTTATTTAATAGCACATGTTTGTTTTTGTGACTGCAATTGCTTATGCTGTGGACCATTCTTCAAAACCGTTTTAACAATTTTCTTTCTCTTTCTTTTGAGATTATTGCTGCTTGCATGTTTGAAGAAGTGACATCTGGTATTGGACTGGTTCTTTAATTTATGTTCAATACTCTTGTCTGCTATAAGAAACTTTCTTCGAGTCATTCCAATTTTTATGGCTTTTCACTTACTTTCATGTTTCTGAAACTTTTCTGATCTCTATTCTGTGCTGTGTGCTTCATTGGAGAAATTTTTGATCCACCGTACATGCTTTATTGCACATATGGTGGAGAAAAGGATGAAATATGCCTCATTTTTGACTTGCGGGAAGTAGCTGCATACTATTTTCCGTTGTCTTTCAATATTTTGAACAAGTGCTAAAGGTAGCCTTGTGATGTATAAATGTTAGGTATATCATGCCTCAGACAGTATGCATTACCAGCATAATGTGCTTGGTCATTTTGGGATTGTAGAAAGTAGTGTTTGGATTAATTAAAAACATTATTGTATAAGTACCTCTAAGCTGTGATCTCTTGGTTTGTTGTTTCTCCTAATTATTTCATATGATTGTTATTGGTCATAGATTTAAGACCAGTCGCAAGGTTCGTCTGAGTTATTTTTGTGAATGATTGTAGTTCAGGCAACGTCAAATTGCCAAATTAATGGTGATTGGTTTCCTTTGTTATACAATAAACTGTCTTATGTCTGTTTTAGCCAGACATAGGTACAGATTGTGTATATATTATGAAATAAAGAAATGTTATTACAGTCCCAGTGTTTGAGTTTAATGCTGAATTCATAATACAATGTCTAAAATATTGATTAGTATAATCAATAACATATATTCTCCAAAATATTGACAGGGATCAGTCATTCCTAACCAACCATTTGATTGTAAAATTCATATAAAAATTTAAATTACATCTTCAATGATAATCATAATTGAAATCCAGATTTCTTCACCAGAAATGTAAGGGTAACATGCCTTGTGGTGGTTTGTTGCCACCTTGTTTTAAAATAGTTTGAAGAAATGTTTCTAGCCGAACAACAGGTCCACTGGAGCTAACAGCAATCTGAAAATTGGAGATATGAACACACATTGCAAAACAATAAGACATCAAGACCTGACAAATGTAGTGTCCTTGATACATATCATACCTTGTGAAGACGAGGGAAATAGCTTTTGCAAATAACATGAAGCAATTTGCGATACTGCCGACCATACTGCTCTTGCATACTACTTCCCGCTACCTCCAAAAAGTCATATAAGAGAGACGCACAAATATCTGGACGGGGTTCTGCAAAATTACAATAACAGTAGCAACAGGAAATGGGATAAAATTGAAATTTAAACACCAAATCATAAAAGAGTGTCAACAAACCTAAATTAAGAATACAAGTAAGCCATCGCCAGCCCTGACCTAAATCATGCGGGTGCGGCTTATTCTGCCTATCTCTAGGCAAGCGTGAGATTAACAAAGTGGAATACAACCGCATCATACCTGACATGCGTTTGAGGAATTTATCTTGTTTCTCTACCTCACCATCTTCATTATATGTGTACCCTAATGACCTAAAGAAGATAGAATAACTCATACACAGAACACTAAGTGGGGATCAGGAACACATTGAGAAGGACTTACTGATAATAGTCTCTGTTAGATTGTCCCTCCAACTGCGGCCAAAATACAGGAACAAGGTATGGGCAATCCTGATGAAAATGTGCAAGAAGTAACTGTCCCCAATCAGGAAACTCTTGCCAGAGCGCGACCATAACAGCTGCAATTGCAAATGCAGCCTCTGGCTTACTGGATACAGTTGATGCTCCTTGCCTCTGAACAAGGAGAAAAGCAGAGCTTAGCAACACAATGCACTTCCATAGGAGATGATATGGCTATTCAATAGATTAATTTGAAATCATACCACAAATTTCTTAGCAAGCAGATCTTTGCAAAAAGGTATACCCGCAGGATGCTGAGATGCAGATACTCGAATGCCATCTCCAATAACAACAGGTTGTCCAGAGAGAAGCAGTGTCAACTTCTGCAGCTTGTCTCTCAAATGGGATGCACTCACAGGGGATATTGCATTGACAGGTATATTAACTGCTTTCTGAACACCAAAATAAGTATTCACTAAATCTACACCGAGACAAACTATTTTACTCAAATTGAAAATGCTTACCTGGCAATCAAATCTGTATTTCTTCAGGCTATCATCTTTCAACAACTGCTCAAATAATTTCTCATTGTCCTCCTTATATCTTTTGAGCTCCTGATACCAATGTAGGGCTTCTTTATCAGCACAATCTAACAGTTCTGCATAAGGACAAAAAGACAAGTACAACATGAAGGTAGATAGAAAAATCTGTTTCTAATTGTTGTTAAAAGCTTACCATTTACAGAATCCTTTACAACATCAGATGATACAACCTGTACTTCAGGTGGATGACTGACATTTTTTTGAGACTGATTTAACTCCTGTTGTTTCACAGCATTTGTTACCTCTTCCTGTCTCTTTAATTTAGCTGGAATAATTCAGCAAATACAGTGAGAGTGTACAGGACCAAAACAACTTAAAAGTGAAGGAGCTCAGCTTTCTTACCAACTTCTTCCAGCACATTTGCATGAATCAAATTAATTTTAGCACATATGTCCCTTGCGTTGTCAACATCACTTTGATTAACATCTACTGATTTCATGCGATGAATCAAAGATTGCACACTCATATTTAATGGTTTGACACCACCGACAAAGGGTGTCAATGCTTGGCATGACCTAGGGAAAGAGCATTCAATAGTTTGACTGAAATGTCAACAATCACTTGATGAAACTGGATAAAGCTGAAAACTAACACAACTGTCTTACATAAATTCTTGATGAATTTTAATATAAAGTTCAGAGAAATTGCTTAAATGATGTTTGATTTCTTCAACAAATTTCAATGTCTCAGCAACCTTCTTCTTTTTTTCTGCCTCAGCCTCCCTCTTTTGGAGCTCTGCAGCTTTGATCTGCTCATCACGAATGGAAACCCGCTGTAAAAAGGAACAAAAAATATTTAAGGTGGCATAAGGTTTTAAACTAAAAAAAATCTACAATTTCACAATGAACTTTTAATAAATTGCTCAGTATGACCTGTGCATTCTTCTGTTGTTGTAGTTCTTGCCGCTGTTTTAGATCAGCAGCCAGTGCTTCTTCCTCTCGTAGTTCTCTCAATCGTTCTTCACGTAATTTTGAAGCCTTCTCCTCAATTACAGCCTGTAGCTGTGCTTGGTCCTTTGCTCTCTCTTCTTTCATTTTTTCCTTTTTTGATGATAATACTGCCCTGTGTTTTGCAATAGTCTCCTGCAACCAAATTCAAAAGTAAAGAAATACATACGTACACACAAATGTGATCGAGTGTGAAATAAGTACTTACTTGTTTCCTATTATCCTCTAACACTGCAAGAACTTTAGAAACAGATAATCCTTTGCTGTCTGCACTGTCTATACATCTTTGATTTGCGATATTTTCCTGTTTTCTTGGTACTAAGCTCCTCGAGTGATCAGCTTTTTTAGGATAAGGAGTTGATGTGACAGCAAGGCCAAAGCTCTGATTGTTGTCCTCATTGCCATCAGCATCATTGAAAGATTTATTTTCTTTTTCAATTAGACATGCGTTCTTAAGAACTTGTTGATTGTAAATGTCAAAATAGGACAAAACTCCTGCACGATCTGAGATTTTCTTCAATTCAAGATCCATTGTACTTGTGTGTGTGGTGCTCCCAGCACGGGTTCAATAAAAATCTATACGAATCATATATAGAGCAACACAGAGCACTGCAAAAGTACGGAAAACCAATAAAATAAGTTGTAACACCAAGTGAGGTGCAACACGTACCGATACTAATTACAGCACGAATAAAAACTACTTTATGTCGAACCATAACCTTTTACCATACGATCCAAATAGAAATGCCGAAATTCAAAGAAATTTCACGGAGAAGCAGCTGAAGAGCGATGGTAATTAAAAACACAGTCGATGCGTGCGGGTCAATTTATTGTGTGTCATTCATGACGAAGCGCAGGAATTTCAATATCATGCTATTGCTGGTGCCGGACAATTTTGAATGCGATACTTGTTTCTTAGTCTGGAACACGGGGCAGCACGGGGTGTTGTTGTGAGAGCGTGGGTGGACGTTTAAAGGAAAATATTCGTATTCGCACTCAAGTGCAGCACGCCTATTCGCACCACATCCAGGGACTTACTTTGAATGTCTGTTTTGGTTTATTGTTTGGCCGGGCCGGTTGGTTAAAATATTTGAATTGTTGGGTTTGATTTGAACGAATGTCCTGTAATTATGCTGAGGGTCTTTCCCCTTACCATGATAAGGGAAAGTTGGGACTTGCAGAGGTAAGTCAATTTTCTATAAGCAGAATTGATAGTTTAATGTTAATGTTCACTCCACCTTAAATAATTGTTTGGCCTCTTTACAGAAATTTGACAGCAGAGAGGAAGTGAATTCTAAAATTAAAAAACTTGCCGAATGGATTTTGGAGTCAAAACATGTTGTAATTCATACAGGTGCTGGAATCAGTACTTCAGCTGGAATACCAGATTTTAGGTGTGTGTACCAAATGCACACCAGTTTGCACTTGCTAAGTTCTGTAGCCATGTGTAGCCACAATACTTGTTTGCTTCCAGGGGACCCAAAGGTGTATGGACTTTGGAGGCCAAGGGAGAAAAACCGAACGTGAATGTGTCTTTCAATGATGCTAGGCCGACCAAAACACACATGGCTATTGTGGCACTTGTAAAAGCTGGTGAGTACTTTATTTCGAAGCAATCTTACACTTTACCTCATTCATATATTTTAAAATCATTATCGTTTCCCTCATGATTTTATGTTAGGTAAAGTTCACTATGTAGTTAGTCAAAATATTGATGGTCTCCATTTACGATCCAGTCTTCCTCGAAGTAACCTGGCAGAACTACATGGTAACATGTTTATAGAGCAGTGCAACCAGTGCGATAGGTGAGGTTTTGCTTTAGAATTGTGTGTTGGAGTGAGTCAAAATCACAGTATTCTTGAGTTGTATACTTTCTATTTCAGTCAGTATATTCGCAAGTCTGCAACAACCACAGTGGGACAAAAATGTCTTGGTACAAATTGCCCTAATATTCGTTTAAATGGGAGACCATGTCGAGGTCGTATGCATGATACCATTTTAGACTGGGAACATAATTTACCTGAAAAAGATCTTGCTCTCTCTGACTTTCACTCATGGTATGTAGTTATTTTTTCTGTAATTTACTTGTAATGCAATGACACAAGGTTCATTGCTAATTATTTTTTTAATAAAATTTACTTTACAGTGTGGCAGATCTCAGCATATGCCTAGGCACTACTCTACAAATAGTACCTAGCGGAAACCTTCCTCTTCACACCAAAAAGCATGGAGAGGTTGGACGAGTTGTCATATGTAATCTTCAGCCCACCAAACATGTAAGATTTCTCAGATAATTTTTAAAAAATAATATGGATGTAGCTCCATATCTTAGGTTCTTCATTCCTCTGTTTATTTTTCAGGACAAAAAAGCAGACCTTATTATTCATACATATGTAGATGAAGTTATGGAAGGGGTGTGCAAACACCTCGGTGTCCAGATTCCTGAATACACTGCCACCCTGGATCCCACAAAGCAGAGCGGACCACCAGTACCATGGACAATTTTACAATCTGAGGTCAGTCAATGTCAATATTTCAAAATGATATTTCATTGAACCATAAATTGCTTGGTATGGGGCATCTGCAAACGATTTTTTTAAATCAAAACAGGTGAAGCGCATGCGGAAAGTGTATGAGGATTTATGCTGTAAAGGAAGCAAACGAGGCAAGAAAACCCCAAGTGAGAAAAAAGGAAGAGGAAACTATAAAACTACTAAGTTACAGAAGTCTGAGAAAAATGATGAGTCTAATAAGGAGGCAGATAGAACAGATGTGGAAGATGTGAAAATTAAAAATGAACCAGTACCTCAAACAAGCACCAATATGCCAACTGAATATTACCAAAAAAGGGATGTTGATGTATCACCCAGTAAAAAAATTAAGTTGGAGAAAGATGAAGATTCTCCTATGAAAGATGAAGGAGAATGAATAGCAAGTTGAAAATAACCATATTTTCAATTTATTTTTTATTTGTTTGAGTTAACATTGTTATTTTGTTGCAATCTTTTTCAGCTTTTTATGTCTTTTAAACCTTGTACAAATTACTTTTTAAATTGGTGTTTCATGAATTATGCAAATAGTGGTTAACCATGTCTCCTTTTTTTTTTTTACTATCTATTAATATCTTTTATCCACGAACATGCAATCCCCTAAGAGCTAATGCTCTATAGGCAGGGAAAGGTCCATTACAAATTAATTTGGAAGACATGACATGCCACATGTGTTCAATGTCACAACTTTTATAATTTAGTGGTAACTTTGGTAACACTGCAGGTTTCTAGTATTTTAGTACTTTTACACTATAGTTTGTACTTGTTTATTGAAATGTGCGTCATGATAAATCACATTGACATATGCCAGCAATAAATGAGAAACAAGTGATAGGTCTGTAATTAATGGGTTCCATGTGCTGTGCTCTGTGGTTATGGTACTTTCTTGGCGCTGTGGATGGTGTGAGGCAGGGAGTAGGGCAGGAGTCCTACTCCTGATGTGGAGGATGGGGCGGACGCAGCCGACGCCGGACGCTGCACTGGTGATTGGGGACGGCAACACAAAACAACTCAATCACGTGCATTTTGTCTGCAAGTCGACTAATCAAGGCCAACCTAGTGATCAGTGTAAACCCTGCTCTTACCCGCTGGCACTAGCCCGAGCATGGATCCCGTGCTGGAGGGGTACACGGCTGACGTCGGCCTGGACGTGGTGGGCCTGAGGGCCTCCAGCGTGGCGGACAGGGTTGCCATAGAGGCCGTGAGTTCCGCCTCGGCCAGGGCAGCGCGGCCAGGGCAGCGGTCCTTCTCCTTGGTGGTCGTGGTGGTGGACGTTGAGGGCGTGACCGCATCAGATGGGGCGCTGGTGCTGCCGGCCGTGCCGGTGCCGGCGCGCAGGCTGGACGGCCGGGTCGAGTAGAGGGCGCTGTTCCTCCTGAACAAAGCCAGCAGGTCTCGGATGTCCTCGCGGGAGCCGAGGAAGGCGGCCGTGCGGTGCGCCAGTCCCTCAGGCTGGCAGTCTGTCAGCGACGTGTGTCCGTCCGTCGCAAGGCCGCCGGCGCGGCACACGAGATGCGCCAGCGGCGCGGCCTCCAGCACCAGGCGGAGCTGCACGCGACCACCACATGAGATCCCGCGTCGCCTACCGCCTCAGTCCGGTCCCCGGTCCGGTGTAGTACAGTCGTGTTGATCCCATAAAGTACCTTTCCGCCGGGGCAGCCACGGGTCTGCGGGGACAAGTAGATGCCACCATTCCTCAGCACGGTGTGGACGTCGGCTACGGTGCAGCCGATGTGGTGTGACCCGTACGGCGTCCCGAGCTGAGCTCACACACAGAGGAGTGCAGTGGCTAAGGGCGCTGGCGGCAGCGCTGGTGCAGGGCAGGGCCGCTGGCGCTAGCGAGCCCCCGGCTGGATAGGCAATGCGCCCAACACACGTGTGTTGCGGCACGGCCTACCCTCGGGTTCACAGGCTGATGTCCCTTACCTTGGGGTCCTTCTTGCTCTCGACATAGCCGACGACTGGGTCGCCCCACTCGTACGTCAGGCCCTCGTCAACACTGTAGATGCGGCCGCGACCCGGGATGGTCAGGTTCGGCGCCGTCAGGATGAACTCCCCGAGCACCTGCAGGCAAAGGTGCGAGTGCGGCGAGACGTGACGCCACCCTCTTTTGGCCTGAACTAAAAGTCTGAGGTGGCATCAATTGGACCCGGGATCTCGGCCATGTAACCCTCACCGGGTCCAGGACGAACAGGTGCACTCCCGGACTTTGGCCGGTGGACAGGACGAGCATGGTGCTGCTGGCGTAGAGGGCGTAGCCGGCGGCCACCAGGTTCCGGCCGGGCTGCAGCACGGAGCGCAGGCTGGGCCGGGAGGCCGGGGCCCGCGGCTGCTGGCCGGGCCTGCCGGTGCTGGACGAGGGGGCGCTGCGGGGGTGCGAGGGCTCCAGGTACCTGTGCACCGGGCGGACCGGTTCAGATGCCGGACCGGCGACACGAAGGGCGTGTGCTATCATACTCCACGAACCTGTGCACGGAGAACACGGTACCCGCCACGCTCGGAGGGTCGGGAGTGTCTTGTTTCGAGTCCAAGGGGCTGACGCAGACCACGTACTTGCCCCGACGGTCACCTCCAGTCTGAGTAGAGGAGAAGCGAGCACATGGGGAGCGATTCTCACGTTGCTGTGGCAGGATCGGGTCGGGGCTCCTTACTTCGACGGGAATCACCTTCTCGTCACACACGAGCAGCGCGACGGAGGGCGAGGACGCAATGTAGCTGATGAAGATCTCCGCTGCCACTTCGCGAGCACTGCGCCTATAGGGGCACCACCACTCTGCGTGACTATCCGATAAGAATGATACAAACCAACGTCTGCAGCAGGTTGGGTCGGGACTTACCATTTGACTAGCCCGGATGAGCGCAGGGCGGCTGCCACGGCCTTGATGGCGGCTTGGACCGCCGCGAGCAGCTCGGCCAGGTCCAGTGAGGGGGAGGTGTTGTTGGTGCTCGCCAGACTGGCGTTGCTGGCGTCTTGCAGCTCGGTCATGATGAAGGCCAGCATTGGCCGCCCTATGGGTTGGGGGCCGCCCGGACCGCCGCCGTGGCGGGTGAGTGAGGTGGTGGACATAGTGGGGGTGGGGCTGATGGGCCGAATTTGGGGGCCGAAAGGAAAAGTGCAAGGAGAAGGGTCATCAGGGAGGGTGGCGGACTGGTGCAGTGAGTGCAGTCAGGAATAGGGATAAGGGCCCTTCCAGTAGAGGCTCCAGGGCCATTCCACGCGGAGAGATTTTGGGCCGGGAGGGGGACAGAGAGGGGTGGGTGCAGGGAGGTGAGCTGGGGCCACTGGTTGTCAAGGCTACAGACCACTGTTGCTACTTGCATTTAGTGAAGGTGGAGAGGGTAATAACAAATTGGTAAAAATAATGGCAGACGATTTCTGTACACTGGCCGAAGTCACAGACTTTCAAAGCTGCGGAGGACCGGAGGAAGATGAGGATGGGAGTGGGCAACTGGTAGTGGAAATGGTCGGTTTGGTGTGTGGTGTGGTGGTTAAGGAGGATGAGAGACAAAAATTGGGATGGGATGGGATAGGATGGAAAGTGATTTTCATGGGACGCTGATTTCCAAGCACTGAAGAAAGGAAGTGGTCTGAGAAAATAAATTTGAGACTGAGGGGAGTCAAGTGCAGTATATTTTGAAGTTCAAGCGGCCCTCAGCCAATAAATCAAAGAATTGAAAGATAAAATACACATCAACAGTCACAAATTAATTACACAGGAAGGTCACATCCTTACCTGCGAAGGATTAACCCGATGGACAATTTACAAAGCATAACTTTGTATGAATGTGTGAATGTGTGAATATGACCACAGTATATCGGACATGAAATGATTGGTTCCCAAAGTGGAGACTTAACAAATAAAGCTTTAGGACTGATGTAAATAATCTAATATCAATGTGCTTTCTGTAATATTTCAAGTTCCTTTTGAGCTTCTCGTAGTTGTGACGCAAGGCGGTCTCTTCTCCTCTTGATCCACAATATTCTCCATTCTTTAGCCTTGTATCCCAAGGCGAAGCCAGCGATAAAGGTCAGCAAGCACAGTGCTTTTGCTGTTCTGTCTTCCATTATCAATCCAGCAATCTATTGACCAAGTTTGTCTATAAGCTGCAAAAGTGCCACCTGGTTAGGTTACAGAATACCGGTATTGTACAATTGCACGCGCAGACAAAGCGAAGCAAAGGGACTAACACTAGACTTACGAAAAGTATTATCGAAACAGAATAACTTTTGAAACTGTTTGCTTCGCGCTGTCAACATCCGATAGTATTGTTATTGTTCTGCGATAAATTGAAAAATCAGAAAGCCAGAAGGCAGCACAGCAGACGACGACTCGGTTATAGACACCGCAGCCTTGCCCATACAGCCGCTTGATCACGTGATATTTGTCAGGGAGTTTGGGGTGGCTACGTTTGATTGGAGGCCACCACGGCTCAGCGAGCCGCCGGCTATCTAAAACCCGGAGTCCTCTCTCTCTCTCTACGTTTGGTTGGTTTGATATCATGGTTTGACCATGGGTTGTCAAGAAAGATTCATCTGCAAAATCCTGCTGTAATTCCTTGTATTTTATAATCCCATGTTCAATGAACACCACCGTTCTGACCTACTCCTACTATTTTGGGTCTTTGAAGACAGTGTTGCCTGTGAGTGTGAAGGAAATAAAAATAAAAAAAAATTAAATGCATCAAATTGTAAATACACTTCTTTAATTCTTTCCCTCAAAATGACCAAGTCTGGATATAATCAATTTATCGCAATTCATAGAGCAAACATTTAATGACTTGGAGTTAAATGGTTACATAGACATTTAAGGGATAAAAACATCACAATTTTTTCCTTAAAACAGAGGTTTCTTAAGCTTTCACTAGTCTAATAAATTTCATGTTGAATGCTTGTGCAGTGATTACAGTAGGTCAACAAACTCCTACAATACTAATTCCAAAATTAAAGGGAAGGATTTGTTACAGCCTGCCATGGATGGAATTGTTTCAATTCAGTAACTTGCATTTCAGCATCACTGTACAAACATAAAGGACAATTGAACAAATACACCCTTTCAATTACGTACATAAGAATAGAACTTAGAGCAAACATGGCAAAGTTCTCTTCAAAACTACTTTTTAATGGTACCAAGATAATTAGTATGATATTCATTTGGGTAACCAGTTTTCCTACACCAACTATATGAAAATTACATAAAATGGAAGTCAAGAGGTTTTAAGTATTTAAAAAAGGCACTTCGGCATATCATCCATTGTAAAAAATGACTAAAAATATGTGCTATATTAAAACAAAACAAATGCTTACATTTAAGTTTCATCACTTCTTTGTAAAATACTTTTCTGGACGGCAAAAAGACAAACATTGGACGGATAAAAGAAATAAAAAATCATAGTCAATCAGCCTTCTTTAACATTACTTTTGTGTAGAGATCATTAGCAGAATGGCTACCAGACCACCACACTAGAAATTCAGGTGCTTTTATAATAATATCTTACAGATAAATAATACACTAAATGTAATATAAAATACATGAACAAGAATCCCTGAAAAACACAAAGTTGGGAGGACAGACAATGTCAACATACACCAGGTGCCCTGAATTAAATTAGTCCTATGCAAAGCATGAGATTCAGTTCATTAACAGCCCTACACTGAAAATAAAAAATTATTAACACTGAGTATTTGCAGCTTTCTTTCTTCTCTTTTAGTGAGACAAAACAACGAATAAAGCTTGAACGGTAAAATATGCCACTAATAATGTAAGAAGATGGAACGTTGAGCTTAATACTGTCTTACATGGTAACTTCCAGAAAAGAAGTTCATATGTAAGAGGAAACAACAGAAGTCCCATCTTTTGTGTTCTCTACTGATAAACAAAGTAAGTAGTAAAGGTTATATGAGGAAGTGGACTTGAATTTGCTATACAAAAGGATGAAGATTCCAATCATATCAATGTGGAATGGCACTATGACACAAAATACCTTGTTGCACATGAACACAATAAGACAAGTAACACATTAAAATTACGGGATGTTGCTTCTGAGTTAAGATATCCAGCACCAAAATGGAAAACCTTGATATTGTTTTGAGTTACCTGCCAAGGATTTTCTCCATCATCAAAGAACATAGGACACTGGTCACCTATAAAACGAAAACACAGTTTTTATCTTCAAGTACTTGACTACTACCTCCCTTACAATAAAATCTTTCACTTACGTTCTCGCTCATATTCAACCATGTCCAATGCCACAGTAGCACCCTCAGTGTAATTCCAGCTTGTAACATCTTGCTTCAAATCACAAAACGCACCAATGGCTTGAGACATAAGTATACGATTCAGGTCAGCGCGTTGATATACCCAACATCTGTATTTACTGAAAGGATCTAGCTCATCGTAGGTGATCAAATACGATTTGAGGTTTTCCTTCCAGTAACCGATGCATTTCATTTTGTAGTCTGGGTCACCTAAAGTACACAATGAACTGGATTAGCATCTGCACTACAAAGATAACACTAAAAATTGTAAGAGATACTTTAACTCTCAATGGGTGCTCATTAGATTGGATTACTAACTGTAAATATCTTTAGGTTGCCCACGATGATCCACAGAAAGACAATAAGTCTCATCAATTAAAATTTCCTTCTGGTCAGTGTCGCAGACTGAAAAGTCTGAGATGTTTTGTTTGCAGTATAATGAGGGACGAGGAGATAAAGTAACTCCACCAAGAATACGTGTTTCAAAAGGTTGATCACCTCTCTGAGTGAAATTGAATTTGCCCGCAACAGGACAATGCACAGGATGTGGATTTTTTGCTAGAAACAAAAATCAAATAATTAAAAAATAAAACAGTAATGAGAGGGGGAAAACATAATAAAATATACTGAATATCAGGTAAATGCAGTCATTATAGTGGTGACATACCTAGAAATAGGTCATATTTCCATGCAACATTATTTTTGAATTGAACCCATGAGCATACAGTGTGAAAGTCATCCTTGATCACAGCAATTCCTTTACGGTACCGAATGACATTATGATGTTGTGGCACAAAGTCAAAGCATATATAATCTTTCTGGCAACCATCAACAGTGAGCCTGGCCATCATGAACCGAGAGTCTCTTGTTTCTCGACAAACATACACACTACGTCGGTAACGACCCTCATCTGGATGGTAGGTTTCAATTATGTGGGTGTCATTGATGAACACATCTGCATCAATATTAGCAGTGTTGATCCAATTGCCAGAAAAGTTTTGAGGTAATCGACAACCAGGTTCCACCACCTCCGCTTTCACTGTAACAGGGGCAGGAAAAAAATGTGAGACCAGAATTACGAATATGCCTCCAGAGCAAATAGAAATGAAAATGCTGACCTGGTGTGATACGCATTCTCTCTGGACTTTTCTCAACGGTCTTCAATGTGTTACACTCTGCTGTTATAGACACACCAATGTAGAGATCATCATCTCTGTTTTTCAAAAAACAACGATATTTCTCATCTTTACGAGATTCTTTGGTATTGACAACAGCAAAAAAGTGGTTCTTTTCAACAAACCAATCTCCTAAGCAGCTGTATTCCACCACTGCAAATATTTCAATGTGTAGTAAGCAACAAATGTAAAAAAAAACCATACATATATTTTTAAAAATTGAACATTCAAGTCACCTCCATCGAAAGTCCCTGTCATTCCAGGACAGCTTTTGTATGTGATATTAAACTTCTGATTAGTGATCAGGAACTGTGTGCCGGCTGTTTGACAAGACTTGATTTGAGCTCCAGGATTATTACATTCACCCGTAAATCTGAAACGGTTCTGTAGGAAATGCGAAATGGTAACTAATATAGTAACAGATCATACAACTTTGGTCAAATTTATGAAAGCACTTGATACCTGATATGCAAATTGCCAAACTCCTTCCAAGCTGGATCGACAGTTGACAGGAATGGGATTTTCATTGAAAAGTGTAATAAGCTGTTGCTCTTCATTGAGTTTGCTACAGACATTGTGAATGGTCGGCAGTTTGCCTGGTGGAAGGTTGACACAACCTGTTTCCAGTTTGTCTAGAACATTAACGGTTCTCACAAGTAACTTGACACAATGGAAACAAGAGTTTTCTTGGAAAACAAATGTATAATTGACATGGTAGTCTTCCTGAAAATCAATACAGGTGCCCCTATCAGTCATATGAGATGCATCTATAGTTGTTCCGACTGGTCTGTTTTCCCATGAAAACCAGGCTCCTCTGATGATAAATGGAATATCACATGCAGCTTCACCTGAAATAGAGGGAAAAGTGTGTAAAATATCTCAGCACACGAAAACATTAAGTTTCTCAGATAAGCAAGAAAATCGCCAAAGCAATCATTCAGTTCCTTTTTCTTTCTCCCAATCTTTGTTTGATTTTTGGTACATTTGATTGGAAAGGATTTAGTAACTGTCAGGTGTTGCTTCAAGATTGCCTTAGGTTAAGAGAATACAGTCAGCCATAAATGAAAACGTTCAAACAAATTACTTACTGCTTTCAAGAAAAAATTGCCCAAATGACAGGATGCCAAGTATCAGTTGGATAAGTTTTAATCTACTCATTTTGCTCTAGTCAGTTATTATGACTCAAGAGAAATATGCAGCGGGCACACCCCAAAACATGAAGCCATCACCCACCGTAGTCTCGCGCATGAAACAGGTGTTTGGGCCCGCCCAAAGCCTTCTATGACAAATTCAGACTGTCTGTCGTCAAGCTTCCTGGGACCCTCCACGAGACTAGTTCTAAAGAGGGCAAAGAATTTGACCGCTTATAAACTGATGAAAACCTATGCGAAAGTTCAAAGTTCCTTTTCTATACTGACTAATTGTCGAAGATATTAACTTTATTGTATTTTTGGTATAATTAACTGCTGAGGTGACACACAATTGGCACTATGTAATGGATCTGAAATGGATAAAACGTCGTTTATGTTTGCCCCGTAAGGTTATGTTTACCTAAAGATATCACCAATCAGAGGGTTCGTGGTTATATAAATTCGATAAAATCCTACCGTCACCGCAATAAAATTATGACGTCGTCTGATAGGGCAAATATTTTGCACATTTTAAAGCAATTAGAATCCACATCTTCATCAGTCGTATTCAGAAGTTTACAAGACTTGCGATCTAAACTTCTGAAGTCACCTGGTGAGACCCAGCTGTTCATAGGGAACAATGGACATAAATATCTTTTCCGGTTTATCAGGAAGCCCAATGAAAAAATACTTGACCTAACACTTAGCGTTTTAGCTAATTTGTGTTTGGATGAGGAATTCAGAACAAAGGTGAGTTGCCAGTAATTTAGGTTGAAGTGATGTATGAAGTACTTCCCTTGCAAGATTCTGGTCCAACAATGATAAATGAGAACTTTTCAGGTTGCTGAGGAAAGTGGTATGATCAGTCATATTTTAAGTCTTGTGTCTCATATTCAAAAAGATAGCATCATAGGACGAGCATGTCGTTTGATTGGAAATTTAGCTACTAGTAAACCCATAGCTCTGAAACTGCATCATAAGGGTGCAGTTCCTAAACTTACTGAGATTATCAAGTCTAAAGACAAATCTCCTGGAACAAAGCACATGGCTGTGAGATCTTTGAGGTGAGGTTGCGTATTTTTTTATGTTACATCAACTGCTAGTATATCATACATATTCTAATCTAATCTATTGTTTCTAAATTGATGCAGACTTTTATGGGAAGCTGAAGTTAATAAAACACAGATGCTTCAGGATCAAGTTGTGCAGACGGTAGCAAGCCTCTTAGGTACACCAGTTGATGAACTACTGCAGGCTGTTCTGAAAGCCTTGGCTGTATTTACCCATCATTGCAATGAGCAGTGTGCTTTACAAGTAAGTCATGTCCAGTTTTGTACTTTTACAGTTTATTTTGAAAGACTCTTGATTTTGAAGTGTTCATCTTACCTTCATTTTTGCTGCTTGGTTCTTGATTTTATCTGCCTTTAGGTCCGTGCGGATGGTAATGGTTTTGATGAACTGGTTGCAAGCATTAGCAGTTGCTCTAAACAAGATTTGCCAGTCAATGTCATCTTAAATTTGTGCTTTGTGCCAGAAGTACGTCCATTACTTGGAACAGCAGGCATTGTTGAAGTTGTGATGAATCTTATTAATAATAAAATTCCTAAAGACTATTGTAAGTAATAAACATATTAATAATTGATATGTTATAAGATTCACTTATAAATTCATCAAATTTGTGTGTTAAAAAAATTAAATTGTCTTTTTTGTTTTGTTTTGGTTGTAGCCTCAAATGTTGTTTCCATACTTTGTCTCCTGTGTCGTGAATCTGTGAACCGCAGCAAAATTCGTATAAATGGTGGTTTAGAGGTTCTACTGGAAACATTACGCCGTGATAGCCGCCCAAGTTTAGAAGCAAGGGCATTAAATGCAATGCTGCACTTTATATATGATGAAGTTGGTCTTGAGGTACATGAATGCCTGATATATATGTAATAAGAAGTTTAATGGAAAGAAATTAAATTGTAGCTCACTTTCCTTTATTTTTCAGTTGTTAATTCGGGAAGGGTTAGTTCCTGTTTTAGTGAATAAATTGGTCAAAGCTGTTCACAGCCATGGAAATATCCATGTTAGCGAAGTTCGAGATGACACTGAGGGTGGTTCCATGGTTTCAACCACTAATTGCCACAAACGAATTCGACTATCTGGCTCCAAAGAAGAGAACACGTCTTACTCCTGTCACAAATTCTCTGATCCTCTTGGATTAAGGTATGCGCTGTCTTTTTAATACTGGTACACTTTTATCAACTCAACTTGACTTGTGAAAAGACAACACTGTTTTGTTTAGGACTTCTTCTCGTTCTGATAGTGCACTTGGTGAGCAGTGGAGCCCCGGCAGTTCCAGAAGTATGGAATTTTCTCCTGATACTACCCGGACATATAGCTCACCACCACCGTATGCTAGTAGCAGTCCTACGCCTTCAGCACTGTCGCCGGCTTCACAATCCTCACCCCCATCTCCACTATCAGATGCTTATTCACCAGTATGTGGTTACAGTAGCAGTGAAGATGAAAAGCAGGATGAGATTGATGACGAGGCTGCTGTTGAATGTGATGCAGATTCGGACTGTGAAGTGACCAGTCCTTGTTTGTGAGTAAATATAAAATATACCTAAAACGTGGAATTCTAAATCATGTTAATAATGCTGCATTAGTTTTGAGAATCAGAAGCAAAAGACTTCATTCAGTTGGCTCTGTCTCATTTCAGGAAAGACAAAGATGATATTGATGACATCCAGGAAGCTTTGAAAGCCAATCTTCCATCCAATGTGACTTCCAGACATGGCTTAATAGAAAGCTGGTGCCTACTTCTGTTATCTCGTGTGTCACATATGGATGTACTTGTAGATGATATGGTTTCCAGCCACACCATTGATACACTTTTGCAGTACTACACACTCTTGGAACCACCTCATCCAAGAGCAGCCAGAATTCTACAGCGCATCACACGGTAAAAATACCTTTGATATGATTCATACGCAAACTTTACCAACAATAACCACTTCAATTCAATTTTTTTGTTCTGCCCATATAGAAATCATCATTGCCTTGTTCCTTTGTTACGAGCGGGACTAGTGCTTAAAGTTAACGCAAGGTTAACAGAGAAAAGCCATGATAATTGCACTCGTTGTCGAGACTTTGAAAAGTTAAGGAATTCTCTGCTGTCACAACTTTCTCTAATAGCAGAGTCTGGATTTGGGGAAGGAGTAATAGTTCATCACCTAATAAGAGCCGCCAGACCAGTGCAGGCATTCCTAATTGTCAGTGTTCCCTACATCATAAGGTACATACAGGGGTACAGGTCATGCAGCATAACGTAATTTCCAGGCTATTTTCTTTTTTGCTGAGAGAAACTTTTTTATTTTACAGAAAGAAAAAGCTGCTAAGAGCAATGCTCCATTGCAAAATAAGCAACAAGAGTGGGCTTGACTTACTTTTGCAATTAATCACAGATGAGTGTGGAGATGGACTGTCTCAGGAAGCTGTGGATAGTGTCAGTTACCTTGCACATCAAATAGGTGCCTTTGCAGCAGGTGCTTTGGACATACTTAAGTACATTAAGACAACATTGTGTGCTGAAACAATCCCAAACTGTTCCGTTAATGGTTACAATGTTTCTGATAGAGAAAGTAACAATGATCTTGTTGAAATTGAATTAGACAGTGGCGCCACTGTTACAGTTATTAGAGGAGAGCTCTGTGCAGAATCTCCCATGTTTTCGGCAATGTTAACTGGTAGTTTTTATGAATCAGGACGTCACCATGTGACTTTAAAAGAGGTTTCTGAGAAATGTCTATGTACACTTTTGTCTTTAGTACGTGCTCCAATTCATTGTCAGTGCTGTTTGGCAAGCCATGACACCAACTTTGCATTTGAAGTTCTGGAACTTGCAGATCGTTTTATTTTACCAAAAATTGTCGACAGAGTTGCCGAATGGCTTGTCTCTCACTTAGCCCCAGACGTTGTTTCGTCTGTATATTTGCATGCACAAAATTTGCGCCATGTTTTGCCTTGTACTAATGTTATTTCAGAAAAATCTCTTCACTTTGCATTGTCAAGAAAGATAGAAAAGAGGAAGCGCTATGAAATATTTTCTGCTATCTTGAGCTCTGATTTTAGAAAACAATTCATTGATGATATAGTTTCACTCATCAAATTGCATGTGGATGAGCCAAGTTAATTAGTGTGAGGTTCAGAGGACTACTATATTTGGCAATTTGTGACTTTCTCACATTCCTAAGCGTCATCAATTTTTTCTCCCCTTTTGATTGTTTTTGAAATGTAATTGTTTTCCTGTTTCTCTGTATTTCTCTACCTTTTTGTTGATACCACTTTCTAGATGTTGGGTATTTATTCCTTGAAAGTATTACTTACTTTCTTCTTTCGTGTTATAACTACACGTTCTGATTGATACTAAAACTGTTTTTGTTTATGAACACCAACTTCCCAAAACAGTTGTTAATTAGAACTTAAAACATGATTTATTGTTATACTTGTGTATCCGTTCAAGAGTTTTTTTTTATTCTTTATTGAATGGTGTCAGTCCCCCTTCCCGATTCTCACTCATTGAGCCTTGCGTGTTCTAGTCCATGTTACATTTGTGGAGTTAAAATAATGGAGATAAATAAGTAGCAACTAAAGCAATGCTTTCTTTTCCATCACTGACTTTGACATTGTTTGACTTGCACTAAAGATATGGATGGTTTTATTTATAGAAATAGCAACATATCAATTAGTCGTATGCTTTTATCCCTCAGTATTAACTTTTCAAGTTTATTTTATGACTTGTCGATCATACTCGTGTAATTTGCCACTAGTACCTACAACCATGGTAGCAAAGACTACCACTGTTAAATCTTAGCTGTTAACACTTTGTATTGATTTTATATTCCTCGTTGACTGTGATCTTTAAAAAAAAATGGATCCAGTGTCTTGAAGCTAAAGACTTAGTGACTTAACATAGTCAGATGAGAAGGCCACCACCTTGAGCACAGAGACAAATTCTGTCATGACCTGGTCACGTAGCTGTGTGAGCTTCACTTCATGGGCCAAAATTGTGATATTTGTGTGATTTACTAGCACTAACAGTTGCATAATTTTCTACCCCTTTTTGAGCTGTATGAATTTTACGTTTTGTAAGCCTCTTTAAATAAACTGTTGCATATGAGTAAACTGCATTTTGCATTTCCCCAACAATGAATGAGGATGTGAGCATTGAGAATGGTCAGAACAAGTAAAACGTGATTGCATTTTTTTTTTTTTTCTTTAATCATAATAAAAAGTAGTTATCACAAGATCAATAAGACAAGTGGGCAATTTTAAAATCCAAAAATTGCCACTCACTTCTGAAGGGAAAAAAAGGGAAAACAAAATTCATAGAACAAAAAACAAAGAAGCCCAGTTATACACCTAAAAACGACAAGTCAATTAATGTAAAATAAAATGATACAATTTATTGACCATTCAATATAAATTAAAATACAAAATTTGCCAAGCTGAGGTACAATGGTGAGCAAAGGCTTCTTAGGCATGAAACTTTTTCTTTTTTTTTTTTTAAAGAAAAAAGAAAAGAGAATTCTACCACAATTCTCAAATACATTTAAAAAAGCTAAATTAATGCATTTTTTGGCCAGCCAATTTTCTTAACTTTGGTAAGGTTGGTCGCACTTATATAGCACCTTAGTTACAATCAATATTTACACAACAATTCTTTTTGTTTGCCCGATGCTGTGCAATAAGCTCAAGTAGATCAGACTAACAATTCTAAAATAATTTGAAATGGTAGAAAATATTATAAACATACAAAGACATTTGTTACAAACTGATTTGCATTCATAAAAACTGTTCACATTAAATTTAGCATGAAAAGCATGAATGAAAGCTTTTTTCAATTCTGAATACACCCCCGAATATACCCAAATAAATAACATCTTAAAATCTTATTACAAATAAAAATACAGATTAAAACAGTTCAAATCAGTCTAGTATTAAGCAACCAAATGGTTGTCAACAAGCGACTCTATTTTCAAGTCACTTTCCCTTTTTTCTATTACAGGCTCATGTGAAATTCCATTCTGCACAGGTTCTGGTGAAGTGTGACCATTCTTTACATTCCCATTAACATTTCCATTGGTCATGGGCTCTTTAGGTTTCTCACTGAGCTTCTTTCCAACAGCAGTCTTCACAGTTCCATTTGCTGTAGGAGCCTTCTTGATTGGAGCATGTTTGCTCATGATTGATTTAGTTGCTGCGGTTGTTGTACCTGATGATGTACTTTTTGTTACAGTTGTCTTGTTGGCTGTGGTTGTTCGTGAAACCGTGCTACGGGTGGCAGAGATTAGTTTATTGGTTGTTTCCTTCGTCTGCTTATCGACAGGCTTTGAAGATGAAGTGGTTCTAGCACTAGGTACTGTTGACCTTGCCGAGCTGGCAGAGCTCGCTGTTGTTGGACGGGGTCTTGCAGCAGCACTTGTAGTGGTAGATGGTTTTGGCTTCACCTCTGTAGCAGCTGGAGCTGGCTTGGGTTTTGGTGCGGTTGTGGAAGGTGGCATCTTCCTGATGGGTGGAGGACGTGCAGCAGTAGTCGAGCCAACAGTCGAGGTTTTCGTGGGAGCTAGAGATGCTGCAGGTTTGGCTGTCGTTCTCGCCGGGGCTGTAGAAGGCCTCGCAGTGCTTGCTGTGCGAGCAAGTGGCTTGGCAGCTGCTGGTTTGGATGCATCTCCATTGGTGAGTGGCTTCCGATCAGTTGTCGTAGGTTTTGAAGCTGGTAGGGTGGTTCTCGGCTTAGGTGGTCCTGGCTTAGGTGCTGATGCTGGTTTACTGACAGCTTCAGAAGGCTTAAGCTTTGCAGGTGCTGCCGTGGTGTTGGTTCTGGGTGCAGCCCGAGCAGCTGGAATAGGCGGTACAACAGTCCTCTTTGGTGCAGTGGCTGCGGTGGCAGGAGCAGACTTTGCGGTAGTTTTTGCAGGAGCCTTGGCAGTGGTTGTAGGGGCAACCCTTGCCTTGGTCGGGGGTGCTTTGCTGGCTGGTTTTTTGTCAGTCTTAGAAGCACCCACAGCTGCTGCTGCTGCAACTACTCCAGCAGCAGCTGCAGTAGCAACTCCCACAGCTGCAGCTGTTTCAACCTGGCTTGAAACATCCACTTCAGGCACAGTGGCACTTTCAGAAACTGGAGGCTCTACAATCTCACTTGGAGTCTCCACCTTTGCTTCAACCTCTGGTAGCTTGATTTCTGCAATTGGTTCAAGAGGTGAACTTTCGATACTTAACCCATTGGAAGTTTCTTTTTCAATGATAACCTCATCGGCAGGAACTGGAGAGACACTAGCGATCAAATTTAGTTCAGTTGCATTGTTCTCCACACTAACAAGAGACTGCACTGGAACTAGTGGCTCATCCGCAAGATCAGCCTTCTCCTGAGGAGAGTTGCTTATCTCTTCAACAATTTGAATGTCAAAGGAGTTTGATACAGGTTGTTGGTTTTGAATGCCAAATGCAAAGTCTTCATATCTTGACTGAACTTCTGGAATTTCAGGAGACTGCACTGGGGACTGAGGAATGAAGTCTTTCACCTGTTCAGCTTGAATGTCAGAAAATGCTGGGCCACTTGGAATTTCATCCAGGAAAGGCGATGACGGCTTCTCTGCGTCTAGTACTGCAGGCGTTTTGGACTGTTCCACATCAAAGGTTACAGGGTCAGACATAGCTTCAGACGCAACAGGCATGTCAAGTGGTTTATTGTCCATAGTAATTTGATCTTCTGATTCTAGAATTGCAGGTGTTCCAGGTAGTTCATCATCCAGTCTTACAGGTTGGCTTGCTGCTGATGTCCCAAATACTTCTTCATCTACCACACCAGGTTGGCTTTCTGCTTCCTGGACTGAAGATGTCACAAATGGCTTCTCTTCTACCACGGCAAATTCACTTTCTGTCTCAGTGACTGATGTAACAAATGGTTCTTCTGATACCACAGGTAAGCCCACAGCTTCCGAATGAAGGAATTCTGCAATGATCTCTTGGTTTTCTGACGAAATCGGGATTTGACTTTCGACGTTCTCCTTGACGGAGATGAGAAGTTCAGAATCTTCAGCAAAGCCTTTATTCAAATTCAAGCTTTCCCCAAACTCACCAACCAAATTGGACTCCTCAAATTGGGAATGAATTTGAGCCTTAGTCTGGTGGAAAATAGCACTTGACTCCTCTGGCTTGTCAAGCTGAAAGGCTGAATAATCTTCTCGTACGTCTTGCTTACCAGCCCCGAACTCGAATTTCTCCCCTTCAAAAGGAGTGGACTGAGCAGATATATTATCCAAACAGGGTGCTGCATAGGGATCCATCATATTATCAAATCCTGAATTGGAGTACAAAACTCCATCGTTCAATTGTTCAGCTGAAGTGTCATTTGATGACAGACCCTGAGCAAATGATGATGGTTCCAAAAATTCCTTACAATCATTGATATGGTCACGAGCGATATCAGTTGCACCTGAAACAATTGGAGAGTGATCGAAAGGTTCCGAATTACCATTAGATTGATCGGTATCATTAAATGAATCTGCATCACCAGCAGTATTCACAACTTTCGCAAATTCATTTTTGGAGACATCTACAATAGTTTCCAACGGCACAGCTGACTGAACATCGACAAATGGTTCAGCAGCCTCCAAACCATGCAATTCAGTATTTTCATGAAGTGCGCTCTCTTCAATTCCAGCAGTAACATCTTCAAAGGCTTTTACAACTGGTTCTTCAGCAGGTTCAACAGGTTCTTCCACGAGTTTTCCCAGTGTGGGCTCTCCTACAGGTTCTACAGCAGGAGAAACTTCACTGAAATTATCCCCAACACTCACATTATTTTCTTCGCAAGATAACGAAAATTCATTGCCAAGATCTGAGCTTTGTTGGGGAGACTCTGGAGCAGTAAATGGGTTAGAGTTTTCTACCACATCTTGTGTTGGATCTTTAGAGACCAATTCATCTTCCAAAACTTTCTGACCATTTTGAAGACTTTCAATTACAATAGCTTCACCATTCTTCACATTCAGTTGATTTTCAACATCCAAATCACTAGGGCGTTGGCTAACTTCCCTGTCAAACTCATCCTCAGGAGGCACATGTACATTATCTAATGGGACACCACCTTTCTTGGGAGAACTTGAGAGCCATTCTTCATCATCCTTGCCATTGACATCCATAGGTGATGAATCATTACCAGGAACAGGGTCATGGGCAATGAAGGAGGAAGACATCACATCATTCTTATTGAAGAATTCCTCTTGTGTGAGATTTTCATTAAAGGGTTGCTCAATGTGATTGCTGTTTTCTGTAGGTGATGATGGAATGAAAACGGCAGCATTGGGATTCAACTGGGACTCCATGTCTTCCAAATCACCACTCTGGAACACAAATGACAAATTCTATATCAATAAAAGTAAACTTCAACCTATAAACAATATTTTTAAACAAGTATTTCAAAAATAAAGGCTTCAAATGAGACAAACTTACATCAGGGTTCTGTGGGGCAGATTCCTTATCTCCAGTTGGTTCGACACGGTAGTAATTCCACTCGTCTTCCGATTCTTCACCACTTTCTCCTACATTGTCCACCTCAGCACCACCTGTAACAACACACACTTTAATTAATCCTTGGGCACTTATCAAATTTCAACACCCACCTTACCTCACCCCACCCCACCCCTCTACCCATCCCGACCCATGTATCACATTGCCACCACATTGTTCTCGCCATTCGTTACATATGCACCAAACCGCTGGCCAGCTCAGCCAGTCCCCGCGGCCGGCGATGAATTAACACGGCCAACCCGGAGGAAACTAAGGAAACGCCCCTCCGCGATGTGGCCAGGGACAGCCGGGACCGCAGGGGCCGCCACGCCCTCGTCAGCCGGCCCGGCCCAGCCCAGCCCAGCCCAGCCCTCATAAGGTGAGATACTGCGTGGTGACTCACTGCCCAGGCGGTACGGGTTCCTGCCACGCCCGGCGACGTCTGGGTGCCCCGCTCCAGCTCCAGCGACTCCAGCCCCGCGGACTCCTTGGGTGGCACCGACCTCGGCCTCACCGAGGCCTGCGTCAGCTGCACCACCAGCACCTCCCAGACTCGACAACGCGGCCGTCGCCCCAGACACCACACAGTCCATGTTCCCGAACCGACTGAGCTGGCGTGGCGAGCAGCCGGCCGGCACCGCCAATGCCGCCGCTGCCACCACCACGACCTCCCCCTCCTTTCCCCCCGAGGGAGGGTGGCGACGATGGAGGGTAGGAAAGAGCAGCCGACGAGGGGTGAGTGCACTGCGGCACAGCGCGGCAGACTGGGGGTGGGACGGCATCGATCTATATTGCCCGTACCCACTACACTCCCAAAAAGGCAACCCTGAAACTACCTCCCTTTCCAAAAATCCAACTACGCACTGCCCCCCCCCCCCCCCCTTCCCATTCCAATGCGCAACGAATTGGATAAACCCGTCACTACACAGTGCTACACAGGCGGGACAAACAGATGACTTGATCACGATCACTAGCCCTACCACACCCTCCCCACCCTCCAACACCCCCACTGTCATCCCCACTAGTCCAGGAAAGAGGGAGGAGGTGAAACTCTCCACGGACTGAAAAACACCCTTCGGATGCGGATGGGAATGAAGAGTGAACGCGGGCCTTCGGCACGGACATCTCCTATCGGGCACTCCATTCCATCCCACAGCAGCGTCGCCCGAGTGCAGTCCGAAAACGGACAGTGAGCCGAGAACCTCAGGAGCGTCGACCAATCCCGAGGCAAGTCGTGCGCACAGCCCGGTACCTTCCATAAGGCTGGAGAGGTTCTACAGACGACTGCAATGTCCGAGTAGCCCAGTCTGATCCGTGACCGCTTATAGCACGGAGCGGAGCGAACGCCTCCGTACAGTGCAGAGCAGGGCAGGGCATGCAGAGCGGGGCCGGGCGACCGCGGGCCGCGGCGGAGCCTTGCGCAGTTCAACAGGTTGGACAGCGGATAGGTGGCACACGGCCCACAGGCCACAGGGCAGGGGGAGGGGGAGGGGCGAGTAGGGTCACCCTTCCACGTCAGCCTCGCTCCAGATGCAGCACCGGCATCGCGGCCGAGACAAATAGACCGTGGGCGTCAAAGAGCCGCTGTCGCCCAGCCCAGAGCACAGGACAGGTCAGGTCCCTGGAGGCTGGAGGCTAGAGGCTGGGAGCCAGCTCGGCGAGGCTGTGATGTGCGTGGGACCGCTCCACCGAACACTACCGCTACCCTTCACTTTCACTTCCCTCCCGCCACATGATGCACTACAATTCATTCATTCATTCATTCATTCATTCATTCGCCGATTCATGAAGTCATTTCCCACCCGCGACGCGCTGAGATAGGGATAGAGAGGGAGGGCGCGCGAAGCGCGAGAGAGAGAGAGCGAGGACGTCAAGTGAAGCAAACAGAGCGAGATGGAGAGAGCATGGCGAGGGGGCTGCCGATCGGCCCGGACGTCGTCTGCTAGCACAACCAATCACAGTGTACCCTCCCGGAAAGAGAAGAAAAGAGGATCTACACAACACGACCCTCCCACACCAGAGCAAAAATGATAACCAGCGTGAAGAAGCGGGGGACCGGTCACGGCGCGTGGCCTTCAAACCCAACTGAGGACACATCACATCAAATCACATCACATCCTGCTGGCCCGGCCCCCGGCCCCGGTCATGGCCATGGGCTGCATGCGCATGGAAACCAAAACGGCAGCTGTTTCGCGAAGTTTCGCTGGCCAGAGGACCGGCCGGCTGCTTGGTTGGGCTCACTGGCTCAACTCTCGTACACAAGAGAACCAGAACAGCGGCCTCAGCTCCACGCCCGCCCCCCTCGCCCAGCCGTAAAAATACGTACATGCAAGGGGCCAGAGCCTGAAGTACAGACCAACTACACGTCAATTCCAATGCAGTCACATCAACGCAATGCGAAGAACTGCTGGCGAAAACGCACATGCACGGGCACATGTGTAGAGCCAGGCAGGCCAGGGGCCAGGCCGCACCACTGTTCACCAGCGCCACCAAAACACTCGGCCGGGCGGGGGCTGGGCCGAAGCCCCTGCTCCTGCTCCTGCTCCACTCGGACTCGGCTCGCACATCACTTTGCACTCCGCACTTTAACACGCGATCGCCAACGCACTGGGTCACTGGTGAGCACCGTTGAGTTGTATCCAAAGGCTGCCGTCCAGTCGACGATGAGGGCCAGGACGGCTGTGCTGGGCGGCTTGCTTTTTGCTCGTTCGATGCTCGTTCGTTGCTCAGGCCTCGGCTTGGCCTCAGCTGTACGCTGTACGTGCCCGCTGTGGCTGTGGGGCTGCGCTGTGCGGCTCGGCTCGCCTCGGCCCGGCCCGGCTGTCGTCTGTGTCTGAGCTGTGCCGAGGCTGGGGCACGGCTGTTTCACCGGCACGAAAATAGCCCCCATGCCGATGCCGGGTAGGGCAGGGAACACTCACTGGTGGTAGGCGAGGAGAGGCAGGCTTCGAGTGGAGCCGGGCCGGGATGGGACGGTGTGGAGGATGCTGAAGTCAAGTCAAGTTCCTTGCAGTGCACCACTCCGCCTCGCTTCGCCTCGACTTGGAGGGAGGGGGGGGGAGTGAAAGGGAGAGAAAGGGGGGGGGGGGAGATGGACTCGACACGGCACGGTATACACACCGAGCAGCAGCAGCAGGCAGGAGAGAGGGACCAGGAGGGGGGACGTGAGTGGGAGGGAAGAGAAAGACTACGAAAGAGCGAAGGGGGGGGGGGGGAGAGAAGAACGAGCGAGGACGAGGGAGAGGCGGTAGTGGTAGTGGCGGCGTGCACGGCGCATACCGGCAGCGGCAGCGGCACCGGCCGGCGTCACAATGATCGACACCGGCGCCCCGAGATCTAAGATGCGTTATAGGAGAGTCCACCCTCCTGTACCGTACTGTACCAAACGACCCGCGGGCCAACCCACCCACCCACCCACCCTCCCTCCCTCCCTCCCTCCCCTCCGCACTCCAGCCCCTCGGCTTGTCGCTATTTTCGGCAGCATCGTTTTCATTCCCGTCCCGCGTAGGGGCCTAAAGCGTAAAGCGGCCGTCTATGGGCTGTCGAGCGTGTGGCGGAGCGGGGAGGACCCCATGGACCCCCGCCCCGTGGGCCTGGCCACGCCTCGGACCAGACAAGTCCGCGGTGGTCCATTTCCGGCCGGCCCTGCACCTGCACGTACACCCCCCAGTAAAGATACTATAAATTTTCCGAAAAATATAAAATTTGAATGAAAATTTTGGCGAATTTTCATTTTCCGTGAAATATTTCCCAAATATGCAGTCAAACCGGGCGAATCCTGGGAAATTTTCATTTTCTTTCATTGAATGATTTTCTCTTTCGCAACTCTTCCCCCCAGGACTTACCTTTGGCCAGCTGCGACGAGGACAAGGGGTCGAGCGGCTCCATCGAGGTGGGCTGGTCGTCGTCGCCTGTGCCCATGGCGAGGGCCAGCACCTGCAGCATCAAAAAGCACGAGAAGGTTAAAACGCAAACGAACAGTCCTGATCACTACCCGGCGGGCCGTGGCCGACCGGGACCGACAAGGTGCCACGGAGCAGCGCGCAGCGCACCGCAGCCAGCGGCAGCCAGCGGAGCATGAGCAGCAGGACGGGGGGGCGTCCGTAAGCTGGATCCCCGCCGGGCCATGCCGCCTCCACGACCACGGCGCCCCGCCCCGCCCCGCCCCGCCCCGCCCCGCCCGCACAGCTGCGGTAATTGTCACCTCTTCCACTCCCCTGCCTCGGCTCGGCCCGCCCTGCCCTCTTTCCATTTCCCTTCAAGAAGCGCAGCCGCAGCCACGTCCGCCGGTTTACACCGAGGTCGTGGCGCGGCGGGGCAGCGAAATGCGGCGTGGCGTGGCCGGCGTGGCCTTTCGGCGAGGCTGGTGACATTTTCGCAGCTTCATTCGGGAGGCCAGCCCAGCCCGCCCGAGGTGGCCGCGCCGCGCCTAACCCTCGGCTAGACTAGACCAGGCGCGGCGCGGCGGCGGCCTGGTCCTGGTGCATTCACC
Source organism: Odontothrips loti (assembly GCA_038380765.1). NCBI lineage: Eukaryota > Metazoa > Arthropoda > Insecta > Thysanoptera > Thripidae > Odontothrips > Odontothrips loti. Next base: position 10,198,489 of record CM076243.1, on the reverse strand, counting down.
CCTTCTCTCCCCCGCCCTCCTTCCCTCCCACGACGATAACTCGCTAAGGACAACTGCTCGGCCAGAAACATATCGCGCAAAATCACCGATTCCGGCCACAGTCATCGTCCCGTCCTGTCGCGCCGGCGCTCCGGTTTCCGCCCGCCCAGGGGCTTCTCTCCTCTTCCCTCCACATGCTGGCCCCTGTCCGGGCCGGGCGTCCCATCCCACTCGCACCGGAAGCAATAAACCGCGGGGAAGACAATATTCCGCGGTGCCTTGCGCTCTGCCAGCTCTGCCAGCTCTGCCAGCTCTGCCGCGCGACCAGTGCGGTACACTGCGAGGAAGGAGTAGTTGCCGCAGAGCACACTCAGCCCGCTTCCGCTCCCCATTATCGGTCTAGCTTTCGGACAAGCTAGCTCAGCTCATCGCTTCCCGGGAGCGTTTCCGAGGCAAAGAGGGGGTTGCACCCCCCCCCCTCCCTCCCCGCTCGACACATGTCCTCCCATCTGGCAGTAACCCTCTTCCCGCTCAGCTGACTCCCTCTGTCATCAGCGCTTGCTTTGGCAAGGCCACGTGTCGTGGGGAAGGGAGTGAGAAAGAGCGATGACGTAGGGAGGGGGGGGAGGGGGTTAGAAGGGGGAGGGGGGAATAGGGCCAGAAGGGGAAAGACCAACGGAGAGGAAAGTCGAAAGAAAGGGGGTGAAGAGAAAGGGGGAGGAGGCTGGTAGGGAAAGGGTCAGAGGCCGACAGACCGGGCGAGGTTGGGCCGGGGTCTCCAGAGAGCACTCTTGTCGGGATTAACGGCCAGTTAGGACCTTCGCTGCTCCCAACCCCCAGACCCTTCCGACTCTGCCTAATCCATTTGGCCGAAGAAGCCACAAGCCAAGCCGAGCACCCGAGCGCCCCCCCCCCCCCCCCCCCCCCAACGCCGACAGCGGCCCGCCCGGGTGCTGGCGCCATGTCCTATCTAATTTTCCCACGTAATTTTATAACCAATTAATTCGTAGCCCCGCCCGCCCCGCACCAAGGCAGGCTAGACCAAGCCACCCCTGCGCGCAGCAGGCTCGCTCTCCAGGTCGGCGTCGACCCCTGCCCTGGCCGCAGGGCCGACACTGCTGGCCGCAACGCCAGCGCCACGAGGCCGGGCCGGGCGTCTGATGCTTCGCGAAGCTGGATAAGTGCCCCCTGGTGCCCCCACTGTCCTCCGCGAGGGGCGGGGCGGGGGGGGGGGGACATGACCACACACAACCCCTCCCCTCCCCTCCCCTCCTCTCCTGTACGTGCCAATTAATGATCGTGCGGAGCAAAAACCAAGACCGGCCGCAGCCCGGTTAATCCGATACCGACGATTACAGGCGCAAAAAGGAAAAATGTCGTCTGGTCGGGCCGGTAAAGCAGCAGACATGCGTAGCGACGAGAGCGGCGGGCCGGCCCACGCACGGCACGGGCAGACGGGGAGGTCGTTGGCTGCACAATCCCAAGAGTTTCGATCGGGAGGCGGACAGACGGACAAGGGGTGCAAACCTCCCTTAAGTTCATTAGTGGGCGGCCCACAGGCGCCGCCGGCGAGTGTACTCCCTCATTAAACGGGGCGGCAAGCGACGCGCGCGCGACGGCGAGCGACGACACAGGAGCGCACACACGCACGCCAGTGCCCCCGCCCCGCGACCACCGCGATCTGCGGAAAGCGCCCGGGAATCATTGCCAAAGTCTGGGAGCATCACGTCTGCAGTCTACAGCCGCCCGGCCCGGCCCGTCGGACGCAGCATCCCCCCGCCGCTCTCCACCCCCTCCCGATTAAAACGCCAGGCACATACAACTACCCCCCCCCCCCCACTCCCCGGAAATCCTTCTCGAATCCCTTGGAGAAAAGGGGACGACGCCGTCGTGTGCTCTGATTGGCCAACAGTGCCGCCGCAGAGACAGGGACGCACAGGCAATGGCAGACCTCTGAGTCACGGAGCTCGATTGAAACCCGTCTGAGTTACATCATGTGCCACCAGCCCGGCCGGCTCGGTACCGGAATGGCAACTTTGTGGGCAGGACGCGGCGTGGCGGCATTTGGCAGAAGCAGCTCAACTCATTCGCACACTCCATCCACTGGGCCCGGCCCGGCCCGGCCCGGCCCGGCCCGGCCCGGCCCAACAACAAACGAGGTGACCGCATCCCATCCAAACTCCAGGCCACGGCCGGAACGGCATAGGCTGGGCAGGCGGGCAGCGACTGGACTGGCAGCGACTTGAACGCAATTAAATCACGATGCAGAGAGGCAGCGGCAGCGGCGTGGCATCTCGCCGCATTAATATTGTGTCACAAAATTAATAAAATTAAAACGCCACGCAACGCGGCAACGCCCCGCCGGCCGCCCCCGCCCTCCAGCCGAGCCGAGCCGCACAGCGTCGTCTGCTGCGATGCGGACGTCCCGTCCCGTCCCGTGCCGTCACCACCCAGCCGAGCCCCAGCCACGCCCCATGCCCGGCCGGGCCGGGCCGGCCACGCCCTGAGACGGGAGGAGATGCCAACACCCAACACCCCCAGCACCCGCACAGGGCCATGGCTGACAATCTGTGTTCGACAACTTACGGCCGCGGGGCTGCTGCTGCTGTTCTTCTCCATGATCGTGTTCGTGTTCGTGCTCCTGCCCGCGCCCGGTCCGGTCGAGCACCAGCATCCACTCCGCAGCGGCAGCGGGGACGAACTGAACTGAGGCGTGCACTGCGTGCAGCTGTTGTGCACGAGGGCCAACCGTACCTACACCACACCGGTGCGCAAAATCGGACTCGTATCGTGCGGGCGAATCCAGGTGGCCGTGATGAACGACCACGGCGCACGGCGACCAATGCAGTCTGTCCCTCTCACTCTGACTGACCGGCAAAGGGTGGGAGCGAGATGGGAAGCACGGCCGGGGACTAACTGCGGCTGGCCGGCTGGGCTCCGGCGTTCAGTGAGTGTCGACGTATCGCTCGTCTCTGGTCTTCCTCGCACAGGTACAGCCAGGCACAGCCCGGCCCGCTCTATCCCCCGACCGCCACAGTACATTTTTGTGAGTGAGGTGGTGTGAGGGGCGATGGGCGTTCTGGTCTGAAACAGCATGAGCGTGCATGGACCATGCGGGCGACGGCGGGGGTGTCAGCATGGCCGCTGCCGGGGCCGCTGCCGCGTCCAGTGTCCAGTCCAGGGCACGCCGCGCACCCGGCACCCCCGCCTACCGCCTGAGTCCTGAGTCTGCTTGCTCCTGCTCCAGGCCACCAACGCATGCGCACTGCCTGGTCGCGTTCGAAAGAGAGATTCAGCCATGTTTCTCTCGCTCCCCATCCCTCTGTCTCTCGCTCCCTCCTTCTCCGGGCGGGTGTTTGCTTGCTTGGCGCGAGATGAGGTCGTTGCGACCCCCCTCCCCTCCCTCTCCACCCGGTTGCTACGCCCCTGCCAGCCCCCGCTCGGCTCCGCACCCCCCACAGCGTCGCGGCGCCGGTCCGGTTCGGTTCGCACCGAGCCACCCCCTCTGGCGCGCCGCGCCACGCCCTGCCCACGCCACGCTACGCGACACAAAAATATTTCACACCTGGTGGGGTGTACAGTATCCAGGAAGACACTGAAAAATCTCTGAGAGCAAATCGAAAACAAGTTTGAGGCAGAGACAATTTTTGTTTGTTTTTGTTTCTAAGGGGTAGGGGGAGCAGACCAAGTATAAAGGGAGCATAACGATGCCAAACCTAAAATGGATACGATAACGGGGCGCCAGTGCGATACCGGACCGGAGAGACTGGCTCACGCGCTCACAGCGCCGCGGCACCGCGCGCAGGTGAGGTGGGGTGGGTGGAGTGGGGTCACACCCGCACCCTTCCAAAGCGCCTGACAGCTAATTAATTCATATCTGGAGGGTGGAGGGGATGGACTATTTTGGCTCTGTTCGAAGTCGAAGCCCACCACCCTTTGCCCTGGCAGGTGTGCCGCAGCTGCCGCAGCGCCGCGCACCGCACACTGCACCGCCCGCAGCCCCAACCCTCGGCACCACTCTAAATCCAAAGCGGCCGCCGCGGCCAACACAGCGCCTTGTCCGCGTTCATTACCCTAACGACACCGGGTAAAGTGTGCCTCGCCTCGCACACAAATGGTGACGCCGGGGCGAGACAAGGTGGGAGAGGTTAGGTGCGCGAGGAGGTATGGCGAGACGGGGCGGGGTGGGACGGGACGGGACGCGTGGGACGAACAAGTTTAAACGATATCGAGGCCGGCACCGGCACCGGAGCTCAGGGCACGGCCTGGCCTGGCCTGGGCTGGCCTGGCGCGGACGACTGAGCCCCCACGATTCATTCGCTGGAGCCGCCGCTTGGCTCAGCGCTGAGCGACCACGGGGAAATATGTAACTGCGCAACCCGTCCTGACTTCCCTTCTCGAAAGGAGCGGAGCGGGGTGAAATTGGAAGAAATCTCGGCGCAGAACCGGATCTGCGGAGCCCCCGGCCCCGGCTGGCCCTCCGCTTGCTGCACATGCTGCAGCGCATAATGCAGTCCCCCAGCCCGGACAGAGGAGAGGGCCACGGTGACGGCAGCGACAGGCGTGCCAAAGCGGGAGCGCGGCGCGGCACGGCATGGCATGGCGGCAGAGCAGCGCTTCACAGTACGGAGTACGGAGCGCGGCTCTAGGTACGGAGCGCGGCTCTAGGTACGGAGCGCGGCTCTAGGTACGGAGCGCGGCTCTAGGTACGGTGCGCGTTGAGCCGCGAGGCGTGGCTTGGCGCGGCGTCGCTGGGAGGGGCGTTGCCCCCAGGACGGCAGCAACGGGGCACAGCCTAGCAGGCCCTTCCCGGGCCTAGACGCTGGCGGAGAGCACTCCACCACAGCCTTGCTGCCCGGGACTAATACATTTTTCTCCCATCGGCGGAGGCGTCCAGTACCCCCCCCCCCTCTCCTTCGGCCCCGCGGGCCGATGGGATAGCCTCCTTACATCACGGCACGGCGGGGCGGGGGGGGGAGCTGCCGGTGCCCACGCCGCTGCCGCACGGATAGTCTGGCTGCAGCTCCTATACCCCGTCCCAGGGCGGTGCTGCGTGGTGTGCCTGCCACTGGACCAATATGACTCCGCACGCCGGGGCCGGGGCCGCGACCGGAGCCGGGCCGGGGCGTACCCCATGTCGGCGTCGGATCAATAGGACCAGGCGGCTGTGGCACGGCACGGCAGGCACGGCAGGCCGCCGTCAGGTGGGGAGCGGCGGAGCGACACGGCTACTACCGTGCGTACTACACCTCCGCACAGTGCCGCACAGGGCCCGGCAGACCACCGGCAGCAGCGGGCCACCCGCCACCCTGCATTCCTGTAATGAAAGTCATTCGCGGAATTCCACAGCTATGTGGCTGCGCGCTGTGCCGGCTGTGCCTCGCTGGCTATGCGGCGGCGGTCACCATGGCAACCGACTTGCACAGTGGACCGAACAGTCCCCCGACAACGGCAGCGGGGGCCGAGGGGCCGAGGGCCGCTCCGGGAGGACGAGGAGAGGCCATCGGCCAGCGCCTCTTCCTCTGCCTCCCCGAATGCAGCCTTAGGCCGTGCCGCTGCCGCCGCTGCTGAGGAAGCAAGTCGCGGTCGCAGATCGATGCCGCCGACGAGACGGGGCCGGGCCGTGGCGGGGCGGGGGTGGGCTAGACGGGGGCGTTGGGGTGGCTGCCTGCTGCTGCCTCGCCCAGGACGGCTTACCTCGTGCTTGTCCAGGCTGGTCTTCTCGAGCAGGAACGGGTTGGCGCCGGTCGTCGGCGACACCAGTACGTCGTCCACATCGTCGGCGTCGTCCACCGCGTCCACGTCCGTCTCGGGGCCTAGGTCGTCCTCATCGTCGTCCTCATCCTTCTGGGGGCGGCCGACGCTGCTGTTGCTGCTGTGCTCCTCGCTGGGACTGTTGTCGAACGCGCCAATCAGACCGCCGTCGTCCCGCAGGCTGCAGACAGACACAAGGCGGTTTAGACACACAGTTGGTGCGGAGCGCCCGTCTGGGTAGGCCAGCCCGGCGGGCACGGGTGCGGGCGGTGTGCCTACCCTCCGGGGGTCCCCGGGTCCCCGGGCCCACGCTCGCCCTACTCGCCCCATCGCTTGCCGCGATGGCAGGCGAGGCGCCGCAGCGAAGAATGCAAAGGCCTTTGCAAGGCTTTCTCCGCTCCGCGCCTCGCCTCGCCTCCCACACTCGGCTGGGCTGCGGGGTGCCGGCGCCGGACCTTAGTGCCAGCACCTCTAGCTGCCTTTGGCACACATACATTGTCGTGAGAGGGGCCTTTGCCAATGCCGTCAGCACCTCCTGGCACGTGACAGCGCTTCATACACCATGACAAATTAATAAGCATTCGCCACACGCCGCCTCCCTTTGCCAATCCCCCCCAGGAAGACCGTTGTTTCAGCTCAAAGAATGCATCCTTCCTTCCTGCGGCCCGCCTGCTTTCTGGTGCCTGCTGCATGCTGTATGTAGACGAGACGAGAGGAGAGGAGAGGACAGGAGAGGAGAGAGAGCTCTGCACCAACAATGGACGCCGCCCGCCGCCGCTCTCTGCCAAAGCAGACTGACTAAAGGCCACAAAAGAGGCAGCCAAGAGGCAGGCAAGAGGCAGCCAAGGGCCCGCACCGCTAACATCAAACACTTTGGCGGAATCACCCTGAGGACTATTTACCGAACAAGCTAACACGCGAAGGAAAAAAATTCACGCCCTGAGCCGCTCCGCTACTGGGATGAAATCGACGCCCAGGTGGCCCCGGTGCCCTTCCTCCCCCGGAGCGGCCTGATCCTAGATGTCGTGAACCTACGCACTGTACCCCCTTCACCTTCCTCATCGCAGCGGCAGCGGAGAGACCACTTGCTACGGAGCCACATCGGGGGCCTCACCCTCACCGGGGGCAATCGTCCTGGTGGGAAGCCATACACACCAAGCCGATGCACCCTTTACGGCAGCGCCGCAGGCGGGGCGCGGAGAGGAGGGGGGGGGGGAGGGGAGAATACAGGTGGAACCGAGGGAGCAAGGGCCGGGGCCGGCAGGGCGGCGTGCCAACATAAGGGCTCCGACACGGAGGGCGGAGGGCCTGGAGGGTCCCGGTCCTTTGCCGAGGGGACGGGACATTTCGACTTTAAATTTTGCATGCACCTGCCACCCCCCGGGGGGAGGGGGGACGGAACGACCCTGTGCCCCGCAGGTCTCAGAGCTGTGGGGCACAGCCTAGAGCCTCTGGCTGCTCCGGCCTGCCTGGCCTCGTCGGCTCCCGCCCCGTCCTCCGGCCCCTCCGGGCTCTCCGGCCGCGCGCTCCTTACCCCACGCCTCCCCTCCCCTCCCCCCTCCCCCCCGGACAGGACAGGCTTTGTGCGCCGCGGTGCGGTGCGCCCATTGCACGTGCAGTGGTCGTGGTGCTTCCGCTTGTGTAGGCGCCGCGCGGCCACGCCCCTTCCGGCGTCGCACCTGACCCGGCGACCGCCCCCGCCGACGGAACTCAGCACGCGAGTAGTTACGGAAATACATGGGGCCGCCGCGGTGCAGCCAAACCGGACCGGACCGAGCCACAACCAGGCGCCTGCACTTGCATTTAGAATTGGCGTATACCGCCGCCGCCGCCGCTGCTGCTGCTGCCGCTGCTGCTGCTGCCGCTGCTGCTGCTGCTGCTGCCGCTGCTGCTGCCGCTGCTGCCGCTGCTGCTGCTGCTGCTGCCGCTGCTGCTACTGCTGCTGCAGCTGCTGCCCCGCTGGCTGAGTCGCTCTCCCGTGCTCGAGCCGAGTAACAAGACCTCGTTTGCGAAAACCACACCTCCCCCTTGTTGGCCCAGGCTCCGGCATGGCCACTGGTCTCTGACGGCCACACACACACTCACTCACCCGTTGGACGGGAGGAAGGGGTTGTTGGCGTTGTCCACGGCGTCCAGGATGTCCATGGGGGATCGGGCGCGGCCGTAGGCGGCCACCAGCTCCGGCGACAGTCTCTGGTTCGGGGGGACGATCTGCTCCAACGGCTTGAGCAGCACCACCAGCACCGAGATGTTGTCCCCCGAGCCGGCGTTCCGCGCCAAGGACACCACGCTCTTAGAGAGGTCGCCCACGTCGCCTGCAGACAGAAACGAGACAAAGGCGTCGGGTCAGCGATGTACGACAGCACACTGAAAGGTACGAAGGGGGTTGGTTGTGTAAGAAACAACGAAGGCGAGACGAGAACATTATGAATGAATGAACGAATGAATGAATGAATGAATTTCTGGATGGACGGATGAATGACTGCGTGGATCAACGATCAAACGTGGCCGTTCATTGCCTCTGCTCTGTTGGCACGCGTCCTGCCCTCACCGGTCGCTAAACGGATCGTGAGGGGAGGGGCCCGGGCACACGCCGGCACACGCCGGCACACGCCAGCGCACGCCAAAGGGGAACGCGTTCGCAGGCGAGGCATGGCGCGGTGGGGCGTGGCGGGTGCCGGTCAGACCTAGGTCAACACCACGCCCATGCGACGACACCCAGTGGGGACCAACGGCCTCGTGCCCCCGCCCGTCGTCCGGCCCCCCGCCGGCCCCCCAACGCATCAATTACACGCGAACTCCCAGTTTACTCTAACGGCCGGGCCGGGCTCACACCGCCGCCCCGCGCCGCCCCGCCTCATCTCGGAAATAGAGCCATAGACAGCAGCCTCGGCCCGCCCCACCGCCGGCCTAGCCCGGCCCGGCCCGGCCACGCGTCGGCGGGCAATCGCGTATCACAACAACGGCGATATGAAATTAATTTGAGGGCGTCGCAACTCTCTCTCTCTCTCTCTCTCTCTCTCTCTCTCTCTCTCTCTCTCTCTCTCTCTCTCTCTCTCTCTCTCTCTCTCTCTCTCTCTCTCTCTCTCTCTCTCTCTCTCTCTCTCTCTCTCTCTCTCTCTCTCTCTCTCTCTCTCTCTCTCTCTCTCTCTCTCTCTCTCTCTCTCTCTCTCTCTCTCTCTCTCTCTCTCTCTCTCTCTCTCTCTCTCTCTCTCTCTCTCTCTCTCTCCAACACACACAAATGATTGGGGGCGGATGCACATACAACGCCGCACCACACCCCTCACCCCGCCTGTAGCTTGTCCCGCCCGTGATTTGTGGCACGTTTTCATCCCCCGCGCTCGCCTGGGCTGGGCTGAGCTGGCTGGTGGAGCGGCGGGGCGCGGCCTGGGGCTGGGGTGCTCCGCCGTGCTCCGCCGGCTTGTTTTACGAGCCTCATTCTGCACAACATCTCCGACATAATACAGAGGGGACGGGGTGGGTTCCAGATCCCGCTGCCTCCCCCAGAGATGAGGCCAGAGCAGCAGGCAGTTGGACAAGTTAGTTTACACGACCAGCCAGACCCGCACTTCCAAACTGATCGGAGCCTTGTGGTGGCTGTTTAGGGCTTATTCGAGGAAGAGACCTGCTTATCATTTGATCTCCAGAATACAGTTATTCCGACCGACACTGCAGTCCGCCCCTAAATGCAACCGGCCTCATTTCGTCCCTGTGCTACGCCACTCGGTCTTGTATGCTGTAATACGAACGTTATAGTGGAGCAAACACCATATAATTCGCCACACTAAACCGCATTCACACACAGGAGGCGTTGGAGGGGCGCAGCTATATGCATAGCACACACACACACACACACACACACACACACACACACACACACACACACACACACACACACACACACACACACACACACACACACAGAGGCCGTGAGAAAGCGCAGCACACTTGCATAGCAGGCCGGTGCGCCGCGCTGCACTCCGCAAGCGGCCCCAGCCCAGCGCGGCCGCGCGGCCGCCCATAACCACATCCCATCCCCATAGTCCGTCTCACTCGGCTCGTGAGAGAAACTGGCAGGACTTGGGCCGGCCGGGCAAGAAAAAGAGGAAGGCCAGAGATTTATACTCCAGCTCAGAGGTCGGGCGGGGCGGCCGGGCCGGGCCGGGCCCCGCTGTTATGCAGGCCAGCACGGCTCCGCGCAGCTCCGGCCCCCGCCCCCGCGCACCAGTGCTCCTCAGCCCATTTGCAAACGCGAATAACCGGAGCGGCTTTCTTTACATTATTTTTTGCCGTCCCTCTTTAAAATGAGCCCAGGCACCGCCCAACCTATACCTTCCGGGCCGGGAGGTGGAAGGCCCCTAGTTGGCATGCATAGTGTTTTGACAAGAGCTGCAAAAAGCCGGTGGCGACCGCCCCGGGGGAGGCTACAAACCACTGCTGGGGGTAGTTAAACGGGGGGCTGCAAATGGGACACAGTTCCGGAAAATGCATTTCGAACGATGTTTGTACAAAACCGGCGCCGGCAAAGTATCGCGATTCAACCTGATTTATCTGACCGCCGTGTCGAAACATTGAGCCGCAGAGGATGGGCGTTATTTATCGACTCGATTCAATCTCCGCTCAGTCCCCGTGCGTAGGCTGGCCGCCACACTGGCAGGGCCTCGAGGGACTTCAGCCACGCCGGTAGGTCGTGGGTTCTAATTCCCTCGAATTACTTTGCAAATTTTTTTCCTCGCTCTGAAAACTGTCTCATAATTAGCACTTATAACACGACCACCATTCGTCATTGAGGATACTCGCAATCGTGGTGTAGACCGGCCCGGCCCCACTTTGACGCCCACCACACCTCTATAATCCATGGCTTATCGACTATTACCGACCATCCACCCCTCCGCTTTAAGTCCGCCGCGCCGCACCGCGCCGCACACCCGACGAAAACAACACTGCGCCCAGCGCCAAACTGAACCGTTTCCTCTTCTGCAGGCCGCCTCAGGCCGCCTCAGGCCGCCTCGGCCGGGCCCTACGACCCGTCGCTCACAATGGATGGGCCGCGCTCCGAGAGGATTTGCACGCTTTGCGACGCCCTGCGACGCCCTGCCGGTGGAGCAACGCCCTGAGCTGCATTAATGACAACGCCAAGACACTCGCTCACGACCGACAGAGCCGAAAGTACGCTCGCTCCAGCGGCTCTGCAAACTTGTCCAGAAAGGCGAGAAGCCCAGGAAAACATTTTAAAAGACGAAACAAAAACACGAGGAAAGCACGTGTAATGTGGCTGGGGCGTGCCGGCGGACGGCGTGCGCGCGCGACATGCGTGGGCCTCGCTCTGCCTCGCCCCTCCAGTCGCCGGGCACACGGCCCACGCCCTCTCCCTCACTCCCTAACATGCAGGCCTTTGAACAAGAGAACCCGACAACGATCGAGAGGTAGGGAGGGACCAGGCCAGACGAGGGAATGCGCACCGCACCGCACCGGCCGCGGCCTTGTCAAGGTGAGAATGGGGCGACGTCTTGTGGGCGGTGGGAGAGTTTACAGCGCGGCGCCGACAGGGTAATGGGACCAGGCCCAACGGGTCTGCTGCTGTCATGATCACTGATCCTTGGGCTAACCTGATATGCACCGAAGCGCCACAGAGTTACACGGACAAAATTTAGGGAAGTTTTGTCAAGCTCTCATTCTCAGCTGCAAAATTATTCTTCAATTCCCTCGGGTCTTTTTAACCCGCTCGTAGGGCATTCTATTTTGCGTGCATTTCCAGTTTGCAGCTGCCTCTTAATTGTATGCAGCCTGCGCACCCGCCCGTTTGTTAATTAATTGCTTTAATTTCTTTTTAACTCTACTTCTTCTCTCGTGGATACAAACGGTTCACAACGCAGGCAGACGCCGTAACTGCAATTGTCATTAAACTTGTTACGCCAATTTATCGAAACTGTCCCTCCCTCTCCCTAGCTCTCTCTCTCTGTCTCTCTGTCTCTGTCTCTCTCTCTGTCTCTCTCTCTCTCTCTCTCTCTCTCTCTCTCTCTCTCTCTCTCTGTCTCTCTCTCTCTCTCTCTCTCTCTCTCCCTCCCTCCCTCCCTCCCTCCCTCCCTCCCTCCCTCCCTCTCTCTCTCTCTCTCTCTCTCGCTCTCTCTCTCTCTCTCTCTCTCTCTCTCTCTCTCTCTCTCTCTCTCTCTCTCTCTCTCTCTCTCTCTCTCTCTCTCTCTCTCTCTCTCTCGCACATAAGTCACGCACGCACGGGTTATACTTCGCGAGCAAAAGTGAACGGCACTGCCGAATGTACTCCGTGCCTCGAGATACTCCGAGCCTTGCGCGTGGAGTATGGTCCGTGGTCCGCCGTTCGACTGTCGCACGCCAAGGATGGCAAATTTCTGCTGGGATGGAGAGCGAGATGCAGAGGCTTGCTCCTTTTTCGTCTTCGCCCTGGTCGAGGCGCAGCAGGGTTCGATCTCCCACGCCGCGCGATCAAAATCTATCTCACCTTACCAACTTCTTCCTTAGGCGACGAAGCAGCGTCTCGGTCCCTTCGCGCGTTGCATCACGTGCACGAGACACCGTGTACTTGCCCTTCATCTGAGGCAGCTTTATTTCTTTCATTTCTTTTTTTTTTCCCTTCACCTTTACGAAATTGGTTTGGCCTTCGCCCGGTCATGAATCAGCTTATTACCCGCGGCTCCCTGAGACAGGCAGCGTTCCGCAGCGCTCCCACCGCTCCGCAGCAATCCTCTCAACGAGTGCGGCAAAGAGTGTCCGCTGCGGAGTGTATTGGCTGTCAAAGGCACACTAAAAAGTGCGGAGCTGTGCGGAGCTGTGCGGAGCGGAGCCGAGTGCGAACCGGGTTCCCCGAAACCCGTTCGCCGACGGAGCGGGTCCAAGGGGTGGGCCAGCGCGACCTTCAGCGCGACCTTCAGCGCCACTTCGCGGCCCACGGCACTGCCGCGGGCCCACCCCAAACACAGCAGAGTAGAGCCGAACCGGCACGCTCCCGCTCGCGGACATATGCCCCGGCTCCGTTCGGTCCAATAAGCGAGACAGCCGCTGCCCGTCAGCCGTGTTTACGTGGGGTGTAATCACACTGCAGCCAGCACGCCGGGGGCCGCCGGGGGCCGCCGGGGGCCGCCGGGGGCCGCGTGCACCCCGCCCCGGCACAGACGTTGTGTCCAAACCAGAGCGCCACAAAGGGGCGCCTCAATTCTGCAAAGTGCAGTCCGGCCGATAGCATGTCAACGCCGGAAGAGAAAGCTGCACAGGGAAATCTCAAGGCCATGACTGCCAATCCGCGCCAATTCTCTAATGGAGCGATTGCCTTGCGGCAGCCGGAGCCGCACCCGCGCAGAACCTTCGGCCTGCCTGCTTCGGCGCTTTCAAACGGCAACAACCTCCGAACTGCAGTAACCGCGGAGGTTCTGCGGGCTGTCCGCTCGGATGCCCCGTCAAGCCCTCGGCACCTGAGCACGGCCCGGCCCCCGGCACGCCCAATCGGGCAGCGCGTGGCGGCACGTGGCGGCGCGTGGCGGCGCGTGGTGGCGCGTGGATGCGCGTGGCGGCGCGTGGCGGCGCGTGGCCTGGAGAGTGAGTCACCGCCATCTCATTCAGGGGCCCGCGAACTCGCACGCGCCACACGCACGCCACCGCGCGAAAGTTATCACACGTCTCGCACACGCTAATTGTACATATCCACTTCGTTAACATGCAACCTTCTTTCTCCATATCAGCAAGCCGCGGACGCGACACGGTCCGATAACAGTCCAGCCGAGCTCCGCGCCGGCAGGCTGGCTAGGGTAAGGTCAGGAAGCGGTGGCAGAAGTGCCCACGTCACCCCCAGATGACGCTTTCTTGTCGCATTATCGCCGGAAAACAATATAAAACCACCGGTTTGCATGGATGGAGATTACCAGAGCACAACGCCACGAAAAAAAAAAAACCGAAGACGTTTTCTCGAAGCCAGGAATAGTTGTAACTTTGCGTTAGGGTCGAAGGAATAAAAATCAGGCTTGGCTGAATCCACGTCGTGTCCCACCTGAGCCCCGGATAGTCTTAATGATCGGAGAGAACGCTGACTGGAGAATCATTATCAAATTTCTCCAGCGCTTCCCGCACGCATGCTGCAACAGTGCTGCAGGCCCAGCGACGTCACGCTCGTCACGCCCCGGTTGAGCGTTACGCCACAGCGTCACGACAAACGTCTTCCTTTCCCTTCAGGCCCACAGCCGTTCCGACTTCATATCAAGGAATAGTCTTAACTGTATTTCACGATGATTGTTTTTATTTCCGTTAAAAGAAATATTCCTGAACAGAACAATTTTAAATCAGGTTTCTGGAAAGTTGATGCCCCCCCCCTCTCTCCTGAATGGTTCGTTCACGCTGCCCGATTCCTTCCACAATGCCAGACATGATAGTCCATACGGCACTTATACCAGCCGACCATGTCCGTCTTCTGTCCCTGTCGCACCCACATTAGCGTGCGTAATTAGAGTGAGAGAGACCCTCTATTATGCGTCCAGCATTGTTGTATAAACAAGGCTGCCGGCACGTGCACCCAAATGCACGCATGCATAACAGACTGCTACCTTTCTCTTTCTCACCCCGCCTTTTGCCCGCACGCGTTTCCTTCCCTCTACCGGAATACATTAGGCCCGGTGTGCGTCACGCCGCGAGCTGGTTCATTCATCGAAGCCCACACGCTCGCCACATTCCACTTGCCTCTCACCGACCGAGTGCAGCGCAGCGACGGACACCGATACCGCTCAACACCATCGACATCGAGACACTGCGCGGTTCGAGATATCGAATCGCTCCTCGATCACTCTGTGCAATTCGATGCGCGTGCCGCCAATGCGAGATGCCAAGGACGGAACATATTTCCTGAGGCGCGAGCCACACTTCCCCTTCCCGACGAGCAGCCACATAACACTTGCGATCTCATACGCCGAGGTCCCGAGCTGAGGGTGGGGGAACGCGGACACCCCGCCCCGCAGCCTGGACAGACAGCTAGAGGCCCGCAGGCCCGCAGCGCACGGCTGCGTCGCGGTTGCCTACCCGCACGGCGCACGGCCGCCGCCAGCAGCCCCAGGCACCCCAGGTGTGGCCTTGTTGCTGATTGCAGGTTGGTCGCGGTGCAATGCACAATGGCGGGGCGGGACAAGCAGCCCCGCCGCCGCCCGCCTTTCACCTGCTTGCTTCCCAGCCGCGCAGCACCAGCCGCTGCAGCCACTGCAGCAGCCACTGCAGCAGCCGCGCTGTAACACTCCGAGTCCATCCGCCTCTTTATTCACCCGGCAGGGGCTCCAGGCCATTTTCATCTTTTATTTTATTTTTGCCAGTGTGTAACCCGCGAAATGGCAGCAGCAGCGGGCACCAAGGCCCCATCTCCTGGGGCCGCGGCCCGGCCGGCCAGAGGCCCTCGACACCACCGCCGGGGCCCGCGGGCCGCCGGGCTGGCCGAGCCTGGAGGTGACCTTCGCAGGCAACCGCCCCGCAGGGAGGGCCAGAGCCTTCCAGGCACAGCGCAGCGCGGGCACAGCGGGCACGGCGGGCACGGCGGGCACAGCGGGCACAGCGGGCACAGCGGGCACAGCGGGCACGGCGGGGCGGGCACAGCGGGCAGCGGGCACAGCGGGCACAGCGGGCACAGCGGGCACAGCGGGCACAGCGGGCACGGCGGCACAGCGCAGCCTCGGCAACGCAGCATTTTTGGCTGACAGTCGGACAGATGAACGCAGGGAGAACGAAGCGGGGAGCGGGGCGGAGCGGGGGGCGGGGGGAGAGGATCCCGCGAACGCGGCCGCCGCTGATGACGGTCCCGCCATGGTACGCCGCGTCTGCCCCCCCCCCCCCCCGCAGCCCGCCCCCTTCGCGGCCGCCGCGGAGCACCGGCCGCACCGCGCTATGAGTCATCACCTGGCCGTGTCCCGCTTCACTAGCCGGCCGCCCGTCAGCCACAGCACCGCCACAGCAGGCGCGGATACAAGGGAGGGGCAAAAGGGGTTTTGCCCCCCCCCCCCCCAAAGATGCTACCAAGGCGCCCGAAGGGCGCCTGAAATTTAGGCAACCCGCCGAACTTTTTGCCTGTAAGTAGGCAAAAAGTGGTACATCCCCCCCCCCCACAAGTGGCTCCTGGATCCGCGCCTGCGCCACGGCACCGCCACGGCACACAGCGGAGCCGGCTGAACGCGGCCACTGCTCCAGTACCGCCCCGACCTGACCCGACCCGACCGGGCCACTGAGCCCCAATAATCCTCCCAATTACAGAACGCCGCCAACTTGGCAATCCGCGGGTGGGTGTTCGGCAACAGCCCCGCTCAGAGCAGTGCCTCCCTGCAGGCCGGGCCGGACCGGGGCACCCCCAGGACAAAATCAATGACACGCGCCTCGCAGCCTCGCAGGCCCACCCCGAGACCTCCCGGTGCAGGTGCGGTTGTGGCAGCTGCAGGGACCAGGCCTGGAGCTGAGCCCCGCGAGCAGCACCCGCAGCACCCGCAGCAGCGCGGGCCGCGTGCACGAACACCACCGCGCCGAACCGAGCCGAGCCAAGACGAGGTGCTGCCGTGCGGCGCTCTCTGCCCTGCCTGGGCCCGGCCTGGGCCCGGCCCTGCTAAGTAGAGCGCGCTAACCACAACCATAGTAGTACTGTAGTACGTATGGCCGGCCTGAAATTTCTACTTTTAAAAATGGTGCGCGCGCACACGCACGCCACACCCTGCGAGCGCGCACCAGACCCCCCCCCCCCCCCCAAATACCCTCCGCATCGAGGCAGGTGGTTGCTGAATTCTTCACCGGCAGACCCAAACGGGGAAGAGAAATAAATTCGATCGGACCATTGAATTTTTCAGACGGAGGGCACATAAGAAGTAACGGGGCAGACATTCGGCATCGCCTCCTGCGTCGCGCCATGTATACCGCAGCCCAACGCGAATAAAATATGCATGACCGAGCAATAAAAACAAAGAGCCATCCAGACCAAAAAAAAAGGGGGAGGGGGCGAAAGCGAGGGAGAGTGCGGTGGTGGGGTGCGAACCAAGTGTGGCGCCGGCGGATGCCCCTCTGGTCAGCGGCGGTACCCTCCCCTGCGGCTGCCTGCCCTCGGCTGACCCCAGCCCCCATCCTCCCCCCTCCCCCTCTCCGTCGTCTCGCAACGACACCTGGCTGCGGCACCTGCCACGCTACGCTGCGTCGCCTCGGGTGATCCCCCCCCCCCACTCCTCCCCCTCTTCTTCCTTTTCCTGTCATCCTCGCGGCGCATTGACACTCCCATCAGTGGCGGATCCAGACGGGGGGCACACAGAGGCACAATAGACCCGGCTCCCCACAGTCATTCATTTCTGCTACCCCTCCCCCTCTGTGGCAGAAATCCCCGCGCGGTGTGTGATGCTTGTTACAGGGCGACAGGGCCCCTCTGTGCACGGCTACGCCACTGTCTCCACCGCCGCCTTGCCAAACGCCGGCTGACGCGGCTGACATTCCTGCCGGCAGACGCGCCAGGCTTCCCAAGCGCGGCGGCAAGGTGAGGTGAGGCAGTCCATAATTGATATATGAGTTCGCCTCACTCCCTCGGCCGTCGGCGCCGTGTCGCTAATCCTCCTCGGCGACACCGACAGAGACACGAGAGAAAAAGTACCCCAGTGCGGCAGTCGTCAATGGAGCCCGCAGGAGTGGATGAATCATGAACCATCGCCGGCCTCCCGCTGCTGCTGGCGGCGACAGATCGAAAAGCGCCACGCGAGAGAGAAACACGGAGCGGGCAGACACGGGGAAGGCGGGGGGCGTCCCGTGGGAATGTCAGTCATCCGAACGCAGGAACACGACGGCTCGCCAAATTACGCCGGAAATTTATAGTTGCGACCAGCCGTCCGTCCAACTGGCCGGGTCCGCCCGGGGCCCGGCCCGGGTCCGTCCTCCATGCGCGCGCAGAGCAGCGCAGCGCAGCGCAGAGCCAGCAACAGCGTGTTTACGACCCAGAGTGTTCTGCAGGGCTGCAGAGCAAGTGAAAAATCTGCATCCACATTCTTGATCGCATCACCACGAGCGGGGAGCGGGAAGCAGGGATAGCGCGGCCGGAGGCTGGCCGGGAACTTTACATTGCATACACCTAACGCGGCTGCGCCAGGCCGCGCTGCGCCGGACCTAGCCGGACCCGGAGCCAACGGACGGACGAGAAACCCGCGGCAAGGGACCTAAACATGATGACTTACTCCCGTGGAGATCCACGCCAGCAACGGCAGCAGCGGCAGCAGCGGCAGTATCGAGCAGGCTACACTGGCTACACTCTCGGCTGACAAAACAAACGCACATCAATAATGCAGCCCTTCTCTTCGAAAATAGCCGCCGCTGCTGCTGCTGCTGCTGCTGCTGCCGGTGTTTCTGCCGAGCCGAGCGCCGAGGCGGCGGGCAGCGTGCGGCTTTCTCTCGTCATTCGTATTGCCAGGCGTTGCCAGGCATGGAGTGGCCGTACTGCAGCATGGGGTTACGGAGCGAGACGGTGCACAAGGGCCGCTCCGGGAGTGATATTGGATACCACTGACGTCACCCGACACGGCCAGGAGGTACCCGGAGGAGCCCGGAGGTGCCCGGAGGAGCCCGGAGGTACCGTGTACCGCACCCAGAGGGCCCGGAGGGCTCGCTGTGTAACAGCAAACCAGATCGGAACAAGCAGAGCGGCGCCAGAGATAGAAAGTATACTCGGCAGTGTAGCCACAACTCGACGACTATCTGCGTCGTCGCCCTCTTCCACTCCTGGGCCGGAAACTGGGTTCGAACACCACCGGCCTCTGCCCATCTTTACTTTTCGTGCATCATCGACAGGACATATCGACACACTGTCGCAAGGGCACAAGCTATTTTGGCCAGTCGTGTAACCCACATGGCGCCCGATGGGTAGGCAATCCCAACCTCTGCATGCACGCGTGTCGTGCGGGCTGGCCTACCCAGACATTCGCAGGCGTCATGCGGACGAGGCGCTGCTTCGCCCTGCTTCGCCCTGCTTCGCCCTGCTTCGCCCTGCTTCGCCCTGCTTCGCCCTGCTTCGCCCTGCTTCGCCCTGCTTCGCCCTGCTTCGCCCTGCTTCGCCCTGCTTCGCCCTGCTTCGCCCTGCTTCGCCCTGCTTCGCCCTGCTTCGCCCTGCTTCGCCCTGCTTCGCTCTGCATCGCCCTGCTTCGCCCCTGAGTGGAGGCTGATCTAAGGGGAAGCTGGCACATTTCCCGGAGGGGTCCAGGCAGTCGCCGGTGGGCCCCGGTAGCATTCCCCCCCGGGGGCCCGGAGGCGTTCTCTCCGGCTGGCGGCGTGGCCCCCGTCGGCCCAAAGCACAATGCACCGCATAACACAAAAGCCGGCCCTGATCACAGAGGCAATGCTACGCCGGATCCGATCCGACCTGGAGAAGAATGGAGGGGCGGCTGGGAGCATTCCGGAACTATCGACCCTGTCTGAAATAACGAATAACGCCCGTGTCACTGCACGTGACAAAACACGACAGAGATGCAGGTCAGTCAGCGTTCTGGGGCGAAAAAATTCATCAAAACACGGCTAAATATTCTGAAACGCTGTGTTTGTCCCGTCAGCCGTGAGACAAGCAAGAAAATAAAACGTAATAACCACTTTCTCAACGACGCCATTTCTGCCCGGGCAAAATGTCCTTGGTTTGCGAGGCCCGAGCTACAGGCCGGGCCGGGCCGGGTACGTAGGCTCATTAGAGCACGAGGCCGAGTCCGCCTTACAGCGCGGCGCGCTCACAAAATATCGTTAACGAGTCGCGCTTCAATTACAAGAGCAAGTCCAATGGCGGCCGGCTGGCCCTGTTATGTTGGGCCGGGAGAGTGCAGCAACACCAACCCCTGCCGAGGGAGGCCGGCGCGCTCCGCACACCACTCATTACCCCGGGAAAGAAAGAAATGACTGGTCTCAGAGCATGCCGCTGCTTAGAATCACATTAGTACGCATGCCGTGTAGCTATTTACAACAACAGCATTGGCATAGTGCATAATTTCTACCTATACGTACCTACTTTCGGGGGGAAGGGGGCCAGTGACCAGGGGCGTAAAAACGAACTGAGGAAGGAAGGGGTGATGCTCTACGTGTTGCCTACATTCAGGGGCAAAGCTTTCCGGGTTGCCTACCTTCAGGGGGCAAAGGCCCCCTTCGAGGACCAGGGGGGGGAGATCCCCCCCCCCTAATTACGCCCCTGGCAGTGAGGGGGGGGGGCGGTCTAGAGGAGCATTGCACTCTGACTAGCGCAGCACGAAAGGTGAACTCCATGTCGATATCCACGTAACTTACGACTTACCGATCAAAGCCTCCCATCTCTGGCTCTACGGCGGGGCGGCGGTCCCCCCCCCCCCTCCCTCCACACTAATGCCCGTCGCGGCTGCAGCCTTATTGTTTTTATCATTACTCCCCGCCGATAAGCACCATGACAATTGACGATTGCCAATCTCCGCTGCGAACTGCCCTTGTTATTTTCCCGCGCGGACGTTCCGTCCTGAGGTGCTCGTCACGGCCGCCACGGCGTACGCGCCACGTGACCAGCGTGATGCAGACACACTCCGGCGCGGCAGGGATTTCCAACACGTCACGATTCAATCAGAGAGCAGAGAGCACTGGCTCTCCTCATACTTGTGCGCTTCCCTCCGCAGCCTCATCACGCTTCGGTAGGCAAACCCTGCCCTGCCGTCCATGTCCTCGCCACGGCACGGTCCGGCACGGCTCGGCGGCGTCCAGGAAGGTGCCGATTGGGGGACAGAATTCATCCCCGCCCGGCCAGGAGGACCGAAGGTCGGAGGCAGGCCTCGCAGGTTCCCCAGGGCCCAAGGGTTCCCGACGGCAGTGTTCCGGACCGGGGCCGGGACAAACAGGTGCGCACTGCACTCACTTACGTTGCCAATGTATCCACCGGGACGGAAGCGGCGGCGGCGGCACAACACCAAAACACTCCACTGGCACACACTTTTGTCTCCACAAAACACACAGCACAGCACAGCACGACCACCGCACGGCCTAAGGGTACACTGAGTACTGACTCACCCAGACCGAGGGCAGGGCTCTGGCTCTCCTCTCGGTGCCTGCCGCTGGCTGCCGCTGGCTGCCGCTGCCTGCCGGCCCGGCCCGAGCCTGCCATTCCCCGCCCCGCGGTGCGGGGGGGGGGGGGAAGAAGGGGGGAGCGGCGCACAACGGCAGCCCTGTGCGCGGCCTGGCCCGGCCTCGCGGAGCTGGCGGAGCTGGCGGAGCCTCGCAGGCCCAGCCAGGCCCGGCCCCCTCCAGGCACGCCCCTGGCCGCGCCGCCCCACCCCCGCCACGCACCGCCACGGCCCGCGGCGGCCCGCGGCCCTGCCGGCTGTCGGCCTGCCGGGCCTGCACCAGCACCAGGAGGCGCGGATGGGGGCGGTCAAGCGGACAGGGAGAGGACAGCTTTCGCCCCCGCCTCCCCCGCCGCCCCCGCACCGCCCCCACACGTCTCTTCCCCGGTTTCTTCCTCTTCCTTGCCTTCCTTCACCCTCCACTATTCCGCTGCCTTTCCTCTTTCCCTAATCGCGTTCCCACGTCACGTCACTCGGCCGTCGCCCCCCCTCCTCTCACTCAGGCGTCACCCGAACTTGTGAGACTCGGAAACACTTTTGTGGCGCCTGGTTCTGAGGCTCGCGCCCGTCGGCTGGCGTCGGGAAGGAGCAGTGCTACCGCAGACGCCATCGAGGTGCCTAGTTTTCACCCCCTCGAAACCCGAACCGCCCGGCCCGCACCTGGGGCTGGCTAGGGCTGGCTAGGGCGAGCTAGGGCGAGCTAGGGCTAGGCTAGGTTACCGCGGGCTGGACAGTGGAATCTAAACGCAGGAGCTAGACCAGAGCGCACCGGCATGGCAAAGACATGGCCACCACCCACGTCTAGCACGGTCCCGTCAGAGGCCAGGCTGCGAGCACCGACTGGGGCCGGGCCGGGCCGGGCCGGGGGGGTTGGTTGCCAGGACAACGCGAACACACACAGACGCACGCAGCAGAGGACACGGACAGGACACTAGATACGCCTCTAGACATCCGAACAGGGCCAGTGTCAGGACATGCATCGGCCACCCACATGTCTGTCCGTCCCGTTTCGACGGATATCTCTCCCAGGTCGCGTTCTTGCAAATGCCGTCATGTACGATCACTGCGCACGCCGTATAATGCATGTGTGTGTGTGCGCGCGCATACGCAGCACAGCGGCAGGGAAAACAGCAGCTCTGTGTGCGTACGTACGCCCCATCTGCGCGTACTCACTCACACATACGGGCGCGCGCGCACACACACACACACACAAGTTGTTGCTGCGTACGGTCCGAAAATAGCCAGTCAAAGCACCGCAGCCCTGCCGGCCCTGCCCCCCTCCCCTGCTCCAAATCTCGCCGCGGTCATGAAGTCTCATGGGCGGACATCCCATGGCAATGCCACGATAAGTCCGTCGCATCGCAGATGTCTCACTAACGACTGCAGTGCAGGGAGAGGCCTCATGCTTTACATACCGTCCGCTGCCGGCTCCGCTCCATTATGCCGCGGTGCCCTTTAGGGGAAATCATGTCGCCGCTTTAACATGTGCAACGAAATTCCGATCTAGCCAGCGGCTGGGCGGAGTCGGTCTGCCGAGGAATAATAAGGCCCTTCCTCGTTAACCTCCGAGACAGAAGCAGGGCGGCGACGGCGTCCACCAAACGTCCGGACCTGACCTCCGGCAGGCAGGCGGCAGCGGCGGCAGCAGTCAGGCTCCAGCTCCGATACGGTGCAAGTGCAAACGATAAAGGGAGCCGGCCGCTTAAACTACCTAATTTATTCCAAGTTCTTTTTTTGCCCTCTTTTCTGGAATAACGCTGCAGTGAACACCGCAGCCCAGCCCAGCCCGGCGTGGCGTGGCGTGGCGAAAGCGTTCGTCCGCAAAAATATTCCGCGCGCCAGGCGCAGAGCAGTTTTGACTTTTTCTCGGGCGGAACTACTCCGGTCCGGGTGGGCCCTGCTGGGCCCCGGGTGGGGGAGGGGGAGGAGAGAAAACGGATGAGCCGTCGGGATAAGTAAGGCCGCGTTCCGCCATAAGACTTTGAAGCCCCTTCTCTCGCAAGCGAAAGGTGTTTGCCACCAATTTTAACTTCTTTTTTTTATCGCCCCCCCCCCCCCCCCCGAGCTCCTCCTCTCCCTCTCTCGAAGAGATAAGGAAAATATAAATGAATAAAACTGTCGACTGTCAGTCACGCGTACCCTGCAATTTATCCGCAGGCGGAGGGCCGCAGGGGGCTGCGGGGGCTGCAGCAGGGGCTGCGGGGGTTGCGGGGGCTGCAGGGGCTGTGGTGGTTGCGGGGGCTGCAGGGGCTGCAGGGGCTGCGGGGGCTGCGGGAGCTGCGGGGGCTTGAGGACGGACGGAGGTCCACTCGGCTCGGTCAGCCCGCGTTACAGTCGGCGTGGTGTAAGCTCTGGGGCGGGCCGGCGGCCACTCGCAGTGAGCCTCCGCCGGGCTCCGCCGGGCTCCGCCGTGCTCCGCCTTCACAGCACAGGAAGCTTAGAAGGGCCTCGTCGACGCGCCTCCCAGAATGGGCCGTGCCTCGTTGACAGCGTAAATGGGGTCTAAATGCGGTCATCATACACTCTAGTTAGGTATATTAGGCCGACACACAGCACTCCGACCGGGCTAACCGTGGCGGCCCGTGGCGCGCTCAGTACAGTACAGCACAGCACAGCACTCGCTCGGATCATGACGAAAACTGGGTGTCTCTCGAGGTCCTCGAGGTCCATTCCAGAGCGCTGGGATAATGCGGGGTCGGGACGGGAACGGTGGCCGTAGCAAAGCCGCCGCGGCGCGCACCTCGGAGATTGCTCCGGTAAAGTGCACCGGCAGAAATCCCACCCGATTTGTTGCGAAAATACACCGACTGGCCCGGCCCGGCCGGCCCGGGCTGGGCTCGCCACAGAGAGGGATGCATATCCCCGGTCCGGCGCCTCGGTTTCATGCGGTTTTCCCGACGTGAAAACTTACTCCGCGGCATTCTTAGCCAATCTATAGCGCAAAAAAGAGGCAAGCGTTGGTGCAATTTCCCCTGCCCATTTTCGGGGGCGTGTGTACCCTGAGCTGCGGCTGCCCCGAGGCTTGGGGCCGGGCGGGGCCGGGCGGGGCCGGGCGGGGCCGGTGCACGCTCCATTAGGCAATGCCGGCCGCTGCACAGAGGGCAGGGCCCGACTGCGCCCGGCCCGGCGCCCGCCACGCACCGGATATGGCGACGCCTCTCATCGCCTTTAACGAGGCCTCAATTGATTACAAGAGAATGCCACTCTCCTACAAAAATTAATTTTGCTTTCTGTTTTGTTTTAAGTTATTTTTATTTTTTTCGAACTTCCGCGTCCCCTCCCGTTTCCTCCCCGAGCCTCGCGGCGCGGCGCGGCGGTAGCTCAGTGCGCACTCCCCCTCCGACATAAGACAACATCCGTTTGGGGAAAGGACCCGCCCGATGTATGGCCCCTTCCTTAATGTCCGTCTGGGGAGGAGACGTCCGCACTGCTGTGTGTCCGCCCCGCCCCGCCCTAATGTCCACACTGCATGCACGGGCCGGGCCGGGCCGGGCCCCATGGGGCCCCATGGGGCCCCACACCACACCGCGGCGTG
The DNA here is from genome assembly GCA_038380765.1 of Odontothrips loti. Lineage (NCBI taxonomy): Eukaryota > Metazoa > Arthropoda > Insecta > Thysanoptera > Thripidae > Odontothrips > Odontothrips loti. Next base: position 10,174,156 of record CM076243.1, on the reverse strand, counting down.
AGGGCGGCTGAAACCGGAGCCCACTGACATTCACTGGTCACTCCCGGCCCGGCCCGGCCCGCTGCCCACACACACACGGCCGCGTCCGCCAGCAGACGCCTCCAATGAGGACGGGACGGGCTGGACATCTACGGCCGCCAAGTGACAGTAGCCAGACCCTGATTCTCATTAGCGCCCAGATTTCACACACACACACACACACACACACACACACACACACATCCACGACGTGATGGGCCTCCGCGGCCCGGACCCGCCCCGCAGGGCCCCGCAGGGCTACTTGGGTACGTCCGGGTACGACCGCCACGGCCACTAAACAGGGACAGGGCGTGGGCTCATGGCGCTATGCGTCACGGGGTGGGGCGCTGGCGGGCGCCGGCGGGCGCAGGGCTGAGCGCAGGGCCCGAGGCGGGGCTTTCGGGGTGAGCTGGCGACATGACGTCACGCCCTTTAATGGGCCTGGCGGTAGCCACGGACGTCGCCTCCCGCACGACGACGCGCCCGATGACTTCGCGTGCAGCTCGGGGAGGGGACGAGGACAAACGAGGCGGCTGGAGGCAGCAGGCGAGGCGAGGCGTTGGCGGCCGTGTCGCGTGTCCTCGCCTCGCTGGAGCGGCTGGAGCGGCTGGAGCGGCTGGTGCGGGTGGCCGGTGGTGGCGTCTTTTTAAAGCGTACGGCGCCGATTGAAATCGCAGCAGAGCAGCGGCTGGCGGCAGACGTACGCAGCGAAGCGTTCAGTCCGCGCCGCGCGCCGCCGGGGTAATGTCATGAAGGGGTGCGGGGCGGGGTGCACGCAGTGGGGCGGAGCCGAGCGGGGAGGGGGAGGGAAGTACTAGCGATCTGCATACTGCATGCATGCACTTCCACCGCGAACCGCCTCACTTCCCAGGCCTAGCTGAGCCGGTGTGTTGCCCAATGCCACGCCCCACCTGACGCCTCGCCCACAACGGAGGCAAATTCCGAACAGACGTGGACGCTCTGTCGCGGCCCCAAGAATTTCCTCTGGCATTAATCGGGCCGCCCCTCCGCGTCGGGCCCGGCTGCGGAGCACGCTAGGCGCACGCCAGGCGCACGCCAAAGGGTTCGGGAGGGGATGGCATTTCCAACTCCCCCACCCCACCCATCCCTCCTCGCTTGCCACTCACACACTTTTAACAGCTCCCCGGTCTGTCACCGCGAGATTGAGTAAAAGCAGGGGGGAGCAGAGAAAGAGGGTGAGAGGAGGGGTCAGAAATGAGAGAATAACGCTTCAGAAATGGAGTGTGGATGTAACTGAAGCGGAGAGGGGTGTGGGAAGGCGGCAGGGCGGCGATCTGCTTAAAAGGCCGCCGTCAGCCTAGACACCGCCGCTCACTCCGCGGGGCTGGGGCTGGGGGGCCTAGCCTGGCCTGGCCGGGCCACACGCATCAGACCTCCCTGTGACAGCCACATTTTCCCTGTTTGTTAAAAAAGCAACTAATTAATGTAAAACCACAAAGCAACCTTATTTACGTTGCCCGATTTTCAGAGAAAACTGCCTGTAAAACTGTGACTGGAGATTTTGAGCTGAGGTTGAGGTTCAGCGTGTAGCTTGCGGGTGCGGGCTGCGCATGGCTACGCCGCTGGCGGGGAGGTGAGAACGGCACGAAGCCTGTAATGGGCGCGGACACGACACAGACGAGTTCAGTCGGTCGTCACATCCAGCCACGACGTTTCCCACAACTGCACTACTGGAAAGCCGCAGCAACATCAAAATAAAAACTCAAAGTCACACGTCCGAGCCCAGCGTCCCCGCTTGTTATCGGGCACGGCGCATCAGGGTCCAGTCACCCCTCCGACGGGCCGGGCGGACTCGCTTTTGGTCGGAAGTCGTTTGAAGAAGTCACAGCGGAGCCGAATTCCGGCTCAGCATCACTTTGAAACATTCTCATACGACATCACACGAACCTAATCCTCTTGTAAGATTTCGTATTTTACAATTTCCTGGGCGTGCGTGAGGTCGAGCCCGTTCCCCTACCCGACCACGGTCTGACCTGGAGTGTGTACACAGGCACCCCACAAACATCCTCTTCCGCTAATACGAAACATCGACAGCTCTGCAACAACACCGCGAGTCCCGGCGGGTCGGCTCTGGACAAGCAAGTGCAGGCGGCGCGGTCTTTGACAGCGGCAGCGGCGGCGGCAGCGGCGGCGGCAGCGGCGGCGGCAGCAGCGGCAGCAGCGGCGGCAGCAGCGGCGGCAGCGGCGGCAGCAGCGGCGGCAGCGGCGGCAGCGGCGGCAGCGGCAGCAGCGGCAGCAGCGGCGGCAGCAGCAGCGGCAGCGGCGGGAGGGTTTCGTGACATCACCGGTCAGGTACACGCAGCCGCGCAGCCGCCTATCGGCCTTGACCCTGAGGCCGCTCGCCGCGCCGCCCGCCCGACTGGTTCGCGCGTCGCCTGCACGTCTGCACTCCACCGGCCGGGGCTAGCCGGGGCCCCCCCCCCCCCCCCCCCCACGGCCGAGCTCCAGTCCTCGCGGCCACAACATTCTCGCAGGCATTCACGGGGTACCTCGCGAATTACTCAGTGAACATTTCCCACAATTTGGGTAACGTTGAGCAAAAAGGCGACAGTCTGACGGACAGCCTTTTGGGGCACACAGCCCGCAGCTGGGGCCCCCACCAGCTCTTCGTGCCGCGCGTATCGGCAACATTGTCGCGTACCAGACGGGCCGAGAGGTCGCCAACGGTCACAAAGCACATTCACCAGCCTATCACTCAACTCGCGTGCCCCCCCCCCCCCCCACACACACACACGAACACACACGCACAGTGCTTTCCCTCCAGACACCGACCCGAGAATAGGCCGCGGCAGCGCACTGATGCTCACGGGTTGCCTACCCTCCGCGGCTGACGTCAGCGCCTGGAGGGTAGGCCGCGGCAGCGCACTGGTGCTCACGGGTTGCCTACCCTCCGCGGCTGACGTCAGCGCCTGGAGGGTAGGCCGCGGCAGCGCACTGGTGCTCACGGGTTGCCTACCCTCCGCGGCTGACGTCAGCGCCTGGAGGGTAGGTCGCGGCAGCGCACTGGTGCTCGCGGGTTGCCTACCCTCCAGGCGCCCAGAGGGCTACCAAAACTGAGTTGTTCGAAGGGACAAATGACGAGGGCACAAAACGCGGCCCAATATCGTATCCCTCTCAGCCCGATAAACGTACAACCCGACTGCTGTGGCATCAGACTCAGACGGGCTCTCGGCAGGGAACCGGAGGGAACGCGGCACGGAAACAAGACTCGGCGATGCGATTGGCCACCGCGTGCGGAGGCTGGAGAGTCGGGGGGGGGGGGGGGGGGGGGCCCCTCGGGATGACGGTCACGTCCTACCAGCCGGAGGGCCCCGCCCCAGCCCCAGCCAGGCCCTGGAAAAGCCTCCAAGGGCTCCCGCAAAAGGGCTCTCTTCGCCCGGTTGCCATGGCGACAGAGGCGCGCTATCAAACGGCCGTCGGATCGCAGCGACAACATCTAGTGCAGGGGAGAGAATGTGGTGAGGGGGGAGGTGAGGGGGGGGGGTCAGGTCTGGGAGCGGCGGGCGCAGCGTACTACAGCCTTCCAGCACCGAGCTGATGACATCAGGCCGGGCCGGCCCCCGCCGCCCCCCGCCGCGCCGCCGCCCGCCAGAATGCCGGGGCCGGGCCTCGGGCCGCCAGCAGGAATGGCGAGAATGACAAATGAGGGAAAGAGAGAGGAACGCACAGAGGCATGGGGCGGGAGGGAGAGGGGAGGTGAGAAATAGGACGCCAAATGGAGAAGGGGCACAAAGGGAGGGAGGGGGGGGGGCAGACATGGTGTCTGGCCACTCTGTTGCACACGGGCTATATGACTCACGCCCGGCCAGCACGGGCCGCCATGCTGCCATGTGAGGGGGGCGCAGAGGCCGCAGCACAACGGCCGTCTGCACCGCCGTCTGCGCGGCTGATGTCTATGACGCTCGCACACATGCAGCAGTGCGCTCGGAGTGCCAAATTAAACGCGGATCAAGGGGCGATAATGGCGGGCGACAACGCCGGGGGCAGTGGACGAGACGGAAGCGGGGCGGGGCTCCTGGTGCATGATGACGGCCAGTGCATGTCCACGTGCGCATGCATAACATGAAACGGGGGCAACCACATGACAGAAGCACAGCCGGCCGGCCGGAGAGAGACAGACAGACAGGCATACAGACAGAGAAACACAGACTGAACAGTTTTTGTGTTGGCCGGCGACCGGTTCCTGGCTAGGCTTCTCCGCTCCGCTCTCCGGGGGTCGGGTACGGTAAAGCGTCCCTGGGTGCCCTAGGCCCAGGCGGCGTTACCGAGTAGCCGGCTTGTCCATTCATTCATTCATTAGCAGCCCAGACCACAGGCCCCCAGCCCCGAGCCCCGCGCTCTCCTGGGCGTGGCCAGCAGGCAGTGCGTGACCTAACCCACACGGTGTGAAAAAGTAGCCTCACCGCCGCACAGCGCCAACTTTGGATTTATACCTTCTTCCATACGGAAGCAGCTTTCCCCCATCTTCATCCCCTCTTTCTTTTTGTTTCGCCTCAATTTCATGGTGTGTTTCAACAGATTCACCATTTCGCGAATAACGTCATACTGCGACACGAATTACCACTTTCTGGAGTTGTGTATTCGCGCCCACCACATTATCACCTCGATTTAGATAAGCTCCCTCCCTCCCTCCCGACGGTTCGCCTGTACAGCACTGCCACTGCACAGCACAGCAGCAGCGAGTGCAGGAGGAGGTCAGGCTCGAGGCTGTGCCGCCCGCCACCGTGCCGAGGAGAGGAGAGGAGAGGAGAGGAGAGGAGAGGAGAGGAGAGGAGAGGAGAGGAGAGGAGAGGAGAGGAGAGGGAGGCCTGCGGAAGCCTGGTTAGGTAGTGCCGTGCCGGGTCGTCCCCTACAGATGTGCGGGTACCAAGGCTCAGGCTGTTCTCACTACAGATATTACAGCGAGCCGTTCGGGTCCAGCCCGCAGCACAGCGGGGGCGGCACAAAGTGGGGGGCGCTGAGCTGCGTGAGCTGCACGAGTCAAATAACATACCGCGGCCCGGCCAGGCCCGGCCACCACTCATGGCAACCCGATAGCCATTTGTATGCCGTCTCCACCCCTGACATGAGGGCTGGGCTGGGACAAAGACGCAGCACGACCCCGACAGGACACCGAGACGGAGGGCCGAACCGTCCGCCAAAGAGGGACGCTCTGGTCGGACGAGCGTCGCCTCCTCGCAGGTGCCGCGACACCGAAACGGATCCCGATATGAATAGTCAATACGAGCGCGGGCCGCGGTGCCCTCTGGTCCTTCTGGTCCCTCGGGTCCCTCGGGTCCCTCCCACCGACGGCAGGCCTTCAATTATGTTGCAACTCCCTCATTTGTGAGCACGACAACACGGATAAAAACAATGGAAGAGGGACATTTTCCGTCAGGTGGTCGCGTACGCCACGGGCGGACACGGGCATGGCGGCGGTTGTGCTGTCAGGCGTAGAGGTTTGGGGAAAAGAGTCGAGTGCTCCCATTCCAGGGCCGGATTGGCAGAGCTGGAAGAGCTGGCAGAGCTGGAAGAGCTGGCAGAGCCACGCCGCCCGTTTGTTAACAATCCCATGCGCTTCTCGAACAGCTTTGCAAAGCCGTCCGTAGCGCGCAGTACACACACGGGCTCACAATGAAATCGACTGAAAATACAAATTTTATGAAATGAGCTTCTGTATGTGTGCGTTGTTTTTGTTCTTCATTTTAATAACCTTCGTGCCGTCCCAATAGTGGGTCGCGTGTGAAATGTCCAGTAAGTGCACGGCGTGGCGCAGCGCGGCCGGCGCATGTACAGCGTACAACCCGTGGGGAAGGCCTAGTCCGAGCCGGAGGGAAGGCCGTGCCGGGCACCGGACGGGCACCGGACGGGCACCGGACGGGCACCGGACATCACATGCACATGGTCACACCGGCCCCAGCGGGCCCCAGCGGGCCCCAGCCACATAAAGCCATCTTCCTTCTCATTCCGTCCGTCCCGACGGCGGCCCCAAAACCCCCGAGCAATTTTGGCGAGTACGCTTCCCGCACGTTATGTGTTCCATTCGTCCATCCAAAAGCGTCAGGTCCATCAGGGCCCATGGGCCCTGCTGGCTTTGCCAACACCACTATCCGATGCTCTTAGGAGCCAACATCACCCGCCCTGCCCTGCCCTGCCCTGCCCTGCCCTGCCCTGCCCCGACACGGAAGGGAAGAAACTAGCGGAAGCGGGGAAGGAAAGGGAAGGGAAGGCAGGGACCAGCAAACAGGCCCGGCCCGCACGCAGTCCAGCCCTGCCTGACGCCATACGCAATTATTTGAGGCACCCCCCCCCCCCTCTCCGCTTCCACGCGTTTCCACCCATGGCACGCAACGGGGGGAAGGGAAAGGGAGGGGGACCACGGTGGCAGAAGTGTGACTCATGTCGGGTATGCGTCACACACGGCTTCCCCCACAAACTACACACACGGGCACCGCCGGGCACCGCCGGGCACCGCAGCTAGCCGCACCGCAGCAGTCCGCAATGACCACGCAGTGACCGCCGCACAACCGGACAGCGATGTGGATGTGGGGCGCAGCAATTGCAGGCGCAATCGGCCGCCCGACCGGCCGAGCCGAGCCGAGCCGCAGCAAAGCACACGCCGGGCCGACCGGCCGCGACCCCGCGGGACCGTCCATTATGTCGGTCTGGGTACAAATAGCAGATAGCGCCTGCTGGGTAGGCAATCATGCCTTGTGCATGCACTCATGTCGTGCGGGCTGGCCTACCCCGCCACTCGAAGGCGCTACAGGCGTCGCCATACGCGGTTCGGTGCGACCTGACGGACAGGCGGAGGTGCCAGGCAGGCCAGGCAGGCGTGTACACTGGACGGTCTATGCCGTGCGCCGTGCGCTGTGCGCCGTGCGCCGTGCGCTGTGCGCTGCAGGAGTACGATAGGCTCACGCACTCGCGGGCCGCACTCCGGCCTTTGACAGTTGCCACGCACTTTCCTTTTCCACGCGTGCACTTTCCAGAACGTGTTCCGACCATAAATCACGCCAGATTGGGAATAAAACGCCCCCGCCGCCTGCTGCTGCAGTGCTGCAGCAGCGCGGAGACGCAAAGGATAGTCGAGAGGAGAAATATAAAAAGAGATTAAATAAAAATTAAGGCCCCGCGCCGTGGCAGCCGTGGCACCGGACCGAGATGAGACGGACAGGCTTTCTTTCTTTTTCCTTTCGCCCGCCGCTTGGCCGCTTCCCTATATCCAGCGCGCGCCTCTGTGTGTGTGTGTGTGTGTGTGTGTGTGTGTGTGTGTGTGTGTGTGTGTGTGTGAGTGCGCGCGTGTGTGCGTGTGGAGTTGCTGCAGCGTCGTGTTCAGAAGGCCATGGAGACCTACATGCTCTCCGGTACATTCAATAACGCGATCACGGAGGAGCGCTTGTGTGTGTGTGTGTGTGTGTGTGTGTGTGTGTTTTCTTTCTCTTTCGTCGGAAGCAGGCTGTATGGCAGCAGCTCCCTATCACAGAGCACGGCCACAAGAAGGCACGGCGCTCCCCGCCCATACCATACGCCATCGGGTCTCCTACACTGTCTCAATTTCCCATCATATACCAAAAATGATGCCAAAGAGTGTGAATGAAAGCGGCTTGAGTCACTGAGAACTCACATTAACCTTGCCTCACCCAAGGAATTGGCTTCCGCTCTACCCAACCCAATCGGCCCTATCACACCGCCGGCAGACCTCGCCTCGCTCATCCCACCCTGCCTTGGGCGCGGGGCCCAGGCCCTGCCACCGACACGCCGAACACACCCGGGGCACGGCACGGCACGGCACGGCACGGCACGGCACGGCACGGCACGGCACGGCACGGCACGGCACGGCGGCAGGGCCCTACGCAGGTCCCTCGGTTTCGCGTGCTCACAATCCCGAACATTGGTGCTCCCCTCCGCGGCAGCCCCCGGACCCCGCCGGCCCCACCCGACCCGACCTGCTTGCAGCTGCAGGCAAATTAGTGCCTAGCCCTGATTGAGCGGCCGGGCAGGGCGCCGAGCTCTGCACATACTCCGTGACACGGTGCGGTGCGGGTAATGTGATTGCGAAGGTCATCGGCCGATCCTGGGGGCGAGGGAGGGGAGGGGAGGGGAGGGGAGGGGAGGGGTCGTCACGGAGTACGCCGTGCGCTGCGCTCTTTGTGGTTTGGCGGTCCTCGGCGGCCCTCTCGGCCCCTCAGCCGGCCTCGCCGCGGGCCTCCAGTCCCGGCGGTCAGCTGCTGATCAGTGTCCGGAGCCGCGGGGGGGGGGGGGGGGCGACGCTATTGTACTGCAACGGGGCCAAGTGCGGCACGGCCGACTTCCGGCGCAGAGTCAGTGTTCGAACCCGGGACCCACCCTGCGGACCGGACACCCAGTGGGAAGTCCAGGCGGCTATGTTTCAGCAAGGCGTAGCACAAGAAGAGCGTGGGTTCGAATACCGAAGCAGTGCCAGGAAAACAAAAAATCTGACGAGAGTTAAAGTAGGCCCACTACGCATGCACACGAAGGGAGATAAAGCCCCCCCCCCATCGACACGGCACGGCAGCACGTAATGCGCTCCGCGCTGGAAGGAGATTGTCTACAATCCTTTCACGGCCGGCAAAGGATGCGACGTAAGAAAGAGCGGCGGCGGAATATGGAGGGGGCGTATCATGTCACGGGAGCTATTGTGCTCGCGAGCCGCGCACCGCGGGAGGAGCCGGGACGACCTCCGGACGTATGCCTCCAGGAGCCGCAACAAACTCGTCTTGTCCCCCCCCCCCCCCCCCGGACCGCACCTAACAAGGGGAGGCCCCTACACTCATTGGATCATCGGTGGATTTATTGAGAGGGCTGCGGGGTCCCAGGAGCCCCCCGGGGCCTCCGGCTGGCCGGTTTGTCCCGGCACTGGACAAGACATGACACCCTTTCTGAAAGAGAGCGAGAGAAAAGAGATGGACTAAGCCGCGTGCCACGCGGTGGTAGCAAAAGCCCCGGCGCGGCGCGCAGCACTGCCGGCGCAGGAAATGGCTCTTTTAGTGCCCCCAAGCAGACAAAATGGCGGAAACCGGTGACCGGCCGGCGGCGTCAGCGCGCGGAGAATTCGAACGGGAGACGCGGTCGCCTTCGGGCCTACGCCTTCCCTTCTTGCGCCGACATGGACAGGCAGTAAAATGAGTGGGAGACACCCGTCGTCATAATCCTTTCTCACTAGGAATGCACGGCCGCAAAGCCAAGATCTCGACTCCCAGCAGCGGCAGCGGCAGCAGAAGCAGCAGCAGTAAGAGTAGCAGCAGCAGCAGCATCGGCAGCAGCAGCAGCAGCAGCAGCAGCAGCAGCAGCAGCAGCAGCAGCAGCACAGGAGTCATAACTTTGCTCCGGCTCAGCACTAACATTTAATTTCTCAATGTGAGCGAAAATAATTTTTTCGTTCTCAGGGAGAGAGAAAATTCCTCTCGCTTTGAGGGAGCGTTTCGAGCAGCTGGTAATAATATTCCGCGCGGCACACAGGATTTTGGGCTATTTGGATTTACTACGCAGGCCGGATTCGTCCCGGTGGTTACCGCAGGCCGTGGCCGGGGGATGACAGGAATGCGGCCGTGAGCCGTGAGGGGGCGTGAGGGCACCTGTAGCCAGGGAACACGGCGACGGCCAAGGCACGCCACGCGTCCTCCGAAAACCCAGGAGGCTCGCGGGTTCGAACCCGGCCTCTCTTTAGTTTCCTCCGAGGTATGCGAACGCGGCCCGTGTATTGGTGCGCCCGCCCCACCCCGCCCTACCCCTCTTATCCTATTTTGCGGAGGGTTATTCTCCCCACAACATCGGGATCCTCATGGCCAGCCGATGCCCCCCTCGGCACCATGTGAGATATTTACTGCAAGAGCAACGCCCTCCCGGAGCACCCCGCGTGTGAGCATGGGTGGGTGGGTGCGTGCGTGCGTGCGTGCGTGCGTGCTTGCGTGCGTGCGTGCGTGCGTGCGTGCAGGGGTTATGCGGCGCACAGGGAGACCGGCGGCACCGGCGGGCTGGGAACGGGTGAGGTGCAAAGGTGCTCTGGCGGGGAGTGTGGGGACGGAGGTCCAACCTGCAGGACTCCCTCGGCTCCCCGGCCTGATCCCCCGTGGATTATCGAAGCCATTGCCAGGCCGCAGTCGACACCCGACCCGACCCCGGCCCGGAGGAGGTGGTGGTGGTGTGGTGGTGGTAGGGTGGTAGGATGGTCCACCACCACCCCGCTCCCCCTCAGCCGCCCACCTACAGGCCGACACTGACAGCCCTGATCCCGCCTTTTACTTTCCAACCGGACTTTCGGAGGGGAGAAACTGTGTCCGTGTTAGGGGAGGGGGTGGAAGGTGATAGGGATGGGATGGAAGGGGAGGGGAGGGAAGAAGAGGCTAGGGGAGGTGAGGGGCTGTTCACATATTACGTCACGCTTTTTTGGCCAATATTTTTACCCCACCCTCCCTATTGTCACGGGGCTAACCTAACCTTTCCATGCATTTAAGATAGGGCTGTCACGCTTGACACGGACCCCCCCCCCCCCCTCGCCCTGTGAGTGTGGCGTAATATGTGAACAGCCCCTGAGGGGATCGATTATCACCAACACTATGGGTGTTCCTCGGCTACAAAATGGGATCCAGAGCAGCGGCAGAGGCGTTTCCCTGCGCTCCGCGCCTTTCACCGTTCACTAATTAGGCCCATGCTTTCATTTTACGCGCCGCTCCAATGCAAAATCCACCACGTGGCGCTGGGCTGCACTGGGCTGCGGGGCGTGGTGCGACGTGCGCCCGCGTACTTCTCAAAGGCGCCTCCGCTGCCGCTGCCGCTACATGGCGCCGCTCCGCTCCACTGCCCATGTCTGCAGAGCGGGGGAGGGGAGGGTGACGTGCAAGAGGGAGGGGTAAAAGGGGGGGGGGGCGAGATCACCGTAGAGGGGAATCGACAGGTGAATGATGGACGCCGCGAGGTGCACGAGGCTGGGGAGGGAACCCCGAGGGAACCCCGTCCTGCAGCAGCGCACAGGTGCCAGTAAGCGATACCCTTCCTTAGCACAGGATGCGGCTGAATTTTTCGTAATGGGGCGCCGTCCAAATCTCCTCATACACGGAACCGCAAACGGCCAGAAGAGACGTCAAAGCGCCTAGGAATACTGGGGTAGGCCAGCCCGCACGACACGCGTGCGTGCAGCAGTCGTAGTTGTCTACCCAGCCGGCGCCCCGGCGCCGTTGGGCTCACACTTGCCAAATGACGTCTAGCACTTGCGGCAGCGGGGTCACGACCCCCGGCCCGGCACGTGTGGTCGGCGGCGTGCCGGATGCGTGCTGCACACGGCGGCGCAGGATGTCACGCGCACGCCGCGCCCCGCCCCGCCCCGCCAGCGGCGTACTACCTAACGGGGGCGGTGGTGCGGGGCGGGAGGGGACTTGAATGCCGGTGCGCTGGGTTCCGCACCGCACCCCGGCAACTCCCCGAAAACGTCCCGTCTGGGCTTGAGTCGCGCGGGTGCGGTGTGTGGTCTAGTGTCGGCTCGGGGCTGTGCGAGGGGCCCACGGATGTCCCTCCTAGGCTAGGACGGCCTTCCCTCGGCTCGGCCCCGCCCCAGCCCCAGCCCCGCCCCGCACGGCTACGACGGCTACCCCCACTGCGGCAGCGGCAGCGTGCCGGTCGAGCCAATTCCTGACAGCCCTACAGACATTTTTCAAGGGCCGCACAGGGGGTGGGGATGGGGGGGACGAGTCGACTCTCCTTGCTGCGCCAGGTTGCTGCTGCTGCCTGGCCTGTACCCGCGAGCAGAGCGGGCACAGCCGAGAGGTCGACGTTCTCTTGTCTTGTCGCGCGTGGCTGAGCTCGGGCCGCCGGCTCGGGCTCGGGCCCAACGCCTTGCCGGCTTGCCCGGCCTGGCCCGGCCCACTTTGTGCCCGTGCCTCACGGCGGACCGGAGCCAAGCCAAGCGCTTGGCTTGCCTTGCCTTGTGGCTCATCACGACCAGATCACTACTTTTACGAAGGAGAAACGAAGCAGCCCAGACCGGGCAGACAGACAGACAGACAGGTAGACAATCGGACAAATGGAGGCTCTCTATCCACCAGCCCCGTGGCCCGCCCAGTCCCGCCCCGTGCACCCGGCATCCACATTCGCGAGGAGTACCGACGACTCCTCGAGCCTGGACCTAGGCTCTGGCGCACCGGTACACCGCTGTATGTGTAGATAGCGTAATTGAACTCCCGCGTGAGATGAAACACGTACTACAAGACCAAAACGGAGGAAAAGAAAGTGAAGTGAGTTTACTGGGTTCGAGTCTCGGCTGCGCCACAGTTGCCACCCAACAGGACGCGTGGCGTACCACACCGACCCACCCACGCTGGGCGTGGCCGACACATAAAACCCATCCTGTGCCGCCTAACCATCGGCTACGGGCTAGGCTCCCGACTCCATACGGCCCGTGGCGAGGCGAGGCGGAGCCTAAAGCTCCCTCCGTCCCTCGAGGTGACACTGCGTTCGTCTGCCTGTTAGTTCAGAACCACCACGCTCTAAGAGGGGCAACTCAACGGACCGTAGGACGATTCGTGCATTCTCCCATTGCCGAAGGGTCCGGCACAGCCAGCACATACGTGCTGCAAAGGGATGAGGGGCCCGTCGCAGCTCCAGATTACTAAGCCTCGCCTCGCCCGGGAGGAGAAGCGATGGTCACGGAGAGAGGGAAGGGGGAAGGGGGGACTTCATTGACCACCCGATCGGACCGGAGCGAAGGTAATTCACCAAGGATAAAAGTTTATTTTTTTCAAAAATCGTGACCTTTTTCTCGTATTTCTCCGGATAAAATATATCCCGTATCTTGGATCTCGGTTCTTATCAATATGAAGCTCAGGACTCACCAGTTTCGTTCTGCAGTTGCTCATACACCGTTGAAGCGACGTCCACCTCCTTCACTGAGTCCCACAGGCCATCACATCCCAGAACAAGAAAGTCTTCATCGCCATTTAGGGATACGGAGGAAATCTCCGGTACCCCTGAGACAAACTGCTTGTGCTTCACATCACCTTTAGAACAAATTATTTACATCATAAAAAAATTATTGCTAAAATAAAGCTACAGGGCAAGCTCGTTCCTACAAAATAATTGTGTCTAGAAAATTCCTCAAATTTTATACTACTATCTGAAGGAAGACCGCCCTTACCAATAGCCCGTGAGACAGCAAGTTGTCCATTGACTCTCCATGTTCCATAGAACAGCACTACTCCACCTGCCTGTTCAATACGTTTGCGCTCATCCTGGAAGGAGGAATATAATATCAACTACATTGGTAGAAAATAACATAAACTACCAACATAAACAAAAATCCCTTGATAACAGAATCAAAGAGGGAAGATTTAAGGTATAAGAAAAAAGTCTTAAATGCAGCTAAAAGCTGATATAAAACTCACCACTCGATCAGGTTTATGAGGATTCACAAGCTGAATAATTTTGTTCTGGCTCACAACAATTGCCTGAGAATCCCCAACCCAAGCAGTATACAACTGGCGATCAACTGGACGATGAAGGACACAAAGAGCAGTACATCCACCATTTATGTTCTGGAAGTCGGAATTTTTTTTTTCAAAATTTCACTCATGTCTTACACAAGTTTATATAATCCAACATGAAGTGGATATTTCTTACTAAGGAAAACCTTTCTATAGGTCCTGTACCAACTTACCTCTTGGTTACACTTTTCTGTAAAAAGAGACTCAGTTCTTGCAAAAGCATCTTTCAGGGCCCTTTCAGGGTCAGAAGGGTAATTTGAACTTTGAGCAATGAAGCAATGCATGTGAGTTGAGCAGTAGGTTGCAGCATCAACCCCTGAATGGCCATCAAAAACACCATAGTAGTGCGTTGGACGAGAAGTCTGAAAATCAGGTAGTAAAATATCCAGACAAGGTTCAAAACAAACAATTTTAAGTGACCAAAGCAACAATGGAAACCAAGGAAACCAGGAATCAGTTTTATTAGAACTTATGACCATTCAAATGATATTCTTACTAACTTACTGATATGTTAAAAATGGTATCCAAATCTTCGACAATGGCTTGTCTATTTTCCATTCGTCGTCGAGAATTCCTAATAGCACAAGTTGATATGACAGGTATAGGAACAGAAGGTGGGGCAGGAAGTAGGCGTAGGGCGGGGTTATCTTTGCCACAATATTGCAAACATATGTCATTGACAATTTCTACCATGTTTGGAGCTAAAACTCCTTCTGTAAAAGAAAAAGTATTACTTTTTATTAAATATATATAAAACTGGCTTTTTTCACCTCTGTAAGGACAAGAATAGTATAGTATACCTTGAGTGTACTCATCAATCTTCAGTTTAACTCTGTCAAGAGCAGTCTTGGTGATAAATGGAAGAAGATTCTGTGGGCAGTTACTGCAAGGAAAACAACATATTCATCGCATTTCAGGCTGTTGTTAATTCATGAATACAAGAATAATAAGTAAAATTAAGCACAAAGCTTTGTAAACAATAGGAGCAAGTGTTGCTGGGCGATTCCCTTTGATGCAAAACAATATAATTTTAAAAGAGGATTACAGGTGCAAAGCACGAATGGTCCAGCAGTAGAAGGGAGGATGTTGAGTCTAAACTGGGATCACTACCGAGAAAGAAAAAGATATAAAGATACTCACGTGAGGCGCAGGTACCGGAGCGTCCATTCCAAACACTCGCCAATAAGTTCTTCCTGGCCGGATTTACACTTTAAGTTGGAAGGTAGTAGATCATCCTCATAATTCAACTTGGCAACAAAGTCTTGGAAATTTCTGAAAAACTCAGCATATTCCTCCAGGTATCTGCACCCATCATTAGCCATAGTAGATTCAACAGTTAGGGCTCGGAATGGGTGGCACACGGCACACAACAGTCCACACAAACTCGTCGGGAAAATGCAAGATAATTACAAATCCAACGAGGTTATATCTTGCTCGTCCTTGGATTCTGAGTGGAGGATGGCAGGGCCACCAGCAGAAATGTCAGACCAAGGCTAGTGGGACACCTTGAGAATGACTCAAAACAATCAACATTGAATCGAAAAGTCAAACACCAAAACACAGCCAGCGTAGTTTCACAAGAGGCAAGAGGGGAGGGGCCAGGAGGGGAAGGATGAGGGAAACATGAATGTGACCGGGGCGTGGCGGGGCGTGGCGAGAACGGCCCCACAGTGTGGTCAACTTCTCCATTCATTATCGCAAGTTGTATTTGCATTCTGATAATGGTCTACGTTTCAAGAGTGAACTTATTTCTTATTTCCGGAAATTTCTAAATCTTTCTGTTACGTCTTGCTGTATATTTTTATCTGCGGTAGGGTCTTAAATGTGGAATTACGATTACGGTGTTGTCTGCTAGATAGCCATTTTTGGGGGTTAGGGTTTTCTTTAGGTAGCAGACAAGATGTGCATGGATGCACCGCACCAGAAAACTTCAAGAATGAAATTTAGAAGTGCCTAACGTGGATGAATGTGATGAAGACTTAGGGGACATTACACATCACTTTTCGTACTGCCATGGCCAACGGTCAGAGTCAGCCAAAGCATGATGTGAAGAGTAGTGATTCCCAAGATGAAACTTTAGCAACACAACTGGTAAGTAATGCATAAAATGTATGAAATGCAGTTGGCACCTAGCAACCTTCACCC
The DNA here is from genome assembly GCA_038380765.1 of Odontothrips loti. Classification (NCBI taxonomy): domain Eukaryota; kingdom Metazoa; phylum Arthropoda; class Insecta; order Thysanoptera; family Thripidae; genus Odontothrips; species Odontothrips loti. Next base: position 10,158,497 of record CM076243.1, on the reverse strand, counting down.
GGAAAACGGGAGGAAACCTTATTTCTCTTTTCAGAAGTATTTACAACTTTTTGTCCTTTTCCCTCAATGATGGAACTTAGGCCTCATAAGCTCAATTCTTTACAGATACGCCCCTGTGAGAGGTATCAGGATGAATATGAACAATGCAGATCAGCTAAGAGTCGCCGGCAGCAAATATTTGTCTATGGTAATGTCCTTGACTGTGAACCATGGGCCAAAGACTTTGCCAACTGCCAGAAGTGGACGTGGACTTCTGATTCAGAGGCAGCTGTAAGTATCAACTGTATGCAATTTTTTTTTTTTTTTTTGCATGTTTTTCTGCAGATTCACTCTTATCATTTGTTCTATTGCAGAGGGCTGTCATTGAAAATGAAAGAGAGCGACTAAAGGAGAGGCTCACACCTCATCTCTCCGCAAAAGTGTGGAAAAAACGAGATAAGCCTCCTGAAGACTGGAATGCGCCTTTGCCCAATTTCCAGGAATTCACCAAAAATTCTTATCTGACTCGTGTATGCAAAGAAGGCGATTATGTCAAAGAGGCATCTGCATGTGCAATTCAATAGTTTATTGCATTTCTAGCCGATAGCTTTCTCTTGTACTTAGTTAGGCAGGCAATTGTAAATTATATTGCATTAAAACAAAATGGAATTTTGGTCACACAATATTTATTTTCTGAGATTACACATTACAGTTCTTAATCCATGGGTTGGTAGCGTTCTTCAGGCAGGCGCGTGTCAATACGTTCGAAATATATAATAAGTTCACAAAGTTTGGTATGAGGGAAGAGATCAACAGGAATCGCTTTGACTGGAACCATTGACAGACCTCTCATACTTTTAGATGGAGGTTTTCCCAAATCAATAAAATTTTTGAGAGCTGCCTTTGGATCGCAAGATACATACACCAACTTCTCAATCTGACGAGTTCTTCGCAATGTGACTATGGCTTTCTGGTCTGTAAAGGCAATACAAATTCTTATATTTCAAGCATCACACAATAATTGGAATCTTACTGAAGATTCACACTTACGCAATCCTGCTCGAGGTGGGTCAACAACAGCAACCAACTCTTTCTTGTTGGCCCTAGCAATGACACCAGTTAAAATGTCCTCTGCACGGCCAGCGAAGAAGGAACAATTTTTAACTTCATTGGTTTTGGCATTAAAGTCAGCATCCTTCACAGCCTGTTCAATAAGTTCAACTCCTAGTACCTGACCACATTGCTAGGGAAAAGAAACAAAGTTTCAAAAATAATAACAAAAATAATACAAAATACAATGTTGTAAGGAAAGGTAACGTACCTTTGAAAGGCAAAGGCCAATGGTGCCAGTGCCACAGCAAACATCAAGAAGAGTGGTGTCCTCTGATAAACTGGCAACTTCAGCAATTGCTTTGTAAAGCTCCTCACAAGCTAAAGTATTGACCTGAAAGAATGCTTCTGGAGATATTCTGAATTTAAGACCCAAAAGGATATCATGAATGTGGGTTTGACCCCACAGGTGTTCACAAGATGGGTGTTTGGATCCTTGTTCTCGCATTCCCAAACTTAAAAAGTGCAAGGAATGCACATTACAGGCAGAACCTTGGCCTTCACTAAAATATTTGACAAATTTTTCTTTAACAGATTTCAATTCTTCTTCCTTCAAGCTCTGAGGATGCATGCCAGCAACTAAAAGAAGTTCACCAGTAGCATGTCCAAGTCTCACAGTGATTTGGCGCCAAAATCCATGGTGTGTTACATGATCAAAAGGAGAGTATCCAGATTCTTCAACAAAGTTCTCCATGGCCTAGCAGAAATTAAAGTCAGTAGGTAACAAGTACAAGAACTGCGAAAGCAGGTGCCCTATGGCAAAAAGGATAGGAAAACACACCTTCGCAACCTGTTTCATGCGATCAGGCACATGAGGCATACCATCCAGAGGTGCAACTTCAACTGAACCATCTGCATAACTTCCTAAACGGAACCCAACAGTGACCTTTTTGGTTTCTGCGTTCAAACCAATGTTGAACTCACATTTATTCCTGTATCCATCTATCACAGGTGCACTGCGAATATCCAACAAAGGGCAAGGAAGGCCATCATTTCTTTCCTTTTGTTCCTTAAGCCACCCAGATAAATCACGGTTGGCTTTAACGAGCTCACCACCAAGCTGTATGAGTAATTTTCGCATGTCTTCTCGCTTCAATGTTTGCTGTGTGAGATTTTGACAGTTATTAAAACAAAAATACAACTTCTAAAATATTATTTTAGCTCCTAAAGCTTGCCTGTTCGGAATACGGAATGTTCCAGTAAGGAGCAGTAGCCTTTTTAAGACGCTCTTCTTGGCTCAAATGCTCATCCTCATTGTTGTATTTTTTTCTCTTGTTATGCCTCTGTTCTTCCATACGGGCTTGCCGCTTGGCAATATAGGGGTCTGGAGCAGCTTGAGCTGTCTGAAAACATTCAGAGACAAGATAATTAATTATCATGAATATGACAGGGGTAGTTTACCTAGTACATTTTCCCAGGAAAGTTTCTCACCCTTGCAGACAAGTTACACTTTTTCCAAACATATCCATTGAGAACCTCAAGGGCCTTTGATCTGTCTTCTTCAGATCGGAAACAAGCGTAAGCCCAAGAACAGCCTCTTCGGGGTGGTTTGACTTTGGTACATGATAGTTGCAGGGTGTCAGTTACTAATTTTTTCAGTTCCTGCAAATTAAAACATGTAAACGTCTTTCTCCTAAGTAAACAGCCACTGAGGAAACATATTAAAAGCAATATAAATATGAGTACCCCAAACCCATAAAACTTGGGAAGACCACGAATTTCAACTTTGTACTTCTCAGATGTGAAGTCCCTATCCAAATAAGCAAAGGGATCTCCAGTCGACGTAGAATTACTGCAATCGTTGGATTCACTTTTTTCTGTCATTACTTCAGATGACGAACCTTTGACTTCATCAGACTGTGCCACAATGGTACTTCCAGCCTCCTTATTGTCACTTTCATCTACTTTTGGCTCCACATTTTGAGGATTACTTTCTATCCCGCTAAGTTTAATCGACTCATCCATGTTTGCACCTGCTCAATTTGAAGAGCTTCTGGTTAAATACAATTGCAATTTCAATTCCAGCTATAGAGTAACCTCCAATCCACATGCGCGTTTCCGCACACACCACACATTCACCTGCCAAGAACAATCCGCTCAGCTAAATTTGGCTATATTTTTCATACTTCTTTTCCCACTTGTCGTTAGTCTTCTGTTCAACAGACGACGTGCTCAACATAACCTCAACGACAATAATCTCCACCTTTACCGTGCGGGGTGCTGGCCTGGCCTGTTGGCGGACCTTGAGGTACAGAGAAATAGAACGCACTTTTTAACATCCTTGCATCAGTTGTCAGCTCGTAATCTAGTTCCTGGAAGCATAAGCTCAATTCAACATGCTCCGAATCCAAGGAAGAGGCGGCGATCCGGCGGAAGAGAAGAGGAAGGTTCGAGAGGGAGTCATTAACAGCTTTATTTCCTTTGGGGTGCTCATCACAATGATCAGACTAGGTTAGTAAGCAAAGTTGTCATCATTCGTTTTAATTTATTTGTTTGAATGGCGCCTTTCAGCAGTCAATAACATGTCTCCGTCTTTTTCTTACAGTCCCTCATGCCATCAAAATGTTATCAAACGGACAGCCTTCATGAATCTTCAGTGTAATTTCTCATGGCGATCTCTCCTGCATTTCCTTTGTATTTAATTTAGTCCTCATTCAACTTCAGTGATACCCAATTGTACCATTACTGTTACTGGAAAATAGAATGATGGGTGTGCCTACTGGTAACTTAAATAATCATTAAACATGTACTTGTGTATGTGCCCACTTCTTTTTGTTAGTACCTCATGCAAGTGTCAGTGGCTGAAATCGTACCCTTGTACTTTCAGTGCTGCTTGGCTATTTGTAAGCCAGGTCATAGCTAAACTCTCATTCACATACTAAAGTAAACACAATTTTTTTGGCGTTTCCAGTAATTTATTAAAGAAATTTTTAATTACAGTTAAGAATATCCTACACATTTGTGCAGGTTTGAAACAACAGACATAGAAACAGGGATTTACAACAATCTAGCTTACATCTACAGGAAAATGCACTTGGACAACCAGAACTGGGTTAGACCAGAATTTCAGCCTGCAGTGCCACTTTCTCTAGGAGACCAACACAAATGATGAAGCCAATTTATTAATGCTGGTACAATCAATCGACTAGGAGTGTCCAAAAGAACTGGGATGAAATCAATGTAATATCAAGAGCCTTAACATCGTAGGAGATGAGTAGCCACCGATTTCTCTCAGGAACTTAGTAAAAATGCATGTGTGTGCATCTTTTCATTCTCAAAAAGACTTAGTTTAAAATTCCCAAATACAGAAAGGCTTAAAGTTTCACTTCTTCTTCTCCTGCTTCTCCTGCTTCTTGGCCTCCAGCTTCTGTAACTGCTTTTTGGACATCATAATGGTTTCTTTCTGCTCTGCACTCAAATTTGGTAGAATGCTGGTGACCACACCAGTACCAACTGTAGTTGCACCCTCTCTAATTGTGAAACGTTGACCTTTCTCAACCACCATGCCCTTGGGGAGCCACAAGTTGATGCTGGAAATATAAAAGGGATATTGATTAGTTAAGGCTTTCCCAATGGTGAATATCAAAATTTACGGCAAAAAAAGACATACGGAGAATCTTCTCCAGGCATAATTAATTCTTTCTTCGTGAGATGAAGCTGCGCTAAGCTATCCCAGGTCTTGGAAAACATTTGGACATTGTAGCGCGATGTGAGAGGCTTGGATCGCCCACCCTCTTTCTTTGTCAAAACATATAATTGTGCTTCAACACAATCAACTAGTTTCTGGGTTCCAGGTTTGCACACCATCATACCTCTCCTCACATCATCACGCTTTAGTCCTCTCACTAAAGCTCCCATCTGGTCGCCAGCATGAGCTTCCTCAAGAGTTTTGCAAAACATTTCAATTCCTACACACAGAGGCAAAGAAAATACGTGGTTAAAATTGACACAATTAGTAGGAAACATCCTGATAGTCACACAAACAAAACTAAATTTATTAGAAATTATTACCTGTGACAACACTTTTAATCTGTTTGCCATATCCAAGAATTTCACAATCATTACCCTTCTTGATAGTACCCCGTTCTAAACGGCCTGTAACAACAGTACCTCGTCCTGAAACACAAGCAGTGTGCAAGTTGAACAATTTTTTTCTTAATAGACACAAAATACATAAAATAAAATGCCTCATAATGATGTTACCAGGAATAGAGCATGTCTGCTCGACTGACATCAAGAAGGGCTTATCCAACGCACGCTCAGGAACAGGGATCACTCTGTCAACTTCATCCAACAGCTTGAGAATAGCATCAGAACCTGGGGAGGAAAAACACAAAATACATACCAAGTACAAAGATTGAGTCCCTCCAGAGAAGGTGACTTTGTTATGATATTCAGCCCCCAAACTACATCCTTTCCTTTGATAAACTTTACTTCAATCTGAGAATACATCTAAACATAATGAATTTGAATGAACTCCATTAGTACACTGTCCAGCTTTTTTGGCCACATCTCTTAAGCCAGAAAAAGAAAATACTACAGCACTACAACTGCCCCTCCCCCCTCCCAAAAAGCGTACCAATTTCAGGAGATTTGCCTTCCATGGCAGCAAGTGCCGATCCTTTGATAACGGAAGTGCTATCTCCATCAAAGCCCATTTCAGAAAGGAGGTCTCGAATTTCCATTTCAACCAGGTCCAAAACTTCAGCATCAGTAACATCAACCTAGATTTTTAGAACAATTATAAACAAAAAATTAGTACAATTTGCCTTATTGAATACATGAGTATAGAGAGAAAATTTTTAAAAGAAGAAAGGCTATATTGCAGAGATGTTCACCTTGTTGATAAAAACAACAATATGATTGACTCCGATTTGTTTGGCTAACAGCAAATGTTCTCTGGTCTGGGGCATGACACCATCTGTAGCAGCGACAACCAGAATAGCTCCATCCATTTGAGATGTCCCCGTGATCATGTTCTGATTGGGATAGAACAAGTTAAGTAATTGCTTGAAATATTACTGCAAGAAAAATGATTTTGACATGAAGTACCTTGATGTAATCTGCATGTCCTGGACAATCTGTGTGACCATAGTGGCGCTTATCTGTTTCATATTCAACATGAGCTACATTAATTGTGATTCCTCTTGCTCTTTCTTCGGGTGCATTATCAATTTCGTCATAATTCTTCACACGGGCCAATTCCTTTTCAGCAAGCACTGGAAGAAGGGAACAAATGAGTAACAGGATAAATACAATAGTTCTTACTGATGAGATACCTCTCGTACCTTTTGTAATTGCAGCTGTCAAAGTTGTTTTCCCATGATCAACATGTCCAATAGTTCCAACATTACAATGTGGTTTGTCTCTTTTATAAACCTGTTTCTCTGCATAGAATCTGTGTTGATTGTAGGTGTTTGGTAGATACCATTGACTTACTGTAATGCTGGGGTACTAAGGAGATAAAATAAAAAAAAGAAACTGATGAATCCCCCAGAGGATACTAATACAATCTGAAAGAACCAAAACATAAAATAAAAAGTTGAAACTCACCAAACATTTTCCTTCCTTTGCAATAAATGCAGATTTAAAAATATGATGTAACCCTGAAAAACAAGAATGGATTGTATTAACTGAGTGACTTAAATCCGGATTAAAATATGTTAGGTAAAATAACTTGGAGGACGAGAATTTCACAAGAATTTCTCATGCAACAGCGATGTAAGAATTGAAATGCTAGGTTAGAATGCCTAGCTCATTGGTTTCTATATTAGGACATTTTTCTGGAAACGGCAAAAGAGAAAATTAAAAACATGCAACTAAGAAATAAAGAGAATTTCATTTAACTAATGAGTAGACAACAAAGCTTTCCCAAATTGAAAACAAGATATAAATTTAACGAATTTTAATTCTAACCAAAAGAACCAGCAAACACAGGTAGTCTGCTAAAACCGTTCGTCTAAATGATTCTGCTGAATGAAATACTTACCAGGAGAAGCGACGAATCTGGATGAAATTAGTGAAGCCATGTTGAGATCACAAGATTCGCAATTGTGAACTAATGCGTTCCACCATTCAAGGCGTGATCCTCGGTGCCGTCTACTCTTCAGCTCGAGGCTCGACCCGTGCGACCAGACCCCCAGACCGGTGTGGAGCATGTACTTATTAACAGTACACACTTCGTTATTCACAGGCACAGGACTTGGATTTCCCCCTTGTTTGGTTTGTGGGTTCATAACTAGGAGTTGTGAATCAGTCTGAACGATGGAATTCCACCCGACCTATTTATCTCCGTCGATGGTCCCTATATAATTAAGCTACCTTGAAATAAAACCCGGGAAACCTGGGGCCATGCTAAGGGTAATGGCAACTGGGGAGTCCACAAAAAACTTGTTATTCACACCGCGCCAGTCGATTGGTGTAACGCATAGCATCCGTCCGTGTGCGCATGTGCGCATAGGTTTGGCGCGATGTAAGCCTTCCCTTTTATAGTGCGTTAAATGCAACATTCATCTTTATCTCCATGAAGTGTCCTTTTTCTGATAGTGATTGTGAGAGCCTCTTCTGTCTGAAAGATCATTTTGTTTCCCGTTTCCCTCCTTATGTGCACAATCTTCCTTTCCTTTCATTTGTTTTCTTCGCTGTCGTCTGCTACCGTCGTCTGTCGTTTGGTCACGAGTGAGGGGTAACTCAAGGTTTGAGTGGTTTGATTCTGTGACATTTGGTAAAAAAATAAGATTACGTATGTTCTGAACAATGTCTACCATTATGATTTGCGGGGACCACCTGTGTCTACCTTTTTTAAATATTTTCTTGCCTTCTTGCGTCGTTTTCAACGACACAAATGGATCGTAGTGCAAAATTGCAGGACAGACCTCTCTAACCTTAGCCTGTGATAAACATTGATTTAATCATGAAAATCGTCACCTTCATGTTGCGTAGAATTACGTATTGTAGCCTTGACGATCGCCCCACTATTTACAAAGCGAGGGGTGTTTTCAGGAGACTGTTTAGTAAACACCTTTTGCTCACTAACACTTTTTCATCTGGTATTCTTATGGGCCTTGGAGACCATTGCCAACAAACTATAGAGATTTACCAAGCCAAATCTCACAAGAAAACGCATGACGCACTAAGAACAGGTACTCATTGTCATGTCATTTTGGGTGATGTGCATTCGAACTTCTGAAGTCTAATTTATTGTAACATTCATTGTGGCAGCACAAATGACAACTGTCGGGTTTGGACATGGAATCTTTCACCATTTCTTTTATGGTTGGATGGACAGAGTACTTCCAGGAAGAAATCTACGTACTGTGATATGCAAAGTTCTTATAGATCAGGCCATTGCTTCTCCAGCTTGTATGTATATTTTTTTTATTGGAATGGCATTTTTGGAGAGAAAAGGCTACGAGTCAGGATGGCAAGAGCTGAAAAGCAAGTTTCTGTTCACATACATGGTGAGCTAGTATGAGAATGTTCAAGATACCTCTGAAACCAATACATACATTCATATTTCTGTTTTTCTAGGTTGACTGGATTGTATGGCCCCCAAGCCAATTCATAAATTTTTATTATGTGCCAGCTCAGTATAGAGTTATGTACATAAATTCTTTAACCATGATATATGATGTGTTCCTATCATACATCAAGTTCTATGTGAGTACTATGCAACATAGAGAACATGACAGAGACTAATTTACATGTAAAAACAATACTTCTATGTTTTTCCAGGATGAAAAGAAGGAATAAGGGTTACAGGAAATCATTGTTGCTCATATACGGTTGAATCTAGTCAAATTAGTGGCAAATGACACTGTAGAAGAATGCCACAAGATGTGTTAGTCCTAACAGGTAAATGTTTTTGAGTCCGTGTGTGTGTGTGTGTGTAAGAAAATAAAAATTTCATTTGTTTCAATAGCTTTTTAAAAGATATTCTGAAATGATAAAAATATACATCACATAGAAAACAATGATAGTGACTTAAACACAACATAAAAAGTTAATACTGTAAAAAGAATACCTGCTACTGTATTCTTTACTGTGACAAACTTTGATGATGCATGAAATGCATTCTGCTCCATTTATAACAGTTTTTGCTTAAATTCATATTTCAGACTTTGTGGAAGATACATTTCTGTAAATTTATATCAGCACACAGCTGTCAATAAAAAGAAAGGTACTTTTAGATACTTAGACCAAACACAAGAGACTGCTGATGTGAACAAGAAAAGTTTGATACTGCCTTAGAATTACCAAAATTTAAATGGGGGAAAGTTTTGTTTGACATGATGATATAAAGAAATGATAAGAAATGCATACAAAAATCACAGTAATGCAATAGAATAATCATTGATCTAAATCCATCGAGTGAACACTCCAAATGAGAAGGAATACAGCACAATACATGATAGAATGATACTATAGCTTAACCGTTCACTACAGAAGCCAAAAAATGTTACATGTACAGCATAGCAAAGACTTCCTCTCCAAGAGTCAAGTTACTTCTTTCATTCAGTTAAAAACATAATGACCGATTCTAAATAGCGTGTCAATTTGATACTGATACTTTCAATACTTACAATAATAAAACAAAGTTTGCTTAAATATAAAAACATATCACAGGCTTTAAAATCCAGCCTACCAACATTCAAGATTAAAAAATGCTCCACTGAATTATTGAGTGATTAAATACTACTCCATAAACACAAGTGACTAATACTTATAAAGAATTTCAATTTAAAAAAAAAAAAAAAAAAAACAACTAGAACTACAGGTGCAATTTAAGTTCGATTTTAGTGTGAAGAAAACGACTTGCACTGTTTGTAAAAGGTCAGTGTGTTATTTGGCATGACCAAGCCAAGAATGAGGTATGTCTGGTATGAGCATTGGTAGTTAACACTTTCAAAACATAATAAGGAATGGTGCAGAATTATAGTTTTCAAAAATACCACTGTCACACTTTTAAAAGGGAAATTCTTCCACTGCTTATGAAAATTCTTGATTGTTATCCAGCATATGGTGTAACTCACATTGGTAACTATCATTCTCAATAAATTTAGATTTCTTATACTGGTATCTACCCTGAATGCTTTAGCATTTAGACTGCCATCTGCAGTAATACACCCCTATTTATCACAACCTGAGAAAGGTACACATATACACTGATGAGTCCCAATTGTTAGAAAATCTTGACTTCTTCACACGTGGATTTATCTGCTGCCCCTGGCAGAACACATGAAGACATGTAGCTCGCATGGTTTGTCAACTCCACCAATAAAATTGGTCACAGAACCAGGTCACCAGGTTCAAGAACATGCAGGGCATGTTTGTACTTTTGGACTGGGGCATGCACCCAGGTTTAAGATGTAAGTATTTAGTTTATAAAGATTCACTGTCTTTTTGGCCAGGTGCACACATCACATTTTTCCTTTCAATAGTCTCATTCAGCTTTTCACACTATTGTGAATTATTTTCCAGCACATTAGGTATGAACCTCAGAGATTGTGGTCTCCTTAGGCAAAACCACATGGTTTAGCTGGGTGCCATTTTCAGCTATATGGATACTTCCAGCTGTAAAATATATATGAATTTTAGATCCCTTGCACTTAATTACATTACTAAAGGTCACACACAAAGCAATAAAGTGGAAGAGTGTCTTGTATTCTTCTCAGCATGCATTTTCCTTACTTGTGTCTGCTGTTTTGGGTTCATCCCAAGGCTGTCTTTCAGCTGAACCACCAATAACAAATATGAGATTGCCAATAAAACTTACACCAGCTGCAATCAAGAAAGCTGTTTGCCACTGACTGACATTTCCCTGTAAATGAAAGGAGTAGGGCAACCGTAAATACCACAATGTGGAAAACAATTTAAAGTGATACAGAACAACATATTATATTACCTCATCATGGACCACAGCACCAACAACAAGAGGAGCTATAAATGACATAATATTAGCCGTAGCATTTGTTATACCAAATAAAGTTGAGGCATAATTTGGTGACAAATCAAGGTGGTTTATGTTGTAGCCAACGTATGTGGCTCCATTGAGTGCAACAGCGAGAGTGAGCAGCATGACACAAGTTGGTCCATCATTTTGAAAGAACCCTAATACCACCAAGACAATGGCTGGACCCCACAATCCTGTAATAGAAAATCATTTATCAAAAAAGTTCTGAAGCCAGAACCGAACTCCTTGAAAATTTGAACAAATTTACTTACCCACTGAGTTAGCAATTTTTCTGTTCAGGCTCAAAGAAATATATTGATGATTGTTCAGGTAATCTGCCAGCCATGCATAAGCAAAGCTGACAAAGTATTTAACAACATATGGCAAGGCAGAGAATAGACCATTCTGCAACAATGTCAACATAATGTTTAGTATTAAATGTGTTTAAACAATACCATTTCTCTTACTTCTACCGTCCACATGTATCATAGTATCATACCTCCTGGATTCTGTAGCCCAATGCCTTGTCTAGATATGTTGGCATCTTGGTGAGGATGGTCCAAAAAGCCCACGAGTGACCACAATGGGCCAATATCAATGAGATCACAGGGACCGATGTAAAAATGGAACGCCAGGGAGTTTTCCTCTTCTGCAAAACAAATAATTCGGAAATGTCATGTAAGCTATTTCAGATTAAAGGCTATATGATTTTTAGGGACGTGGCTTACCGGGTCCGTGCTGGGAGCCACTTCGAAATTGTCCTCGATATATTGCCGTTCCTTGTCGCTCATGGAACGGTGCTGTGCGGGACACTCGGCCACACCAACCAGGATCCAAATGCCCACGATCATGCCCAAGGACCCCGTCACGTAGAACACCGACGGCCACCCACCTGCGCTGCCCGCCAAGGCTCCAGACGCGGACAGCCCCACCACGATGCCAAACGGTTGGGCTGGAACCAGAATCGAGCAAGGTGACCTGTCACTGGGGAGGGTAGGTAGGCCCGCGACACAGGACTGTGAGTGCTGGGCACCCATGAGCACGTGCAGTCCTCCTAAACGGAACGCCTGCGAATCGAGGGATAGGCAATCCCGCAACACAGCCATGTCCAGCACACGAACGACTCAGGATTTGCGTAAGGCGTCAAACGAGTCGACATGGTGATATTCATCGATACCAACAGCAACAGCTTAACGACACAACTCGACTCACCCGCCAGGAAGAAGGACACCATGCGCGAGCGCTCCCTCGGCGGCGCCCACTTGCTGAGCAGCTCGTAGCAGGCCGTGAGCAGGAAGCCCTGCGCCAGCCCCTGCACGACGCGGGCCGCGCACGCGCCGCCCCAGTCGCCGTAGGTGGCGCACACGGGCATCAGCAGGTCGAACAGGCTGGACACGAGCACCGACATGGCCAGGAAGCGCTTGGGGCCGTAGCGCTGCGCCAGCTGACCCGCCGGGATGTTCATCACCACGTAGCCCCAGAAGAAGGACGACAGCACCAGGCTCGTCGTGTTCGACTTCCAGTCAAAGTACTGCCGGCAACAACAGGGTAGCGTCAATGACTGGCCGGAAACGGGAGCCGCCTCGCCTAGCTAACAGAGCTCACAGAGGTGCGCACGGGTGCGCATACTCACCACCTGACCCGGCATCTCAGTCGTCATGGCCACTATGGCCACCGACATGTTAGTCCGCGTGCAGAAAGCCACGGCGGCGCTGAAGAACATGATGAGGGCCTGGACGTGGCGCGCGCCCACGAGCTGGCACGCGCTGTGCATGCCGCCACCTGGAACCAACAAAACACCACAAATTTAGAAAATGCACGAAATGTGCCAGAGGAAAGGTCTCTGGGATCAGGGAAGGCGCGTGCGGTGCATAAATCTCCAACGAGTGTTCTGGTCGCGCTTTGTCAAGGCTTTGCCCTTGGCCATTCATCGTACACCACGGCCAAAAGCACGTACGTGAGATAAAATGGAGACAAAATTATCTGTTTGATGCGAGAGGAGCCATGCGGGTGAGCAGGCGCGGGAAGTATATGATGTCGCTGCCGGTTGCTGCAGCAGACGTAAGTTGTCATCGTATCGTCTACGAGAAAAACTGGAAGAATAACGCGAATGAATGCAATTGACAGGCATTAAGGGCGCATTAAGAAGTTACAGTGTCACATCACTGTTTCCAGCTCTGCAATGTCCACCACAGCAGTTCTGTGACCTGACACTGTGATTGTTTTAGAAAAAATTTGTGACGAATTCGTGATAAACGATGCAAAAAAAATTAGTGATTCATAGCAAACTTTGATTTTTAGACTGGCGAGTGGTGTGGTGTATAGCGTTTACGTGAGGAACACGCCGCCGCTTGTGCATGCTGCCCCAGGATAATATGCACCTACGCGAAGAAATGATTGCAGCCTCTCTTATTTACACCGGCACACGTGATTTGGAGGAAAACCAGAGCAGACCTCCTATTTGAGTGAACTACTTCTGTCTGTTTTTGTGTTTTGGTCATCTGATCGACCTCTGATGATACGAGTTCACATCAGACTAGATATGCGTCTGTGAATGTTGCTGCTGCAGTGTGACAAACAGCACGGGAGGCGGACAGCCAGCAGAACAGTAGTCGTACGGAAACCGCAGGGAAGTTCAGGGAAGTTCATGATTCCATAATTCATTTACTTTCTTCTAGCGAAATAACTAACTTTCCTGAGAAATAAATCCGGCATTTCCATCAGGCATTAGGCTTTGGGTATTCTCAATCGACAGGTCATAAAATGATCGATAAATGACATAGCGGAAACATTTAGTTACGACGTCGGGCTACCGGCCAGGACCAGCACTCGACTCTACTTCTCGGGCAGATTTAGATAACATCTCAGCAACAGGCGGATTAAACCATGTTTGCTATTTGCGTACACCATGTGTAGGCGTGTTGCAGGTGAGTTTTACAACACACTCTTCAACACGGCTCACAGTTATTAAGAGCAGATTCAGGCGACTCAGCTAATCCCGGGACTAGCAGAGGAAGTTGGCCCTAGATGCCGGGTCCTCTTGATGCATGGTCCTCAAATCTAATCCTCTATATTCTCATTCTCATGTATATAAAAGCATTTACACACATAGCTTTCGAGCTCAATGACGCCGTGGGCGATCCACTGCAATTTAACTGATTTGTGAAAAACGTGCATAATCATGCAGACTGGTCGAAACGGACGGATTGGGGATGATCCGAAGGCCGACTAACACGCCAAGCAAGCAACTGCAGCTCGCCACAGCGGCGATATGCTTTCATGGACTCCTGTCCGTTTTTATTGCAGGAGGAGGGATTTTTTTTTCTGTTGCGGCCTCTCGAATCACAGACGCCCAGACAACAAACTTTCAGACACATGCGTCTACTTCGACCGATGGATCTCGTACCAATTGGCCAAATTCTTGCCTCTGCCACTCCTGCACTTTTATACTGCACGTGAGGATGCAGAAAACTCACTGCGGGAAATGTCAAGGAATGATTCATAGCAGTGGAGCTGTAATCAGACGTCAACTTCAAATAATTAATCCATCCCGTGCTATCTTGTTTCATTTTTCTTTTCGCCCGTCTTCCTCCCATCCCTCCTATTTGCCCCTCCGTCTGACCATGGCCCCTCTAAGGTGCAACACACACCTGACCTGACCACGCCAAACCAATCCTGGCTTTTGACGCCTGTCAAACAAAAGGGATCATGTTTGAAGTACCTCCATCCATGGTATTGTGGCAAGGGCAAACCTTTCTTGGTCGGTCAGCACACATCGCGCCGGATGGGTAGGCAATACCGACTTTCGGAATGCACGTGTGTCGTACGGGCTGGCCTACCCTAACACTCGCAGGAGCTTGGCGTCGCAGTTCGCGTTTTTGACTGAATTTCCAGTCAGACGTACTTCACAGCCAGCGCCAAGAGAAAACTTCGTATCCGGCAGACTATTCGTCAAACAAATCCTCCTTTGTATTACCGACGGAGGTCGTCACTATTAGTTTGAACATGGGATGCCTCGTCCCCGAAGCGATAATTCCCTGCAGCCTTCCATTCGGGACGAGACTAAACCAATATTCTAACCATTAAATCTACAAATGGAAAACTTATTTTCGATTTCCTTGCGTTTAAAAACGAATAGAAATAATAACGAAACGTACTCTGTGCTGAGGCTGCGTCTGGCCACGTGCCAGGCCCACAGGCCCGGCCGTCCCCGGCCCCCGCCCTTCAGCAGTAGCGTCCGAGATGGGCTACCCCTTTCACTCCCGCCCGCTTCGCCCGCTTCCGCCTGCAACCCTTCGGACGCAACCCCCGGGCCCAGGGCCCCAGCGGGGCACTGACAGCCAAAACGGTAGCCATGGAAACGGCGTCATCGCCCCTCCTTCGAGAAAGACGATGACGTGGTGCGGTGCACGCCGTTCAGCGCCCAGGCAAGAGGCGGAAGGGCGCATAGGCCTTTTCCGAGGCCTTTATGCAAGAGTAAATTTTTCATCTCGGCCTCAAAATTGCCGTTTCGCCGCGGCGGCCAGCCCACCGACTCTGACACCTAAATCTTGGCCAGTATGGAGGCGCCGCACGTCGGTCCGGAGTCTAGGGTTATACCACGGGCCCCTTCAAAACGTAAGGACGGGGGATGGGCGCGGGGAGTAAGGGAGTGGACAGAGAGGGCCCCATGGGGGCTCTAGGGAGAGGCCCTCAAGGTCACGCGGCCGCTGGTCCACGTGGTGCAGCTGTATACCCCACGCTGCGGGCCCGAAAAGCGCGCCAAAAGTGGGGCCACTTCTAGAACAGACTGTGAATGGCCCGCCTGTGTGTGCGGGCCGCCGCCAGACATTTGGGTACGACTGTGTGTCGCCGGGTCCCCCTGGTCCCGCGCCCTGCTGTATTCTACTCCACACTATGGCCTCTGGCGGCACACGCGGCGCACACGTTAATGACAGCGCACATCCGACAACTTTCTTTCATCGTTTCCCATTTTTTTGACGTGACCGTTCCCCGTGTCTGGTCAAATTCGTCAATAATGAGTGGGTGCCAGGCATGCCGGGTCGTCAGTTGCCCTCTGCGGTGCCCTGCGGTGCCCTGCGGTGCCCTGCGGTGCCCTGCGGTGCCCTCTGCGGTGCCCTGCGGTGCCCTGCGGTGCCCTGCGGTGCCCTGCGGTGCCCTGCGGTGCCCTGCGGTGCCCTGCGGTGCCCTGCGGTGCCCTGCGGTGCCCTGCGGTGCCCTGCGGTGCCCTGCGGTGCCCTGCGGTGCCCTGCGGTGCCCTGTGCGGTGCCCTGCGGTGCCCTGCGGTGCCCTGCGGTGCCCTGCGGTGCCCTGCGGTGCCCTCTGCGGTGCCCTGCGGTGCCCTGCGGTGCCCTGCGGTGCCCTGCGGTGCCCTGCGGTGCCCTGCGGTGCCCTGCGGTGCCCTGCGCCATCCGGCGGGCCCCGAGCGGGCTAGTGTTTGCCTATAAAAGGGCGCCCCCGCACGAGGCTCGGTGGGGCGCGGTACTCACGGACGGGCCCCTTACGTCGCACACGTATTTGTCATTTCCTGTCACGCGTAGCTTGAACGGAAACACAAAAGGGGGAAACAAAAACCCGGCCGGCCAGCCTTGTGCGATTCGCGCGGACAGGCGTAGGCTAGTTACGTATACGTACCTTCTGCCGGGGCAGCCGGGGGCACCGCGGGCCTCGGCGGCCCGGAGGGGCGCGGCGCGGTGCGGTGCGGGGGTGCAGTGCTGCTGCTTTGGTAATGACGGTGCAGTGTAAACTGGTTTGCCAACATGGCCCTGTGTCGGACTTTGCGTAACATTAGGGTTTGGTTATGGGATTACAAGGTTCGGACGGAAGGCACACAGCGACTTCCGAAATTCGGCGGCGGGGGTGGCGGCAGGGCGGGCAGCGCAGGCGCGCTCATGCCAAAGAGATCCTCAGAGGGGTCTCAACGGGTGCCGACACCACCATCTCCAATATTACAGATTACAACTCTTCAGATTTCACCCCAATTCTTCTCAGTAAATGCAGTTCCCCGGTATAATTTATGGATGACCCAGTGGGTTTGGGAAGGGGACGAAGGGGACAGGCCCCGGCCGCGACTGTTTCGTCAGCGCGCGGTGTATGTGTAATGAATCCGTTTGACGTTTGCACGCTGACCGCGGCGCGGCAGGGCAGACACCGGCCAGGCGCCACGCACCCTAGAGACCCTCAGGCCGCACTCGGGGGCGAAAGGCTTGAAAGGTGAAAATGCTGCCAAGGGGTGTGATATCGGCCAAATAAGTCATGGCGCCAACCCACCAAGGGTCGCAAAACGCCACTCAAGTACATGTAAGTGCAGTCGGACGACTTGGTGGACACCTTGGCTGTGCAGTGTTAGGGGCTGCTCACATATTAAGTCACACTATTTTGGCCAATATTTTTACCCCACCCCCTATTGTCACGGTGCTAACCTAACCTTCTCATGCATTTAAGATAGGGCTGTCACACTTGATTTGGACCCCCTTCCCGTGTAAGTGTGACGTAACATGTGAACAGCCCTTTTAGGCTGGCGTGAGGGTGGCGGTGGAGGCGAACCCAATCCATACCCCGCTCCGGCAGGCTCCGCTTGCTCCCCGCTTGCTCCCCGCTCCGCACCGCGGGGATGCGGGCCGGGCCGCGCACCGCTCCCAGCGCCACCGGCACGCTCTGGCCCGGCCCGGCCCGGCCGCCAGCGCTAGGGACATTTCCACTGCGAGGCACGGGCATTTCCATTCGTTGAGTCCACCGAACACTTTGCCACTTTGCTGAGGCTCAGGGCACGCCGCGGCCGCGTATACATTTGAAGGACGGCAAACCAATCGTGTGCTTGGTGCTTGGCCGGCCTGGCCGTCCCGCCGGCCCAGCCCCGGCCCCGGCTATGTGCCTTGCCCGCCTTGCCCTCCCGCAGCCCTGTACACTTCTACACTTACGTCCCAAAGCGTCGTGTCGGTCTGCCTAAGACCTTCCGGCACTCTCTGATGGTGCGAATCTGATGATTGAACGCACCAGTCGACGTCTCACATAATTATTTTCATGTTGGACGCGTATGAACGAAGACAAATGTAACGGAACAAGATAATTTCACACACTTAATCTAATAGTTAATACCGATAAGGCGAGATCGGGGGAGTAGTAGTTAATGGGGTCGTCCGAGGGTCATAGTCGGAGACCTAAAATAAGACAGCCGGTTCTATTAATTCCTAATCTGAATCAAAGCAGGGCCGGAAACCAAATCACATCCACGTCTTTCGACGAAGTAGATTAAATGGCTCCCAAGTTTATAAAGAGTTGGAAGGAGATAAAGCCACTCACCTGCAGTATGTGCCCCGCCGTTAAGGGCACCGCCATCCTTGGTCGGCGTGATCATGACGGTGGTGACGTTGGTCAGCGCCTGCTCGTCGTCTGCTCGGGCCCCGGCACCGACACCGGCAGCAGCACCAGCACCGTCCTGGCGGAAGAATGGCCAACACCGTTCTTGAATGGGCGCGTGGATCTAGCAGACGACGCAGCGCGTGAAGCGCGTGGCGACGAGCAGACGCGTAGGGTTGGGAGGGAGGGCACGGCACGGGCACGGGCACGCGGGCTCTACACTCGTGTTCGAGCTCCCCTCGCAGCCACGGCCGAACCCCAATAGACCGTTCGCCAGCGCTGTGGCTGCCAGACTGGGACTGGCGGCTGTGGCTGGGCGGCATGAGGCGCGCGAAGACATGCGGTGCTGCGCTGGGCTGGTGTATCTCCGTCCGTCTGTCCAACCATCTCTCTTTCTCCGCATCACATCCTCATTCTCTCTTCCTTCCTCTTCCCCCCCCCCCTCTCTCTCTCTCTTCCTCGTCTTTCCCTCCACTTTATATGCTTCGGACGTGTGTACGTGTGAGTGTGCATGTGTTAGTGTGTGTGTATGTGCCAGAGTCGCCGGCTGCTGTAGTAAGGGGAGAGCTGTTGCAGGAAGGGGAAGGGGCCAGGCAGACCCCCTCCCCCCTCCGCCTCTCTCACCCCCTTTCACATCGTCTGCCACCACCCCGACATTGGCCCCTTGCCGCCGCCCCCTCCCCCTCCTTTTCCCCATTGCTTGCCTCTTCTCCTCCCTCTCCTCCCGTTCCCGAGATCTGTCTGTCTAATCTCGACCTACTCAACCCCGCGTCCATCCTCTGCACGCACGCGTATTTTGTGATTTGCGCGGCGGGGGGGATGGGGGGTATTACACATCCGCTTCATCGCCGCTCACGAGTCTTGATACCATATCAACAAGGGGCTGGCAGGGCCGCAGGGCTCAACGAATGTCAAGGACAAAGGGCGCGGCGTGGGGGTGGCGACTTACAAGTGGGATGAGAAATTCGTCAGCGACCCTGTGCTTTCACTGCGCACGCGATCGCCTATGTTACTAACTCATAACCGACGGGACCGTTCTTGCTGAGACGGGCAAACCGGGGAAGACGTGCCGACAGAAAATGCGAACGGATCCATCGATGGGATGTGACCGTGTCAATCATCCGAGATAATAATTACGTCGGTGGCCAGCGCGGCTCGCCTAGGATCTGCTAGAATCGCCGGCCATACCCAGCCGGCCGTTTCCTGCCGTGTTTTGCCGTGCCGTGCTGTACCGCTCAGTCCGTTGGGGGCTGTTCACATATTACGTCACGCTTTTTTGGCCAATATTTTTACCTCCCCCCCC
Organism: Odontothrips loti; assembly: GCA_038380765.1. Lineage (NCBI taxonomy): Eukaryota > Metazoa > Arthropoda > Insecta > Thysanoptera > Thripidae > Odontothrips > Odontothrips loti. Next base: position 10,138,794 of record CM076243.1, on the reverse strand, counting down.
CCCCCCTATTGTCACGGGGTTAACGTAACCTTCCCATGCATTTAAGATAAGGGCTGTCACACTTCACACGGACCCCCCTGCAAGTGTGACGTAATATGTGAACAGCCCCTTGGCCGCGATGCGATGCAAGGGTTGCCTACTGTTGATAACACCGGTACTACAGAGCTACAGCCGGCTACAGCGTGACGGGACGGGCGGCGTCAACCTTATGTCGATACTGTCACTGAAATGAGGAGAAAGGGGAGGCGGGGGCGAAGGGTGCGGGCGTGCCGTGCCGTGCCCGCGGGGCTGCAGAGAGAGAGAGAGAGAGAGAGAGAGAGAGAGAGAGAGAGAGAGAGAGAGAGAGAGAGAGAGAGAGAGAGAGAGAGAGAGAGAGAGAGAGAGAGAGAGAGAAGAGAGAGAGAGAGAGAGATGGTACGGAAGAGGGGTGGCACATTACAAAAAGCTCCACGTATAGTGTCTTGCAACGCTCCGCCGTTGGCTCAAAATCGTTACTGCGAATAGGGTGAAGGACCTTTACTACAAAGTGGATCCCCCACATGATTCGGGACGGTAAACATATTGACGCGCACCACTCAGATGGAGTCGACAATAAGAGATACCCTGGAGGGGTATCGGGGACGCAGGGACGCTGCAGCCGAGGCAGCCGAGGCCGAGGCAGCCGTGGCAGTAAGCTTAGAGGCAGCAGCACGTGAAAGCGATGATCGAAAGGGATCGCCGACGGCTGCCACGACAGCTGCCGAGGGCCACACACCACACAAACAGAACGCAGAGTGCATTCACGTGCACTGCACTGTTCCTGTCTCCAGACGCGTGACACAGTTTATGTTGCAAAACGCAAGGTTTGGACCCTACTATTTATTTGTGCTAACAACCCTGTTTTCAGTGACAACCACGCTTCCGTATTCGGTGGTACAGACTCGCTCCTACTTTAGTGCACCTGTTTCACTGTGAAAGCGCTATAAAGGGTGAGGAGGGCGAGCAGCCTAGCCTTCTTGCGGCGCATCCCGAACGGCATTCGTCTTCATTGGAGTGGACCGCAGTGGGCCGCAGTGGACGCTAAGTGGCCAGCCTACGTCCATGTCCGCATCACCGATTTCAAGGTCAACCCCAATGCTGGAAATTCGGAGACACATTTTATTTTTAACGCATGTTGGAAAAATCCTTTTCTGGGCTGTAAAGAGGCTCTAATCAAGATAATGGCACCCCTGCACCTGCTGACGACCTCGAAGTCACCCTGTTCGCACGTGTTTGAGCCTCACTCCTGGCTGACGGTTGGCAGGGGCGCAGCTTCATCACATCATCTTACGTGAGCAGGCAGTGTTTTTCGGCTAACGTCACCAGGAGTATATTGGCGGTATGTGTAGTATATTCCTGCTATATAATCGTTTGCTTCGAAAATCGGCCCACTCATAGCGAAAGTGTGACTTGAAACTCATCGGAGACGCCAGCATTTCGGCCACGGGCGAAGACGTGCCGGCTATTTTCACTCGGTCTGGTCTCGTGCACCTCTGGTCTGGGCCCCCCGCAATTACATAAGGCAGCAGAGCAGGGCGACGGGAGGAATAGTAAAATCGCGATTTGGCTGAATTCGAGAACGTAGGCAGGAGAGCATGCGTGAAGGGCAACCTAACGTAACCTTACATTTGCAACTATTGCACTGTCAAAACCTTGCGAAGAAACTGTTCGTATTACAAACTATTTTCTTCGTAGCTTGCGAAGAATATTACGGCATTGTAATTCAAACTAATTCTTTGCAAGCTTACGAAGATTTTCTTCGCATTACAAACTAATTCTTTGTAAGAGCTTTGTAAGCTTGCAAAGAAATTCTTCGTATTGCAAACAAATTCTTCGCAATACGAACAACCACAATTCTTTGCAAGCTTGCAAAGAATTTTCTTTGCAAGCATTTGACAGTGTGAGGACAATTAAACAAATTTGCATACAGAAGGCCGAAAGTCAATCTTTGGCTGGGGTTCATAGTAGGGACTGGCGCAGCACAGGCAGTGTTTTTTCTGTTTACATGACACTTTCCTTCGTTTCTCCTCCTCCCCCTCCGCTTTCCCCCTCCCCTTTCCTCCCTCCGTCGCTTTACCTGCGTCATCCTACTCGTTCATTAACTGCGTGAGGTACGGCAGCCAGTCAGGGCTAGCTGCCCGATGGGTTGCCTGCCGTCTCGGCGCTCGCTGTGGACTAGGCTCGCTTGGTGCTCGCTAGCAGCTGCTTGCTTGGCTCGTGGCCCCTGCAGCCGTCAGCGGCCGCCAGCAGCGGATAGGACAGGCCGCAGTATCTCGATGGTGGGGGGATAAGGAGGACTTGTTTATTTTTCCCTCATTCTCAGACTGCTCCACTTTTCACTTTTCCCCCTTTCACCGTTGAGATCAACGCAATGTCTTTCATTAGATTATGATTATTGCTACCTCCAATTCTATAGAGGGTTTTAAAATATAGAAAAATTGTTCGCAAGCAGGTACATGGTGACTTGGTGAATCAATGTTACACCACTACTCTCATATTCCCTCTTGTGCAGCCGCAAAGCTACGGACGTTTTTACGCACACGGCGTGCGATCCGCACCTCCCTCTGGAGAGTTACCTCCATTTCGTGCGAAACTGCGCAGACCTTTTTGAGGTAACCGCTTGCGTGTCCCTCTTTGCCTTTTCCATGTGAGCTTTGTCCAATCGCGTGGCCTTGAGGCAGGCACGAAATTGGGAAAACAAGTTCCGGAATAGAATTCTCCGAGGAATCCTCTCGCCGTTTGTCTGGTCGAGTCATGCGAACTACGCCGATTTACTGTGCGACCGTTAGTTTTGACCGTTTGCATCTCGGTTTACATCATGGCGATATTAGGGTGGCCTGATGGGATGGGTGTGGTGCGGATTGCCTACATAGAAGGGTGTTGTGAGTGTTTGGATTGCCTACCCCTGACGGAGCCCCCTTGGCCCATGAACCCACCATGCACTCGTGTTGAGCAGTCTACTTAGAGGCACCCTTGGACGTGCTCGCGGTGCCCAGACGGTGCCTGCAGAATCGGTTACCAGACCGGATGCTCATAAGCTAAAGTGCATCAGCAGTTGCCGACCGTTGACCGTCGTACGGAAATGCCACTGCCGACTGTGTGGCATCATGGACGTGTGGCCGCGTATGGCGGTCCAAGAACCGAGTCGAGCCGAGTTAGCAGAAAACCGGTACGTGTTTCTCTGCGCAAATAACGTGCAAATTCCGGGCAGTGCTGCGGGGAAGCGGGGCCCATGGCGGGGCCCTGTGGCCCCTGGGTGCATCAAACAATTATCGCCGTGATCATGACCCACATCGTGCGGCGCGCGCGTTACACTGTTATATCCGTTCCGCGCGGAAACATTTCTAAACTGTACACCAAGGAAATTGTGACAAGGCGTATGACGACAGACGAACAAAGTACCTCATACCACGTATGTCGTACGCAGGTCAAATAAGTTGGAAAACAAATGTTTCAGAAATTAAATTGCTATTTTTTTAAATATATATTTTTTTAAACTTGAGCGCACAATTTGTTTACATCCGGTTTCGGAGAATGTTATTGCGAGATGCGCAAGGCCGTTTCCGGTTTCGGGGCTTGCCGGCTTGAGTGACCCATACTCTACCCGGACTGTACTCAAATCAGACGTGCCAGCCCAGCTCACGTGCCCAAGCGCTTCGTGCTCCCTACTCCATGATTATCCCTGCCGCCGTACAGTTCAAGGCCACGCTCCAAAAACGCACCAAAGCTCGACTTCCTTTGCCACAAAAAGTTATTAACGCACCGGAACCAACGTGAAAATGAATGGAAGAATGCAAGAAATAGTGACTGGAACATAGTTCGCTACCTCCTAAATGAGCTACATGATGTCTGCAAACGCAATAATTTTATAAGCTTAGCAGGAGAGTCTATGCATAACTTCGACGCCAAGGACGTCAGCATTATAATATCCTATTGAAATAAAACACAGATCTAACAATAAAAATTGCCTGTCGACCCCTTTGGCACAATTACCTCAAAAGATATAAAAAATCAGTAGACTGAAGTTTCTCAAGAGTCAACTTCAGTGAGACAAAATTTAACACAAATTTATATCTCACGAAAATCGGTCAAAGTAACGTCCTCTATGCTCACCGCTTTCCGCAGAAGTCTGTCCAGCTCCGTAGGGCCGGCGTTGGGGGCGTGCACCTTTCGCCCGTTGGTGCCCCCATTGCGCACCGCCCCGTTCTTCTTGCCCTTCTTGTCCGTCGCCATGCTGTCGTCGACAATCTCAATGTCCGGCAGCGGCACCAGGCGTCACCACATCACCGCCCTCCTGGGCAGACGGGGCTGGGCCGCCGGGGCGCAGCGGGGGCGCAGCGGGGGCGCAGCGGGGCCCCAGCGGGGGCGCAGCAGGCCAGGTGGAGACTCCACCGGGGAGGGTGGCGGTGGCGCTCTGGAGAGGGTGGCTCTGCGTCGAGTAGGTTCCCACGGCCTGCCTCCGCCTCTGTCGCGTTGAGGCCGCGGCCGTCGGGGGCCCGGGACCACACACCACGGCGACACACTAAACGGCGAGCAGTTGACGGCGGGGCGCTGCGGGGACGACTCCCGGTGCGATGCGGAGCCGACGGCGACGGCGGAGCGGACTGTTGAACCTACTGAACGCAATGCGGCGGCGCGATGCGATGTAGGGGAGGGTGTGCAGAGCGAACGGCCGGCTGCGGGTACAGCACCACCAGACACTGGCCGTGTTGTACTTCACGGTCAGCACGCGGCTGCAGACTGCGCGCCTCGCCTCGACTCGCCGCGCCGGGCTGCCGGGCCTCAGGCAGCCACAGCCAGCCACAGCCAGCCCAGACCGTAGCCGCAGCCAGGCCAGACCACGACGTGTCCGGGCAGCGCCGGGCCGGGCGTGCCGCGAGCCGCGAGTAGTGAAGCGGACCGCGGGGCAGGGCGGGCGGGGCGGGGCGGGGAACAGGCAGGAGGTACGTGTGTATGTGTGCGTGTGTGTCACCTCCCTGCCTCCGCTCCGTTGCCCCGGACTAGCGTAGAGCGTCTCTACGCCGGGCTCCCCGCCGCATGCCGCGATTCCGTGGGGAGCAACAGGCCCTGGCCTGGAGTACCTGGGCAACCTATGGCAAACCCTCACGGCGCCGGAGGTACGTGTTGAAATCCCGCATTTTGTTCTCCAGCTTGCGTTCTGTCGTTCCTCACAATTCTGACTATATTCGACAGTTGTACTCCAAGACATGTCTTCCGTTTGTGCGTGCTCGCGTGCCGGACATTGCAGGAAGATAGGGAGTTAAGGTTCGTGTCGATGAAGCTCTTAGCGTTCAGCCCGCAGTCGATCGTGAGACTTGGTTTAGCACGCGACTCGTCGCCTTGGTCCCTTGGCTCGGCTCTCACCTCACCTGACCTCACCAGGCAGTCCGGAGTGCAAGGCGTGCAAGGAACTCAAGTGCAAGCCACTCGCCGTGTGTGTTCCGGACAATGCCTGACGGGTGACGGTGACACCTATCAGCTGTAGCTACATTGTGGCAAAGTCCCCAGAGCTGCTAGAGAAGCAGCAGCAGAACCGATGAATAACATATCCGGCATTGGTTTTCAAAACATAGAAAAGAATATCAATCGCCTTTCCTATTCTTGAAAGCCTATTCTCTGCGCGCTAAATAATAGGGCTCTGGTCCGCGTGAATGTCACCGTGGAAGCACGCTGGTGTCGCTCCTCACGCACGCACACACACACAGACGCACGCACGGGAGTATAATGTGTTCGTGCTGTTTGCTCTCGCTTTCAGGGAACGCCCCGGCACGCCGCTACGCCGCTGTGGTGGCCACGACCGGGAATGGAGTGTTTTCGGCTAACGAAGATAACGAAGTTATTGGTATTGCCTACGTATAGGAGTGTTTTGTTTCCCCTGAGGGGGCGGAAACGGGACTGTCGCCCCCCCCCCCCACCTCCCTCCCCTCAGCCCTAAAAAGGAACCAAAACAAGAACACTTGTTATACAAATCACTGTAAGTCGTATCGCCTCCCCGTCGTCGGGGTGACACTTTGTCCCCTGAAGACACCGCAGTCCAAAATTATTTTGCGTTATTGTGTATAGGCCAAATAGCCAACGCACTTGAATGTTAACACTTCTCGGATCTGGAAATAAAATCCCAGTTACGGTATAAAATTCTTCTGTGTATTTGGTTGCGAGGATAAAAATTTCAACAAAAATGTATAACGAAGCTCTATTTATTTGCTCATAGAGAGTGCCTCAGAGACACACATTTTTTCCCATCTAAGGGGCTTGTCCTACACCATAGGGGGATGTGGTACAACAACTCATTGTGTTTCACACAGGCAATATCATCACTGTCGTCAACTATATATGCACATACATGTGAGCGATAATGCATAGTAGTTTTCAGCTTCAACACAAAAGTAACAAAAGATTTATCATGAACAATATATAAAATTTCACCAAATGTGGGAAACAAATCACCTACTTTCGTAACAACATACATACCAACTTTGTACATGGTTCCAAAAATATAAATACTATTGGCTACATTTACTTCATACATAGGGTTCACATCAAAAAATTCATAGAATGATTGAAAATGGCTTAAAGACTGCAGTTTACAAAATTTGGACTTCACAAGTTTTTCAGATACAGTATCAAATTTCATTAAACGATTACATAAGGTGAGTTGATACTTCACAGACACAGAGAATGGAAAATCTATTCTAGAATTACATGCTTTGGCATACATTTTACCTATACGGTGTGTTCTTTCAGAAGTTAAAGCTGACAAAGAAGAAAGAGGACCATTCCGTTTAAGCAAGTCAGGGTAATGTAACATGAAGTGATGCTTCGGTTTTAAACTTCCATACAAATTAACATAGGTCTGATGATGTTCAGAAATCAGAGTACGCATGTAAATATCCATTCCTTCATTAAAGAATGAAATTTTTTTAGCTGCTGGATGATTTGGGGGCATAGAAGTTCCACGCTTCCTGCTGGAAGTACCTGATGCCTGTTAATAACAGGAAAATGACACAATAAAGTTAGTCTCACACAATAATACAAAACAATCTTACAATTTAAATAAAGAAACACCATGCAAACAGCACTACTAACCGACTTTTCATTGGTACTATCTAAATTGGAAAAGGACGTGGAAGCCACAGCAACTTCCGCATCTCTGTTAGCTGCACCACCACTGTTCTGTGCCTGGACACCACCACTGTTCCGTGCCTGGACACCACCACTGATCTGTGCCTGAATAAACAAATTAAACAAACATCAACATCGACTATTCATAAAGTTCCTTACATTTAATAACAAAGAATACAAAATACAGAATAACGAACAGGCAAAAAGTGATGCCTAAAAATTCAAATAAACTGAATGCAATACGAGCATTTTTCTCAGTTAACAAATTTTTTTAAAAAAAGAGAGAGGTTACAACTGTTGTAAACTGTGATAGATCAATGTGTCCAGACTTCTGAACTTGAAATCAAACCCCCCAAAATTTGCAGAACATTGCTGACTACCCAGAGATTATAGAAAATATAGCTATAAAATGTAAATTGATTACATAAATCCTTCTCTCACAGAGCTCACCTGGCATATTCTAATAAGTTTGTATAAATGGCCATAATAAAATCTTGATATGCACTGGGATGATACACGAGATTTAGTTTAATGATAAACATTCAAAATTTTAACAAGAAACTACAATCCCATCAGGTAATAGTTAAACTACAATGCAAAATTAATGAAAGTGTTTCAGTTTCAACGCATTTAAGACCATAAGCTACATCTCTACATAATGTAGTTACACAATACATGCAAAATAAATAACAATAAATTCCCACTAGAAGTTACCACACGCGGTTCTCCAGCCTTGCCAGCACACTCAAAACTCACCTGTTTGAATTCACGAACACGCTTTAACAAAAGCAGCTGCTCGCCAGCCAGGAAAATTGGTGACCATAGACACAGTCGAAACATCTATCTCCAGAAGTGCCTCCAAGGAAAATCTCTTCTCTGAAATTAAAAACAAAACTGAGTTACTTGAAGTTCAAAACGGACCAAACAATGAATGCTACAGTTCAGACGGCGCAGAGCTTCCGCTTCGGAGCCTCGTTGGAAACCTCTATAACTCCCCTGAGGCCAGAAAGCCGCCCCCCCCCCCCTTATTTTACCTAAAACGGGAATCCGAACGGCATCCGAAACAAAAGGCCAATAGGGTATACCTTCGAATCAAGCAACGGAAGTAGAGCTCAAATAACTACGGCACTCCCTTCTTCCGTTTTTAGATAGGCTATTCGGCTGAATCCCAGACGGAAGTAGGAAGAAGGCAAGAAGTACTAATAGGTGAGTGAGGGGGAGGGGGGACTGTGTCCGTTTCCGTCAACACGTCCCCCCTCGCCCATCCTTTTATACTTCTTGCCTTCTTCATACTTCCGTTCTGGGGTTCAGCGGAATACCCTATTATCCATTGTACCCTAGTGTGACAGGAAAGGCTATTGCGAAGACGCATACGAAACGGAAGCAATGGCGCGATGAACACTGAGACGCCCCTCGACTTCAGAGGGGAAATGACCGCCCTCCCTGTCGGTGAACATACGTTTTTACTCCTTTCAGAGCAGGTACTCTATTGCCGATGTCTAAAGCAGCCGAGAGGACAGACGGACCGAAGATTCGAAGAAACGTTGCGGCAACAACAAACGGGGGCCGATACGCATTTCGTTCATAACACCAACCCGCACTCCGGACAAAGTGATATTGAAAATAGCGATGCATCTACACTACACGAGTGCCACACTGTAAAGAAGTAACACTCGGCGGCCGCTGTTCTCCAGAAAGCAATGTGCTCCCACGAAAACGCCTGCGAACATCAGGGTAGGCCAGCCCGCCCGACACCCGTACGTTCAGAGCACGATATTGCCTACCTACCGGGCGCTACACACGTTAAGGAGAGGACTAAATAGGCCTGTCCCCGCGATGCGATGCCGCAAAATCGCACAGCAACGTTGTGAGTGGTGGCGATAGACCAAAAGGGGGGGGGGGGCTACCCGCGATGCGGCACTCTCACCACTATCGGGCTGTTATCTGGCCGTCTCTGCAACCCTGGAGGGCCGCCGGCCGGCGCCACCGGCGCGTCCGAGGCGGCTAGGGATGGGGCCGGGGCCGGGGCCGGCCTTGCGTCAGCGGGCGCACACTTTGACTCAGGGACTCAGAGGATGCAGGGCTGTGCAGGGGCTGTGCAGGGGCTGTGCAGGGGCTGTGTCACGCGTGTTGCCTCCCCAAGCCCACCTCTGGCCTTGAAATGTCAATACATAAAAAGTATTGTTCTTGAAAGTCAGTACATATAAATACCGGGGCCGTGAGGGCCCGCAGTTCCCGCTGGTGGATCACTGGTGCGGCACACGAAGTGCCGCCTGTTGGCCGTCTGTATGCAGTATGCAGACGCACGGCACGTGTGTCGTGAGTCATTCCCGGCGTCGCGGCGCCCAAAGTCGTCACGACCCCGTTTTCCACGGAAATGTGCCCCCCGCCTCGAAGCTGCTGCACTGCACCCGTGCAGCTGTAGGACTTTTGAAGGTATCAATTTGTTTGTCTCCGGTGGCAAAAGTCTTGCAAAAGACCTGTGCTTCGCGCCATGAGCTCCGCAAAAATAAATAAATAAAAAGTGACTGGCAACTGGAGCTACCGCCTGTCGGTGCTGAGGCCACTCATGTGTGGCACGAGGCAGACTCGGTACAGTCGCGCGTGTCCCAGTAACTCTTGCACACGGCCTTTGCCCTTTTGCCATAAGGAGGCGATTCGAAAGAAGGTCGATCATTGCCACCACTTCATGCGATTGTACTTCACGGCGAGAAGTTGCCAGTAGCTGGTAATTGTCTTCTAATGATCACTATAAGTGATTGTGCACAGACGGAGGGTGACTCTGTAAATCTACAATAATGACAAAGTAAATTAGTCTCTTTATCGTTTAAAAATTTTCCGACATGTTCAAGAAATTCTAAGGAACTGCTTATAACCACATGAAATAATTTGATTCCAATTTAGAGGCTACCTGGGGGAAGTGCGTCGGGAACCGCCAGTGGACAGTGTTTAAAGGCGTCGCTCCACTGGACCAACAATTGTCGCTCTCAGAAATGTCACTCCATCAGAGCAACGCAGTTTCAAGTCACCTAAATTGTGCAACGGAGGATTCTCGTTGATGACAGTTTGCTTCCAGCACAGCACTTGGTCCACCGGGCAGGCCGGGTTAAAAAAAGTCCGGAAAATGTACCATGAAATCGCAGTGAAGAAAGGTGAGATGGGTGAAAACGTGCAAGAGCAAAGTAAAGGCCCTGATGGCAGGAGGAGTAGGGGGGGGGGGGGCGTGTTATCGTGCGGGCTACGTATCAGCGCGACTCCGCTGCTTCTGCTTCCGTTTCGAGTGAGAGCAGAGGGGAATGTCGAGGGAGAAAGAAGGACACAAAATCTGAGACGTCGGAAATCTGAGCTCCACCAGTAGGGCGGCCTGAACAGGCGTTTTTCTTTCGTTGAAACGTTACTCGCTGTCGAGGACTCTGAGAGGACATGTCAAGGATGCAGTGTGCGCGCTGAGTATGCACGTGTTACGTGGTGGCTGCTGGGCCTTCCCAGATCACGGACCCGCGGACCCCCACGGGGGCGACACAGCACAAGACTCATTGCGAATTTCTCAGAACAGTTTTCGGAAGTGTATTCGACGTGCCTGTGCGCGGGTAAAATTCCATTCCTAGGGACAGGATTTGGATTTGTTAATTTATTACAGCTTTGTACCTATTTGTGATCACAGAACAGGATGAACTGGTCTGTCCATTTTGTTCTCGCCCAGAAAAAGATTACGCTCAGCAGGCATCGTCGCCAAAAGTCTTTGCAAGAAACAACAGCAGCGTCTTTGGCTCAAGCAGAACGATTCGAACACACGGTGTCCTCTCAAAGGTACGCTCCCTCCCATGCATGGCGTTTGTTTAGTGAATTTGACACTGAATCCAATCTGAACCGGTCCTCGTGGCCATGTTTCGGATACCATATTCAACCGCTTCGGGAAAAGTAAGTAATCATTCGTGACTTATCTCCAGTCGAGAAGAAAAGAAAACAAATGGGTAGGAGAGAGAAAGAGACGGACATCTGTGGTCGTTTATAACATATGTCATTTCAGTGTGACGGGGCACACATGGACCCTGCCGGAACCGGCTCGGGCGGACCAAACACGTATCCACGTAGTTTGCAGTATTCAAATGATTATCACTCGGCGGGCGTGACGTTTGACACGGAAAGGAGTTCAGATCGACCGGAAAAGTCGAGGACACTGATTGTACAGTCTTCGTCACTTTAAAAAATGAACAATCTGCCCCATCCTTACAAACGAATCTACTATAATGTAGCAGTTGTAGAACTCCACAACAAACTAAGAAAACAAGTTAAAGATCGAACGTTAGTGAGTGCATATCCGAGTTCGACCCAGTGTCACGCTCCGCCACGCTCGATGACGGCTGACACTGGCAGTTCACTTTGAAGGCAACGCAGCCACTACGCCGAGAATGACGCGACGCGCTGCTCCTGCCACCCCGTGTCGTGTACACAGGTGTCAAAAGGTGCTTTGTCACGTTGGCCCCACCAATGCTAGATGATGCGTCAGTTTCTTCCGATCGCCCTAGTGATAGATTTTATAGGGTGCTATCTCAGAGGCCAGCCTCAGTATTGAAAATTTTGGAAGTTGGAGCGATATGGCTGTTTTGGAACCGAATCTGTATTGTGGTAGTGGCGTAGAGCGTAGAAGGCTAATTCAACGCGTGAAAGAAGTAAAAGGAAGAATAGTTAAAATAAAACAACTTTCAAAATTCTTTAAGAGACTGACCCCGTCATGAATTAGACTCTGGTTCCAAGCTGATTTCATTCGTCATTTATTCGAAAACGGACGCAAACATACACTCATATACATAGACCAGTTGAGTCATAAAATTGCAGTTCATATTACTGAGTTAATTACAGAATACGTCACGTCCTCCACGACATGAAACAAATTGAAACGGTAAATCACAGTCCAATTATTCGTTCATACATAGCATCTACAACAGAAACAATATACAAACAACAGTGTAATCACAAAATTGCAGTTCATATTTTCGTTTTAATTAAAAAATACGTCACGTCCTCAACGACTTGAAACAAATTAAAACAGTAAATCACAATCCGATTATTTGTTCATACATAGCATCCACAACAGAAACAATATACAAACAACAGTGTAATCACAAAATTGCAGTTCATATTTTCGTGTTAATTAAAAAATACGTCACGTTCTCAACGACTTGAAACAAATTAAAACAGTAAATCACAATCCGATTATTCGTTCATACATAGCATCCACAACAGAAACAATATACAACCAACATTTTATTGAGGGACTAGAATCCGGTCGGAGGGCGGGGCCGTGTACGTATAGGTAACCTGCCAAGCGTGCGCGATGGGTTGGTTGCCTATCCAGCGGATCACAGGCGCTCCGCATTGCAGCACAACTGACCTGATCTCGGCACGAGGAGGAATGAATGAAGAAAGAATAGAGGGAGGGGTGGAGAAGGGAAACGCTGTGCGCTATCTCCACACGGTGGCCTTCGACACCAGCCTCAGGACGCAGTTGGAGGCGCGCAGGCGCTGCTGCAGATGCCGGACCTCCTCCTGCTGGAAGTTCCACACGAGCAGGTTGCCCAGCTCCAAGAGCTGCGGGCAGCGGGCGCGCACCAGGCGCACGCTGGCGGGGCTGAGGGCGAGCCGGGGGCCCATGGGGGAGGTGGGGGCCTCGTTGGTCTGGGGCAGCAGCACGAACAGCGTGCGCAGCGTGTCGCAGGAGCACGCCTCCAGGACACGCGCCAGCCACGCGTCCGTTACGTCCGGGCTGTTGACGGCCACGTACAGCTTCTGCAGCGCCTGGGCGTGCCGCACCATGCCGCAGAGGAAGGCATCCGGGAAGCGTGTGACCGACGTCTGGTCGAAGCCCACGCGCACCGACAGGTTCTCCAGCCGCGAGAACGGCTTGGTGGATGACGCCGGGGCCTCGTTCTTGTCGTCGGTGAACACCAGCTGGTTACAGCGCATCCACAGCAGCGTCAGGCCAGGGCAGTGCTGGCCGATCAGCGCAAAGTGCTGCGTGTTGAGGCTGCTCGAGTAGACCGTGAGTGCGGTGAGGCGCGCGCCGTGCAGGCTCAGGTACTTGATGGTGTGCGCGGCCAGCGAGGAGGGCCGCGCCGCCGCGTGGTAGCGCAGCTCCAGCGTATGCAGGCCGCGCAGGGCCGCCAGGTGCGGCACGTCGGCGTCCAGCACGCGCACCCGCAGTTCCTCCAGGTCCGGGCACAGCGCCCGCAGCACCCGGATCAGCGCCACGCTACAGCGCAGGCGGTGCGGCTCGTCCGCGGCCCGGCTGCGGTGCACCGAGGCCTCCCCGAGGTTAGAGACCTGCACGAGACGCAAACTGGGGCCGTGGCCGTAGCCTAGGCCTCCGCCGTCCTCACTAACGTCATCGTCGTCGTCATCGTCGTGGCCCTGGTGCAGCCACCGGTACCCGGTCCACAGCAGGCGTACGGCCGTGCCCACCTCCTGGTGGCCGAGCACGCGCAGGCGGGGCAGCCGCTGCAGCAGCGACACCAGCACGGAGGCCGGCAGCACGCAGTCGTTGACGAGCAGCTCCTCGATCAGCGGGCAGCCGCCGCACAGCGCATTGAGGCCGGTCGCGGACACGCCCCTGTTGAAGGCCACGTCGAGGAAGCGCAGCTCCGGGCAGTACCGCGCCACCTCCACCAGCACCGAGTCGGAGCAGGCGGGGTACGCAGTGCGCTGGCCATGCGTGCTCAGGGTGAGGCGCGTCAGCTGGCTGAGCCGGGGCAGCGCGCCACACAGCTGCTTGCAGAACGACAAGTGGTCCACAGACGACTTGCTGTCCAGGCGGACAAGTGGGGAGAAGTCGACGGTGGTGGCTGAGCCGCCGAGCACGTCCACAAGCAGCATTGGCATCGCCAGGTCATCGGCCGAGTGCTTCGCTTCGCCGCCGCGGTTGTGCAGCCGCACGTGACTGGTCACCAGGGACCACGCCAGCGCGTCGGCCAGGCAGGAGGGCAGGCCGGACAGCGTGGCCCGCACCGCAGACACGGCAGTGTCTGTGGACGCGGACGCCCTGAGGGTGGACAGCCATCGCTCGGCGAGTACTGTGGACGCGCGGCTGAACAGTGGCCTGGGCACTCTACGGGCGCTCTTCCCGTGCCCAGCTTCATCCGCACCAGCTAGACGGTTAGCAGCGGCTGCAGCTGCGGCAGCGACAACGGCCGCGACGGCGTCCTCGGCGGCGACGTCCATCCTCTCCTCGACGACGGCGTCCTCGGCGGCCACGTCCCCCCTCTCTTCGACGCCGGCGGCCTCACCGGCTTCGCCAGCCAAGAGAGCATTGTGGGGGACTTCCCCGGCGGGAGCGAGGACGTTCTCGGCAACGTCGGCTGCGGCCTGGGCCCGGGCCGGGGCTCCGGTATCAGTATCAGTACCGGCATGGAGGTTAGGTCGTTCCTCCATCACATCACGACGCCGGACAAACGGCTGCGATTTTCACACCGCCAGCGGATACTGCGTTACTGATTACGTTCCCAGATCGTTGGGAGTACGGCTCCACGACAAAACGCCTCAACTCCAGCCTCCAGCCACGCACATTGTCGAAATAATTTCGTCAATTTCGCCTTCACAAGCTCACGGAAAACAAGACCTCCGCTACACCACGACGGCTTGTTTACATCAAGACATTTTGCCAGCCGGCAATTTGTTTTGAGAATGAGAAGTACGCTTTTAGTCACTACAAACGAGTTTGGGTTAGGAACAGTGATAATACGGGACGTAATACTATGACGGCTTGTTTTGGGGCTACTTTTATGAGTGACGACAAGCGTTTAATCACCTTCGTCACATTTTCAAGTGTTGGTATCAGATTCGTCTGCTCCCTCACGGCCTCCTTGATTCGTACAGAGAATCTGTTTGTTGCCGTTGCCCTTACGAAACAAAACACATTGCCGCATTGCCCATTGCTGAATTGAATGAAGTCAAGAGCGAATCATTTGGGAAATTCATCTTGATTTTTAATTTGTGTCGCCAGCGATTGCCCGCTTTTCGATTTGTAGTTGATTATTAAGTGTAGTTTCACTACTCGGTTTTCCGCAAGGTCAGTATACTTTGATTGGAGGATTCACGTTTGTAATTTGTTGTGCTGTGTTCATTCCTTGTGATGGTATCACGGTATTTGATAGGTTAATGACGTCTAATTCTTGGACTCTCTTCTGATTTTAGATGAATCCATCGGACGGGCCGTGGGCCGTGAAGGCAGTTGGCAGAGGCCGGGGACCTTGGCGTGCTGATCAAGGAACGGTCGAACTTCGCCGTCCTCAGAATGTATCCAGTCCGTCAGGTATGTTTATCATGACAGGTTCCTCTTGCATCACACATCATAACAAGCTGTCACTGCGTGTGACCTCTATTGTTTCCCCAGTTTCCACATGAAAAACTGTTATGTTTAAATTTCGTGGTTGTCCTTTTGTTTCTTATATATTCTTATAATTTCAGAGACATCTAGCTCCAACAGTTCAGTAGTTGGCCATGAAGTGTCAGATGTGTCGTCAGTTGCTGTTCAGTCCAAGTTGTCTGTCGATGCAAAGGAATTTGTTCCACGGGGCTTCACATGTGCTGCTTCTGTAAGTAACTTGTGCTCTGCTTTGGTACCTTAAAGTCAAGTTGTTACTTTAAGTAAAGTAATACCATATAATGTTTTAAGGTGTCTGATGATCCGAACGATAATGGTATTCAGAATGGGCAGCAAGATAATGTTGGAGATCTCTCTGAAATGACTGAAGATGAGGTACGGATATGTGGCCAAACTTTCTCATCAAAATCTCACCAAGTCTGTGTTCCTAATTATTTTTGTATTTGCAGTGGATTGTTCACCATTTAAGTGATGTGTTAATGAGTTTAACTGAAAATCCAGGCTATTTTGACCAGCTAACTAAACCACTGTTAAAAGAGCTGATGCCTGTACTAAGCATTGAAGAGACATTGGAAAATATTGTTATGCTTATTATAAATCAGGTCAGTGGTTTTATAAGTAACGCTCTGCGTTGTTAAATTAAGTATTAAATATTCAAGTACAGTTTGTAAAGTTCCTTTGTTACGTTTTCAGGCAATATCTGAACGTAATTTTAGATACAGTGGTGCTAGGCTTTGCAATTTATTGAACAGTCTTCAAAAAGGCAATAATTCAACATTCCGCAGAGTTCTTCTGACAAAGTAAGCTGCTCACACAGCATTTATTGTGTTCTGTTATTGATTTTTCTAGTTAGCTTTCTTTGACGAATATGTAACCATCAAAACATTGTTCATTGGTTTAGATTATGTGATGAACATGGACAAATTGAAAATAACATGGAGACAAATCCTGATAAGGTTTATGGATTTGTTCATTTTTTGGGTGAACTTTATATTCAACTTGAAGTGTCAAAAGGAAGTGGTCAACGTATTGGTGTTCTAGGAGATGCCATAGTACAAGCTCTGAACCTTTTAATCCAAATTCCTATAGTGGAGAATATCAAGAATACTTGTGATGTTCTTAAGGTAAGACTTAATTTGCCATTTATGGACTTAGAAAGTTTGGCATCTCTAATAATTGTGTGTACAGTTGGCAGGAAGATTGCTGGATTCAGACCAGCCAGATGTTATGAAAAGATTTTTCAGTGACCTTCAAAGTTTACTTGTTGATGAAAGAGCTGGAGATAGAGTAAAAGATATGATACGTGTTGTTTTAAAACTACGAAGTGAAAATTGGGGACATTTGTTAAGTTCTGAAAATCCCAGCTCTGCGAGTAGTGTCACCAGCGAATCCACTGCACCAGTTTGGGTAAGGCTACTACCAGTTCATTTCATGTAGTTCGAAATCCCGCATGTAACGATTTTCCCCCACGACGAGGACCCGATTCGCTATGAGCGGCTTCCACTCCACATAATAACTTTTGCAACATTTGAGTAAATTGAAATGTCATATTTCTAACCAGAGTACAGAAGGGGTATACTATGGACCAGACCATCAGGCTCTCACTGCAGAGGAGTACAAATTTCTGAACGACAGCTGTGGAGATGAAGTTGTTTCTGTTGGGTAAGGCCTCTCTTAATAGCTAAATAGCCAAAAAATTAAAAAAAATTCCTAGGGGTACATGTCTTATATTCAAAACTGTTTTCTACTGTTCTAGGGATGATACAACTGTATGGGATCCAAATGTGAATGACACCGAAAATGCTGAAATTATGGCTGCATTTCACGATTTCGTCAAGCAGAAGCCTTGATAATTGTGTTCACAAACCCACTGAGTTAATCCGAAAGAAGAAGGCCATAAAGTAACAGAAAGACTTTGACTATCCACTTTGTGGTGAAAGACTTCTTTATTTTCTTTCTTTTTTATATCAGCAGTATCAATCATCATTTTAGACTAAGTTTGCCACACCTGTTTAAAATCTCACCAAATCAAATGGTTGGCTGTGAACAAGTGAAATGTTTTAGGTTACAAGCAATTTTAGCATGTTGTAGTTTAAGTCCTCTTTAAGTTCATATTGGTAAACTGTAAAATCACCTTAATTTTGCAGAGACATTTTCAACATACTTAAAATGTATGACCATCCTTCATTGTGTGTCTGTAGCAGCCGTTTATTTGTTTTGAACACTTCCCTTCTTTAAACTAAGATAGTCATTATTTCATGAAGGACTTGTCCAGATCAAACAAAGTATTTGTGTTATTTGCTTGGAAACTCTTTAGAACAAATTAGAGGGAGGAGGATGATTGTCTTGCTTTTATGTGTATGTGAAATTTGGTGACGGTTTGTACATCCCCTGCTGATCCCCTGTTAGTGGCGCGAAACATACACATAGAACCGTGGATGCTGTTTATAGCTTTGTCCATTTTTGAATGTGTAGGTTGTGTCGAATATGTGTTATTTTTTTTTTAAGCATTACCATTTTATCTTATTTTGTGTTTTCATTACTTGACATGTATGGTATATGGTTCTTTGATCCTTTGTTAAGAGCTAGTAAAAAATGTGATTTATTTAGTTATAAGTTTGTGTGCTCAATATTTGTCTGCCCTAACCTGGTACAAGATCAAAGAGATGGGACACTTTTAGACCAAACTGATTCGCTGCTATTGTCTATTTCAACATCGTAGTGAATACTGGGACAGGCATGAAGGAAGAAAAACCAAACGAGTGCAAGTAAAGAAATAAATATTTATTCCTAAACATTGATTTCTGTTCATGTTCATTCAGGGATTGGATTTGACATTCGTAGGGTAACTACAGTGGAAGCCGCTTATAACGAATCGGGTCCTCGCCGCTGGGGGAATTCGTTATAAGCGGGATTTCATTAAATGCGGATTTTGCTTTAATAGGCCTGTTTTCTGTTGGTGACTTTCACAAAATTCGTTATGTACGGGATTCGTTACAAGCGGCTTCCACTGTACTAATGAATATGGGCAGGACACATCTAAGTAATACTGCAACAGAAATAAGTAGCTGTAAATTAGCTCACTGTATTTTGTTTCTTCTAGTTGGTGAGTTGAACCAAGCAAGAATGACTCTCGCTTCATCCTTCCATTACTTAAGAGAAAGCTTCTTACAGACAACAAATATTGAAAGATCTCAGACAACAAATTTACATTATTTTTTGAGTCTTAGTCTCCACATGACCCATAGGAACAGTCAGTGCCAGTGAAACCAAAATGACTAAGAAAGATCACAATGGATATTGAGGATAAAGTTAAAAGTGCTTTTGTTTAAGAATCTGACAGGTTATCATTATTTCATGTTCAATCTCAATAAAATACTCATGTTGACTTCTTGCAGATTGCCCTCAAAATGTTCAGGAATGAATAGACACCTATTAGAAAAGAAGAGGCAAATACGACTAAAGGGAAAAAAATAATTCTCTCAGAAACAAATTACATTGTGAATGCACAATTGTATAAATATCTCACCCCAACCTTCTTGAGAATATCACAGGTTACAACTTTGGCAATACTATTAAAACAGACCTTTTAACTGCTGGAAAACACTTTCCATAATATACATTAACATAAATTAAGTTTAGAAGTAGGAATGGAAATTAAACCCTAAAATTGGTACTAATTAAGATAGACACTGACATAAGTGTACAAGTAGGAATGAAAATTGAAACATAAAACTAGTACAATTAAAACAAGGTAAACCAATGGGAAATTGGCTGCTACATAGATATGATTCTTCATTAAAAAAATGTCTTGAGAGCAGATACCATGTAACCAAATGTAACAACAAGGAAATCTCTTCCTCATCAGATCATTCAACTTCACATAATATATGTAACAATATATTTCATAAGAAGTTATTAGATAATGCGTATCTGCACTTTGACTATCTTCAACTTGAATCTCACAATTTACACACTGTTCTTTTCACCTATCATATCTGCATTTAATTTCAGTTCAAGGTCCAAATGATTGGCCTGGCCCTGACCCATCTGGCAGTCCTCGACCTGGACCAGAGAATGGGCTTGAAGAAACTGCACCAACCCCACTAGTTCTTGTATCAGCATGGTTCACACCACCACTTATAGTAGTCCCAGTCAAAGCACTTAAAGTGTTGCTTGGGCGAGTGCTGCAGCCTCCTAGTGAAGACTCTGTGCTGAGAGCGTGTTCGTGTTGGTCACAATGAATCACACACTGATGGTACGAAACAGCAGAAGCATGACCTGAACGTCCTGATGTAAGGGGTTCACCATCCTCCCAAACATCTCTAACTGGATCATACACTTCCACTATGGAGAGGAATGTTGAACCATCATAGCCTCCTGTGGGCAGAATAAAGAAAGCTCTAGTTTTAAAGGTTGTAAGAAGAGATTTAATTTAAAGTAAAGAGAAGGGCTTCAGTGTGATTGCTTACCCATGGCGTACAATTTTCCATCAAGGACTGTGACACTTAAAGCTGAGCGTGAGATTCTAATTGGTGCCCGAAATTCCCAAGTATCATTCTCTGTATCATATCGTTCTACTGAGTTCAATTGCTTTGATCCATCATAACCACCAACAATGTACACAAAATTGTTCAGTGTAGCAACACCTGTCACGGAAAATTATGAATGAAGCTTCAGCAAAATGCTTTCAAGTGTTGAAAGGTGTAACATTTTAGAGGTATTATTGAAACCCACAAACCTGCTCCACTTCTTGCAACACACATTGGTGTGATCGGAGTCCACGCATTGTTTTCTGGATGATAACACTCAGCGCTATTCAGTCTGTGCACCCCATCATAGCCCCCCATAGCATACAACATTCTATTGACCACTGCAACTCCTACACCAAGCCGTCTATATCTCATTGGACAAACTAATGTCCATCTGTCCTCATCTGGGTCATATCTGCAAAAAGTAACCAAATATTTTAGAATTTTTTTTATCTACAATCTGAATGTTGTTACCATATTCCTTACCCTCTTACCTTTCAACACTACAGTGATATTCGCTTCCAGAGGAACCTCCAACAGCATAAAGATACCCATCCATCACTGCAACACCCACTCTATTACGAGGAGTGGTCATTGGACTGCAAGGTCGCCACTGGTCTAAAACTGGATGATAGCGGTCTACCCAGTCGGAATCATAACTGCTACCTGGTGAATTATTCCTTCCACCAACAGCATAAAACATACCCTAAAATATTTATGAAGTGATGTTAGTAAATACAACTTGAGAATGTAGAATCCATGAGAGGAAACCAATTAGAGCAACAAACTGACCTTTAGGAAAGCCCCACCAAGTCCAGACCGTGGTACAGTCAATTTGGCAAGTTGTGTCCAAGTTTTATCATCAGCATTAAAAGCTTCCAGAATATCCAACGAATAGCGGAGATATCCTCCAGCAATGTATATGACTCGAGGAGTGTTTGGTGTTCTTTCTTTTACACAGGGTTTCTTATGTAAAGTCATATCCTTCAGAAAAATTATTGTATGAAGAAATAAATTGTATTCCAGAACATTAAAAAAACAACAACTAACTAAATAAGCAGCATAAAATATTATTCGATGCTTACTTTAAATATTTGAGCAAGGTACTTGCGACACTGTGGTAATTTTTTCAATAAATCACAACTTTTCATCTGCTTTGACAAAAAAGCAGGTGTAAGGAACTGACATCGAACAGCTTGGAGAATGTGTTCCATTTTAGGCCTGCGATTTTCTTCATCATATTTTACCCATTGTAATACAGCATTGTATACTTCTTGCTCATCTTGCACATTAAGAGAATCTTTCTTGACTAGTGCTACTAACTGCATGGCTGATAATTGAAAGAATTCTTCTTCTTGGCAAATCTAAAAGTAAAATTTAAAATTGAGAGTTGGTAACAAAATTATACTTTAGAAAAAAATAGACTACTTGGGAATTTTTAAGATAAAAATTACATTGTAAAATACCTGTCTAAAATGCTGCTCAATAAACTGGTTAGCTTTCTCATGGAGCTCTTTGCATCCATGTTGTTCGGCAAAATTTGCAATACCTATAACATTGGATGGGTCCAGTTGCCTTTCCAGAAATACACAGCAAGCATTTATAACATCTGGTACCTGAACAGAGGAGTAAATTAGAGGAATGATATCTACCTGAAGGACAGTAAGATTAATTGAATGAAGCTCACTTGAAACATGGTTGCAGCAGGAAGCAATTGGCAGACTGTGACTTCAGTGACTCTGATAATGCCGGTATACATAAAATGAAGTATACGTGCTAAAGTGGTGGGGCAAACACCTTGTAGTTTGACAAGAGACATATCACACTCCTTGAGTCCTCCTGTAAACATTGCCTGGAGACGTAACAAAAAAGTACCATAAATAAACCGGAATTCCATTTGAATTTTACAAACAGCAGATGAAGGGGAATATAAGAAAGTCTTACTTTGAAATAAGGACTTGCAGATGCAAGAACTAGTTTGTGAGCATGAAACTGCTCTGGTCCAGCTTGCAGGATGACATCTGTGAGCATATGATGACTTCGCATCATGCACATCATCTGTAAAGAAATGCTTTACTGGGTGAGCAACACATACACGCGATACACAATCACACACACAATGACAGTGCTTCAAACCTTGAGTGTGTCTCCAGCATAATTGGTCATGTTGAAGTACATGTCCCCGAGGTCCGAGTTCTTGTCGATGGAATATGCGGTGCCCGACGGGCTCATCAGGTTCTGCTGGCCCTCGCCGCACAGCGGACTCCCGTCCATGGCGGCACAGGGCCCACAGGGCACGGCCGCGGCTGCCGCGGCCTGGCCGAAGCCGAAGCCAAAGGGGAGGCGCGCCTGCTGCGCCTGCTGCGCCTGCTGCGCCTGCTGCGCCTGCTGCGCCTGCAGTGCCTGCAGTGCCTGCTGGGGCTGGGCAAGCTCTGCGAGCGCGCCCTAAAACAAGAAAAAAAGCGTGTAATTTTCAAGGACACTGCGAGACACGGCGGCGTGACTTGAACACACCCATGACGGGCGAGGAAGGCGAGGGGAGGGGAAAGGATACCATGGAGTATGTCTCCGTGGACGACACGCGACACTTGGGACTTCCCTTCCATGTCTCTCTCATCGTCTGCTTTGGTGCATTCTGATCTGACCCAATCATCCCCGGGACGTGGGCTAGGACCGCGGCCGGAACAGGCTCCGGCACAAGGACAGGGTCTGGGTCTAGTCTGGGGAGCGGAGGACGTGGTGCGTGCAGGACATGACAACACATGCGCCACTCTACTCGCCAAGAGAGGTGTTGCGAGCAGTCGCGACGCGGTGCCGTGACGAGCATTACTTAGCATTACTCAGCAAACGCGATCCGACATCCAATCCACCCGAACCTGGCCAGGACCGAGTCGAGCCAGAACCCAGCCGAACCATTGCGGTCGGACCGGACCGAGCCGGGACCGCGCCACCACCTGGCCGCCGTTCCGTATGCAGGCGAGATACGCCACGCCGTGACAGCGATAATACCAGGCAGATGACATGACATGCACCACCGGGAACGGGACGCAATTCGTAAACAATTGGGCCGCATGCACGCTGGCCGCGGCCCGCCCCCGCCAGCGTTCGCGTCGCGCACGCAAACAAAAGCGTGCACGGGAGCTTATTTCCTTACATTGGGCGTCCTGCACAAGTAAATCATCCGTCGGACCATGGTGCGCCGTCGGTATGACTCGTGGCCTTGCTGCGCTGCCGGGCCCGACACGCTTCCGCGCACATACGACGCTCGATCGCACGTTCACATGTTCACCGTTTACCGCCGCCGCCCACACTGCCCTTCACCCTTGCCGAGCCGAGCCGGCAGCGCTAGGCCACTACAAGCGCGTAGAAGCGTGGACCGGGTCGGGGCAGGTCGGGGCTACGGGGCCAGAGCGCGGACACTGACCGCCACTCTACGCACTGGGCACCACGGAGGTGTGAGTCACACTAGTGCTGGGCGCCGGCACACGCACGCCGCAGCCGCACGCCCCGTCCCAGACCCCGAGCCTACCGTGGGGCGCGGCGCGGCGGCGGCCGCAGTTCCGGTGCTCCTGCGCCCCGGTCACCATCGCCAGCATCGTTGATCGCTCCCCGAGGCAGAGGCAGGCCAGCTTGGGCTGCTTCGCGAGCTCCGCGGGCCTCACCTAGAGAGCCTCCGCTAGAGACCCTCACCTAGAGGGCCTCACATAGAGATCCTCTCCTAGAGACCCTCACCTAGAGGGCCTCACCGTGCCTCACCGTCGTCATGCCCGCCGCAGCTCGCTTCGCCTTGTCTCGTCCTGATCTCACGCCGAATATCTCAGCCCAGCAGGCGGAAGACCCCAGGAGGGGAGCGGGATACAATTCTGGCTGGTGGCTTCGATGGAATCGCGAGAGCTCATGCGAGAGCTCATGCGAGAGCTCATGCGAGAGCTCATGCGAGAGCTCATGCGAGAGCTCATGTGAGAGCTCATATTTTGAGCAATCTAAGCATTAATCACCGCCTCTTGTCGATAGCTGTACCGTTTTCCTGAACACAACTCGCAATCATTTTCCTATGATTAAATCAAAGAAGCGCCGGATTGAGCGGGTAGCGGATGTGCTGAGGTTGCGGTGTGGGCTTCCGTAAATGAACAGCTGGCAGCCTGGCTGCAGTTGGTCACACCGTCCCGCCCGGGCCGGGAGAGACAGAGAGGGAGAGAGAGAGAGAGAGCGTGTGCCGATAAAGCTGCTCCGGCCCTGACTTCCCTGGCTCTGGCTATAGCCCTGGCTCGCGCTGATCGGACTATGACTCGGCATTTCTCACGGGACCGGGGGCACGGGCGCGGACAGGCCGCAGAGAAGCGAGACACGGCACGCCACGGCACGGCGGGGCAGTCGCAGAGTCTGCGGGAAATTATAGGCGATGGGTAAGGGGACGTTCATAAACTACACGACCAATTTAGAGAAGAGGGGGGTGGGGGCTCAGCCTACCGCCACGATCCTATCCTTAATGCATGGTAAGGTTGGGATAGCCAGGTCACAATATGTAGACCCCCAGGGGGGGATCAAAAAGAGGCCTTAAATCGGTCACGTAGCTTATGAACGTCCTTTAAAGTACGCGCCACGCGCCGCGCCAAACCCTCTATAGGCCGACCCTCCATCCCATCCACTGAGCAAAATTTACTGCTCGGCCGAGTCAAGGAGTCAAGGGTCGGAGAGGAAAGGGGTAAAACCACAACCTCCAGCCGCCATCACCTCTGCACTACGGACATCGCCTCACCGTGTCACACCATCACCGAGCCCTCTGACACGCAAACCGAGATAAGCTCCCCCCCCCCCCTTCTCCTGCATCCCCGACATGCTCACCGCCGTTCAAATCGTTCCTCTTCCCAGGGAGCGTTAGAACCACGACTGACGTTCAGACAGCTCAGTGATTGGAAATACAAGGTTGGTTTAGTGTGTGAAGCTTGGCGTTGATGCTTCTTGAACTCTTTCATTTCTGTTTAAAACTTGAAAGAACCCACGGCGTCGGCGTCCAGCGTAGCGGGGGGAAGGGGACTGGCGATCCACCATAACAAACGCCTAAATGTAAGCAATTAGCAAGGCGGCAAATCACCCCCCCCCTCCACAAACACAAAAAAAAATCTGGCTACGCCCCTGTCAGTGTCAGAAGTTGACCCTTGACTTGACTGTGTCAGCCCACGCAACTGAAATGCGACCTGAGCTCGGTTTTCGACACAAACACTTGGCATGGCCCAGCGAGGGCCGCCTGTGGCCGCGCCTCTTGGAAGAATGACGAGGCGGGATCGGATGGTCGTCATCGTACCGCGGGTGGGCTTAGGGTGGCCCGGGTACCAGGGGGGCGTGTGCTGCACAACAACGGCTTCCACGCGGCCACGGGGTGCAGGGAGGAGCCCAGCGACAGTTGGCCCCCCCCCCCCCTTGCGGTTTTCCCACGGGGGCGCCCCACCGAGGCATTCTCGAAGGCTTAGAAGTGGTACGTAGTATCACATCTTCTTTGCAGCAAGGTATTTGACCCAGCCCGAGCCGGCTCCAGCGCAGGCGCGGATCCAGGAGCGGCCCAAGGGAGGGGCAAAGTACCACTTTTTGCCTACTTACAGGCGGAGAGGCTTCGCAGGTTGCCCACCTTTCAGGCGCCCTTCGGGCGCCAATAGGCCCGGGGGGGGGGGGGGGGCACATTCGCCGTAGCGCCATTGCCCCAGCCCCATAAACTGGGCGCGGATGGCAACACTAGACCGCTGGGTAAAAAGAAGAAAAAAACCGCGAAGGAAATGATGCACGGAAACCTCTACCTTTGAATACGCTCGTCAATATTTCTGACTCAATTTGACACCAGCTTCTCAACGTTTTCAGAAGAACCATTAAACTGTAGGTGACTAAACTGTGAGGTTCTCCGGGAAGGCAGGTGAAAAACCGTTGTCAGGGGGGAAGGGGGCGCTCCACACTGCCATGAGATATCCTTGTTTCTGCAAGTCACTTCATCCCGCTATCACACGTCGCGGAGGAGCTTTAGTGCCCCCCCCCCCTTCTCTCCTTCAACGAATAAAAAGCTAACGGGCGGAAGACTCCTAAACTGCTCTGCTAGACGTAGCGTGGCGCCGGTGGCGCGAGGGCAGCCGGACGACCGGGACGACTTACGTTCAGCGCCTCGCAAGCACTTCTGCCTGCAGCTGCTGCATCAGTTTGCACGCCGTACCCCGGCAGCACCCCCCCCCCCCCTCCCAATGCACGACTAAGTCCTGCAAGAAGTTTCTTCCTTTGTACACTCTACATACATCAGGGTGTCCTGTCTCCTGTTCCACAAGCCGATTGTCGATTACCTACAGATTTAAAACTGATAACCGAACATCGCGATTAATCTATTTGGCAGAGAGATACAGAAACTCCGGATCAAGCGTGCCTTACTGGGGCGTACGGTCCAAAACGGACGCACCAAGACGTGGTTTTCCCACGAGGAGGTTGTGCAGGAGGGGTAAGTCAGAACGACAGCATTATCACCGTTCTGGTTTCGGGTCCCTGCATTGCTCTGCTCGCTCTCGGATCAAAAGTGTTCTAGTGCTCGAATAAGGTCCGAGGAACAAGTTCGCAATGGCGTTTTGGTCTAAAGGACTAGCCACAGAATCGACTGATGGTCCTCTCATATTACCTGTGATACAGAGCATACAGAGCACTTGGAGCTGGCATTAAAAAAACGCCCCCTAAAAAAAGACAATCTTGGTGAAGTCAAGACAAGCCCCTCCAAAAAGGGTTGCGGGTCCTCACAACTGTGTAACTTAATCAAAGATAAGGCAAAGACGTCATCATGTGTGCTGCTCAAGAGGACACCATAGAGAACACTATCCTCCATGAAAGTAAGGACCAGACCAAAATTGAACAGAACTGACATATTTCCAGTGTTTGTGATAAATCACGGGCTTGAAAACAGAAGGAGATATAATACAACTGTACCTCATGCACAGATTGGTGGGGAGGATATATTTAATACCAAAGACCAAGTCTGCAGAAGAGAATCTGCAAAAATGAAGTACAGCCTCTAAAGGATCAACAGGTATATTCACCAAGTGGAAAGTGAGAATTGAAAACTTAAAAAGGATAAACTGCTCAAATTGACATTTTAAACTAGAACAACAATAATAACGTGCTGCTCAGCTAACCAGATGGAAACTGCTGAACTTCTTCAAATAGTTAAAGAGACGATGACATGCGTAGAAATGATCATTAATATTCCTCACAAAATTGGCGTATCAAATTACAAATAAAGGTATACTAAAATAGCAATAAATTATTCCCTCAACCATTATGCATCCACGCCAGTTATAAAGTCTCAAAGAAAAGGGGGAAATGAAAATAATGCCTCAATAGCCTAAGTAAAATTACCACAGATGAGATCTGCTGCCTAATTAGACCAAAAATAAATGAATAAAATTAGGATAAGAACCCAGTACTGTTTAAAATATTAGTTTTTCATTTATTTTTTCTCACAAATTAGATCTGTTTAAAACTTGAAAGGTTGTGCAGGTTAGGGATGTGTTCACATCTGTGAATCTTGGCGCTCCAAACCATTTCGTTCAGCTACATTTCTTACCTCTGCGATCTAGGGAACGAATGACACCTTTCTTTATGAAGCGTTTGATGACCACACTCCATTGATATCAGAACATTCGCACGTCAATACAGGAGCAGACAGAGGGAACACTAGTACGGGTGCACGGCAGGCACGCAGAGCAAACAAACACTACAGCCTCTGAGCCTACACACGTAGCAGACGATGCTGTACCCACGGGCCTGAGCCCCCTCCCCTCCAACCTCGTTCGACGGCGGACGGCTGGCAACTGCTGACCATGCTAACGGGGCTAGGCGCTTGCCGACGTGAGTGAACACGAACTGCAGAGAACCCGCGGAACTAGACTTCCCAGCCCAAACTCTGCCGTGCGCGGCTCTTATAGGCATCCCTAAACCGATGTCACTGAATTTACGGACGAGGACCAACCGAAGACTAGAAACATTCTATGGTACTGAACATATAGAACTGTGGAGGGTCTGTTACCTCCCGGTATCGACAAACCTGAACACTGTAAATGTGAAAGCGCACTCCGACAATGCAGTGCAGCTGAGCGCGTTGACGGCGGTTTTAAAGTGAAGCGCCAAGGTGGTCAGTTTTCTTTTAAGGCCGAACCCCCGAAAAAATGAAAATTTCACTATCCATAGTTGAGTACGGTCTCATTCATCACCCAAAGTCTTACCGCCCTGCGACGCCTAGTTTCGGCGTCGCGACGCCCCAAACTTCGGTTTTTTGCATACTTTGAGCATAAGTTTCTCGAGAACCAAAGCTCAGAGAACCTTGGCACTTTGCAGACACATGTTCACGTACTCTAGCTGTCCACTGACATATTTGTTACGCGATTTTCAGTTCCAGGAAAGCGCCTGGAACGCCTTGAAAAAGCAGGAAAAGCAAAGCTATATAAGGGGGGCACAGAGAGCAGACACCGAACTCAGATTTATGTCAGTGGACAGCCTTTAATTTCATCTTTCTAAAAACCACTCGGAAACAAGCGTGCGGCAAATAGATTTCTAGAAACTTATGTTTTCCTGGACCCATGTTTTCAGGCTTCCTTCAACAGGAGAGAGAGACAGACGATCAGCGCTTCTCTCGCTTCGTCGTCGGGTGTGGGGGAGCAGGTCAGGTAGTCCGGGCCCGGGCCCTGTGTCCCTGCCCTGTCTGGGTTGGGGGATTAGGCTCCACAATGACCAGTACAGACTGTCATATCTCGCCGAGCTAGACCCCATGATACAGGCTTGCTATGCGAGCACGCGCCGCATGTAAACAGTGGAGGCGGGTGTGACGTTTCGCGACTGCCACGGGCATGCCGCGACCGAGGTGCAATGGAAGGGCCTTCTCGGGCAGTGAGTATCAATGGGTACCAATCACTAAAAATCAATCTCTGCAGCCAGTAGTTGATTCCGGACCATCCAAATCACTCGCAAAATCTACTTCGAAATCTAATTCTAAAATGACTTCACTCCACTCGAAGGAGGCGCGAGTTCAGACGTTGGTCTCAAACTTGGTCTTTTTGGACCACATTTTCTAAAACAACGAGACGTCCCCGGTTGTACTGCGTCTGTGCGGGTGCGAGATAGATGCACGAATATGGGCTTCTCCATCTCTCTTGCACTCCAGCAATCAATCGGGCGCTCCATCTCTCTCCCACTTGGCTAGTCTGTGCCTCGCAAACGACACAATGCTTTTGTTGGCACACAACAGGGCGAGCTGTGAGGCAGCGACCCTAACGGGACTCTTTGCCGAGGGCTCAGTCAAAATCACTAACTTTTCAAATTCACAGCCGACACTAAAAGAGACTGCTCTAAACGCCTTATCGCTCTACTTTCAGCAGGGTTTGCCGTTTGAATGAAGTTTCTAGCACCACTAGAACGCGTGTTTTGAACGGCGGAAGCGGGCAGAAGCAGGGCAGGAGACGGCCCACGGCCGCTCGAGACTCCCAGCTAGCTCCGGCAGAGCTGCGATGAGGCAGGCTGCACTGTCTGCAGGGTGGGGGTGCAATAAATATGTCCACGGTCTCCGCGCGGCACAGTGCCATTCAGGTA
The DNA here is from genome assembly GCA_038380765.1 of Odontothrips loti. Classification (NCBI taxonomy): domain Eukaryota; kingdom Metazoa; phylum Arthropoda; class Insecta; order Thysanoptera; family Thripidae; genus Odontothrips; species Odontothrips loti. Next base: position 10,109,139 of record CM076243.1, on the reverse strand, counting down.
CTGGGAGGCCCAGCCAGGCCCGGCTAGACCCGGCCTCCGGAGAGGACCTGCGCGGCCCTCGTGCTCAGAGTTGAGGCTCGGGGGTTCAGCCTTAAGTGTAGTCGTGAGGGATGAGTGTCATTAGGGCTAACAAGTAGACTTCGATGGTTCCAACATCATGCCGTGTAACATGGTTACCTTATTGACACAAAATAAAGGGTTTAGGAGTTCGGAAGGATAAACACAGGTTGATTTGATTTTTTATTATTTTTAAGTGACAATCTTATTAGATCTACGGCTTGGCGACGGCGGTCTTCTTGGGCACAGGCTTGCCACCTTCACGGAATCCATTCCTGGAAGCAGTACAAACAAGGGAATGAAGTAACAAAAAAAGGCAAAAATACACTAAATAAATAGTTTTAAAATTGACACTGTCAAGTCGCAAACATGTAATTCAGGAACGTACTGCAGCCCCTGAAGGACAGACTCAACTTGTACACATCTCCAAAACCAAAATAATACCATGAACCCTTGCCAGGTGGCTCTCACTACACCCTCAAAATATCAGAAAGAAGCAACTAACCTGAAGCGCCTCCTGACAACCTTAAGGTGCCTCATGCGACCAGTTCCGGTTGTCTTCCTCCTCTGAGCCTTGACAGACCAGTTATCTTACAGAAAAAAAAAAGTTGATCAGCACTAAAAGCAAATACACCAGATTAAATGACCATAAAATTTTATACTTACAATGACGGAGTTTGGCAGATGGATAACCGCATTGTGCACATCTGTGCTTCTGGATGTGGTATGCTGAGCGGCCGCAACGACGACACAGTGTGTGTGTCTTATTGCGGCGCTTTCCGAAACTTGATGTACCCTTCGTCTGTTAGGACAAAGAAATAATGGTGAGCGCAAGCAGAGACTTCACAAATGCATATTGAAATCCATGATTTGTTTAACATAGAGAGACAGACAATACTATCAGGTATAAATAACAATTCCAACTCCGCCCCCCTCCCCCGCCTCAGGAAATAAAAAATGAAACCACTGACTATGATTTAACAAATTGAGAAGAATGCGGTATAACACAATTTGCCTCCAATAATCTTAAAAAGCGAACTACAAGTAGGCCTTCATCTGCAACACGGCACAGGTGATAGGGCGTAAACATATTCGTCCGAAAACACAAGAATCACATGCACGTCTGTTCGGCAATAAGGATAGAACTTCGAGATGCACGAGTTACAGGAAATAAATAAAGAGGGACACGATCCAAGCACATTCACGACATTTCCTCCACAGTTAAACAGGTTAGTCGGCTTTGGTGACAATCCCGACTCTCGTGTGCAGGAGTGAGCGATTGATGCCCGCTCGATTTAAACGAGACTATGAATCTAAAACAGAACTTCCAATCGAAACTATTAAATTTACTTGTAAATCTCTTCTGCACAACGTGTAAACAACAAGTCCACATGAGGGTTCGATCCGCTACTACGGCTGGAATACTTTGAGGACTTAAATACAAATACGACTGCTTCTACACGAAAATTTCTTAACGAAGACGTTGAGGGAATAATATAAAATCATTTCTAAAGGGCTTACCATACCGATGCCGACGCAATCAACCGATAAAACTCACTAATCTATCCAACTCACCATTTTGAGATGCGAATGTTTAGGAAGGAAGTACACTGAAGGAAAGCCTTCTCGGAGAAGTCATAAAACGGAAGCAGTGAGCCGGCGCCAGTACCAACACCTCAGACAAAGTGTAAAATTTTCAGCTTAATCGTCGAAGGCTGGATGGAGTGTTTGAGAATATTGACACACTACTTTTCTCTTTAAAAAATAGTATTGAATGATACCTTCGATACTGAAAATCAGAATTAGATTTCTCACATGTCATGATACACGTTGGTACCGGAAAACGAGTCGCAGCATTCAACTTTTCACGACGAAACCGCGAAGGGAGGACCGTTTAAAGAACGTAGAATTATTTAACTGAAATTTTATTTTGATTGTTTGTTGACGTTAGTCCATAGTCCCCAACATATTGAAGTGACATTAACGTTAGCGTTTTTTTTCGTGCGGTCCCCCACACTATCTTACACTTCGATTTCTCCTTGCCTACTAAGAGCATTTCGACGATAGGAATTGGAGTGACAAAGAAATGATTCTTCTGTCTCGCTCAGCGGTGTAGGCGGCTGGCGGCTATGCGGTGTGTCAGCATTGTTGACGGTCGTGGCTTTTAAACTCGTTGCTTTCCTTTCCGCGAGAAATACATTTTGAATGATTTGTTTGGCTGTTAGTGGGATTTCACGAATCTTGTAACTTGCTGTCCCACATTTTTGATCGTCATGACGGAATATAAGCTTAGTTGTACGCTGCCTGGACATTCCTTGGACGTCCGGGCAGTCTCTGCTAGCTCCGATGGTACCATCATTTCAGGATCCCGAGATGCCACTACCAAAGTCTGGAGACCAAATGGGTAATTTTCTTTAACTCGTGCCTGAATGTTTGCTACTATAGTCCTTGTCGTTAAATGTTTTTGCTAGGTAGCTACTTGATAGGTTAGGTTATCAGGTGCAGTTGCATTTGTTATTGTTTTATAACTTTTAGTATTCTTAATTTTCGTAATTTTCTAAGGCTATTCACAGCAGCAAAAGCCCGCTACTGCTTATCACTTGCAAGCTTGAAGGCTAAAAGTTCTTTTGAATCTGTCCAAAAATTTGCATAATTTAAATTCTTTTCACTATTACTGTGTATCTATTGTACTTAAATCTTCCAGCCTTGTGGTGTCAAAATTAGATTGTATTGCTAATCTCCTGTATCTTTCAGATTGAACCCTGGTTACCATGAAGCTCAAACATTGAGAGGGCATACAAACTTTGTAAATTGTGTCTGCTATTGTCCTCCTTCTGAGTCCTACCCTAATGGTATCATTGTAACATCTGGCAATGATAAGACGATCTGTGGCTTTATTGCTGAGCAAGAATCACCCTTGTTCACCTTGAAAGGCCATTCTGATACAGGTAAATGCTTGAAGAAGCTGAGTACCAATTCAGAAGGGGGAATACCAAGTTTTGATTTTGTTTCCTTTTTTTACATTCAAATGATGTATTGTGTTTGCAGTATGTTGCCTGACTTTGGGTGTAGAACCTGGCACATTCCTAAGTGCCTCTTGGGACAAAACTGGAAAAGTATGGAACTACACATCAGGAACTACAGTTGTGACCTTCAAGGGCCATGAATTAGCAGTGTGGGGAATTATTGAGGTGTCTGCTGGTCTAGTTGTTACTGGTGCAGCTGATAAGTTAATTAAACTTTGGGAAAAGTCTAGTGGCACATGCCAATCTACATTGACAGGTAATGCATCAGAGATTAAATCATGATTTCTTAATATTTCCTCAGATCATTTGAGCTGATGCACTCTGCGTAAATTTTCCAGGACATACGGACTGTGTTAGGGGACTGGCTAGAATAAATGATCATGAGTTTTTGTCTTGTGCAAATGACGCTACTGTCAGGCATTGGTCTATCACTGGTGACTGTCTGAGTATTCTCTATGGACATTCAAATTATATTTATGCGTAAGTCCCTGCTGCTGTGATCTCAGTAAAAAAATATTGACTGCAATTTTAATTAAACATTTTCTTTTTGAAACTTAGCTTAGCTGTGGCTCCTGATGGTCATGGATTTGCCTCTGTTGGAGAAGATAGCTCTCTGAGGGTTTGGAAAGATTCCAACGTTGCCCAAGTTCTCACGCTACCAGCACAAAGTGTCTGGGGCGTGGCTTTCCTGCCAAATTCAGATATAGTTACTGGATCAAGGTAATGCCTTAATATACTCCTGTAAATGTCTGATTTTCTTTTGCTTAGTTTTGATTGAATTTATTTCATCAAATTATTTTGACTGTTTTTGTTGTCTTTACCAGTGATGGAGTGGTACGAATATTTTCAAAGGACCCTGACAGACAAGCAAATGAGGATGTTCTTAAAACCTACGAACAAGAGATTGAAGCCATGTTCAAAATTTCCTCACAGGAATTGGGTGGAGTGAAAATTAGCGAGTAAGTTTTCTGTCATTCTTATCAGTCAACTGGTTTTGGGTTTCAACTTTGTTCTTAGTGTTATTTATTTCAATTCTGTATGTTCTACTTCTGTTTTTTAGCTTGCCAGGAAAAGAAGCATTATACGAGCCAGGAAGGTCTGATGGACAAACTAAACTGGTTCGTGAGGGCACTAAAGTAACAGTCTATAGTTGGTCAGCTGTCCAAAAGGAATGGACAAAAGTAGGAGACGTTGCTGGTGCCAATGAAGAGAATTCAGGAAAAACATTGTATGAAGGAAAAGTAAGGAATTGATCTCATTTTCAGTCCCGATATGTTCTTGTACAATTTTTTTCTTAAACTTAGACAAAATTGTTAATCTTTCTAGGAATATGACTATGTGTTTAGCATTGATATCAAAGATGGTGTTCCTCCACTGAAACTACCATATAATCTATCAGAAGATCCATGGTTTGCTGCTCAAAAGTTTATCCATGATAATGATTTGCCTCAGGCTTATTTAGAGCAAATTGCTAATTTTATTATTAGTAACTCAAAGAAATCTGCCCAATCAGCTACAACTTCTGCTCCTAGTGCTCCTGCACAAGCACAGTTTTGTGATCCCTTCACAGGTACTGGTTTAAACCGATTGAAGACATTTTTTTCCTGACACTGCTGTTTGTATGAGTTCATTGCTACATTTGTTTGGTAGGTGGTAATCGTTATATACCAGCTGGCTCCGGAAACGGCTCAGTATCATCATCTGGTAACTTTGATCCTTTCACTGGTGGAAGTAGTTATGTACCAAATGGAGGTGCAGGTTTGTGACAGTTTTCACTCAATTGTAGCTTTTAAGACACTTAACCTCGTTTTTGTTTTCACAGTGTGATGTAATGTCTATGTTTCAGATGCTAAACCACCAAAAGACAACAATGCTCTGTCAAAACTTCATTTCCCCCAGAAGACGTACTTACGGTTTGATCAAGCCAATCTTAAAGCAATGTTGGGTATGGTTGTTAGGAAAAATCATTGCAATATTTACATTGAGACTTTAAATTATTGAGACATCAGATTCCACTATTTGTATTGAAAGAGGAAAGCTTTTTTAAGGACTAATGACCATAATAAAAAGAAGAAAAAATTGTTCTCAGTAATTGATTTGAAAGTGACTGTTTCTTTACTTTCCCATTGTAGATAAACTGCAAGAATTGAATAAAAAAATGGGTGATGGGGCACATCAGGTTCATGAGGAAGTCTTGGAAGACATACTGAAACTAGCTGATGCCCAGAGCTCCACTGACCAAGGTTCCGTAGAAACACTGCGGAAAATGTTAGAATGGCCACAAGGTGACAAAAGACACAACTGAGTTTTCAGATGCATAATTTATTTTTCCTAATGAATATTACTTTTGAATTTTCAGATGTAGTATTTCCAGTACTTGATGTTACAAGACTTGCCATCCGACATCCTGACACAAACCGTGAGCTATGTGACGGCAAAGCTGGTGAACAGTTGATGTCTATATTGCGTGGTTATCTTCAACCTTCACCTGGTCCAAATCAGATGTTGGCTTTGCGAATATTGTGCAATATGGTCTCAAATCCACATGGGGAGGATTTGGTAACACAAAATGCCACTCCACTTCTACAGCAAGTGGATCAGTATGTTCCTCCTTTCTCTAAACCTCTTGAAGTAAGTAAAGCATATCTTGATTGTGTATTCAAAATTTTGTTATTATAAACTTCTCTCTGAAAAGTATTGCTTTGTGGGCAAATCAACAGAGGCTCATGAGCCAAGTGGCTTTTAGTGAACAAGCCCTATAACTGAAATGAATGAATGAACCTGTGATTATCTTTGTGTGGAGTGCACTTACAGTAGATCATAGTTACTGGTGTTACTGAGATAATGTTTTTTGTTTTCTTACAGGTTGCAATTTCCACTTTCCTTCTCAACTTGAGTGTTCTTCATACCAAGAAACCTGAGTTGCTGTCTAATATTGATGCTTTGGGGAATACTGTACTTCATGTTTTACCTCGATTTTCTGACAAGGAAGCTATTTACAGGGGACTTGTTGCAAGTGGTACTCTGCTGTCCCAGAAAAATCAGCGCTTGCCCGTTTGGGCTGAAGAACTGTGGCCTCACGTCATTAGTATGTCAGAGAGTGATGATGGAAGAATTCAGATTTGTGCTCAGCAAATTTTAGCCTTGTCAAGCTGATGGTAGTATTCTTTTATTTGAATTGAATTTTGGAAACGCATCGTAGTTACTGTTCAGATTATCTTATCACGTGCAGTGCTACTCGCTTTTAGCAGCGGCGTGCATCTGGTTTCAATGTGTATTTGCTTTTTGGCATCATGAAGGGGAGCGTTAATACATATTTTCTAGTGGGTTCTTTTCCCTCAAAGAATACTTGCCAACAAAATGACTTGAATCGTTATGAACTCTAGAGGTGTTCTAAGAATTATTCATTGCATTAAAGGATTGATTCGTGTGAACTGTGGACAGTTGCAACTTTTGTTGATTTCTGTATTTTAAAAGTTAATTTTAAAGAGTCATTATCACACCTGTGATATCAGACTAAGTATAGAGCCATGCTTGGCATAGGAAATGGAGTTGTAAATACCAGTGTTTATATGATTTTGTTAATATACTTGTGGATGGTGTTAAACTCAACCTGTAATGAACAGCTAGATTTTGTACTGTTTTCAGAGATCCATTTACAGAAAATAAAATAAAGTAAATCTCAATGCTTAAATCATTATATTACATTATTCAATACAGAATTCCTGATTTGTTGCCTTGAAATGTTATCATAATTGTTTTTCTTACAAAAAGTTTAAACAAGTCTGTCTCTTACAAATTTACATACCTAACATATCACCTGCTTCTTTGGACTGCAATAAAAGACTTTCACTTGCATATTTTTCTAATAGTTCTTGTTTTCGCCTTTCAAGTAAAGCTTGTTCAACTTCTTTTTGTGTTGGAACAGGGACATGAGCAATGAATTTTGGTTGGTGAGATTTGTCATCACTTCTAGAGTCCGATTCTTCTTCTCCTGAGGACTAATGGAAAAATGTGAGAGTTTCCAGCAAAACTTGATAAAAACCGAAAAGAAAAAAGAAAAGAATGAAATCTCAAGGAGCTTCACTTACATAAGTTTCGGTTGCAACAGCATATATATTGTCCTCTTGCTCTTCTTCCTTCCCAGCTTCTCCTTCTACAGTTGCTTGTTTCTTTGCTCTCCATTCATTGACAGCATTCTCGATTGCTGCAGTGCAAGCATTCGCACATATAAGGTACAAGTCAAATTTCTATGAGCATCTTGAATGGATTGTTGCCTACCTTTCTTCTCCGCTACTTCTTCAAGAGGGAGGAGAAGACCATCATCTTCATCTCTGTAGCCATAGTAATCAGCATCAATATCTTTCATAAGTTCTCCACGAGTTTTCCGAGGTGGTGCAGGAGGTTCTTGCTCAAAAAGTTCTCTCACACCTAGAGAATCCATGTTCAAATAACAGAGACCAAAAAGTCAATCAAATGACCTAAACTTCAGGTACCTGAGAGGTCTTACCTGGGAGTTCTTTGGCTGCTCCAAAATATTTGTAACCCCTATTTCCTGGAACTTCCTTTCCTTCATGATCCAACATTCGAGGACCAACTCTTGCATAGTCAGGGCCCCCTAAATCACGAATCTGAACTTCCCAATGGCCCTTTTCTCTTAACAGTTTATTGATTTCATCATTCAGATCCCTGATACGGAACTCTCCAAGACCAGCTGAAAACAACTTCATTATGAAAAGGCTCTATTTGAATAGTAGGATATGAAAAAGAACACATCACATTGCATACCGTTTTGAATTTGTGCCACTTTTTTGGCAATTTCTCTGATAATTTGCATACGCCATTTATCAGCTTTTGCAAGGTCATTACATTCAGATGCTAAATAAGGTCTTCTTTCTTTATCTTTAGGTTCATCTCCAACTTGAGCTGCTCGCCACCGAGCAAGTGTCGTCCTGAAGATAAAAATCCACAAAATGACATAAATATATATAAAAGATACAATACAAAGCTTAGTGTTCATTATTAAATTGATGATGGTTTTTAAATAATAGATAACATACATAGCCTTCTCTGCATTTCGAGCCTGTAAGAGACAGAGAAATAATACACATAAATAACCAGAATGTGTTAAAATAAAAAGTCACTTGATATGGACATATACAAAATTGACTGCCAGGAACTTCTCGAAACATACAGTGCATGCATCTCCACAGCACCACAACTTTGACAGGGGAGTGTGCAAGCACTTTCGTGTAATTGATAGGGTATGCAAGAGATCAGATTCAAGGACTAATCAGGAGTAACCCAACAAAAAAAATATGAAGCGAGTTAATAGTAGTTGATTGAAAAGTGAATAAGTTAGTGTCAAACACCTCCTGCATAGCTGTTTGCTTTGAATGAATGAGAGGACGACCATGTCGGCATATGTATCTTTACTCGGCAGAAAAACAATTTGTGCAACATAAAATTTAGATAGTAATTTAAAATTAGAACAATAAATATGAATCGTTTGTTGTACGCACCATGTTGAGTTTGGTTAGTTGCACCCTAGTGTTCTTGCTCTGTGATTGTTTTGGCTTCTGCCAGCTTTCTGTGCTTTTCTTTTTGTTTTCACGAGGGCTTTGACAACTTCATGGTAAGTACATCCCCTATAAAATAATTCACTTATGACTGTAACTACGAGGTATTTTGTTCATTCCAGATTCAAACCGAATTTATACTAAATTATTTATTTCTCTAGAAAAAAATTGTTAAGAATACAAACATGCTATTAACAAGCAGTAAACAAGACCACTATAATTTCGAACGTTGGTTATCTTGTTGTCGAATACGACATCCGGTTTCGGTCTGTACGGTGGTACGGACGGAAGGATACCACACGAAAGTAGTCCCCCACTGCTTTCGTCATCGGATCGGTCGGGGCGGTCGGGTCGGTGGATGGATTTTCGTGATCGCCATTTTGAGTGTCCTGAATAGAAAACTGATTTACGCCGCAATTGTGCCCTGCATCCCTTGAGTTATTCCGTCGGGCAAAATGGGACGTTACGACAGGAGAGGGTGAGTTTCATGTGTTTGTTTCTGATTCAAAGCCTGGAAGTGTTGGATTTTGCGGCTGGAGGAGGAGTATATGCGCAGCAATAGTGTTAGGATTTGGAGTCTCGTTCTGTTCATCAGTTCTAACTTTATACGCAGAAAGCTTGTTTTATCTCTGTAATCTGCATCTATTAAAACATTGATTTACAAAAATGTCTTGTTTAACTGCACTTCTTGTGTGACATCAATGGCATCCTGGCCAGTGAAGTAGTCCGTAAGGTTAATGTAGCATCCGACCCAATTCTCGACCCCCTATGTAGATTATTGATTGGTGACTTCTGCACAGCTCATCTTCAAACGATTTAGACCCGCTTTAAACATGCCATCTTTTAAAGTCTTATTGTGTAATTGCATATTTTATGTTTTTTATTCTGAATTACTTCAAAAGTAGCGGTCAGAAATTCATTACCTGACCCTGGTCTTATGTGCTGTTTATTTTCTTACCATACCTGGCCTTCCTACAACATAACTCATCTTCGTGTCCTATGTTTGAGTTGTATGCACATGAAGATAATTCCTTGGCTCACTGGAACCTTTCCTGCCCCTGTGTCATGGAATGTCATTTCATTTAGATATTGATTGTTTCAGATCACGCGACAGAGACCGGGATCGCCGTCGTAGCAGGAGCCGAAGCAGAGATAGGAGAAGACGTAGCCGTTCAAGGAGCAGGAGCCGTGACCGTTTCAGGGACAGAGATTTTGGCCGCGGTGGTGGAGGTCGTGGTGGACGTGGCAGTCAGCCGGGCGGTAACCTGCGCAAACCTAGATGGGACACAAGTCGACTGGAACCTTTCAAGAAAGATTTTTATATCCCACATCCAGATACTGCTGCCAGGTATGATGCTTTAATCCTGTTAGTGTAAGCTTTCTATCTAGTGTCTGTAGCATTGTTAAATCTCTTCTGTTTTGCTTTTAAACTAGACCTTCCCATGAAGTTGAGGAGTACCGCAAGACCAAGGAAATTACCCTAAAAGGAAGGAACTTGCCAAATCCCATTCTTTCATTTGAAGAGTCAAGCTTCCCTGATTATGTGCTGAGAGAAGTCAGGTATGCACTCATTGTCTTTTTCATTTGATTTTTTTTCTTTTCAACTTTTGTCCTTCTACATTGTCTTATCATTCCTTAATTTTTGTATGGTGTTTTTCAGGAGAGCTGGTTTTAAGGATCCCACGCCTATTCAAGCTCAAGGCTGGCCAATTGCACTTAGTGGCAGAGATATGGTGGGCATTGCTATGACTGGGTCTGGGAAAACACTTTCGGTAGGTCGAAATATCATGTTTTTTTTAATAACCTGTCCCATTTTATTAACTGTTTAGGTCTATGTCCCTAATCGTTACTGATTTTGTCTTTTGCAGTATACGCTCCCAGCCATTGTGCACATTAATAACCAACCACGGCTCCAAAGAGGTGATGGACCTATTGCTCTAATACTGGCTCCCACTCGAGAGTTGGCCCAGCAAATTCAACAGGTTGCTGATGACTTTGGAAGGTCATCTCAAATCAGAAATACATGTATATTTGGTGGAGCTCCCAAAGCACCCCAGGTATTTCTGAATATTATACTGGCTGTTTGTACTACTGTGTTCCCAGCAACAGTCATGAATAGTAATGTTCCCACAGGCTCGTGATTTGGAAAGAGGAGTGGAAATTGTAATCGCTACTCCAGGACGTCTCATTGATTTTCTGGAAAGTGGCCGTACCAACCTGAGGCGCTGTACATACCTTGTTCTAGATGAGGCAGATCGAATGTTGGACATGGGCTTTGAACCTCAAATCCGCAAGATAATAGATCAAATCCGAGTAAGTGATTTATAAAGAGACATTGCTGATCAACGTGTGGAGTTGTAGCGTAACAATAAATTCCTCAATTTTTGTTTATAGCCGGATCGTCAGACTTTAATGTGGTCTGCTACATGGCCAAAAGAAGTACGCAATCTTGCTGAGGAGTTTCTTAGAGATTACACGCAGTTGAATGTTGGCTCTCTCCAGCTTTCTGCCAATCACAACATTCTCCAAATTGTTGATGTTTGCCAAGAGTATGAAAAAGAAAGCAAGTAAGTAACAATTTAAAATTTTAATTCACTTTTCGTGTGTTAAGGAGTTCTTTTTAACATGTATTGACCTTTACTTGTAGACTAAGTACACTTCTCAAAGAGATCATGGCAGAGAAAGAGAATAAAAGCATTGTCTTTATTGAAACTAAACGCAGAGTAGATGAGATCACTCGTAAAATGAAGCGTGATGGGTAAGTAATATTCTCACTGATCTGTTTACTCAGGTTTGAAGCTTTTGTTAGTGTTAACATTTTTGGTGTTTTCTAACAATCACTCTTATACCTTAGATGGCCTGCATCATGCATTCATGGTGACAAAACGCAGCAAGAGAGAGATTGGGTGCTTCAAGGTAATGGCATTCGTTTCCACTTTTGTACATTTAGCTCAGTTCTGTGTTGTGTGCACATATTAGCTTGCTGCTGCTCTGCGAGTGTTAATATTTTCTAATTCCCCTTTCAGATTTCAGATCAGGGAAATCTCCTATATTGGTGGCTACAGATGTTGCAGCTCGTGGCCTTGGTAAGTGGTGGTTCCAGTTACATGGTTTGAAGTGTTTCACACCTCACAAGAAGAATTTGTAAATGTTGTGAATCTTTCTCACATCTGTAAAGCACCGATTTTATTTGCTATCCTTGGTAGTCAGTATTCTTATCAAGACTTCATTCCATTTCCTAGCTCGATAATTATTTCTTTACCAACAGTAGTTGCTGAGGACCCTATTCTCATTGTGATTATAAATGGCAGAGACTTAAAGTAATTGCGTTAAAAACTTCTAAATGTAAAGAGGTTGCCTTTTTTTTTCTCCTCCTTTTTTTTTTTGGTGTGCTTGTGTGTGAATCTCAGGTTCCTTTTCACTATGTACACAGCTGCCATTTGTCGCGGCTTCAGTATGTGCGGTAGGCTAGGTTGTCTAACGTAAGAAGGCCCTATTATTTTTATTTTTATTGGTAATGGGCTGGATTAGATGGAGGGAGGATCAGCTCTCCATCTTTACTGTTCATTAAGCGCCTCTTTTGTTTTTTTCTTGCAGAGGCACAAGCAAGAATTGTAACCATGCCTATTAACGGCATCGTTGCTGTGCGCTGTGCCTCTCTGAGCGGTGACGCCTTGGCCCTGGGGTCCCGTGGCGCCTCATGGGGTCCAATGGGCCCCAACGTCAGACTTGGCGCCGGGGCTCCGGGCTGAATTTGACCAGCATGAGGCTTTCGTGACGAGACGTAGTGTGTTGTGGCGTGCCTATGCCAATGCCTCGTCGATCCGTTGGGCCACGTTGGGCTGCTCTTGGCCGCCACTTGCCCGAGCCGAGCCACCCTCGGGTCGCTCGCAGCCACCCGAGGCCACCCCATGGCCGCCCCCTTGGCCTGGCCGCCCTCGGGTTGCTCAGAGGCCATCGTCAGGCCACCCCGAGCCGCACTCGGGCCGCACTCGGGCCGCACTCGGGCCACCCATGGGCTGCCCTCGAGCCGCCCCCAGGCCGCCCGAGTCACTCAGGCTACCCGAGCTACTCTCGGGCCGCTTGACCACCCGTGCTACCCTCGGGCCGCCTTCGGGTCGTACTTAGACCACCCGAGCCACCCTCAGGCCGCCCACGGGTCGCTCTCGGGCCACTCGAGCCACCCTCAGGCCGCCGCGGGCCACCCTCAGGCAGCCTGCAGGCCACTCTCGGGCCACCCTCTGGCTAGCGCGAGGCCTTGCGGTTTGGATCGGCACGGCACGGCGCGGCGCGGCACGGCACGGCTCGGCTGGGATATGGCGAGCCTGGCGGTCTCGGCCGCGTCCCATCCCGCCCTGATTCGCCTCTGGGCCAGGTTGGATGTGGGCCTGGTTGGACCGACGGTGGGGGAAAGGAACGAATGGAGAGGGAAAGGGGTGTGGAAGACGCCGTTCCTCTCCACCCTCGCCTCCTCCCCGTCCTTGGCCCAGCGTCGCCTCACCTCGCCTCGTCCTCCTAGCGGATGGCTGTGCGGCAGTGCCTGGCCAGGCCTTATGTCCCTATGTTGTGTGGCCATACCAAGTGGTTAGGCCACAGGTAATGAATCGTCTTCCAGTGTAGATAAGTAAGGTGTTGGTATGGCACAGCTGCCACTGTTGAGGAAGGGAGGAGATATTTGGATTGTAGAAATTAGCGTTCCCATTTGTAGCAATATCTTGACATTCTTAAAACTCGATTGTTACAATAGTAATAGAAGTGAAGCCTCTAGGTACACTTTTTCCCATTAAAAAAATAGTCTTACTTGTTTTAATGTTCGAGATTTCTGCTTCACTGTCCTGGTTGCTTGTTTCAGTTTTTGGGTTAAATATTATTTCTACACTGCTATCTTTTAAACTAATTTCACTTCACTCCGATATTTATTAAATTCTCACTTCATGTAGAATTCATTTATCTAGTGGGGTCAATGCTTTAGTGTTGCCACCACCAGCAAAACGAGTGTGGAGCTGTGCTGTATCATTGTTAGTTTAGCTATGAGATTTGCAGGAGAAGTGGCTTTCCTTTGGTTGAAACTGTGCATGATGCTACTAGCTTATTATACATATACTTGTTTTGAGCAAGTCAATATTTCAGGAAAACAATTTGGCGTTCTGTTGCTGACTAGGGGAGAAATTGTTCAATTTACATACCTCAAAATGCAATAGCTGGCTAAAAGCACCAAGTGACTTGCACAGAGGTTTGTTCTCAAAGCAGTTAAATTTTTGAAGTTTGCTGAATTCTTGCTGCAGTTGTCACTCAGTGTTTTTTTTTTATTTTTTAAATCAAAGGTTGAAAATATCTTAGGAGTACACTAACAAACGTGAGTGCTGAGCCACCTATAAGTAAAATTTGAATTTTAGTTCAATGAAGCTTCACAAACATAACTTTTGGTGGGCTTGTAGATAGCATAAGGTAGAATAATATTCATGAGCACTGCTCAGAAACCAAGTTAATTCGATATTCTTTGTAAATTGCTAATTTTGCTGTTCACTCTTGTGCCAAGAAAGTCCTTTACATTTGTGCTATGCAGCTCATGCAGTGTGGTTTTTCTGTTTCATTAAATTCGTTACTTCTTCCTTCATTTTCCTGCTCCCTCTTCCCTGGAGAATTTGACATCCATCACTTCAAATTGTAGCACTTACCTATTCACATCTATCCTTGTGATGTGAATGGCTTGTCTCTTGCTTCATTTTTGGCTAATTTATATTTTGTTATTACAGATGTAGAAGATGTTAAGTTTGTCATCAATTTTGACTATCCCTCCTCCTCGGAAGATTATGTTCATCGTATTGGAAGAACTGGTCGATCTCAACGCACGGGCACGGCCTACACGTTCTTCACTATCCAGAACGCGAAACAAGCTGCGGACTTGGTAGCTGTGCTGAAAGAAGCCAACCAAGTCATCAACCCCAAACTGATGGAGATGGCAGAGATGTCCAGAGGCTTCGGCGGCAGAAGTAAGTCAATTTGGTCCTGCCTGTTTCATTTTCTAATATACCCTACTTCACACGTTCGGTTTCATTGCAGGTCGCAATCGTTGGCGAGGTGGTCGGGGCCGTGGTGGTGGAGGTGGTCGATCTCGAAGTCGTAGTCCGCGGAGTCGTTCACGCAGCAGAAGCCGGAGTCCGCGCAGACGTGACAGGAGCTACTCGCGAGATGACAGATCAGGCAAGTAGGCATAGGAAGTGTAGGAGAGTCGGTGCCGGTGACAGTTATATGCACTGAGGAGAAATTGTAGAACTGCTCGAGTGAAGTTTCACCTATGGTCAGTCTCAATGGCGTACTTCCAAGTCATTTAAGAACAAGTCATTGTTCAGTAAACTAGAAATGATTGAAATGCCAGTTATAAAAAAAGATAGTTGTTCCTTTCATGCATTGATGTGTTGATCAGCTTGGACCCGCACTTCATTGGGTGGGTTCTGTCCTAATTTATCAGTTTATGTGATCTCAATTGATACACTTGGCAAAATGTTACATTCAATCTATTAATCTGTTGAACTGTTCAGCTGTTGTGTGGACCTCAATTTAATAGAAAGTAATATAAACTTTGCTCTCTGAAAGCATTGATCTCTTCACATTTGGCTAGTTGACATGAGATGGACGTTTGTGTGGCTCTCTAGGAGATGCGCAGGCTGGGACTGGGGGCATGTTGTCAAAGGGGAACGGACCTCCTTCACTGATGTCCCTGCATGTGCCATATGATATGCAACCATATGATCTTCAGAGGTCGGCGGCGCCGGCCCAGTTTGGGAACTCAGCACCTGCAGTAGCCCCTGATCTGCCTGATTACTTCTCAGCTTTTCCACCTCCCACTCACCCTCCACCTCCCTCTCACCCACCACTCCCCCCTGCCCCATATGAACTTGGAATGTCCTGCCATTCAAACCTTCCCCCATATTACTCAGAGCAGAACAGGGATGGTGCTGGCTATTCAGCATCCTGTGAAACAAATGGCTATGGTTTCAGTCAGATAACGCATCGAAGATAACCTCCATCAATTTCTCAGGTTTGTGTGGTGATTTCAAAGGGATTTACAAGCCTCTTAATTAAATGTTAGGAAGTGGAATTGATGGAGTTGTCAAGGGGGAATAGGGTGTACATTTTATACAAAGCACTTCAGTTGCATCAGTTGACAAAATAATTCTAGTTATAATGTCGCCATGAATGACATGATATATAAGTTGAAAGTGATGTGTGTTTTTTATCGTCTGATTTTAGGGTTGTGTTTTTTTGTTGTAGACTCTTATGTGGTGGGCGACAGCTACTGGAACTCATCATCCCTTGTGGATAGATAAAATAAATACTTTGTTTTCACTTTCATCTTTTCCCAAATCTATATATACATATCAGTTATTGTTTTGTAACTGGAGGGTTACTGCTTGTGTTAGTAGTATTTCTCTCACATTGTTTCAGTGACAGCTGCTAGTCATACTTGACTAACCATAATGTCATCTTTGTTTAATTTTCAATAAATGTGTTATTGAAAAGTTTGTTGATTTTCTTTTCCCATTGGTGTATGTGAACAACATAACTGCTTACCTATGGATAGAGTTGTTTTCACATAATTTTTTTAAAAGCTGGTTTCTACTATGCAAGAGCCATCAGAAGTTATCTAGTGGAGCAGGTCATTAGTTTCAGTTGTATTAATTTTACTGTCGTATTGGTCTGTTATAGCTTGAGGAAGTTCTTGAACGAAGAAACGGAGTTTTCCTGGCCGAGATTATCAACGAGTTTTAGTGTGGTAGTGACAAATACCTACTGAGGAAAGCAGTTATAAAGATCTTTTGATTGCTTTTGAAATGATCTCTCTTGTGAAAGATAGTTTAAGCCATCGTTTTATTTTCTCTTCCGTTCTTCGATACACTTGACAAATTCTGTCCTTCAATTTTATGTATAGACTATATTTATACAAGTATTTACCAAAATCAATGTAACATTATTCTAGTGCTGAAGGATATATAATATATTTATGGAAAAGTAGTAGTTGTCACCTGTTGTGTTGCATATAGCAATTATGCATTGTAATCAATTGATACATTTTTATTCAGAAAAGTAGTATTTTAATTTAACGTTCTATGTTCTACATCTGACTATTTTTCACTTCAGCCATTCTGTATGTAGATGTGTGAATGAATGCTAGTGTTGGGTTATGAACACTTGGTTGTACAGCTTGCTTGCTTGCTTAACTTGTTTATTAGAGAGAATCAGCTATAATATACAGAATGGATCTCTTCTTGGTAAAAGGCACCTTCTAAGTTTCACATGTTAACCCCTACATAACATCGAAATAAAATCTATTCAAGTATGCATACAAGTCTTTCACCTCAATTTGCTCCTTTATAAATACTTGAGTTAACTACCATATACTGTTCATTTATTTTAATGAATATCAAACCCACCCTTCAAAGGTTGATAATTCTGGTAACTGCAGTGTAATGGAGAGCATGTGAGTTACAAGGATGTAGTGGTTTATGGACACGGTGTGTGAACTGATGTATCACTTGGAGAGCACTCTCCTCACATCTTCTACCAAGAGTTCAAGTGATTTTTCAAGCTCATCAACAGATCCATTATTATTAATCCTCCAATGCCAGTTTCCCATTCCATCTAAGTCACACTCTGACGCTTTGTCATCAATTCCTATGGAAACAAAAAGATTGGTTTAACACTGTCGCAGTATATATGAATTACATCAGTGCCTTGTTTAATACCTGTTGTAAACACATAGCCACGTTTAATACGAACATCTTCATCAGCTGCAACTCGGATCGTCCTCACAGCCTGACCATATTCTTGAGTAAACCAAGCAATGTCAGTTTGGCGTCGGATATCACTTACGATCCATACAGGTTTCTCTTGGGCTTCAAAAATTTCATTCAATTACATACGGAACAAAAACATGTTTACTTATTTTGACATTGCTGTTGCTGCTATGGGCATTGCTCACTTGCATTCTTCAAATTTACAACAAAAACCAAGGCAGAAAATTTTAAATACATTAGTCTATTGCCCTCACCAACAACAACTCTGTCATTTCAAGACAAACTCATTGAACATGTTTACCAGCCTACCTTTGTACATCACAACAGCTTTTCTACAAAAACACCCAGGGTCTTGTTCACGAACGGCTTCACTCCAAAGTATCATTTCTTGCCTGTAGCGTTCTTTGTATCCATCTGCACTCATAAGTTGTTCGAAGTTGAGTCCGTTCTCTTCAGCCCAGTGCGACTTGATTGGAGAGGAAATTTTAATGATGACTGCATCTTTGCTTCCAATCCTGGCATAGTTAAAGAGGTCATTATTTATTTGTTGTAACAAATCAATGTTCTAAATTGTGTACTTCTTAGAAATAGAAAACATAGCACTAACCAAATTCATACATTTTAAATGACATTGGACATTTCGAAGTTCATCTATTTCCTTACCTCTCTAAAAGCAGGTCAGTAATAAAATCTTTGCCGCACTTTCGTTTGCCACTAAATAGCAGTACTCGTCGCGGGTAAACATCGCCACGTCCTCCGGCCTCTGGAGCTGCTCCCATTTCAGAGCCCATATTTTCACGTACTTTGAATGAAGTCCGTTACGTCCAACACCTATACTGAATGTACATTTCACGCGGTGTCGCAGCACTTGATGCCAAGACGCAAAGCTCTTAGTTTACTGCTGCATAATGAGATGGAAATTCTACCGCTGCTGTCATACATTTTGAACAGCAAGCAGAAAAGCAGCAGCAGAAAGGTTAAAAAAAAAGGGGGGGGGGGAGCACTATTGACACCACGCATCTGTCTTACAATTCGGAAAGCGTTATTTACACAAGTGGTATTTATTTAGATCAGGCTCATCGAGTCACAAACAACACGGGCTTGTGTCACAATGTCAAAGAAACTATTTTGAACTTGACATGCGTTGAAATAGTGTAGTGAATAGGTAATGAGTATAGCGTATTCTCAGTCATTAAATTATGTTTTTGAAATCGCAATTTCAGAAGCATGTAATATGTCTCCGGCCTATTGATAGTTTCGTCAATTTTTTTATATTTTCCGTAATCGGCACATTATTTATGTCCGTCAAGCTATGATTCTATTTCTATACACCTCTTTTTACTGCACCAAAAACCTATCACTTATCTATGTCAAGCCACTGGAATTCATGTGACACTTTTTGCACACTTTGCAGGTTGTGATCTTTGTTTGACTCCTACTGGGAAAATGGCAAAAGAAGTAAATGTATCTGTTGCCAATATTATTCGAACTAGGGAGGAAGAAACTTCGTCTAGTAAGACTGGCCCTGCAGCAAATGCATTCCATGTGAATCTGTTGGTACCAAATCAATCAACGAGTGTCCTTCATAGAAACGACTGGGAGGTAATGGAAATAGGCTCAACAAATAGACAGCATACTGTTGGAGGTAAAAATTCTAACCAATGACTCAATTTTGGTTTTTTGTTTCTTTAAATTTGCTTTTCCAGCAAATAAAATCGGTAACATGCGGTGCTTCTGTTCTGATTTTAGACACTCCTAACAACTTTGGAGAAATTTTTCCACCTACCTATAATTGGCAAGCAACAAAAACAACTGTAAAAGAAAGATTTGCCTTCATGTTTAATAACGAAATCCTTGCTGATGTACACTTTATTGTCGGCCGGGGAGAATCACAGCAGAGGATTCCCGCCCATAAATTTGTGCTGTCTGTTGGAAGTGCCGTGTTTGATGCTATGTTTAATGGAACATTAGCTACAAAAGTTGAAGATATTGAATTGCCAGATGTTGAACCAGCTGCTTTCCTGTCCTTACTGAAGTAAGTTAAAAAATATTTGCAGATGCAAAATCTTATTTCACTCAAAGAATGCAGTATGAATGTCTTTTCTTTTTGTTTCTAAGATTTCTTTACTCAGATGAAGTTCAAATAGGCCCAGAAACTGTGATGACAATATTGTACACTGCTAAAAAGTATGTGGTTCCAGCTTTGGAGAAAGAATGTGTTGATTTTCTTGAAAGAAATCTATGTAGTGAAAATGCTTTTCTTCTTCTTACACAGGTCTGTCTGGTTATTTACCTTTATCAATAAAAAATGGCTTTTGAATTTTAACACTGGTGTATAATTCTGATTTCAAATTTTCAGGCTCGACTTTTTGATGAACCTCAACTTGCTGATCTTTGTCTTGACACAATTGATAAAAACACCCATGAAGCCCTCTCAGCAGATGGCTTCACAGATGTAGATTTATCTACCTTAACTGCAGTGCTGGAAAGAGATACTTTACGCATAAGAGAGTCTAAGCTTTTCCAGGCCATTCAAAGGTAATAATATCCAGATCATTAATGCCAAGTAAACCTTCTTCATCCAATGTTATCTGCACGTCTTATTCTTCTTAAGGTGGTCTGAGTCTGAATGTGTGAGGCTGCAAATTCCAGTAACAGGAGAAAATCAACGTGCTGCGTTGGGACAGGCACTATCTCTTGTTCGTTTCCCACTGATGACAGTTGAAGAATTTGCTTCTGGACCAGCTCAGTCGGGAATTTTAACTGACCGAGAAACAGTCCAACTGTTTTTGTACTTTACGGTCAATCCAAAACCATCTATTGCTTTCCTTGACTCGCCTCGGTCATGTATGTCTGGGAAAGAAATGACTGTATCACGTTTTACACAAATTGAAAGCCGCTGGGGATATACCGGCACGTGTGACCGAATAAGGTATCATTAGTTTGTTGTTGATAGTATCATTGATGACTTTATAAATTGATGCTGTCCAAGTATTATTTTGCCAAGCTTAATATTTTTTTTCTTTTTATAATTTACAGGTTTTCAACTGATAGAAACATTTTTATTACTGGTCTTGGGCTCTATGGATCAATTCATGGCCCAGCTGAGTATGATGTTCAGCTTCAGTTAATCCAGACATCTTCAGCATCTATACTTGGCTTGAACCAAACAACTTTCTTATGCGATGGAACTAGCATGCCTTTTAGGGTCATGTTCAAAAACGCTATAGAGATCCAACCCAATGTTAGTTACATAGTATCTGCAACACTGAAGGTAAAGCAAGCATTTATATTTATCTGCTCTACTTGCTATGATGGAAACAGCTTTGTCTTGATGATCATATGTTGCTACTTTTTAGGGACCTGATTCTCATTATGGGACTAAAGGACAGCGCAGAATTACTGTGGACTGCCCTGGAGGAGGGAAAGTCACCTTCCAATTTTCGTATGCTGCTGGTCACAACAATGGCACATCAGTAGAAGATGGTCAGATTCCCGAAATATTATTCTATACCTGATTTGTTTATGCACTCTCGTATATGGCATAATGCAGTCTTTCTTTGTGTTTTCTATTGAAGTGGATGCTGGTCTCTCAATGTTAGATTGTTAAAAGATTTTAGTTGATCTCAATAGATATTAATAGACCTTACCAGTCCATTTGCCATTTTTTCATTTTAATTTTTCCTGAAATTCTAGTAGAGAATAATTGTAGGAACATGATAGAAAGGAGATGTACTCTGTTCTTTGCCCACATGGTGGTCTTGTATCAGTTCAGGTTGTGCTATAATGTTCTCACACTGGTTAACGTCCAGTCATAAGATTTTTGAACCCTTGGCTCCTACACATCTTCTGTTATTACATTGTTTGTAGTTCAATTTCATGTAATGTTCAAGTGGTAATTAATGTAATCACCATGTAGTCGCCATTTTATATATAACATTTCATGTGACTTTCTTTGAAGAAGTGTGTCCCTCCTACTAGCCTTGACTAATTAGTTTACAATGTACAAAAATGCAAGTAACTTAAATAACAAAAAAAGACTTCTTTTGACAAAATGATTGCTTGGCAGGTATGTAAAATTTTACTCATCACTTACACTGCATCACAAGTATAAGGATTTCTGATTCTGATGTTCTTACTCTGATGCTAAGTCAAAGGGCACTGTTGCACAGTAATGAGGTGATAGCATGTTTTCATACTTAAGCCTTACACCAATTACTTAAGACCTCGCTTTATAGTAGTTTTTGCTAGTCTTATTCTTAATTATGTAATCTGATCTATACTCTGTGGACAAGTCATGTAAAAAAGGGAAAGGAAAAATTCAACATTTGTGATTATTTAATTTGATCTTGAATGGGGGGCAGGCGCGGATGCAGGACCGATTCTTGGTGGGGGCGATGTACAACTTTTGGCCTACTTACAGATGGAAAGTTTTGTACATTGCCTACCTTTCAGCCCCCCCCCCCCCCCCCCCCCGATCCGCGATCTGCCCCTGTGGGGGGATCTTTCTTCAACTTCTGATTTTGTGTTTCATTGTATGTCATGATATTGGAAATTTGTTTTAGTCTGTAGAGAAATCCTCAGAAAATTCCTCAGAAAAATTGTGAAACATGTGATAGTATGACTTATTCTGCAACACAGTAGTTTTATGGAATTTACGTCTGACTGATTAGTAATTATGGCAGAAAAAGAAACCGTTTTCCTTCATGCTAGTGGTGATGTGTTTTGAGATGACACTCTGTGAGGAAAGGAATCATGTTGTGATTTTTTGATGCATTCTTTAAAGACAAGTATGAAGTTCTCTCATTGTTTTGTGTCTTTTTTTGTCATTTCAATTCTTATCTAGCTATGTATTATTTATCTCCTCTGAGTCAGTAAAAAGATTCTTTTCAGAGTTTTGAGTATTTATTCCATTAGGTACTATAAATGTAAATTTGAAATACATATATATTGCTTCTGTATTCTGATGCTCAGACTTCGATCCCATGCCTTGCCTACAGCATGAGAGAAGGCCGCCCTTCTCTCATGCCTACAGCGAAAGTCCTACAGGATTCAGTCAGCAAATGGTAATGCAGGAGCTGATTCCACCTTACCTTTCCTTCCCTTTAATTGCAATAACTACGTGTACTGATCATATAGATACAACTATCACGATAAATGTGTGAAGGATATTTAATGTAGTAAAATTTTAAACCATGAGAGTAGAAGGAGCATTTCTGTGAGTGATGCAGTTTGTGAAGTAAGTGAGAAGTCTGTCTATATTCTTTCCAATTTCCTTTCGTAGTGAAGAAGCGGAGCCTACGTGGCCCATATTTAAAAGAAAGAAAGAAAAAGAGGTACTGCACCAGCAGTACCGCAATTATTATGCACGTATCTCGCAGCTTTTTGTCTTTCCCGCTTTCCTCCTCCACACCGCTCCACTTAACTGCCAACAACACATTGTAAATCTGCTGTTGTTCCAGTCATCAAACCGAAGTGACAAAGTTGTTTATAAAATGTAAGTATGGTGATTTTGTAAACTGATGTACCCTTTTCGCTGTTTGGTATTTTATTTTAAAAGAACAAACTCAAAGATCAAACCTATGGTTTGCAATCGACGCTGTTTACGATGTTGGTCATCCGTGGGAGGAAATTAATTTGCGCTCGTCTCCTGTTATTCCTTTCAGTCTCTCAGTCGTTCCCTTCCGGTCGGATACCAGCAACATGGTAGGTTGGGATTCTTTCGCATAGTTTATCCAGTTATTTCGTCGCAATCGTCCTTTGTGACTTGAAGTTTCCACGGCTCTTTCAATTTTTATTTTGAACATATCGAAATGGTAACTCTAGTTTTGTTTCATATCTGATTATTGCGTCTAAGCGGTGTCGTGGCTTACTCGCCTCCCTGCACTCGCATCAGTATAGTAGCAGTTCGTTCTAATATAAATGTCTTGTTCCAACTCTGAATAGGCCTCTGTACCTAGTCTCTCTAGTCTTAATTAAGTAACTTTTGTTCCGCAGTTTATTTTTGCAACTACCGCTCAGTAGGTCTGAATCGTGCAAGTTAGGTTATGTACGTGTGCGGTTTTGTTGTCATACAGATAGCAGGTAGTGCCGTTGCTGCGCGAGCTAAATTAGCCTTGTTCGGATGTGTTGTTCATACCTGGTGTTTTCTTGCATGTGCTGCACTTCTGTATCCATTACTCTCTGCGCGTAATCAACCGTATAGTAAGTGTAGCAACGTTTGGTGTGGACACCTAATTTGATACTTTGTTATAGGGTCGCGTCAGGACAAAGACGGTGAAGAAGGCCTCTAGGGTCATCATCGAAAAGTATTACACTCGATTGACCCTCGACTTCGACACTAACAAGAGAATATGTGAGGAAATTGCCATCATTCCCAGCAAGCCCCTCCGCAACAAGATTGCTGGGTAAGTTTTGTTTGCTGTACCCCAATATTACCTCCTGCTTGAAAATAAAGTAATCCGATTCAAATTTTTGTTCAGCTTTGTTACACATCTCATGAAGAGACTGAGGCACAGCCAGGTTCGTGGTATCTCCATCAAACTTCAGGAAGAGGAGAGAGAGCGACGTGATAACTACGTTCCTGAGGTCTCTGCCCTGGAGCATGACATCATTGAAGTCGATCCTGAGACCAAGGAGATGTTGAAGGTCCTTGTAAGTGTTCACTGGAGTTTGCATATAATGGAGTTGTTGGACTGCATATCTATTTGTTTTGGAGAAAGGCAACTTCTGTGTTTTGACTTAGTGGAGGTTTTTGTCTATCAAACTACTGACAATTACATATGATGTTGAATTTTCGTTGCTGATACTTTTCAGACAATTGTGGTTTAATTGTATTGTATTGAAAACCCTCCTTGGTATGGGTTTCTAAAATTGCTTTGAACGTTTGCTAGTGAAACAATCTTTCTCCGGAATAAGACTGCTGATCAAATGAGTAATCTATCAGTGTTTTATCTTGATATTTCAACCCTTGTTCAACGCTTATTTGCAGGAATTCAACAACATCAGTGGTCTTCAACTTACCCAGCCGGCCTCCGCCCCCTATGGCCGACGCACCTAATTTGTTATATTCATATGTATGATTAAAGAGGTTCGAGCCCCAACTTGCTTTTCTTTCTCCCATCACTACCACAGCATTTTACACTTCATCGGTCTATGTACTATTGTGGAATCTGGGATTGCATTTTGTCGTTCCTCATCTCTGCCTGTGTGTGCCTTCGGTGGTGTGCTCCCGGAGATATGTGGGGAGAGGGTGGGGTGTATTTCCCGAGTTTAATCCATCTCTTGGAGCGCTGGAACAGGAGTGCACTTACGAAGATTGGCCCGGGATAACGCAGAGCCTAACTCGGCCTAACTCATGGACGCATACGATGGGCTGTCGATGCCGGCTGGCTGTCGTGCCTCGGGGCTGGAGCATATGTCTAAAGTGTACAAAGGTGGGTCCATTGTGACGGATGTTCCCAAATAACCCCCATATAATACGAGCCTACAATTACTTTCTTCCGCCTTTTGGCTGCAGTTTTGTCACTTGCTTTCGAATGAAGTTATCGCTATCGACTGGATTCCAGTGATGTCTGGCTGGACGGTCGGCAGTGCGTAGGAATACGGGATGAGCAGGGATGGGGTGATCTGGGTACAAGGGACTACATTTCCGTGCGAACATTTCTGCTGCTATCTGCCCTATCAAATCTGGTTAGTTGCTGGATGTACCAGAATATGCAGGTAGTCAGGGCTATGAAATTCTAGGGCGGTTTGCACATATTCGTTCGTCCTAAGAGTCGGCGACTACTGAAAAACATGGAATGCCCTCACCTTAAAGAAAATGTACGACTTGCAAAAGCCCCTGCCATCGCCGAGACAGACGTCACTAAAGATTGGCATTGCACTGGTGAGTTCAGTTCCTTGATGAAATTATTACGACGTGCAGTCGATAATGTTCTGTACTGTAGGCAGATATTCGTCTTCAACCAGAATAACACAACCGTGGGCAAGACAAGCGCCCTGGGAGCGTGAACGCAACCGATGTATCTAATAGCTTGCATAGCGCTCTCTTCGTCAAATCGAATCTATTACGTTTAAACATTCGAACTACGGCTCTTTTTTCACGGCATTCTCAGTCGAACATTTCCTTTGTTCACAAGCTTTTTCAGAATGTATATTCTTTAGTCATTTTAACGAGCGAAATACCTGACTCTGAACCGACCCTGACTTTGATGTAGCGGCGTCATCGAGCTGTCAAGGCTTGGACGAGATGAATAAATTAATTGGTTTTCTTTACTTCAATTTTGACATGAGCCTAGAATGGGTCGAAAAAATGTTTCTTTTGTAGGAGGATCAAGTCGGAAGTGGAAATTTTCGCACAGTATAGGTGTAAGGAAACTTTTAAGTTCTCCGTGGAGGCTTCGTGACCGTGATGCCTACATTCACATTTCATGGCCAACGACCTCTGTCTACTTTCGGCTTTGAGACTCCTTCCGATGTGTTTACATTTCTATGGCGTGACCTTGATTGATTATTGCATTTTGGGCGACACTTCCTCCGATTCGGCACATTCAATGCGTTTCTATGTTCAAGCTTCAAACTCATACTTCATCAATGAACAATATTCCCTTTTTTTTTTTTTTGTCTTTTTCATTCACAATGTATACTAATGCAGTTATCTTTTTCCACAGCTTGTCAAAGTGCTCAGAGTACATGGTTGTGTCTTCATTGTGGAATAGTAGGATGTGGGCGCTATGTCAATGGTCATGCTAAACAACATGCTCTCGACAATCAAAATCACAGTGTTTGCATGGACTCTGAGAGTTATGCTGTTTACTGGTAGGCATCAACAAGATCCCCCCCCCCTCCCCTCCTGTAATTGCATAATTGTCGGCACATTTCCATTTTATTGCAGTTACATTTGTGATGAATTTGCCCTGAATGACACACCAGAAAACCACATTGAACGAATGAGAAATATTCTCATGAGACATCCTACGAAAGGTGATGAAGTCCTTTTAGATGATGGAATTATTAAGGATGAAAATGGAGATGCGTCAAGTATATCTAATGATAAAGACACAGGATGCGCTAATGGGGAAATTGAGAAACACAGCGATAAAAAAAGTGATAGGCATAGTAGACTTAGTCTTATCAGTGAGCAAGACCGGAAAGATGAACCAGGTGTTCGCCAGCTTAGACCCCGAAGAAAGAGGTACTTGTTGGGGTTTTGGAATTTACCATTGTATAGATGAATCCTTAATATGATGAACCACTTTTAAAAGATGAATATTTATGGTCAGATCTCATTCAGCGGATAGCAGTAGTGTGGAAAACCATGGCAACAATGGTAAGAGACGAAGAAATGGAATGGTCACAAGAACTCTCAGCAAGGCTAAACCAGAAAAGAAAGTTGTGGGCCTGCGCAATTTGGGAAATACTTGTTTCATGAATGCTGTTCTGCAGTCCTTGAGGTAAATCCTGCTGGAAAATGCTGTACTGTCTAGTTTTGTTTTAAGTGACAGTGTCTGATACTACTCACTTGAATTTTTCTAGCAATATTGGTGTCTTTTATCGGTATTTTAAGCATTTACCTGCGCTAGAAACAAATTCCAAACCCGGGCGAGGAATTGAACCATCCCGCAAAGTCACAGAAGTGTCTGATGCTCTGATGACTGAGGAGCTAAGGAAAGTCCTTATCAATCTTAATCAAGGTGGAAAGACAGCAATATCGCCGGAGTCCTTGTTTCATGTCATTTGGAAAATAGTACCTCGCTTTCGGTATGACAACTGTGTTCATAGCAGGATTATAGGTGTTCTAATTTTTTTTACATTTGACTAATCAAACAGTGTTTCACAGAGGATATCAGCAGCAAGATGCTCATGAATTTCTGCGATATATGTTGGATCGTCTGCATTTAGAGCTTTTGCATCTTCTTCCTGATGGTTCCTTACGAGAAAACTCTTACCTAAACATAGGACCAAAGAGCCGTTCATCAATAGTGACCTCAGTATTTGGCGGTACTCTTCAGAGTGAGGTAATAAAGCAAGTACGGTACATATTCATGTATTATAACTTCTGGTTATGTTATCTTACTAATCGGGGTCATTTAAATGTTTTAGGTACGATGTCTTAATTGTTTTGTTGAATCAAAGAAGCATGACCCGTTTCTTGACCTCTCGCTGGATATTCCGGAGAAGTTTCAGTATCAGAAAAAAACACCTAAGGACTCAACTGAAGAGCCTACAACACCCTGTGATATTTCAGGTAAGTTATTATATATTTTAATTTTACATTGCACCATATTTCTAATGTATCTGCTATTTTATTTTTGATTTAAGATTGTTTGACAAGCTTTGTTGAAGTTGAAGAATTGGCCGAAACAGAGCTATATTACTGCAATAATTGTAAAAGCAAACAGCGTTCAACAAAGCGATTCTGGATCCGACGCTTACCGAATGCAAGTCATTTTTCGACAAGTTTCCTGTTTTTATTATTCTGGGTATTGTGACAGCTGATAAGAGTTGTTTTGTTTGCAGGTCCTTTGCCTGCATTTGAAGAGATTTCGATGGCATAATTGCCTGCGACAGAAAATTGACACTAGCATTATGTTTCCTGTAACAGCATTGGATATGTCTCAGTATGTTTTGAGCAGCCCTCATGAAACCCGACGCTCTAGTGCAGGTAGTACCTTATATGACCTTGCTGCTGTAATTGTCCATCATGGTTCAGGGTGAGTTTTCTTGGGAATGTTTTACTAGCTTACTTAATAGGCCATACTCTATTTTATTATAATGAGCTGAACTGATTTTCAGAACGGGTTCTGGTCACTACACTGCTTTTGCTGTGAATGATGGTAAGTTTACTATTCCATTTTCTGGTCATTTTTCTGGTTTCCTTCAGCAGTCAGGAAGTCTTATAAAAATAAATAAAAAATGTATTTTACAGGTGGTCAATGGTTTCATTTCAATGACAGTAGTGTAAGACAGACTGAAATTGAAACTGTTGCCAATTGTAAGCCGTACATCATGTTCTACATACGGAGAGAATTCAGACTCCCTCAGCTACAGGCATGAATTTCAGTAACTCGAA
The DNA here is from genome assembly GCA_038380765.1 of Odontothrips loti. Lineage (NCBI taxonomy): Eukaryota > Metazoa > Arthropoda > Insecta > Thysanoptera > Thripidae > Odontothrips > Odontothrips loti. The sequence goes on along the minus strand of CM076243.1, from coordinate 10,080,605 downwards.
CAAACTGCTTATTGCAGTACCTAGTCAGCCCAATCCCAACACGTTCACACACCGCTCAAGTCTCATGAAACAATTTTTTTTCCCATTGAATTGCCACTTTGGAAATTGTCAGTCTCTTCCACATTTATTTTTACAAATAAGCTCAAAAAATTTGCTTATGAACTGAAACCAATCATACTTGAGCAGTGGTACTTTGTACATGACTGAGAACGTGTGGAGAAGGGGAGGGCAGGAATAGTGTGCACAAATCTATGTACCAGTACCAACTGGTGAAACAGGTATACATATTTTGTTATGTATTGATAGGTGTATACTATGGGTGATCTTATTGTAAGTATGTGTCCACTAGGCTCATGTTGTAATTAATGAATTTTAAATTTTTATGTTCAAGACTTGTACATTGTATTGGTGACATTTTAAAATCAATTAATTGTCAGTATTTTAATTAATTCAAGAATAAGCTTATTTATTGCGGTAGCTCTCATGAGCATTTTTAAGGTTTTTATTCCCAATGCATGTAGTTCTATTAGTGAAACTATGAATTTGTTATGAAATATTTTGATCATATTGCAGTGCGATTAAGTTTTCTCTTTAACCGTCAAAAAATTTGTGAGACCGTAGTGTTTTTCTTCTCAATTCAGACTGGTCTGGTTATTCAGTTAAGTTTTTATGAGTTTAATAACTTATTTCTCTCTAAAATGGTGTGCAGCAGACGTAGTTAAATGCTTTGGTAAACATTCATACCTACTGGACCCTGTCTTTCTTCCAAGCTACTGTATTGTTGTCCATTTTTGTTGACCCCCCTGTCATTGAAGGATCTCAGATCAAGCAATTAATTTATTTATACTGCCAATTTCTGTATCAATGTTTGTTGATTGTGAATGAATAGATTTTGGGACTATGAATGTTCTTGAATTCAAGCTTATTCTCCTGGAACATTTCCTTGCTTTTGTATAATATTGCTTTTAGATTTATCATGGCAATCAACACCAACAAAGAAAAGGGAGACAGTGTCTACGTTTTCATCAAGCTTTACCTACTGCCTTGCTCGCTCATATCTAACTGTGATTTAAATTTGAATGAAGAAAATCATCAAGTAAAAGTTAGCACGCTACTACTAAGTGATTGCTTCTGTCTTTCTTTTCTCGTTTTTTTGAGAAAGTACTGAATGTACATAATTTTTCCCGAATTGTGCACTCATGTGTAAATTAAATTGGCATGGATACTGTGCCCTCCAAGAACACGGAATGAGGGAAAACTCAAAAATTGTTTCCAATTGAAAGAAAGGCAATGTTCTTTATAAAGGCACAGCCCATGTTGGCTTTTCAATGTTAGTTTCCTTATCATGATTGTAATATTAAGGGTAAGGTTCCATGCATCTTAATTGTGGTGATTGTGTTCAAAACAATCCATTCCATTTGCAGAACAAGAACTGCTGTGCTCATGTCATCAGTCCTAGTTGGTTTCTTTTTAGTTGTGCTGCATATTCTTTTTTAAGTTTTGAATTTGAAAACAAGTTTTTTTGTTTTTTCCTTCTGCGAGCCAGATACATCTTCCTTTCTTCCCCGTAGTATTTTTTTCTTTCTTTTTGTAATGTCTGCCAGTGATGGCTTTTGTACTGTGAGTAAAGGACTGATTTTTCATTTTACTTCCTACTGTTATGATTTTGTATGTTCTTTCTAATTTAGCGTCATTATACCCTTCCTTGCGAAGACGATTTTGTTTTCAACACTTGGTTGATATGACTAGTTTTGTGATATCTGAACATTTTCTTTGCCAGTTGACCTTGTCATTTTCCTGGGTGCCCCATCCTCTAACACCAGTTTTTCAGAAAATTCAAGCCATACGTTATTTGTTACCGCCAGTAGGTGTTTCAGCTTTCATCTGACATGTGTTTTTGAGATAGGTACCATTGGATCTCTCATAACACGACAATGTCTAGAGATTGCATTTGGAAGAAATGCCTTTTTTGCTCATCAAAACCTGGCAATCTGGCAAAGGCCCTTGACAGTTCTTGTGTTCCCAATTTTGTCGAAGTGATCTCTAGAGCTGAACTAGAGGTGAAAAAAATAAATGAAGAGATCACTCAGTTGCACGGTGAAAACCGTGGATCCCTTGTTTGTGTAGTCAGAAGGGAAGTGTAGTTTGAGCTGCTACCTTCAAGGCATTATTGTGATTCGGGCCAGGTTTTGGGGCATGCGGCATCTATCACTGTCGTGATCCGCCCTTTACATGCAGACACACCCTCTAGGGTTTGAACTAGACATATTGTGCTTTGTCTTTGAATTCATAAAATTCAATTCAGCGTCTATGTATCATGTATTGAAGTTACGTAGTAGTGTTGATTACACAACTACCCGTCACATCTGGACAGTTAAATAAATTATGCTATGTATCAACTATGTTTATCTTTTTGAAATTTTTAGCATGGTATTGTGTAAAGTGGTGAATTTGGATGCCTGAAGTGTGGCAATGAGGTGGAACATCAATTATGGATCCTCCATGCCTAAGTTGGCATGTGCCTATAATGTAGGCACTTATCCAGTTTAGGAGAGACCCAATTTAAATCATAACATATGTATGGACTTGCTTTTTTTAAAATATTTCAATCATTTTACAAGCATACTAATTTAAAGAAGTCTCATAAATGCTCAGTAAATCACACGATTGCACTTTACATCAAGTTCCAGTGTTGACTAGCTATGTCCACTTGCAAAGTATGCAAGAAATTCTTTTCCCACATTGCAATAGACCATGACTGACAATATACAAAGCACGCATGGAATGCCTGCAATTTCTTTCATATCTATAAACATTGAAACTAGCCTGTACAAATATAATTAAAAATACATTGAAAGAAAAAGAAATCATGGAAAAAGGTAGCACTAATGGTCACACAAGTTGAAACAAAATCTTTCAGAGAAAATATCTTCAGGTGAACGTTTTCAGGCTTTTGACGGATTTTGGACAGGGAACTGCTCTCCAATGGAAACACAAGATTGAAATGAAGCAGAGAAGGTATGACAAAGACTCAGAAAATAAAATGACCAGTACAGTTAACTAGAGTGTAACCAGAAACTGGTAAACTTTAAATCAATAGCGCTAGAAATCCATTTTTAAGTAGGCAGTCATCAACGTTTGAGACAAGACAATTATATAAAAATAAGAACCCCACAATAAAGAACTCTAGTATTATTTAAGAAAAAAAATATTGAACAATTCTCATTTACACCTCATTAAAGGGACTTAATTACACAGATAGAACTGCCAGAAAGACAGAAAAGTAAATTAATGAAAGCATGTCTATGACTATGCTCAGCAATTGAAGCACATCAAAAATTATAAAGCATATAGATATTGTTGATATTAACTATTACTACCTCTGCACATTGGAAGCCATATGGACTTCTGATTCAATAAAACGGAAATGTTACTTTCCTTCCAGGATACCTAATATATCAATCACAGATTATGTAAAAGATAACTGAATCTCATAGTGACAAATGGTCAAAAATCATCCAAACAATTTCAGAAATAGCAAACAGACACAAACCACTGAACTAAGAGTAGCATAAATTGTTCATACAAATAGATCAATAAGAAACATGTGGAAGCTTTCAAAAAGCTCTCATATCATGTAACCAGCATTACTGAAAGAAAGCTTGTCTGGACTGAGCATAAGTACATTTAACCCACATACTTTCCTCTTCATAATGAAGACCTCTGAACAAAGCTGAGAACATAATAAAATATCATTCTAATTCAATTCCTCTATTATCACAAAGCAAAGTTCTTGAGTTACATAAAAAAATTAAGCTCTTGAATGCTTTAACAAAGTTTCGGAACCATATTTTATGAACAAAGCTGAACAGTCAAGAGGACAACAAAGAAGTGGTGCGTTCAATAGCAAAATGCTACCTGTCACCCAACTAAAATTAAAATGATTCATTATCATCTGAACACATCCAGCAATGTCCAGCGAGCATACAAATTTAACATACAAATGTGGGTTAAAGTTCATTGGCATCAAGATTTCTTATGCAAAAATTGTCACAGAAGTTTGTTGACAATGTTCAATCCTGACAACCTGCACCTTTACGTCTAATCAATAAAAGCATTTTCTTCAAACATACCCCCAACAAATGAGACAATAAAAGTAACAGTATTTGGGGTGGTATTTTATCAATAAAGAACTTCTTGTTTTAGATTATCACCTTTGCTAAGTTTGCAAGTTTGATTCAAGAAAAATAATTAAATATGACTAGGACAATTTTTCCTCTCTACATTCTTGCCAGTGAGAGGTCCAGCCTTCATCCATGTGTCTGACAACTACTTTGTCGCCTTAAACTCTGGAATTTACATTTTTAGAAGTTCCAGGGAAAATAATATACATTGAAAAATAGTGTGAATTCAAAGTACGGAAATGGACCTGATTATAGTTTACAATCAGGGGCTTCCAAGGTTCAGGTTATTCATGAACAAAATAGACATTTTGGTCCCAGTGCAATGATTAAGGACAAAGTCAAATTAGTTTCACAGTTTCAGTTTCACAAACACTTTGGGAAGAAGTTATGGCATGTTTATCAATAACTGCTGCCGTCATCAATCAGGAAGTAGCCACACCATCTCCATCGCAGCTTCTCTCTGTTTTAATTGCGCCATCATCTTAACGGGCAATGCCTACAAGCTCAAAAATCTTAGTTCTGCTCTAATAACAAGCTTATGGTGAAGTGTGAACTAAAATTTTTGCAATGGACAAGATTTTTTAATGTATATGTGGAAGCCGCTTAGCCTGTATATAACGAATTCTCGCTTATAACGAATTTTTTTCAAATCGATTTTTTGGCAAAATCCGCATTTAATGAAACCCCGCAAATAACGAATTTCCCCCGCAACAAGTACCCGATTCGGTATAAGCGGCTTCCACTGTATTTTATCTGAAACAGTTTTCTTTCTCTTAAGGAAAGAAGTGATCTTTGAAGTATAAACTTAAGACGTTAGCTCTCTAACTTTAAACGTTTACTGGGATTCAACTGAACAACTCCGGGAGTAGCTATACCAAGTGATGAGTTGGTTGTGTCAGAGCCACCATTGCAGTTTTGTAAATAGTCAGTCTCCGTTCCTTTCTGTAACACAAAACAGTTGTATTAAGAAAACCCTACAAAAATGTAATGGAACATATTAACATACTGAAAATATCTGGTGACAAACCTCTCTCACCTCTCCCATAACAGCAATTGGTGTCTCTCCAAGAGCTTTGGCAACTCGATGCTCAACTAAGTAAAACATGTACTCATCATAGAGTAAACGAATCAAGTGGAATGATCCAAAACTAGCAGCACTCCGCAACGTCAAATCTCTTATTACCATCGAGCTGAAACAATACATTTTGGTTTGAAAATGTACAAAAATTATAAATTCATTAGTGAGACTATATACTTACTTATAAAAAGACCACTTCAAGAGAAACTGTCTTGCTGCAGATGAGAAGTTAGGTTTTCCTTCATATGGCTTCAAAATCTGGTCTACCACTCCTTGAAGCCATTCTGCCCACTGTTCTAAGGAATTCTGTTGCTGCAGTGTCATTTTGAAGTCAGTTTCCAGCTGCTGGACAATTTGACTATCACACTGACAAACCCAAGATGCCTACAAAAAAACATTAAACGTGATAAACACCCCAGTAGCAAATATTTACCAACCTAAACAATAAACTTTAATTCCAACCTGCTCTTGGACATTGTGAAAATCAACACGATTTAGATCTGTTAACATCTGGTTTATTTGGGCACTATTTTGAAGGACAGCGCGTGCTGCTTGGGCTAAATGGTTCAGCGATGTGTAGCGTCTTAATGTTTGGGCAAAAGCACCCGCTGCTCCAAGCTGTAAGTTGAATCAATATGTTACATAATGTCAAAGAATGAAATGGATTATTTGTAGAACAGAACACTTACTTTTATGTGTTTCATTTCATCAGGGCAGCCCACCATGGCAACTGTTAACCAGGCTTCTAAACCTTTGGAAAAGTTTCTAATAGCTTGTGTCAAAGCAGCTGCAACATTAACACAGATAACATTAACACAGCTAAGTTACAAATGATATTCTATAACCTAGAGAAAAGGCACAGGAAATTTCATTCTTACTTGGGATAGGTCGAAGGACATCTGGAATTAAGACTTCAACCAATTTTTGGTAAAAGCCAAAATCAACACACCGGACAAAATTTTGTATAGGAGTACAGTTACAGAGGAGATATAATTTTGTTCTAATAAAAGAGAGGTCAACATTACAAAACATTCCAGCCGCAACAAGATAGATGGACGGATTCTGTTTGCAGCACTTACTTCGACAAATACTTCTCTTCTTCACACTCATCCCCATTGTTGTTGTCTTGACTGCGCCAAAATTCACGCCACAGACTCTCAACTGTCATAAACTCCAAGTTCACAATAGCGTCTAGAAAAGCCTTCAGAAGAAATGAAAGGAAACAATGTTGCTAACAACAGTTCAATCAAATAAATAAAACTATGAAAGCAGAAGACTCACTTCACAATGCTCCCTGTATATACTACGGAATGTATCGACATCCTCTAATGTGCAATCTTCTGGTAATGAAGAGTGAGATGGAAACTCTATACGAGGAAAATCTGGCATTGCTTGACTACTATCTCCAATATATTGTTGATGATTGTTTTGCTGTGGCTGAAACACACAAACAAGTCTGCCAAGGTCTAGACTCTTGGAGAAAGCAAGATATTTTCTATCCTAAGGTGAAGTATTGATTTATATTCTGACAAACCTGAACAGATGGAGGGCTTGGATGATCAGAACTTGCATTACTTTCTGTCCTTTGCGGGACTTTAGCTCTTTTTGTCCCCTGAGATCGAGAAGTGACTGGTGAACCATCATCTGACACCGTTGTCAATTGCGATCCAGGCTTTACTCGGATGCCGTAGTAATGATACTTTGAGTTACCTCTGAACAAGAAGTGTTAGCATTAAAACATATTTAACGTTATATAAGTTAGAAAAAATGTAAATTATACTACAAACCTTGTACCCAATCGTCTAGTACGCAGTCCCAAAAAAACTGATCTTATTAACTTCCCAAAAGATGCAGCATTTACTGGATCCAGTTTATGGTCATTACAGTGACGCAGATAATGATAATAGAGGGTGGAACGTGGTAATGATACACCCTCTGCTGTTTCATAATTTTCCAAAAGCCACTGCACCTGTTTAAAAAATAAAACAGGAAAAATCTTACAAACTGAAAAAAATATCCATTGGTTGCTTACATTAAATTACCAAATCTGCCATGAGTTTAACTGATAAATGATTTCACTTTTAACTTCTCTGATTGTTAAAACAAACAATTATTTTCAGCAGGCACATCTGCTGCAAAATGATGAGGAAGGTGTAAAAATGGTTCCAAGAGATGGATCCAAAATTCATCCACATGGAAACCTTATGGAAAATGAAACAATGTACAGTATGCACATCGACAGGTCAAAGAGAATGTATAAAGATGTATAATGAAATCACGCATTTGTCCTTTAATATTTCTCTAACTTGTAACCACCTTACTAAGACACAATCAACAGAAATATGCAAGAAATGTTAAGAACATGTAAAGAACATGAAGTCAAAGTCAAAAGAAACTGTCCACTTCAAAGTAAAAACCTATTATTGAAGTGAACATATCCTTTCAGACACACAGCAAACATGAATTTGTGGTGACAAGCACATTGACCGTTAGAAACAGAAGACAGCATCCTAAAAAGTGTGAAGTTGAAGCTCACAGCATGCAAAGGGACTTACAGTGGCGGGGGAGACTCGTGTAGCATGTGAAAGGAGACTAGGTTGGCCATCCTCATCTAGCGGCGAGTTGTTGTTTGAGTAGGAAACACCTCCGCCATCCTGCTGCACACACATGCCCCACCCATATTCCACAATCCAAATCATTTGGTTACACAGAGCACCACAATTGAAACTGAACAAATGCAAAGTTACTCATCCTCCCTTCAGTATATGTGGTGTGCTACTGCACAACCAAATGTGTAAAGCATGAAAGCAAGGAGTGAAAAAAAGCTGCAGTGAGATTAAAAAGAAAAAAACTCCTTTCACCTTAATTTTTTTTACACCCTCACAGATAAGTTGAATTTTCTTTGAAAATAATGAACATGCATATGATTAGAATACCCAGTGACTTTTAAACAACTCCCCAGCTACAAGTAAAGTGCAAAGAAAAAAAATGTGAGGAGCATTTTACTTTGGTGTTAGGAGGAAAGAAACGGTTTGAAGTAACAGTATTTACATTACATCAGAAAAAGACAGCAATTCCCCTGCAATTGACTTTGGCAAAACTATTTTGTTAGATAGGAATCCTTGTTAGAATTGTTAACTAAGATCAGTGGTTAAGAGAAATTAGCACCAGCCAGTTTGGGAAAGCAAGAAAAGCAAAAGCCATAATTGTCAATTGAAAAAATATTCTTACGGCTGCAACGGTTTGAGGACTAGATCTGCTGCTACTCAATGTGTTGTGGGACGTGTCCGGTTCAACACTTGACTGAATAATGTAGGTGCCACTTGGAGGATTTTGGGTCAATATGTGACCAGACCCTACATTTGCTTGACCCATGTTGTTAGATGTCTGTAAAATACAATAGATAAAATGGAAGTAATGAAAAATAAGCTACCAATTTCTTCAGACAGAATGCAGTAATCACAGTTTATTACCTGTGCATAAGTTACTGGTGTTGTGGCGCCAGCAAAATATTGTCCTGAGGAAGATTGATATTCCCCTACAGTGTAAACTGGATAGGCCCTATAAAAAAAAAAGGCAGAAGAATTACAGTAATATTATAATTAATAAAGAATTACGGAAATACATAAAAAAAGAAAAATTAGTTTGAAAACCACATTTGAATACTTACATTTGCCCATTACTAGTGTAAATAGTTTGGTCCCCTGTCCCTTCTACATATTGGACATAAGTCTGATGAATACCCTGAGACTGCGTTGCATCTGCACCCACACCAACACCCACACCATCGCCATCGGCCACTGAAATGTAAGATAGATAATGCAATAAGAGAATGGAGAAGTAGAGAGAAGATGGTAGGAGATAAATACTTTTGCTGACTACCTCTTTGGCACCAAATCACACATTACAAGAAACACCAGAGAATTCCATTAATGATAATAATTTTTTAAAAAGCATTTAGTGCATAATCCATAAACCTAATCTTACCAACAGTGCTTAGAGGTGTGAGAGGCGCGTATGAACGCGAACCATCTTCCTCTAGAAGCGCAGCATGAAACACAATGTCATAGAGTACAAACCCTACGTTCTACGGTTCATAATTTACCTTTGACTGCTGCAAATGTGTACTTCCAAAAAGGTACGCTACTTAAGCATATGATCTCAATACTGACAAAATACCACCATACTGTTAAAAGAGAGCTTTATCAAAATCAACTAAGAGTGGCCCAGTAACTCTTCTTCCCCAACAACTCCTATATATTGCTAGCTGCCTACTTGAGTGCACGACAGCGCTGCAAATGAAAAACCTAACCATACAATTACAAACATTCAAACCCTAGGGGGCGTTCACAAACCACGTGACCTATCTTCGAACCCTTGCAGCATGTGGGTAGCGCTCGACAAAATGTCGTTGGCGCGGGCCTGAGCCTACCCTGTGACTCCAGGCTTGGTGGTTCCACGCAGACGGTTCCACGCACTTTCCCTGGCGCAGTTTTACCGTGTACTACCTTGATTACGTGTCACGTGGTTCCTGAACGGCCCCTGTGGCAAATTACTTCATATTTAACCACCTGTAACTACGCATCATATTCAGTACTAGTCTTTCCATCTCAACCACCACTACTATGTACTCATGTGTCTGACTTACTAAAAGACAAAGAAAACGCTGCAGAGCAAGTGACAGCAGACCTACCCATACGCAGAGGTCTCACGACTCCTCAAAAGATTTAAATATATCAAGGATTTTAGAAGAGTATCGATAGGTTAAATTTTTAAAACTGGTTCATTAACATTTCAAATGTTAGGAAAACCACAGGAAATTTTTTATTTTTTTCAGGAGTTGTGACCCCCCCCCCCCCGTTTTTTAATACATACACATATACATACAACACAGGACCGGCGCCTGCGTCCGTTTGCAAATCAATCGTCTAACGTATTTCATCAATAAATAAGCAAGTACACGGCAGCTGCTTGCGGTGCCTGCTACTCCAGCACTGACCAGCAACAGTGATGTAGTGGTGAGGCCCCACAATGGTGGAGGGTGCTAGCACGTGTGCGTCGCCCGCCTCGTCCTCGTTGTCGTCGGCAGTGCCCACAGGGCCCACCACCACGGCCGTCGTCACCGTGCCGTGTCCGTCGCACGACTCCCCCGAGCTGCTGCCATCCACGCTGCCGTTCTGCAAGAGGACCACATCCGTGTTTCAGTGCGCCGACAGAGGCAGTGCGGGCAGCCCTGGATCGTACCGCACCGGCCCCTGCCCAGCCTCACTCACCTGCTGAAGTGCGTGCAGCGTGATGTGAGAGACTCGCGATCGGGTGGCGCGCAGGGAGATGGGCGGCGAGTCGCCTTCCCGGTCCGCGCCCACGCCCGCTGCACCGCCCCCGACGTCGAAGGACTGAGTCGAAGCCATGCCGCGACCTGCAGGACAAAATACGACACCGATTAACAATCACGCGGAAAACAGCGTGCCTCAGCAGAGCGTATGCATGCAGAGAGGCTTAAGTGAAGCGACCGCTGCTGGGTCAAAGCCCAAGCCCCTGTGGACGCGGGCCCCACCCGCCCGCTGTGCACGGCTGCTCGGCGGTACTGCCTATCCTACGAAACGCAGGCGCTGTGACCGTGACCACACGTGGACTCTACCCGACTCGACTGCCCTCGTTTCCCTCATCCTGGCAGCCGAGACGCCTCGCCGAGGGCCACAGATACAGGATGTTTCTGCCGAGGACTGCCGCAGTCAACGCCATTTCGTCAGCGGGAAAACTTCTGGACGCGCCGGTACCGGCGGCCTGGCAAAGCACTTCCCCCGTCTTCCCGAGACCCGGGTCGTATTGTAAACACTTTCCTATGTCCGGAGCGAAGCTGGCGAAGCTAGCTAAGCTGCACACTTCTTCGTGGAGCATGGTAGTCCAGGACCCGGTGGCAGCGTCTGGCGATAGCCGTCGGGTATGCCAACCATTCACTCGCTTGCTAGCCTCGTCTCTCTGCTCGCTACATAAAATGATGACAGGTGGGCAGGGCTGGCAGGGCGAGCCGTGGCTGGTAGTGCCTGGCGCTGTGCTCTCCTCCCCTCCCTTCAACCCCTTTCCTCTTCGGCACTTTCTTTCCCTCCCTCGAGTCGCCCCTCATCCCCCACCACCTGCGATGGCTCGCCCGCGCTGGCTCGCGCCAGGTAGCACACTCCAGGGTAGCAGGAAGGCTAGCAGAGCACCCACCTATGCCGTCACGCTCTATCTCACCCCCTAAACCTCCCCTTTCCACCGTTGCAGGCCCGGCAAAGGTACCTTGCATAGCTCATTTACTATACAACTTTTAGTTCATCTTACTTTCCAATATGCAAAATTCAAGTTGCGGCAGTCGGAAATTGTGAATTTTGCAAAGTATTCTTGCAAGGAAAACAATCAAATGCACAGCAAAAAATTCTTAACAATTTCCCAAGGCATTACATCATTGAAAATCGGAATGCCTACACAAAGATACCATTGAAGTAGAACCTCTGAGCTCAGATAAATAGTAAAACTACCTTATCTGTTTTCAATGTTATGTAAGAACTTCGATTTCCTATTTCAAACGACTCCATCATTGAATGTTGTCAATATGGTAGTAGGTATATGACTTTTCAATCTGTAGATAGGAAGGCCGAGTCACCTAACATCCAGCTGTTGCAAAAGTTTGGTAAGGGTACAGATTATACACATAATAGAAGTAGCTAGCATAGTAAAGAGCCGACACTCCCTATGGGACAGAGTAACTAATAGTTACATATGGTGGATTTTACTTCAGCATAATATAATATAAATACTTAGAGATAGGACATAAATTGAACCAGTACAACAAGAATAAGAACACATGGTTTCGTACAAATGTTAAAAAACAAAACGATTTCCAATGAAAAGGTATATATTTATATTTGACATCTGAATCTTAAATGACACTGAGGTTAGAACTGCCAACTTCTCCAGAGTAACTTAATTTGGCAACGGTCAAAAAGACACGTCAGCACTTTGAGGTATTGGGTAAAGAGACTTGCAAACTCTTATTGTGTGTCCAGAAAATAATAATAATAAACGACGTTGGCGTTAAACGGGTCAAAATACACGGTGAGCGCAACCCGAATCCGAATGGCAAGTACTTACTAGTAAAAACGACAGTGGAGCCAGGACATAATTCCAAACTAATGAAACAGAAGGCAAAACTGAAACTTTGGCGCAAATTTCTAACTTCTTCAGACTCGTTTCACCGAGACTAACAGGTAATGAGAACAAAATTTGATAGAATGGTTACAAGCGTATCGCCATCTTGGGTATGAAACACTACAGTAAACAACCACAAACTATAGACCGATACAAATTTCGGGGCATAACAATGCTCGCCGAGTGTACAGTACTAGCTCGAATACCGTGCCAAGAATAGCACTGTCCGGCAACAACAATCACTGATAGTTGAAACCAAATTCCAGTTGTTTTTGTTGACTGGCACTGTAGCGTTTGTGGTGTCTATGGCTACCGCATCAGTTGCTAGGCAAAGACGGATATCCTGTCGGTTGTTGGAGTGACACCAAGCGCGCGAAGATTTGAATGTCCGAAGCAGTGCTCACGACGACACGCAGCACGAATTCAGGACCACCGGGACGGGGAGATGGGTAAGCAAAAAATTGAGTACCGATCAATACAAATGGGTTAATCTAAAGTCAGTGCTGGGGAAATCTTGCGGAAACAACCGTCTAACCAGTTTAGGATTCTACGTGGGGTCCGAAGTTTAATATATGGACGATGTGGACGGAATACGTCCATGATGACGTACACTCGTTTTTTCATTTGTCCGCCTAAATAAGCTTGGGGCATAGAACTCCAGTGGCCCTGATCGCACTAGCGTTCATGCATAAAATACTCAATCAGTACGGCGGGCGGCGGGGAATGACTACTCACGTTCACTACCCGCCCGGAGTCTGGACGTTCGCAAAATGCGCAACGGAACTGGTCTGTGTCCTTGGCCTGCTTCGCGGACCACGCCCCCCACGTCCACATCATCCTCGTCGTCGTCCTCATCGTCCTCTTCATCCACAGCAGGGTCGTCCTCGCAATCCCGGGCGTCCAGGTCCGGATCGAGGTCTAGATGGTACGAGCCGTAGTGCTCGCTCAGCCAGTTCATTGTCTTCTCCATTGTCACCAGCAACAGACGACAGTCCGCGGACAGTGTAGCGTACGTGTATACACTGCCTATCTCTCTTCACTGGTGAACCAACATTAAAAAAAAGAGCTTCGGCTACTTCAGATCGCTTGAAATGCGGTACGCTTCAAAATGCCGGGTCTGCAACAATGGAGGTACACCGCCGCCCTGTGCCTTGAGTACGAACGCACGCAGCAAGCACACCAACTCTTCGACTGGACTAATTTTGTTCCGCTTTGTCGAACTTAGGGGTTGTTTTCACAGCCCTTCTACTACCTTCTACCCTCTGAAAAATATTTCCTTATAAAAAATGAACACTTCGATAATTTTAAAAAATATTACCTGTCAACCATGGCTGATTGGTACATCTGTGGAATGGGCGCGCGCTCCTCAGTTTTGGTATTTGTTTAGTTTCAGCAGCATGTGCTAGGAGGAACGGTACGAAGAAGTACCTAAGTTGCCCTACCAGCCCTTTACAAAGGTTCCAGAATGTCGGAGTTGAAAAGTATGTTTTTAATTTTTGTTTTTTATTACAATCACGGTAGTTATAGTTGTCACAGTTAAAATTATAATGTAGCTGCAAAGCTTCCTCAGTTGTGGTTAGACCAATCCCCCGTTATATGCATTTGTCTTGTTGAAAAATAACCATTTCTTCTGATGCTTGAGTTTGTTCATGTTGCAACTTAATTCAGGGCTGGAGCGAATTCTAGACAGGGCGCATACAGCCAAACAGAGGCACAAAGCATCAGAGGATCTGGCCGAATTCTTCCTAAACAGAAGCGAATTTCAACCAGCTTTAGATTATTATAAAGTGAGTGATGATTTTTTTTCATTTGACAATTGATTTAATAGACTGCTTCTTGAATTAATAATTTCATATACTTTGGTCTCTTCCAAGGTTGAGCTTGAAGCAGCCACTGAGCTGCAGGATGATCATAAAATTGCCAAAGCTCATCGAATGATTGGTGAAGTTTTGGTGGAATTATCAGAATTTGATGAAGCACTAAAGCACACAATGAAGTACCATGGTAAGACAGTTTTATCCTGAAACATTCTATTTGTGACTGTAGCAGGCTGTTATTCTGTTTTTGTTTGCCCAGATTATGCCTGTGGGGATGAAGGGCGTCTTGTTGAGCTCCAACGGGCGTACACAACTTTGGGGCGTACTTATTTAATAAAAGCTGAGAGTATGAAGGACAGAAGTTCAACTCAATGTCATAAGGTTTACAGTCATGCAAGAGACAGTCTGTGGAAGAGTCTGGAGCTTTGTCAGAAGTAAGGAAATCAGGACCTTGAGATTTACATCAAATTGTTTACAGCTACAGTTCTATCATTGTTGCATTGAGAAAAAATGGTATCTTTTCAGACTCAAAAACTTAATTTCAAATTCTGAACTGAATGACATGACTGCTAGGTCATTGCTGAACTTAGGGTTAACTTATGAGGGGCTAGGTAAAATTGATGAAGCATTAGAGCAGTTTGATGTGGTAAGATTGTGCTCACAATGAAATTTTTTTATTCCATGGGTTTTATGTGGTAATGTATCTGATAAAATTCATCTTATTGTGCTAGGCTATTCGACTGTGCCGTAAGGGCAATATTGACAGTATGCTGAGACCATGTTGTTTAAGCCTTGCAAGCTTATATGTACGACGGGGGATGTTTGAAAAGGCTCTCAGGCTTTACCAAGAGGCACATGGTACAGTCAAATTGCTTCCGGAAAAAGAAAGAACTAAAGTGTCTATTGAAATACTGTTTGCAGAGTCTGATGTAAGTAGGATCAAAACTTAAATTGAACTGTGATCTGCTATGAAGGTGCCACTTTCATTGACACTAATTTCACAGGGGCACATGTGGAGAGAGGATGTACATGCTGCACGCAAGGCGTTACACAAAGCCTACAAGCTGCAAACACATAATAGTAGACGCACTGATGTGGTGGAACGTTTAAGACATGGTAAATTGATTGTACAAAACAAATGATTGAAACCAGGTCAGAGAATTGTGGTTGTTTCAAAATGTTCTTTGATTTCCTTCCTGTAGTGGCTGCTATGGATTTCGCACTAAAGAAACTTGCCAACCAAATTTTGTCTGCTGAAGAAAAGTCAAAGCAACATGAGATTTTAGGTGATGGATTTGCAGGAATGGGGATCTACAAATCTGCGTATGAAAATTATGAAAAAATGTTAGAGGTATGTAATTCTATCTACACATGAGAATAACTGTGAGTTACAAGATGCCCTGAAACTATGTATTAATTTATTTTACCAGCATGCAAAAATTGCTAATATTAATTTGAGGCCATGTTACATATCTCTTGCAAATACATGTAAAGATTTGAAGGATTATGACAAGGCTATAACATTTTTTAGAAAAGAGATGTCTCTCTGTGATTCATCCGAAGAAGTAAGTACTTTCTACAATCAATTGAATGAACTTTTCCCTCTAATGTTGCAGTGTATGGTTTTTCACATATGCTTCTGGTCTCACTTTTCTTACAGAGATTTGATTCTCTTCTCAATATTCAAGAATGTCAAGTATTAGGAGAAAACTCGCCATCAGAGCAATTGAACACCCTCTCCGAAATGTATGAAATAGCTAAAGAACTTGATAGCCCAAAATTCAAGAAAATAGTCTTGACAAGGCGTGAGAGGATTCTGTTAGCTTCTGGCCAACATGAATTTGCAACTAAAACAAAGAAAGAACTGGAAGATCTTGGTGTGGGCTCTGAATCTGGAGAGGAGGAGGAGGAGGAGGAGGAGGTAGAAGAGCACACACCAAATATCGGAAACTATATTGATTTGGATGCATTATCAGGTTTGTACTTAAAAAAAATGATATTATATATTGAAGAAGAAAAACAATATTTATATGAATGATTGATAAGTGAGTTCAATTTTTGTTTGCTGATGTAGATAGTGAAGACGACGAAGAGGCAAATTTTGAAGAAACCACATTTTCTGTTTCAAGCATCTCAAAACCAAAACGTAATCCCAGTCGTACTAAAGCAGCACTGAGATGGAGGAATGAGAAGGGGGAGACAAAATTACATGTAGCATGTGTCAAGGGCAACATCAGTGCTGTGCGAACCCTTTTGGAACAAGGGTGTGATATAAATGCAATTGATTTTGCTGGCTGGACTCCTCTGCATGAGGCATGCAACCATGGACACATTGAAGTAGTAGAAAAGCTCTTGGAACATGGAGCAGACATAAATACAAAGGGAGGTCCTGGCACAGGAGGTATAACACCCTTGTATGATGCTGCTCAGGCAGGCAACTTTGAATTAATGGAGTTCCTATTGGACAGGAATGCATCTATTGCAGTATTTACAGATGATGTAGGTTTCTAGAGTCAGTGTTTAACAGGCTCTAAATTAGATTGAAAGCCTCTATTTTAAACCTTGCATTGGTTTCTATTTTAGGGGCAGTCAGCGCTTGATGCACTTGTTGAATATTATGGAAGAAGTCATAATTTGACAGAAGAGGAGAAACACCAATACTTTTGCCTTAAAGATAGGCTGGAATCGTGTCTACGAAAGAGTAAGTCAAAGATATAATTAGAACTAAAGTTTGAAAAGCTGTAAATGTTTTTCTTCATGACCAACACATTGTCAGGTGAAGTAACAATCCATAAGCAGTTGCAAAAGCCAACAAGTAATCCTGTGGACAGAAATGAAAAAGATAGTTCTGTTTCCTCCAAACGCCCATCTCCTAGCACTGGAAAATTAAGGAGAATTGTAGACTGTGATGATGGAGATTCAGTGGGGAGGAAGAGAGCAATGGTAAATTGTCCTTTCATTTTTTTGAATTGATCACACCAATAGACCTCAAGTAAATTTTATTGAGCAATGATTTATTTTAACATTTTCACAGCGAGAAATTTCCCCGGTGTCAAGCCCCAATGCCCCATCTATTATGGCATCTGATGATGAAAAAGAGGATGATGAAGATGATGGTGTTGATGAAGGGAAAGAGGGGGTATCTGAATACATTAAAGCAATGCAGAATTTAAGAAAAAGCACCGATGTTGTGAGTTGCGATTTCAGTTCAGCTGAATAAGAAATATTTTGTTCATAACTGCTAGTAATTGGTTGATCTATTTGAATTCTATCTTTCCAGCCCAGCAGCACAGAACAGTCAGCCAGCAGGAAACCTCTCCAGCCACTTGTCAATGAAAATGAAATAGTGGATGATTGGCTTGAAAATGACATGGGTAAACAACCTGCCAGGAAACGTCGGAAGTCCGACCAACCTAAGCCGAATCTGAATAGCTCTTACCGGCCTTTGTCATTGAAAACAAAGAGTACATCTCGACTATCTCTGAACAGTGGTTTATCAAGTAGACCTCCATCTACTGAACCACTGGATACTTCCCGATTTTCCCTAGGATCGAGGGGTTCAAGAAATTCAGAAACAATTGAAACTTCTGGGTTTTCAGATGGGGTTGGAGAGATAATTAATGAAGATTATACAAAATTTAATGATAGCTGGTTAGTAGACATTGTTTAAATGATGTCCTTTTTTTGTATATATCTTATTTTTTTAAATCCTGCTTTCTAAAAGTAACTTATTGCAGGTCCCTTACCAGTGCTGATCCACCAACTCTTGATTCTTGGCCAGATGTACGCCACATCAATGCTCGCCAAACATCTCTACTAACTTGTGGTGTTACACGGATTCAGACTCCCACACCCTCTCAAGTGCCATCACAGATATCTGCTCACAGTCGTGTGAATGTTAAAGTTGAAAATCATCTTTTTGCAATATATGTCGAGGATCCATCGCTGTCTATTGGCTGGCTTGCAGAGAAAGCAGCACGAAGATTCAAAGAGTAAGTCTGATTGCACCTGGGTGTAAGTTTGGGTGAACATCATACAGGTATTTTGCCTTTTCAAACATGTCTTGATCAACTTTTCTATTTTAAGGTTGGATGGCTATCAGCCAAGTTTATCAATATATTCCCAAGATGGTGCATTGTACTCATACGAAGATCCAGTGAAAATGGTACTAGGAGGAGATGTTGTTGGCCATGTCAAGTCTTGGAACGATTCTTCCATTATTGAGAGATATGAAGAAGCCTGTAAGAATTTATCTTCAGGTAACTATTTACAGATCATTTGATTTGCTGTTCTGTACTTATTTGGTTTATCTTTATTATCTGGTTTGTTATATGCTATTGTTTCAGAGATTGACAACAATGTCTTTCCTCTATTGGAAGCAAGTCAGGCTACTCATAGTTTAGATATTGTTAATACTATGTTTTCCAGTTACACTCTGAAACCAATTTTTAGAACCATTGCAATGGAGCGCAATTTATCAAGAATAAATTTGTCTGGCAATTGTTTAGATGACAAAGGTGTCTCGGTAAGTCCACACAAAAATGGGGTCACTCCCATATTACAAACAATTCGTATAAACAATCTTTGTTGCTCATGAGTTTTGCTTGATTTTATATTATGCTTAGGATCTGTGTGAGAACTTAGGAAGGCTGTGCAATCTAAAGGAGCTAGATCTGTCAGGAAATAACATGTCTGCACATGCAGTCAGTGCACTAGCAAGTGCAGCAACAGAAGGGCACCTCAAGGTATTTAGTTTTCTTATCTTATGTATCGCGTCCTCGTGAAATAATAATAAAATTTTCATGATAATGTCCTATTTTGCTCATCTTTACCAGAGTCTCATTGGCCTAAACTTAAGTCATAACAATTTAGGAGATGCAAGTTTGCCATACTTGGTAGAACTCACTGCTTCAGCACAGCTGCAAAGTTTATGCTTATGTGATTGCATGTTTACGAAGTCCATTTGGAACAAAAATGACCAATTTCTTACCTTGAACAAGTTGCACATCCTAGATCTGAGTTCAAACCAGCTGCACAGAAGTGGACTAGCAGGATTTCTTGGATTTCATGATCACAACAAGGTGACAAAATGTCCTTTTCGTTTTTTTACTGAGATCCCAGTAATTGCATGATGCACTTATGCACTGTCTTTTGTCACTTCAGGAGCGCCGTTTAAACCCTGAAAAACTCAAACACCTATATTTATCAGGCATGGGTGGCGATGGCCTATGCCAAGAAATAGTCTTATTTCTTGAACAGGGTAACTCAATTTCTTTGAGAGAGATTCACCTGTCTTATCCAAACATGCAGGATGGGGAGGTGTCACTTTTATTAAGGTATCAAGGTTCTGTGTTCATGGGTTTTAGCATCCTCTTTATTGTACTGTTTCAATGATTCTTTCGATATTGCAGTATTCTCAGGAGTGCCCCTGACCTTCATACAGTTTGCTTACCAGCAGCTCAGAACATAAGAGCTGAAACTGTATTCCAGCTTTTAATGCATCAGCCATCTTTAAAAAGATTGGAAGTGCACAATAGCAAAGACATCTGGAAGGGTATTGAAGAATCTAGTATTGTACTTGCTATGAGGCATGCAGCCCACTTATTAGAGAATTTGACATTAAGAGAGGTACCAATTCAAGCACGAGAAGCGTGGTGTGATGCAAGTCCCAATGGTATGGTGAAGAGAGGTGCTTTTAATCTTCATGTGTTTTGCAAATAATGAAGTGTTATTCCATGTGATTCTGTTAAACTACCTGTGATCATATTTAATATTTTATACTTCACATGTAAATGATAAATTTGGTTAATACATAAAATTTCTTCTATGTGTAGTTTCTATTTACCGCTCAGATGTGTATTTTTGGACATCAGGATCTTGTTTCCTGTTTAGAAGCGTACTTCAGTTTCCAATGACAAGAATTTTGGTGTATTTTGGACCCTTTGAATTTGTATTACAAATATTGCATAACAATTCACTTGCAGAATTTAAATGAATATGATGAAAAGATGAACTTCATATATATATATACATCTATCAAGTTCATATTGTTGTTTTCTCAAAATTACTCAAAGTGCTTGCTTTATGATGAATTATCCACTTCTTCTATTAATTCATTCAATTCCTTGTTCTGCCAGTCTTGTGAAACATCATCTAGATGATTGTCAAAATCCACTAGAGACTTAAACGCCCGTTGCTCAAGTAGAGCTGCTGCAGTATCCAGCATTTCATTGTCAAACCTACAGAAGACATATTAAAGAATAAGAAAGCTGTAATTCAAAGGAGAAATTACTATACTGCAGACTAAGCAGCCACCTGGAATCCTTCAGTCGCCATTTTCCATCAGTAAATTGAGATACAACCATACCAGGTGTCTCCATACTTAGAGTGAGGTGTTTGTTATCAACCTGGAAATCAGAATTCATCTTAATTTTTAACTCTTTACTAGACCTTTTAAAACTAGTACATGGAAATTTACTTACAACAACCAAGCAAGCAGAAGGAAAATTTTCAGCTATCTTATCTGCAATTCTATTTGCAGCTCTATCGGTGCTGTAGGGTAGTTGTAATACAGACATTGTTAGCTTCCAAAACCATAACCATCAGCATTACTGCAAAAGAAACTGGGTACTACCTCAAATCTGTGATGTTTTCATTAGCAACGTAGTATCCAGCAATAGTCAAATCCTGGCTGGCAGCAACTTGGTCGACCTAGACAGAAGAATCCACAACAAGACTCAAATGAATGACAGCACGTACTCAGATATACGTCGCTATTAACATACAACATTATCAGTTCTAATTGGCACACACCGACTTGGACTGCATTCTGGCAGAGGGACATGGCTGCCATTACAATCGGGACTAACCTGAGTGAGGGCGATTTCTGCCATGGGCGACACATGCAGGCAGACGTGAAAGAGCGGCACGGCGTCCACCAGAGTCAACGCATCCGTGTTTTTGTTGACACGGCCCAATAGCAGGCCGTTTACGGCGCAATGCGGGTACTTGGCTGCGTGCATGATCATTTTGCAGTACGCTCTGGAGCTAAACGTTACTTCGGCCATGGTTTACGTTTCTTTGCACGAATAGTTACCAGACCGACCCGCAATAAGCTTACTCGTCTCGCAGGACAGCAAACACGATTCTCTGGTTTTTTAGAACCTCAACTTAACGGAGGACACGCGCAGAATCACCCATTCATTCAATTCAATCAATTATGAATCCAACCCCACAACCCGTTTGGATTGTTGTCATGTCAGCTGTGTCGTCCGCTGGAACTTTAAAGTAACTTAACCAACATGATAGCTGAATACGTGAGTTTTGGTTGGGAAATCGTGAAGTATGAAAAAAACGCAGAAACAATAGACTAAATGAATTACACAAAAGCACTGGGCGAGGCGTTCGAGTAGGAAGGTATCAATTAAATCAAGATTCTACCACATCAGATCCAGGTATTGTCGCGTCTTGCTGGTGGGTTGGCCTCACTGTTTGCGATTTGTGGTGGTTTTCTTGAAGGCGGTGACAGCCGGCATGTTTGTTTATGTTTGACGCCGATCATGCACCATCACGCGTTTTGGTTGGGTTAGGGTTGTTGGCGATCTTGAACTAGAGATGATTCCTACGGAGGGTCCGTTATACAAAGTGGGCGACACGGTGCTCCCTGGCGACGATGTCACCGATGCCGTCCGCTCCGGCGCCGGCGATGTATCCAAGACGGTCTTGGGCCCGGGACTGAGGCGCACGGGTGGTCAGGTTGTGGTGTCTCGGCCCGGAGTGCTGAGGATGCCCAAGAACAACGTCTTCATGGTTGACGCCTATCAGAAGCGGTACATCCCCGTAAAGGAAGAGCACGTCGTCGGCGTTGTCACCAACACGAGCAGTGACGTGTTCAGAGTGGACATCGGTGCTAGTGCGGCGGCGTCTTTATCGTACTTGGACTTCGAGCATGCTACCAAGAAGAACCGCCCGAACATACAGGTTGGTTTCTATTGCTTGGACTGGAGCAGTCCATTTCACACTGCTCTGGCCTTGTCATTATTTTCGGTTTTGATTTTTATTATTTCGTATTTGAGGGTCCACTTTGCTACCTTGATTTCAGAATGGTGATGTGGTGTATGCAAAGCTGTCTGCGGCAGGTCGTGATATGGAGCCAGAATTAGTATGTGTAGATACACATGGGAAAGCTGGGAAGTTAGGAAAACTGGAAGATGGCTTTCTTATTACTTGTAGTTTAAATTTAATTCGTAAGCTTTTATCACCCAATTGTCCCCTTTTGCAAGCGCTAGGCCAGAAGTGGCCTTATGAATGTGCTTTCGGTATGAATGGTAAAGTATGGATCAAGGCTAGGTCAATTAAAGAAACCATTGCTATTGGCAATGCAATTTATGAGTCAGAGAGTATGGATAATGATAAAATCAAAAAGATGTGTTTCGATTTAGGGGTGGTTGTTGACTCTATGTAGTTACATTCCATTTTTATTTCTTTGAAGAGGTATTGATTAAGCTTGTGTCAAAAATGTCATTTTAGTGTAGGTGAACAGAGCAGAAAATAAAAAAACATGTTGATGAACTGTTCTTTATTTCACAATTTCCACATGCCAGTCAGGGTTTCTTTTACGTACATTTCTTAACACAACCCTCTGTCACTTATGCCACGAATAACACAATTTTAATGTCTAAATGTAAATTAGCCTCAATATCACTTTTCCTCAAGCATATGCTGGGAAATGAAGGTCAAGAATGCAGGCAGAAAGCATTGGAAATAATAACCAGATTAAATTGTTGCCCATCATCTCTAAGCAGATTAAGACCTTGCTTGGAGACCAGAGGCACACGCTGCACAAACTTGTCGCTGGTTCTGTCAACCCTTCATCTAAAATTTCTACCACAAGTGTGCAGGAGGACAAAAGGGGAGGGGGGGTCTCAAAGTCACTTAAAATATATCAACAATTGATCAAGTACATTGCTTCAGTTACTCCCATTATTTTAGATAGAAGTAACCAACTGCTTTCATGGGTGCAAGAAAGCATACCCTTAAACTTCATTTACATTCCATACCATGTACAAAGCCACAATTTTTAATCAATATTTTATGTAATTTTACAATTGCATAGCATTTTTATTCCATAATTTTGAGTCAATACTTTGAAGTGGATAGAAGTCGAAGTTATTATGTACATAATAATGTTTTTTGGTGTTTTTCTTTTTCGAAAGAAAAAAAAAGAAACAAAGGCGAAACAAAATCACTGGTTCTCTTTACTGTCTGTGTGCCTTTCGAAATCTATATGCTGCAGTAGCAACACATTCACACAAATTCATACATACATTACATACATACATTACATACACACACACTTGAACAGTTGTTGCTCAGAGGCAGGGAGAAAAGGGAGACACAAAGTAAACATATTATAAAATATCTGATGTATAAATTAGTTGAAACACAGATGGACTGCATGATAAGTAAATAATAATTACAACAAGATTGACATGGCAGGAAGCCTGCAGAGTAGCATAATGCTAATTTTCAGCGACATTCCCACACCTTTACTGTTTGGTCGACACTACCAGTCACCACGTATGGATGTGTCTTGTGGAAATCTATGAAAAAAGAAATAGCAAATACCAATAAAAAACAAAACTATCACATTCCATTTACAAAGGAAGTATCGTTTAAAACTCACCAACAGATGTGCAGAAATGCTGATGGGCATCTAGTTTCTTGGAGCAGCGTTTGTTTCGTAGATCCCACACTCTTAAAGTCTTGTCATCTGATGCACTTAAAAGGAACTTGCCTCCTGGGTGGAACACTACACCTCGCACCCAGTTATCATGACCATGAAGAGTGAAAAGGCACATCCCTGTGCTTACATCCCACACCTGAAGAGAAAATTACATAATAACATAAAATGACAAAGTGCGATAGGAGAAGAACTAGAAAAGTTGTAGTGTGCTGGGATACCAACCTTGATGGTTTTATCACGGGACCCTGATGCAAGGAAAGGTCCTTGGTAAGCACCTTTCTTGTTATCAGCACCTGCAGCTTCATTTATAGCTGAATGAGCAGATTCAGGAGCCCATGCAATGCATTCAATTACATGGTCATGATCCCTCAGTTCAACCTGCATTGAAAAAAATAATATAAGATACAGGTACCCAAATTTCCTTCCCGATAAACAAATCAAAGTATAACTCACTTTACACTCCTTGGTTGATACAACCCAAACTCTGACGGTCTGGTCATTTGAGCAGGAGGCTATTAGAGAACCATCCTGGTAAACTCGAACAAGTCGCACCCACTCTCTATGACCTGTGAAAGTCTTCACACAGTACCTGAAGAAAAAAAAAAGAGTAAGAGATATTCGATTTGAAATTGGAAGAACTTCAATTTGGCCCCTTTATTCACTCACCCATTTGCCACCTCCCACATTTTAATGGTCTTGTCTCGCGACGAAGAAACTATGAAGTCGCCTCCTGGCATAAAGGTGACACTGGATACATTGTGGTCGTGGCCATGCATTGTCTTGAGGCAGGCATATGACTGCTGAAAGTCCCACAGCTTGATCGACATGTCTGCACTGCAGGATACTGGAAAGAAAAAGGAATTTTAGCAATATAAAGGGAATCAAAACACAATACACGTAAGTAAAGTTCAATTAACGTTCTGCTATCGTTTGCCAGTTAGTTCGAAGCTAGTATTTACCCAGCAGTTTGCCAGTCTGATCGAAGGCGATGTCCTGCACCGAGTCTGTGTGTCCCTTGAGCGTGCGCTCGTACTCGCCGGTCTCGAAATCCCACACCTTGAGAGTGGCGTCCTCGCTGGCAGAGACCATGAGGCTGAACACCGGGTGGAAGATGACCTTGGTGACGGGCGCCCGATGGCCCGTCAGGCAGTGCTTCTCCGGAGGCCGCGGGATCCACTCGCTGGGGGACCGCTTTCCTCTGGTGGGCGCGCCCTCGATGAACTCCTTCTCAGCCTCGGACAGCTTCGACTCGAGCTCCATCACCTTCTTTTGGAGGCGGATGACGGAGGTCCACTTCTTCTCCAGGAGACCGCCGTACTTGCGCTCCACCTCGCCGGGCATGTCCGCGTCCCGCTTGAAGGCCTCCAGCGCCTCCATGTAGCCATTGCTGCTGAGATAGTCGGCCACTGCCTTGTTCCTGAAACAGAGCAAGTAAGGCAGCGTTTAAGTAAATGTAATAAAGAAGGATATGGTGGGTGCGGGGTAGGGCGGGACGGGCGTCTTCCTGGACCGGATTCCGCCCTCGCGGCCCTCCGCGTCAGCTGGGGGTAGGGCCGTATGGGGCCGTGGGCCCAGCCCTGGCCCAGCCCTGGCCCAGCCCTGGCCCAGGGCACGGGCCTGACATTTTCCTGGCATTTCCTGACATTTCGCAGTCCTCTGCCTTCGCCGCGCTTACTGCACACCAGGCCAGCCCGTACCGCGCATGAAGCGCTTCACTTCCCCATGTGGCACAGACATGCAAAGGCAACAAAATTTACCGCCACACAATGTCCAACGACTTCGGCTTCATCATCGGCCCTCGTTGTCCCGCCTTGTGTCTGGCCGGGTACCGAAACAGAACCACAATCGGCACGCCCTGCATTACGGAGCCTGGTAACGGCGAATCACACAAGACTCGCTTCGCCTGCGGCGCGGCGCCACCGGCAGGGGTCGACACGGCGCATATGCGAAACGACCTCGGGCCGACACCAACTTCTCCAGCCCCAAACTGTTCGCTCTCGGAATCCCGCGGCGCCACGACGCAAAATGAGCCTCGCTTCGCTCCTGCATTCATGGTTTCACTTCACGGCCGTTTGACGCTGACGCGCGCATCAGCTGTCATTCATTACCGGGGAGGCCGCGGCACCTGACGTCAGCGTCGCTGCCGGCAGCTGCCCTGTACCAACTGTAGGGTATGACCCATTCAGTGGCGAACCCCCTGGGGTCGTGACCAACACTTCATCCACGCAACTCGGAACTACTGCTCTACCTCAGTAAAGCGCGGCGGTTTACTTCGTGCGATGCAGTCGCCCCGCCCCGCCCCGCTACACAGCGCACTCCCGCAGCAACCAGCGCATCGCCGACCTTGCGCATTCCAAGCCGCAAACACACAAAGCACCGGCCGCCCGCACGGCACTCCACACCAGTGCGACCAGTGGGACGCGGACACGGGCAACCAGACCGGCCTGGAGCAGGCGGCTGGCTAGGCTAGGTGGGCTAGGCTAGGTAGGCTAGGCAAGGCTAGGTGTGCGCGCAGGAGGTCGAGTCCGGTCAGGTTGGACTACTGTACCACCAAACACGGCGCTAACGGCCCGGCCGTCCCGTCTCAGACTTTGTGTCTCGCCCAACGTCCGCCAAAATTGTGCATCACGGATCACGACCAAAGCCGTGGCGTGGAGGCCATCGGCGCTAGGCCGTCCGCGGCGCAGCAGACATCAGCTGGCCAGAGCCTTGCCCTGCCTGCCCGGCACGGCGCCACGCCGCGGCCCCATCGCTCTTCAGCGGCCAGTTCGATCACCGTTCGTCGGCCGCCACACGTCCAGAGGTGCGGCCACGGCCCGGCCCGCGGCGGTCAGGGACGTCAGCACGGAGAGAGATGATGCGCACTACCGCGGCGCCGTGCTGGGCTGAGCGCGACAAGGCCGCTCGGCAGCCTCCAAGCCTAGCCTAGACCAGCCTAGGCCACGGCCGCCACCCACACTCTGGCGGCAAAACCGAGATGCCAGATTTGCAAAGGAAGCAGGCGGTAAGTGAGGTACTCCCCCTTCTCCGCTCGGAACGGCATCGAGCCGAAGACGAACGCCGAAAAGGACCGTCTTCGGCCGCAGCTGCCGCAGCTGCCCCCGGCCGGCGAGCCATATCTGGAGCGTGCGAATCAAAGCATCCCACGGACAGGCGGGGGGCGGAGCCAGCAGCTGCGGATGGTTACCGGAGGTACCGGCTGGTGCGCACAGGGCGCCTGGCAGGTAGGCAACATTGACTGCGGCATGCACCGGTGCCGGGCGGGCTGGCCTACCCTGTCGCTCGCAGGCGCTAGGCGCTCGACGTCGGATGTATTTGTAATTTGTGGCCCACCTTTCGCAGACGCTGGAGAGACCACCCGAGTCCCTCCGAGTGAGCAGGACAACCAACCCACCCCCTACACTACTCGGCACAGCGCCAGAGGTGCAGTGCGGCGGCACTGGCTTCAGAGCCCGCAGCCAGCCCGGGCCAGGCGACGCCGGTACATACTTCCATTTACGACCCAGGGGAACGCGCGGGGTTTTTACTGCCCGCCGCCCCCCTAGAGACCACCCTCCCGGCCGACCACGTCAGGCGACCTCCAAACACACGGCAAAGACGCCGCCTGCCACAAAATGCTAACAGACACAGCTGTGGCTGCACTTCCACGCCCACGTCATTATCTTTGCACTAATTCGCACCATATCGTCCGCGAGGCTTTGGCGTCCGCACGACGCCTCCATCTCTCGTCTTTCCGTTTCCAGTCGCCAGAAACTACGTTAGCAGCCCGTACAGGTCCAGCCGGTCCCCTGGGCCCGACGGCTCACCTGCACACGGACCGGTTGGCCACACTACGCAGTGCAGTGGCCGTTATGTAAAGTGCCCGCACATCACCTCACCTCACCTGCCGCTCTCCCGTGGCGGAGCAGCGGACCACGTGCGTCGTAGTGCGGCTGTAAAGGCGTGTAGCCGCGGCCGCAGCAGCAGCAGCAGCAGCGTCTGCAGACAAGCGCCGACAGGGTCCCTCCCAATCACACGGCAGGGCCATGAAAACGTAAGCGCTTTGCTTTCCCCATGCCAGGCGTCCTGCAGTCTGAGCTGCGACTGCGGCCCCAGCAGCAGCAGCAGCAGCAGCAGCAGCAGCAGCAGCAGCGGTGGTGGTGGCGGCGGCGGACCGCCCAACACTCGTCTTATTTTCAATCGTACATTATGTGTCTGGCGGACGGCGTGTGCTGGTGTGCCTCGACTCCGTGGAGTAAGGTTCGAGTGACTCCGTGCAACGTAGAGCTAAGCCCTTGTCGGGCATCAGACTTGGAAAAGAAAAAAAAAATGAGAAGAAAACTCTGTCTGCTCTTCTCGGAACAGAGGCACATACCTGCCGGCCAGCCCCACCTCCCCTCCCGCACTGCAGACCCGCAGGCCCCACGCCACGCGGGTTCGGAACTTGTTCACTTAGAGCCATGAGCGTCTCCGGCTCCAGCTCCAGCAGGGATCAGCCGGGACACAGCCGGGACACAGCCGAGGCACAGCCGGGACACAGCCGGAGCGGAGCACTCGACACTTCTACTTTCCTTTGCTGTCAAGCCGGAAACTTACAACCGCTATAAAAACAGTCCCGTCGTCGTATGAAAGCTCGACCCCTCCCGCCTGCTAATATTATAACCCACCCTGCCGACAGACTTCTCGCACAGAACCTCCGGGCCGATCCCCAGCCAGTAGCCCGCCCCCGCCCCCGCGAAGCAGAGATAAAAGGGGCTACATGCAAAGGCAGCGCCGCTGGGCCGGGCCGGGCTGGGCTGGGCTGGGCTGGGCTGGGCTGGGCTGGGCTGGGCTGGGCTGGGCTGGGCTGGGCCGGGCTGGGCTGGGCTGGGCTGGGCTGCGGCCCCTCGGTGCGGCACGCGACGCATTTTCCATACCTTTCCCCTTTCCCTCCCCGGCAGTGAGAGCGGCGGGAGGCGGGGCCAAAGGTCAGGTCGGTGCGAATCCAATCCAGGCGTTTCCATTTCACGACCCACACCGGCACGGCGGAAGCCCAGCCTGGCCCAGCCTGGCCCAGCCCCGCGGAGCGAAGTCCACCGGGACATATGCACCCCCATAAAGGCGAAAAACATAAAGAAAGCAACAAAATTCTCACACGCAACGACGTTTTAGCCCAATTAAAACACGGGGGGCACACGGGGCGGTGCCAGCGGTGCTGGTGGTGCTGGCGGTGCGGGGGCACCCATCGACTGCCCCCCTCCCCACAAATAGCGTGACTTGGGGAGGTTCGAATGGATGGGGAGGGCGGGAGGGGCGGGAGGGCGGGGCGGGCGGGGCGGGCTTCAGAGGGGGACATGTACCCACAGCAGATAAAGCCCGGCCGGCGCCGGACAGCGTGACGGCGAGGCTGGCGCCTACGGCCACCACACCACGCCACCCCGTCGCCAAGGTGGACGCCGTGGGGGCCGCGGCGCGCGATACGGGCGCCGCCCTTGCACGGGACGGGGCTCGGCCAGGATAACACGCCAACTGGTTCAAGTTCGCGCATACATGAATCCGAAAGCGAACCCAAACGGAGACTGGCCCGACCTCGTCTGGGCCGGGCCGGGAATGCGGGTCAAGCGGGCCCGACGAATGATAGCCGCCACACTACACAACACACACCTCGCATGAGTCACTGCAGCGCGTGTGCGTGCGCTTATGGGAACGCGGAGCACGCAGTCCGAGACCTCCCGCGAGCACTGCTGGCGGCAGCACGCTGAAGGCAGCAGGCTGAAGGCAGCTGGCGGCACACCGGGAGGACGCGGCCGGCGAGACGTTTCTCACGGGGTGGTGACAAAGCAAGGGGCGGTCGACTCAGTTTAGTCATGTACGGAGCACTATACTATGGAAGTATTATGGAATTATGAAAGTATTATGGTATGATGAAATTATTATGGTACTATACAAGTATTATGGTAGTACGGAAGTATTATAAGTATTATTAAACTATTTTGAAAGTATTATCAGTACTATTGTGTATTATTAGGCTATTACCAAAGTATTATTATTCATAATGCACGCTCATGGCTGTCTGGCATAACTGGGGGTCCCCTTGAATCATCCCATTACTATTATATGCCATTCCTTTCTTGTGGTGAGGCCGGAGGCTGGGGGCTAGTGCTACCCTGACTGTGTTGCCATACGCCAATACGTCGAAGATTCAAAATGCGCGCTGCAGGTAATCGATAGGGAGAAAAAGTCAAAGTATCGATCGATCAGAATTCAACACCGCTCACTCAAAAAAAAAAAAAAAAAGTCAGACCGGTGCTAATTTTTTTTGCTGGCATGGGTTTAGCTGTGGGACAAAATTGATAACTGTTTTGCTGCGCCATTTTGCCGAGGTCGCCTTCGCATTAGCTTAAGTTCTATTTTGAGTTTAGCTGTGTTCAAAACGAGCTGGTCCTGTTAAGCTAATTAATTTAGCTTTGGTGCTAGCGAATCAATAGCAAGTCAGATTAGCGTCCCTGCAAACCTCGGGAGCACCAGTGATGACTCGATCTGCACTAATAAGACGCAGCGCAGCTAGTCCGGGCCCTCGCATGGTATGAGAGGCTGACCCTCCCGCATGTAGTTGTCTCGGTGGCTCAGTGGCTTCCGTGCTGGACTCCGCTGCATAATGATCCGGGTTCGACTCCGGTCGAAGCCTCACCAGTTTTCCCAGCGCGGTATCAATTGATACTGTTAGACGGCTTGAACTATAGTTGTGAATGAACTGTGGCTACTCGGTAGCTGCGGAAAACGGAGAAAGCTGGTGACACCTCATTTTTTGAGTAAAAATCAAATTTTGACGAAAGACATGTAGTTAGCCAAATTTTTAGCGCGGGTGCTAATTCCTTGACCTGGACCTGCTAAATAGGTTTTGCAAATCAAATTTAGCACTAGAGCAAAGAATCTAGCTGAGTCTATTCTCCTAAAAAATATTGCACCCTTGCTAGAATTTTAGCACCCTGGCAGATCATTTTTTTGCGTGCTGGTCGCTGGGGCCGCTTGTCCCGAACACTCGAATAGGGATTTA
Organism: Odontothrips loti; assembly: GCA_038380765.1. NCBI lineage: Eukaryota > Metazoa > Arthropoda > Insecta > Thysanoptera > Thripidae > Odontothrips > Odontothrips loti. Next base: position 10,049,575 of record CM076243.1, on the reverse strand, counting down.
AAGGTCGGAAATATTTCCGGAAAAAAGCGAAATATTTCCGGGAATTTTTGAAATATTTCCTAAGGGTACGAAAAATGGGAAATTTTGGAAATTTTTGCGTTTCTATGCTCCTACGCGAGTTCTTTCGTTCGAATTTTAAAATCACGCGCGTCAGGTTCGCTTGGAGCTTTCCGTATGCTCCATACTGGGCGCGCTACAGTAGCGGGACTGCAGGCAGGGAAGGCTCGCTGATACTCCGCTGCCAGGGGTTGGCAACACAGGATCGCCTGAAGCGATGCTGGCCGCCTGCATATGGGCCGAAATGTGCCCATCGCCTTTCCTGAGCATGGCCAAACCAGACGATGCAGAGTTGCAGTGCTTGTTTTATTTTTAAATACAGTACTTATGCGGTGTACTAGGCTAAATGTCGACGCCGGGAAAACTGCATACGTTCTATGGGAGCAGAGTTTGCGATTTTGTTAAGTGCCTACAGTAACATTTTTCAACACTCATGCTAACCGAAATTAACTTCGAAATGACCATTTTACTTGGTTATTGGCTTGAAGAATAATACAACGGCAATTTCAGTAAAATTTTCCAAAAATTTGAAAGTTTCCTGAAATTTTAAATCCCTACACTCGAACGAAACCCTATCCGATTATCGTCTTCCATTATTCGCACTCTGATCACGTGCGAATAAGAAGACGTCGTACGTCGACTTTGGCTACGGCGACCGGCCGCGGCAGAGGGAGGGGGGGGGGCGGAGAGGGGGTACGGACTACCCTCACCCCCCTCCCTTGCCCACTGCCCGCGTCCCATTCGCATGGTGCCTGCCAAGGGTGGCGTAGGCCAGCCCGCCCGTCACCGGCGGTGGTGTGAGCGCCTACCTCTTAGGCTGTACGCACCCAATACTATTGAAGTATTATCGGTATTATTGAATTATTATCGGTATATTATTGAAGTATTATCGGTATTATGAAAGTATTATTGGTATTATTACAGTATTATCGGTATTATTAATGTATCATAGTATTATTAAGGTATTATGGTATTATCCAGGTATTATCAAGGTATTATTGAGCTCTGTACGAGGTACTATGAGAGTCGACCGCCCCTTGTGACAAAGCCAACGCTCGCGCACGCCCAGGGCCCCCAGGGCCACACGGCCAGGTCCCATCCCCGGGCCGTGCGGGGCCGGGCGGGGCCGTCCGGCGGGACACACATCAGTGCAGCCTTACCCGCGATCGACCCGCAGAGTCGAAAGCCCCTAGACGACGCCGCCACGCCACGCCACGCCACGGCGTCCTCTGTGCCGATAGACGACAAGCCGCCGCCCCTACGGCCCCTGCCAAGGTCGTCTGCAGAGATACGGCACGCACGGCAGGCACTGCAGGCGGCCATGTGTGGCCGAGTGCCCATCCATCCAGGTGCTGGCAGAGCACCGAGACCACGTTCGCCCACGGACGGCAAAGCGAGTGGAGTGTGGTGGGGCCCACGTTCTGCGGCGGGCGATCGGTAAAGTTAGGGCCGAGGCGAGACCGAGCCCAGCAGAAGCCGAGGTCGAGGTCCGGTCCGGCCGGGTCCGGCCCGCGGGCGTGGGAAGTGCAGTGCAGCGACGGCGGCACGGGGCGAAAGCCAAAACAGGAGCCGTGGAAATAGCAGGCCTGGGGCTCACACCCTCCGCGGCCGCAACACAATCCACGCCACGCACTTAAGGGCCGAGCCCCTGGCCGCTCACCTGCAACGACCTCAACGACCCCGCCAACCCCAGCATCCAGCTCCAGCCTCCCGGCCCCGCCCCCTCTGCAGCGCTACGCCCCCGCTGACGTCACGCGGACGCCCACGTCAGCATCCCAACCCCTGGCCTTGGGCCTCGGCGCCCCCCACGCCTCCGCTCTGCAGCCCGCAGCCCCCGCCGAGTAAGTAAAGGCAGCTGACGCGGAGGGCCGCGAGGGCGGAATCCGGTCCAGGAAGACGCCCGTCCCGCCTACCCCGCACCCACCATATCCTTCTTTATTACATTTACTTACGACGCGCCTGCCCGCCGCACAAAACAACGTTTACGGCGAGGGCGAGGCGGGCACACGAGACCGGGCCGCCATGGGGCGACCAGGCGTCAGCAACTCGCTGACGTGGCCGGCCTGCATCATTGACAGCGGTGACATCCCCCCCCCCCCTCCCCGGACAAGTCGAAGAAAATGTGACGGCTAGCGCAGCTCATCTGCCTCCACGCTCACTCCACTTCCATGCTCCCGCCGAAGCGACCCGGCCTTGACCTATACGCTTCCCATACAACACGCGGCGACAAAAATAGAGCCCCCCCCCCCCACCACCAGGCCGGCCAGCCCAGGCCACTCACTCTACGCAACGCCTCGCCGGACCAGGGGAATGAACGGACACTTGACTCACCGCACGCCGCGCCTTGGCAATTTCCTGTCCAAAGCCCACAGCTGGTCGGAGCAATAATGCGTCTTTCCGTAAGGCCGGGCCACGCGAGCGGGCGCGCGCACACACACCTGAACCCTGGACCCTTGGCCACCCCCCCCCCCCCCCTCCCCCCATAAGACAGCCAAACACCACGCGCGACGTCATTGATTTATTAATCCTTTCCCACTAGCCGCCTTATGACGTACGTGGATCACTCGGGTCAGACACGGACCACAGACGTGTGCACGTGCACCAGTGTACTTACAGCTCCTCGCGCTGACGTTGTGACAACACCATTTTCATTGTGGGAGCGGCAGCGTGTCGGAGGACTGCAGCCGCAGCTGGTCAGCACGCCCGGGGGCACATCGGGACGCTCTGGAACAGGAGAGACGGAAGAGCATTTCAAAACAGAGACAAAACCGTCATGCGAAACAAGTGACGGGCGACGGGACGGCGGGATAGGGAACACAGACGTAGCGGCACGGCACGCCTCTTCCCCCCCCCCCCCCCCCCACACACACACACCTCCCGCCATTAATGAACACACACTTAGGCCCGCAAAGGTGCGCGGACCACCATTAGCCTCCCAAGATCACGCCAATCTTTTACTCGACAAACACCATGGCTACCGCCTGACCACACGCGCACACACACACACACTCACAGAGCCCGGCCGAATAGAGCGAATGGACTCCGCCTTGCCCGTTGGTCCCCCGGCAAGTCGAGGGTAGGCCACCACCCGAGCGCCCCCGTGCACCGACGGCACACGTTTGCCTGCCTCCCGGGGGCTCCGCTCGGCAGCACTCGGCAGCTCCCCGCCCGCACAGAGAGTGCCGCCGCGTGGTGCCCATCTCCCTCCCCGTCGAGGGCGTGGCGACGTGTGGTGCACAAAGGAGAGGAGGGAAAGTCGGAGCCAAAACCAAACGCACTCAACTGATGCAGAAATCGGCGTAGAAGACGCACCGATTTCAGTGTCCGCCTGCCGCCGCCGCACACACTAACGTCCGACACCAAGTGTGTGTGTGTGTGTGTGTGTGTGTGTGTGTGTGTGTGTGTGTGTGTGTGTGTGTGTGTGTGTGTGTGTGTGTGTGTGTGTGTGTGTGTGTGTGCGCGCGCGCGCAGTAAGGGCGTACACTGGAATAACTCAGTGCCAAGGGCACAATGAAACGAGAAAGCAGCGGCAAAGCGGCAGCCTTTTAAATAACGAACGCCGCACGGGCACGGGCCGGTAGCAGCCGGGCCGGCCGAGCCAGGCAGCCAGGCTCATATTTCCCCTTCCGGCCACGCCTGGCCACGCCTGGCCACGCCACGCCGGCCCGTGCGCGCGGGCCCACGCGAACTCACAGCCAACTCGGACTGGCGGCGCGCGGTCACTCAGGGGCCCCGGCCGATATTTCAATTTGCCACGACGACTGTACCGCACAGCCGCGAGCGCGGGGACCCGACCCGGGGACCCGCCGCCGCAGCCTCCCGGCACAGCGGCGGAGAGGTTCTCCTCGCAACACAAAAGCCAACGATTCCGCAACCGGGGCGCCGGCAGGGAACCAAGGCGCCTTATCGGAAATCTCCAATTTACCAAAGAATAATAATTAAAAAATATATAAACATGAAAAGCGGGCCAACGCAAGAGGGGCACGGAACGGAGCGCGAAGCAGCGAGTCGGCTGTCGGCGAGGTCCCTACGGGTCCCTATCATCAGATCGCAAGGGGAGGCAGGGGGGGGGGGGGGGGGGGGGGGAGCACGGCGGCAGGGTTCGGAGCCCCGCAGCGGCCCGGAGCTTCCAGCGCGCCTCCACCTCAATTTCCTTATGACGTTTGCACTGCGCGGCCACGCCCTTTGGCTCCGCGAGTCGTGACTCACTCCGAGGCGGGTGCCAGGTGGTGACAGGCGGCTCCATCCTCTTCCCCGCGGCGGCGAACTTCCAGTGCGTGGACGTGGCCCATGCCGGGGCTGTCGCCCTGCTGCCTATCCCGGGGGTGCCCGGGGGTGCCCGGGGGTGCCCGGGGGGCAGGAGGAGGATCCGCCAGCAGCACCCGCAGGGTAATGAATGCATTTCCGCCTCACTCACTTCGACGGGTCATCAGACTCGTTCGTCACAGGCGGCGCGGCGCGGCGCCGAAGCGTTACGGCACCCGCTGCCTGCCGGCCCCGCCCCGCCCCGCCCCGCCCCGCCCCGCTGACATAACCCGCAAAACAAACACATCACCTCGGCCGGGCCCGGGGGCTCCGCACGGCGCCTGCCGCAGGATTGTCCCGCAGCGCCGCACGATCAGGACGGCCGCGGAGACAACGGCGTGGGCGAGGACCCCAGTTGTAATGGAGCCGATTTAGAAAAACAAGAATCGGCGGCAGACGGGAACGGGGTAGCAAATATGCAGATCCCGGCGGCCGATTTTCGGGCCCGAACAGTTTTCACTTGGAAAGTGGACGCCCCCGCACCCCCGCCCCGCCCCGCCCTGCCCTACACCAGCCGCCGCACACGCAGCTATGTCAGTGTGGCACCGGCACGAAAGTTAACTCGAGCCGGCTGGTATTCGAACCCGCGTCCAATCGGGCCGAGGAATCAGGTACCCATAACGCACCCGGCGGACCCGATTCCTTGCACGTGATACCCTCCGTACGGCTGGCTATTGACGTTCGAGATATCGAATCGAGGAAACGAGGTATCGACCACAGCCAACAGCGGCGTAAGGCGGGGAAAAAAGTCCCATGGAAGCGGCCAAACAAGCGGGAGAGCTCGACGGGCCGTGCAACTCGGTTTCATAAGTAGGCGAGTTTCTGCCCCCCCCCTCCCGCTCCCTCCGTTGTTTGCGAGCTGTCATAAAGCAGCTCACTACAGTTCCTCATCGGCCGCTCGACGGCGTTCGCTCACGTCCACGAGGGGAGCGGGCCGCGCCGCCAAAGGCCGTCACTTTGTGCCCAAACGATTTCGCCGGCGAATGAGAAGGATTCGTTCACCACCCGTCCGTCAGAGAGGCGACGAGAGGCGTCAACCCGAGCCGTCGGCCAACGGGACATGTCCGCCGTGGGAAGGAGGACGACACCGCACACCGCGCCCGCTGCATGCGAGGCTCCGGGCCCTCCGGGCGCCTGCAGCCGGCACGGGCACACTGTCCTGCCACACACGGCTGCGCTGCGGGGCTGCCTACCCTCGGGTCCGCAGGGGCCCCGCCGGCTCTCCCGAATCCATTATTGCTGTCCCTTCCCACGCATTCCATTCCCGTTCAGCCGCCTCGTCGGTCCAGCAGCCGCGGTGCTGCCGGCGCCTCGACGGAAGCGACGGAACGGAACAACGAGAAAAAACGGGTTTACTGGCTAAATATAATGCGGAGATGAACATGTCACGGATTTGCGAAGGGATGAGATGAACCCTCGAGATGAGCCCTTCAAGACCAAAGAAGTGTAGACAGAGGGGACCCATCGGGCAGAACAGAGCGGTACGACTAGAGCGGCACGACGGCAAGGAAACCTGACCGCCGCTCCGCCGCTCCCACCACGGACCCGGACACCACCGGCCCCAGCGTCCCCAGTCCCCAGCGGCCCCAGCGTCCCCAGCGGCCCCAGCGTCCCCAGCGTCCCCAGCCCCAGCCCCAGCGGCCCCAGCGGCCCCAGCGGCCCCAGCGGCCCCAGCGTCCCCAGCGGCTCCACCAAACCAGCCCGCGGCTGCCCGCCTCGACACACGACGCTGCTGCCGCGTCCACTGACCTGTGCAGGCCCTGCAGGTGCGCGCCAACCGCCAAGAGAGTAACTCTAAAACGCATTTTAAATAAACGGGGGCCGACTGGGCTCGCCAGAATAATTACGGACTTGTGGACATGACACCGCAGACCCCGGAGGGGCCTGATAAATCAACAGCGGCCCCACCAGGGTAGCGCGCTGCCACTGCTTTCTCCGCCCCGCCATGGCCCCTGGGTGCCCCGGGGTGCTCGGCACGGAGCAGGCAGCAGCAGGGCGTTGCACCGAAGGGCGCACCGCGTACAGACACACGGCGGAGGGGAGAACGAGAGCAAGCGGGCGGCGCTGGGGTCCATAACGAGCCCGCCTCGGTGACAGACTAACGCAAAGCCCAGACAGCTTCGGGGGTGGCAAACCGCACACTACATAATGCCCCCGGCCGCCCCACCTGGCCGCGCTCCGGTCCATTACATAATGCGCGGCGCTGTTCGCGGGGCCGGGCGGGGTCACCAGGTCACCAGCGCCGGGTCAGCCTCAGGACCTCCACTCCACGCCGGGCCGAACACCCCACCACGGCACAGCCTCGTCCCCGGTGGACACGCGTTATTACGGCAAATGGCAAAAATTGAATTTTCAATCGATCCCCGCCGATTGGCCGACCGGACGGCAGGACCGGGAACTTCCCGGGTACTTGGCATGCAGAGCACGGACCGCACGGGCCGTGTGCTGCTGAGGCCAACGGCGTCCTTGAATTATTCAGCCTCGTTGAGACAGCCGACGACGGGCTAACGAGCCAGCCAGGCTCCCCGGGGATCTACCCGTTCCAGCGGAATCACACTCATTCTGACAAGTTTCCCGGGCGGCAGCCAGCAGCAGCCAGCAGCAGCCAGCAGCAGCCAGCAGCAGCCAGCAGCAGCCAGCAGCAGCCAGCAGCAGCCAGCAGCAGCCAGCAGCAGCCAGCAGCAGCCAGCAGCAGCCAGCAGCAGCCAGCAGCAGCCAGCAGCAGCCAGCAGCAGCCAGCAGGCGGGCTCCCAAGTCCACCCGACGCCCCCACGCCGGCCTTGGGGCAGACCCGGCAACCAGCCCGGAGGTGCTAATGGCTGGGCAGGACAGGTGTGGAGCAGCGGCACCGCATCGGCGGAGCTCTTACGTCACTGATACACACACAGCGCCGCACAGCGCCGCACAGCGCGGGTCCAAGCCCCCGACAGAGGGTCACTGCCCCACACGCACATCGTGCATCATTTGCGTACAATAACAACGGCCGCGCGGACCGCTAGCTTTTCCCGCGCAAAGCCGTGTTCACTCCAACGACCGCGCGCGATAACCAGCGGCCCAGCGGCCGCGGGGGAGGGCAGCATACCTCTCGGCTCCCGGCCTCGGCCACGTCACGTCGAGTGACGCAGACAGACCAATATTTGCACACAGTCGGCCCGAAACGCCGCAATCATCCCGACGGCGCGAGTAACGGCACAGCAGCCGCGGCGAGGCACGGCGAGGCGGCACGGCGGCGAGGCGGCCGTCGGGGCCGCGGTGTAGTCGGCGACTGGCACAGCCCGGCAGCACGGCCCGGCCCGGCCCGCAGCTCAGCTCATGGCAGCAGCCACGCCGCGCTCATGGCTCGGCTCGGCTCGGACGCGCTGCCACGGCGGCCGGGGTGACAGAACAGAACCCACCCAAGTGCCGCGCCCGCGCCCCACAGCTGCGTCCCCGCGCGGCCCCGCCGGCCCCCACCCGTCCCCGCCCGCAGCTGGCTGCACGGGCTGGCCGGCTGGATGACTCACCGAGGTACACACTTTAGAGAGAGAGAGATACATAAGAAAGATGAGCGGAAGCGAGGAACACAAGAAGAAGCCGAAAAGAGGGAGAGGGCCCAGCTGGCCAATTCATGACCAAGATAAGGCACGCCATGGCACGCCACACCACGCCGGGCCCACGAGCAGGGGAGCGAAGGGAGAGTTTGCCAAAAAAAAAAAAAAAATCTGCTGAGATCGGTGGTCCGGGCTCCGACACACCGACCGAGTCATCACGACCTGGCCACTGCTAGCCCACCTGAGAACAGATTTGGGGCCTATTGACACGACCCGCCACCACCGGTGAACCGCTACAGATATCTCGCTACAGACCGCACGGGGTTATCGAAGACCTCCGCCGTCCAGACAACACCAAAACACATAAAACATTTCCCCTCGGCGATTCATGCAGACGCGATGTTGCACAGCGGCACGACCACTTGCCGGGAGGGAGAAAGGCAAAACGCACAACAAGGGCTCCACGGCCAGAGTCACGACTCACGATTGCGATCCAGTTTCAACGCAATCCCCCTCCTACACATTCACATTCACAGATGATCAAGGCGGGACACACCCAACGAACAGGCCGAGAGCCACATACAAGGCGAATGATTCAGCTAGGCCGCACTGGAGACGCCGTTCCCAGCCGGGCTCCGATGAGAATTTACAGTCCTCGCCGCCGCGACGCCGGTAAAGACGTCAATAACGACCAACGGCAGTAAAGCGAGGTGGTACCGAACCAAAGGCGTCGCGGCGGGAGCGCCACACTCCGGGGCAACACCCCATGAATTAGGGCCTGTGTTATCGCAGTGCACTCTCCCCAAGCAGCAGCAGATAGCAGTGGGCTCTGATCACGACACACTGATTTACACCCATCGAGACGCGCTACGTAGTTTGTAAGCGTCCCCAAAGAGGCGCGACATGAAGGTGTAAAGAAATGAACAAGCAAACGAGGAAGCGAGCGTGGAAGCTGCGGTGTAATGAGGTGTCAAACACCGGCCCCGGCAGGGGGCGCTGCCTGTGCGCATCGCCAAGCGGCGGGATCAGCTGCTATCGGGACAGGCGCCGGGCCCCGCCGGTGTCGCCACACACTGCTGCCGAACACTCCAATTTCAGAGCCAAAAACCGAAAGTGAACGACGTTCCTCGGGGCCGGCACGAGCTTCTACGCAGCGCGCGGCCATTTCCGTTGTTAATCGGTCGGGTCGGACCGCCGCGGTGAGCGAGCGGAACTTTTCCCGTGCAGGTTGCAGGTGGCTGCTGCAGAGACAAGTGCGTGCCGGGCCGGGCCGAGCCGACAGCGCAGCGCCGCGGAAGACTAAGACGCGCTCGTGTCATTAACGGCACGCAGTCGCACCGAGGCCCCGGCCAGCGTTCCCACCGAGACGTCAACGCGCTCGGGGTGAATATCAACTAAAACTCGTGACGGACAGCGTCGGCTGGCCGCGGGGTCGGCGGCCGGGGGTCGTGACGGGCGCTGGCCGGCCGCCACGACGCCGGCCGGAGAGCGTCGGCCCGCTGCGCCCGCTGCGCCCGCTGCGCCCGCTGCGCCCGCTGCGCCCGCTGCGCCCGCGCCCGCTGCGCCCGCAGTGCCCGCTGCGCCCGCTGCGCCCGCTGCGCCCGCTGCGCCCGCTGCGCCCGCTGCGCCCGCTGCGCCCGCTGCGCCCGCTGCGCCCGCTGCGCCCGCTGCGCCCGCTGCGCCCGCTGCGCCCGCAGTGCCGCCCGCAGTGCCGCCCGCCCGCTCTCCTTGGGGCGGCCCCGCACGTGTGAGTGTCGCATCCGTCCGGCGCGGGGTCACATGTCGAGCAGCGCCGCATCTGTCGCGGAAGACATCGTCAGGACATCGTCTGCCCAGGACAGAGCGGGGACGGCAGCAGACGGGCGGGCCTACGGACGCCCCGGGACGCCTACGGACCTCTCGGCCCGGGCGGTGCAACTCCTCAGGTGCCGCGACGGCACGGGAATAGACGCACTTCCAGCCCCGCGGGAAGTGCCGCCTCCGCACGCCTCCTTTTTATCGGCCCCTCTTCCTTTCGGAACTTGCAAAGTAAACATGTACCTCAGCCTACTAAAGTAGAGAAGGAAACCCGAGCGCCGACAGAAACGAGAACCGACACTCGACTTGTAACGGGACTGCTGCTGCGGGCCAACCAGGAGCCTGCAGCCCGGAGATAGGCCAGCCCGCTAGACACCCGAGTGCAGCGGGACAGCCTACCCAGCAGGCGCCTGCAGCCCGGAGATAGGCCAGCCCGCTAGACACCCGAGTGCAGCGGGACAGCCTACCCAGCAGGCGCCTGCAGCCCGGAGATAGGCCAGCCCGCTAGACACCCGAGTGCAGCGGGACAGCCTACCCAGCAGGCGCCTGCAGCCCGGAGATGCGAGATGTACCGCCCGGACACCTCACTGCATTCGAAAATAAAACCCACGACGCACACGATTGGGGCCTCCGCTCGCGTCGCTATCCAAGGCGGCTGGGTGGCGCAGGGCTGTGCAGGGCGATGCCGACGGGCTCCTCGTCGATTTATGGCCAGCGGAGCACTCTCGCCCCGACAAAGACGGGCCCCAAACCAGAGTGGAGTCGAGGGGTCGACCGGCTGCCTCCCATAATGCATCCCGCGTCTGCGGGAGGGGAGGGAGGCGGGCGGTGACGGACAGGCACCCTCCGGTCCATTATCAGCTACAGGGCCGAGGCGTCGGAAGGCGAAAGTGAATTATATCACCGGCGGCCAGCGCGGCCCACACGCACTGCAAGTCACCGCGGAGGAGAGGAGAGCTCGCTACGACGTCCAGACGTCACTGATACGGCGCCACGGCTGCTTCCAGAGCGAACCATAACTGGGGCTGCTCGCAATACAGGAAGAGGCGACCAAATGCCACACGTCCAGCGGCACCGGCCGCGCTGCAGTTGTGAAGGGGGACCCTGACGTGCGTCACGAAAACTGCCAGCGCAGCGTGTGTGATGAACGACCGAGCGGCCCGCTGGGCGCCCGCGTCGTACCGGCGGGGACCAATCGCAGGCTCCAGCAGCCTCCGGAGGGGACCGGAGGACACCGGAGGACACCGGAGGACACCGGAGGACACCGGAGGACACCGGAGGACACCGGAGGGGACCGCTTGGCTTCTTTACTATTTCCGAGCCCGCTCAGAGGCACTGCATTCCCCGCCACTCGCCAGTACCCGCTGGTACAGCACAAGCCCTGCCCGGGGCCGGGCCGGACCTGGACAAGTCCTGGCTGCTCCCGAAACAGCACCGCGCCGCACCGCTACAGCACGGCTCCAGCCCGGTCCTGCCCTTTCTGCCGGCCCCGCCCCGCCACGCCCCGGCGGCCCCCAGCCCACGCGCGGCACCTGATACGTGGGTTCGAGTCCCGCCGGGCCCCGCCGGTACCGCTACTCGCCGCAGCATCGCTGACCCCGGCGCGCGGCCACCTCCGGGTACCTCCGGGTACACCTCGGCTCCCTCCGCGTACCCCCTGTGTGAAACCCAGAGCCCAGCCCAGGCCCTCGCGGCGCGTGCCCGCCTCGTTGCCCGCCGACCGCAAACCGCCACGAGAAACTCTATTTACATTAGGGGAAAAGACAATCCCGGCCGCGCGCGCGCACACACACACACACACACATTCTTATTTGAAACCATCGCCGTCGTCGCTCTCGCAAGCCACACATTTACATTCGCATAACGAGGATTGCATGTCACAGGCACTCGCCCGGCCTGCTGCATGGAGATCTCCGTGGGCATCCACACGAGGGGAACAGTTGTACACATCCAATAGAAGTCTTCCCTTCCTTCAGCCGGTGTACAATCTCACGCCCGCGGAATCCATATCGCGCGAGACGCCACGGTTGGCCCTGCGAGGCACATCAAAATAAAAGCATAATCGGCGAAGCTCTTGAGAGCCCCGAGCAGCCGACGCTGTAAACCAGCAAGGGGACTACGACGCACTCAATCATCGAACTCGATCGCCCCCTGGCTGCCGCCCTCGGCTGCCGCCCTCGGCTGCCCCTGCACACTTGCGCAGCGTGCAGTGCGCCGCGCCGCGCCGCGCCGCGCTCGGCCGAGGGCGAAAGTGACCGCATCGCAGCATCCCCGAGGATGCATCGCACGGTCATTACAACATTCCCGGCGCAGCGCTCACGTGCGTCGGGCTGGTCGAGCGAGGCGGGCGGGTGTCATTGCTGCCAATCATCGTCCGATGACTGCCGTCCAGCATCATCATCGACAAGCGCATGATGGCACAGATGTGCAGACCCGGCCGTGCACCCCACTCGACGGACTGCCCCACACAGTAGTCGGCCAAACGGATCAGATTAGACCAATAAGAGCGCGCAGAGAGATTTGATCTGGTCGAGGCCTCCGATGATGTGGCCTAGCTGGGCCCAGCCGGCCCACACGGCGATCCGAGGGGCCGCTGACGTAATTGGCTTTTGCACTGGGCGCCGTTGCCTTTGAGGCTCCGCTCGGCGCTGGGAAAGTGAAGTGGGGAGCATCGGCCCTGCGCTGCCCGGCGCTGCCCGGCGCCTCCACTCCACGCTCAATGAGGTAACGAGAGCCGGCCGGGCAGCGCCAGCCACACAGGCACGATGGCCAGATCGCACGACGAATCAATTAAACCCCCCTTCTTCTAGAATAACCAGCCCTCTCGAAATCATTCCTCCCAGAAACTTTTTTTTTTAAATGCAATGAAAACTGCTATTGATCCGCTTTCCTCCGCGAAGCCTATTCGCTGCTTCTCGTTCAGCCGAAAGCAAGATGGGTTGCTGTGTGCACTGCAGAGGGGGTCGTATCGATCCGCGCCCTGCCGCCGGCACCGCGGCGCCGCCCCGCCGGCTCCACCCCACCCCACCCCACCCCCGCCACACTGCGCCCCGCCCGCCACGCCCCCGCAGCTGTGCTCGCGGCCCTTGGCGTTGGGGCATCATGAATTAGTATACGGCCCGGACAGTCCGGCTCGGCTCGATATCACGGGCCGGGCCGATGCAGGCCCACACCGCCGTCAATGGGAGCAGAGGGAAAGGTCAGTAAAACACGGCGATAGCCTTTCTGTTCCAGGCTCGCCAGGCTCCTAGAATCCCCTTGGAATCCCCGCGGTTTTCTTCGGGCCAAAGACAGGACTGCGATCGGGCCCGTCAACGTATAACCAACCCGTTTTGGGGCATAAAACAAACAGCGGCGTCACACCGCGGTTATAAAACACCTCCCATCTCTCTCAGTCAACAATTCAGTCCAGCCACAGCGGCGATGACCAAGAGAGGAGAAAATAGGAAATAAAAAATAAGCAGAGAAACAAAAAGGAGATGCTGCCGTCCGAAGACGAGTTCTTGAGGATGTTGTCATCACGCTCTCCTAGGATGGCGGCGGCTGCTGCAGGCTGCAGGCACTGCAGGTGCGTCGGAGACAGGACGTGGCGGGAAATTAAAATGTCGGTGGCAGCGAGGGGGGCGGCCAGTGCGGCGCCGCGATGCAGAGACAAGATGGGACGATCCGAAAATACCTTGACGCCGAAAACACACCGGCCGTGGGACGGGGCGCTCCGCCCACTGCACGGCATCGACCCAACAGAGGGCGTGTTTACACACTAGGATGCACTTCAAGGCACGGACCGTAGAGCCCTTAGAAATGACGGGCAAACCCGGCCCGGTCCGCAGCTCAGACTGCTGACATATTTCTCGATCATCTCGCACAGGCGACAAACCGTTGCAGCACCGCCATGCAGGTGTGACAATTATCTCCTCGCGCGCGAGGCCAGAGCGAAGTCTTGCAAGACCCGAGACAGGGTGGGAGGGAAAGGGAGGAAATGAGCAGATTAAGGGGGTCGGACCACAAGCGTGGAGGGGCGGGGGCTCGTTGTCCATTCAGAGATGCCGTCGCCACGACGCTACACCACCGACTGCACGGCGCTGAGCCAATTTCTCTACAACCCATCCACTCCCCGTGCTACTCCCCCCCCCCCCCCCCCCAAACTCCTCACAAACATCAGTTCTGCCCTCGACCCTCACCGAGCAAAGCCAAGGGGCCGACTGTGTCGTCGTCCTGCCCGTATCCCCCCCCCCCTTTTTTTTGTGCGTTCCGGAAACAACACATGCAAGCAAGGGAAGCCCTGGCGGACCCATAGGCAAACCTCCACCCCACCCCCACCCCCACCCCCACTCCGCCCACGAGCACGCGTAAGGCTAGACGTCGGCAACAGACAGGTGTGTTTGTCCCCCTGCCTTCCAGAGCAACCAGACGCCTCTTAGGGACCCACTGGTCCGGCCACAGCTCAGAGCAGCTCCCCTTACCGCTGTCCGCCTCCGTACACCGCCAAAAAGCGACCAGGACCGACGAATTTATGGAAGATGGCATTCTTTGATTACAGCTAACATTTTTACAAGGAAATTAAATAAAAAATAAGTAACCCTTTTAGCTATGGTATCAAATTAAAACTATTTTCTGTACAATCAGTATTATTACTGAAGGGATTTTTTTTTAAGTCTGCAAATGGAAAAGACCGAGTGACAAATAGAAAGACCGACTGTTCCCAGAAGAGCAAGCCCACCAATGAAGCAATAACAAAGCTGGAAAACTTGAATAAAACATTCTAATATGAGCAATGGTACACAGTTAAATACAAGTTATCAGAGTTGCCATCACAAGCTACCTCGGAAAACAGGGATTTTTGACACTCAAGCCCTTAAATTAACTGAACTTTACAGTATACGTTCAAGAAGGTACAAGTAGGACAGCAACTTAACGGCACAACATTGGTCACTTATAAAGCTCCTACCAAGCTCAGCTCATTTAAATTCTGATTGAATGTCAGGTCACTGCCAGCACAGAGACAATACAAAGAGGTTAGAATAAAATCCAAACAAATCCGCACAGTCTACAACAACTTCCCAGTTGGAGGGACAGTACTGCCTCAGAGACCAACCTGAATTAAAGCAACGGTTCGCCACCAACGAGAAACCAACAATCAATGAAGTAGAATTCCCATTCAATGACATAAAATATGAAAGGGACCTGGGGTGTCTCATCATCTGCGCCCATTAACTGTTCGCGTAGGGAAGTGCAGCCGTCGGAGGCATGATGAACGCCAAAGGTACAAAACGTTCGTGTCCACAGAGACGGTCGCCACAGTCAATATATTTCACGATACAGCTGGATCTATCCTCATAATATACGTCGTCGACGTCCAGCCATTTTGGTTTCCTCCCCATTCGACTGTCTAGAAAACGCTGTCAAAGCGACTCTGACACTGATAGAGCCAGATTTACTGACTTCGACAAGATCATGGCTCCCTCATGATCTCTAGGAGTGTCTAGACACTTACCGAAAGGTACGAAATTATCCAAAATTTAATCAGAAAATCACACACACTCGCGGACACCACTTTCGACAGACGTTCGTTGGGGCAAACTGAATCAACTGAAGCGTTGCAGAGTACTTGGGTCTGTTCTTCTTCCCCGACTGCGTGCACATTGGTGCAAAACGAACCTTTTAAGACCATGTTGTCCAACCTCGACGCGAGCACGGGCTGAAGGGCTGAAGAGATTTGAAATATTTCAACTCCACTAAACGCTTGTCAGAACTAATTTGACTGACAACTTTTCAATAAAAACTCAGTAGCCGCGAAACCTGGTGGAGCTCTGCTCTCATCACGTGGTTCTTTCATCCTGCCAATCAGAAGCTGCGGACGCTCGCCTGTATCTCCTCCTTACGCTACTCTAGGATTATCGAAGTTTGTTTGGTTAGAGTTTCGAGAAGGCATCCGAACAGAAGATGAAAACTGTACAATCCAGTAGGATACAGTGAAAATACGGCGACTCAAGGACATAACTGGGAATCTGATGACGCGTTTGTATGTTGAGAAGTGTATTCCCAGGCCCTGGTACAATGTCAGCGTTGACTGAAAATGAACAGTCCTTCATACGGGATTTCCTGGGGCTAATGAACGACGATGCAGTGCGAGCACTAGCGTCCACTGTCACTCGGCGAATGGTGAAAGCAGATTCCAGGAGAGGTGAGAAGAGGCGTTTGTTATCGCTCTTTAATGAATCTCGCCGGAAAGCGTACTGACAGCATATCCTATTCCTGAAAGTCACTTCTCGTGAAGTTTGCCTTGTTTTTCTCTTGACTTCTTCCCATATGTTTATATCCTTTAATGGTGTTTTGAATTGATTGTTTTTCAGCTTGTATCGATGCAATTATATTGCATTCTTCATCCCTAGACGAATTCCTGAAGCGGCAAAAAGTTACAAAAGAAAACTTGTTTAAGTACTTGAATGAAAGAAAAGTATCTGTACCCAACACGGATAAAGGAGCGTTAGAAAACCAAATCAAAGATCTTGTAAGTGGAGGACGTCTTCCACAATCCAGAGTATTAACAAGTCCCATTAAACGGGATCCAGCCCACCCACCATGGCCAGTGGCCGAGCACAGTAATAACTCTAATATGCCCATGCAACTGACAAATCACCAACCACCATCAACAATGTCTGGTTTGCCTTTTGCTGATCTCCATTTACCTAGTGCTGCACAGGTCTGTTCAGATAAATGAAATTAATATTAACTTTATTTTATGTACAGAGTACACCACTAAAACAATTTTCCATATTTCCAGCTGTATTTAGCTGCAACGTCTACTAGAGTAACTGTCCAAGAAAGAGTTACCACAGCAACGTATGCCCACATGGCGGGCGTTGGGATGGGTATTTTTGGAAGTATGCCCGAACCAGATCCCCGAGACTCTGCTATAATCAGTGAATTTGCCAAGTGGTTTTACACCAAGGTAAACCAACCTGGGGGCCTCCTACCTGAAGATTTCTGGCCTGATGGAAATATGAACATGATAGTGAAACGCAAAAATGATGCAGACTACAAAGCAGCTCAGGGTGGACAAAATGTTGTAAGTAGCTTTTTTAAATTTTCAGTCTGAACATGTACTTAAAATATATCCATCTTCTCAACTAGTTTTTCTCTTTAGGCTCGCTTATTAAACCAAGTTTTGGAAGAACATCAGCTGTATCTGAATCCCAACACAAGTCAACAGGGAATGTGGGGTCGAGGCAATGATGGTGGTCTTCTACTAGTTCTCGTTTGTGGAACCCTTCACCAACGCCCTGGAGTAGGAATTTGCTTGGGAATGTTTGAGAACTTATTTCTACTAGCACAAGACCCCTTTGCTGAAGATAACTGGAAGATAAAGACATTAGAAGTCATTTTACGCAGTAACCCACACATTCAACAGACACCTACAATAGCTGATTCCGAACTTGCAAAAAAATTATGAGGTAAGCTGTAATTACTGATCGGTTATTGCTGCCATGCTTTTTGTGGCTTTTTTCTTGTATGTTTTGTCAGTGATGAAATATGTTATTGTCTCTTCCAGCTTATCTGTGCTTTGACTTTGTAAGTCTATTCCTAAAGTGTGTGTCTGTATATCTTTGCAAGTCTGATGTCTGCAATCTTCTCAAGGCAAACAAGTAATTAGCAAATACAAAGCTGTGATTTTTAGAATTTAAATCTATGGAAAGTTCTTTCTCCTCTTATGCTAATTTTTTTTATATCAAAAAAATTATTACATCTCTGTCTGCACGTCTGCATTATTTTCTTTCCTTATTCTATACACCATCGCCATTGAAATTATTTTATATTTGACATGTTGTAGTTTCCCATTTTTTTAATGGCGGCCTGTGCAGCAGTCAAGGGGGAATTACAAAATAATCCCCATGTTAGATTATAATATGCCAAGCAAGTAGTTAATAGCCAACAACTTAATTTGCTAACCATCGTGTAAGGTAACAAAAACTGGGGTGTGTTGAACAAATGATTTATTGCTTATGTTCTCTTTTGCCACCTTTCTTTGTTGGTACAGATGATCACAGTTAAACACTGATCATTTGAGATGAAAGAGTTTTCTTGTGTCCGAAACAACTCAAATTTGGTCATTTTGTGCACATCAGATGTGCCTTCTGAATTCATCCATTGTGCAGGAAGTTGTTGAGATTGATTTGTGATATTGTTAGTTTTTTACATAGTTAGGCTCTTGAAAAGTGTTGTAGCTGTTGCTTTAGCCATGAAGAATGTACTGGTAATTTGTCATTATATTTTACTGAATTTGTACTTTTTACTATGGGCACACATTTTGCATGAACTAGGAAGGATGTGAAGAATGACATCATGTTACCATGTAACCTTTTAAAAATCATATGCTGCATATCTGTTACAATTTTTGACAATCTATTTCTTGAGGTTGGACATGTGTTTATCTGGAAAGTAACATAAGTGTTTCAGTGGTATCATCTGCCACAATTCTTTCTTACCTCAGAGTTCTGAGGATGTGTTGTTGCAATTGTAAATAAACGTTTTCTTTTTTAAAAATTTAATTTAAAAAGAAAATCTTCTGCATTACGCTAAAAAACATTTACATTTCATTTGAATGGGATACACATAGAGGGGAATTTGTAAAAGTTATTGGGCCAATTAATCATTGTTGACAGATAGGTCAGAGACTGTCGTGCTCCTCCTGGTCCCAGGCCAGAAGAGCGTTCATGGGCTCTATGCCCCGCACACTCCACGGCTCCAGGGGGTCCTGGCTGTCCGCGCTGCCGCTGCCACTGCCGCTGCCCATCTGGCTGTTGGTGACCGTCGGTCCTGCGGACATTCCCCTCCGTGGAGGCGCTTCCGGGGTGGGCGCCACCCTACGCCACAACACAAAACACAGTGAAAGCCATGAGTCGCGGGTTCGAACCTTGCCGGGGCGAACGTCCTTGTTTTTTGTTTTTGTGTTTTTTCTCACATTACCGGTTCGGCTTCGCCGTCTTTGGTCTCTTGTGGCGATGCTTCTTGCCGTTGCCAACCGTCGTGCCGTTTGTCGCTGGTGGCGGCTGCGGTTGCTGCCGTGGTTGAACGGGCTGAGAGCCGCTGACGGCTAGCTGAGCGGGCGCGGGCGGCTTGGCAGGCTGGGGCGCCGGCTGAGGCGCGAGGGGCGGCATCACGAATGGCGGCGACATGCCAGCGTCGAACGACGACGCCGTCGACGAGGAGAAGCCGTCGTCCATGTGGTGCGGGCCTTGCGGTCCATGCAGCCCATGCCGGCCGTGCAGCTGCAGCCCACCCGGGTCCGCGCCTGGCCTCGACACGGCTGAGCGCGCACGTCGCAGGCGGGCCACCCGTCCCAGCAGCGGGCCCTCTGCAAAACAGGGAATAGGCCGCCGCCCTCGTCAGTGACCCCCGGTGACCACATCACAATCCGGGTCTGCGCACGCCGGTGCACGCTTGCTCACCCCCGAAGTCGTCGCTGTCGCTGGGATCGAGCGTGACCGACTGCT
The DNA here is from genome assembly GCA_038380765.1 of Odontothrips loti. Lineage (NCBI taxonomy): Eukaryota > Metazoa > Arthropoda > Insecta > Thysanoptera > Thripidae > Odontothrips > Odontothrips loti. The sequence goes on along the minus strand of CM076243.1, from coordinate 10,030,392 downwards.
TGCGGTTCCGGGTCTTGGCGGGCACGGTGAATCCGTAGACGAGGCCCATGTCCTCGGGGCCCACCAGCTCCAGGTGGTCGTTCTCGGCAGCGCGCCGTGCCAGGGCGGCCAGCTGCTCTGGAGTGACTTTGGCGCGCGGCTGCGAGGCCACCAGCACCAGCTCGCGAAGAGGGTCGTCCTGGCTGGAGCAAGGCACGAGGCCGGGGCCGGGGTACGGCGGCGGCGGCGTCGTGGGCACGGCTGCAACAGGGCACGGAGGGTCACGCCACCATCTCGCACAGCACGCGCACGCGGGGCCTGCGGGGCCTGCACGGGGTTCTGGGGCACCTTGTTCCGAGAGAGGCGGTGGCGGAGGTCCCTGGAGGCCCTGTGCCTGCGGACCGGTGGAACTGGTGTGTCTCACGACCACGGGACCCCCAGGATTCATCTGCGGCGGCACCCCGTTCATGACGACGGCTGGCTTGCCGCCCTGGGGCTGCGCAAGCGGCGCACCCTGCTGGATTGGCTGCAGGTTGGCCGTCGGGGGCCCGGTGCCTGGGCTGGAGCCGGGAGCGGCGCTCGCGGGCACGCCTATGTCGTTTGTGAAGGCCATCATGTCCAGGGCAGAGGTGAAGGCACCGAAGCCCTGCCCGGGGTCCGCGGTGGCGTTGACAGCAGGCGTGTCCACGACCAGCGGAGTCTCAATCGCTCCCATGTCCATTAGTGCACTGCAACCAGGTTGGCGTTTTGGACCCGTCTAACTAAAGTTTGAATTCAGAAACACAATTATTTACTTACGTAAGATCGTAGCCAGTCTTGGCCTTCTTCGCCTTAACGGGGGTCGAGATGGACGCCCTCCCCCACATGATTCTGCGCAGTTGCTCCCCGGACATGCCTCGCTTACGGAGCTCGTTGATGGTCACCTTGCCCACGCGCTTCCAGTTGGAGACGGCGCCCTTGCGCTGCTTGGCCCTGGTCTTGGACTTGCTCTTGATGACCAGCACGCCACGCTGCTCCGTCGCCGGGTCGTCGCTCGGTCCCAGGCTCATCGAGTACTCCTGCAGGTAGTGGTGCGCGTCCTCTTGGTTGACAGCCCGCTCCAGGTTCACCACAATCTTAGCCCACTGCTTCATCCACTCCTTCTCGCTCTGCTCGATGACGTGCGCGTACGTGTTGCCCATCATGGCGATCAGCATGTTGAGCAGCAGGATGGGCACGAGCACCATGAAGATGGCAAACACCGACTTGCTCAGCGACGGGTACGTCGTGTTGGCGAGGTCTGGGTACTGGAAGAGAACAGAAGGGTTCGGAGAGGGGTCTGTATGGAAACCGGCGCCCCCCGGGTGGTGGCCGGCGGCCTTACGCTGTAGTCGCCGAGAGTGATCTGAAAGAGCGCCATCCAGGTGGACGGGTAGGTGGCGTACTGCGTGTTCTTGACTCCCGGGAAGCCTTTGTAGAGGAAGTAGAAGGACTGCGAGAAGCCGAACAGCACCACGGTGTAGATGATACCGAAGGTGAGCATGTCGCCCGTGATCATCGAGTACACCATGGTGACGAACGGACCCGTCAGACGCACCGCTCTGCAAAAAGTCGCGAACAGAGATCGTGAACGGGGCGGACGGCTACCCGAGCGCCTGCGAATGCTAGGGTAGGCTGTCCCATGCAGCAGCCGCGCGTGCTCGAGTTGGACTTGCCTACCCACCAGGCGCTACGTGCAGTAGAGCACCGCCCACGGGGACACGTACCCGGCGAAGAACATGAGCAGGAACCAGGATCCGGGTACCGCAAACAGGAGGATGGCCTCCTCCGTCTTCATATCGCCGGACAGCCGGAAGGGGATGCAGAGCAGGATCAGAATGTTGGACAGGAGGAAGATGGCCTTGGCGGGGGCGTTGCCCTGACAGGAAACGTGGTTAGGTTTGGTACGGCCAGGGAAGGGTGGAGTATAGAGGCACAAGCTTGTGGCAGGGCGCCTTACTAGCTGCTTGAGGAAGGACATGAGTCCTTGGTTCTTGATCTCGCCGCCCTGCTGCAGGAACAAGTAGCTCAGGATGTTGCAGAGCGTGCCCACCTCGAAGCCCGCCCTCAGCACCGCGGAGGCGTCCCACTGGTCGCCACTGGCAGCCCGCTCCGGGCGCAGGTACACAGCCATGCTGAGCGTGAGCAGGTGCAGCGCCAGGATGGCCAGTCGCTTCAGGAACTGATGCTGGAAAACGGAAGAGAATTTCAGAGGCCGGCAGTGGGCAGTGGGCCGGTGGTCGGTGGGCAGGTCTTTACCCTCGCGAACGTCTTCCACTTCTCCTCCAGGAGGCGCTGGATGATACCCCCGTCCAGCATATCGAGATGCTCCTCTTTGGTGCCGTTCAGGATGATGAACAGCGCCGAGTTCCAGTCTGGGAATCACAAAGACAACATTACCATGACGAGCTTGAGGCCCACTGTTGCTGACCCTGTGATGCGGTTTGCACTTTTGCATACTACTGACTGGTGCGTCCGTCGGGCAGCAGTGTGTCGAGCGCGTTGAGCGGGTACGCCGAGCAGGTGATGTTGGAGTAGCGCCAGAACTCGCGGCAGCTCAGCTCCAGCATCTCCCGGAACACCTCCGCGCGGCCCAGCTTGCAGGCCAGCGTCAGCGGCGTCAGCCCGGCCTTGTTGACGATGCCGTTCTTGGCGGGCAGGCGGGGGTGGCGGAGAGCGTAGCCGAACATGTCCTGAGGAGTGGGAACGTCATTCGCACCGCTAGGCAGGCAACCCCAACGCACATTGCCAGGAGCCTCACCAGCTTGTCGCAGACGACCACCATGTGCAGGATCATGTTGCCGAATGAGTCCTGGGCGTCTGGGTTAGCGCCGCTGTCGCACAGCAGGTTGTACACGCTCTCGTTGGCGCAGCACGCCGCCCAGGCCAGGGGGTACTCGCCGAGGTACGCCAGGCCCTCGTAGTCCGTGTACTTCTTGGGCCTGGTCAGTTGCTGGTCACGTGGCAGGAAGAAGCTTCCTGGAGAGAACGGTGGGCTGAGCATGTGTGTAGACAACAACAGAACACCGCGAGCAGCTCACCTATGGCCCTCTGCATGACGTTGGCACCCGCGTCCACCAGGTCCTGCACCAGCTCGTTGTTGGCGTAGGCGATGGACAGGTGGAGGGCGCTGGCACCTGCCGCCCGGAGCAAGAAGAGCATTTAAAGGAGTGTTTTGCACAGCAGCCCTTGCCCTTGTTCAGGGGCACGGGCCGGCACCGGCCCACCTACCCAAGTACTCCTCGCCCTCCACGACATCCATGGCCAGCTTGGGGAAGCACTTGAGAAGAGTGCGCGCCAGGCGCGTGTGCAGCTTGGTGTCGCAGATGATGAGCACGTGCAGCAGCGTCTCGCCTGCAGCACACGAGCGAGGCTTCGCACAGGGAACACGCACAACATGGTGGGCACAGCACAGCAGCACGGCATGGACGTGACGTACCAAGCGACCCGCGGTACTGCATCTGCCAGCAGGCTTCGTGGTCCTCCCACTTGGCAAGTGGGTCGTGGGGGCTGAGCGAGGCCTCGATGGGAAGCACCACCTGGAAGGGCCAACAGATGCAGACGCAGGGGAATGGAAATTTCGAGTTGGTTTCGCGCGGCCTCTTGCTTACTGACCTGCTTGACGTCCCTGAACTTCCAGCGCAGGTACTCGGCGCGCTTGATGACCTGGCCTTTGCCGTCGTTGTACATGAGCACGCCGAACTGCTCCCGGATTAGCTTCTCCACCTCGACCTGGCCGCCGACATTGTAGGCGTCGATCAGCTCGCCGCCGTTCTTGTAGTTGGCTAGTCGATACAGCAAGCAGTCGTCTTCGTTGGACGCCTAGACATACGACGCAGACCACGTGACCTATCTCCGGCGGTTCCGCACTCAATTCCCCGCACTGATTTTTTGCGTCCACATCAAAACTTTTCGATTACTTGTCACGTGGTTCCTGGACGACTCATTTATCAGCCACGGACTGTCCTTCTTATCACCCCCCCCCCCCCTCGCCTGCACGTTCCGTACCTGAGAGATGACGCGGTCCAAGACAGAGCCGTCGTTGGCGGCGATCGCCCTTCGGCAGACCAGGCAGTTGCCCATCGCTCATGCACTAGCGTCGTCCGCCAGGTGTTTTTGCGCACTGACGGGGTTGGCCGGGGGCGGGGGGCGGCTTGGGGCCTGACACAGCCCCCCCCCCCCCCCCCCTCCCGCCCCCTGTGCCTCCGCAATTCCTAGAAAGAGCCGGAGAGGTTGTTTTCGCGTCATCGGCACGTTTTTAGCACTTAATTTGTCAGGGTTTTATCATAGGGACGGCGACCCTCTGTACAAAAGTACGAAGAATTTACAATGTAGACACGTCGTGGCACGAAGAGGGAACCCCCTTCCCCTGCCCCCTTTTTCTCCACCAGGGGCCTCCAATCGCCCCTCCCCATCTCCACCCCTAACCCCGCCAGTGCCACCACCGCCTCGTGCTAGGTACGCCCGTCTCCGCGTGAGGCGAGGCTCGCCGGAGAAAGGTGCGAGGGTGAGGGTGACGAAGGAGAGGGGAAGGGGAACGCGGATCGCAAGTCGATATGTCGTGGAGTATGAACCGAGGAGTACATTACATGATAAAGTCCCTGTACGCTTAACAAAACAGTCGCGTGGGCAGCATAATGAATCCTCACTCGCTGTGCCAAAAAATTGCATCGGCCGGGAATCGAACCCGGGCCGCCCGCGTGGCAGGCGAGCATTCTACCACTGAACCACCGATGCTTCGTGTAGGGGAGGGCAAGCGCTTGCCTGAAACCGGCGCGCGTCGCGAGGAGACGCTGGGATGGCACCGCCGCGGCCGCGGCCCGGCGGCCCCGCGGCCCCGGCGGCCGGCGCGGCGACCCAGCCCGCCCAGCCTGGCCCAGCCGGTCTGCCTGGTCTGCCTCTCCCCTCCCCCCCTCCTCCTCCCTCCTCGTCCCCCGTCCGCGTCGCGTAGCTCGTGAGGACAGTTAATTAAATTTACCTAATTAATGAACGAGTACAAAATTGAAGCAATTCATTCTTTATTTCCTACGGAGTGGTGATGCATGGCCATGGTGGTCGTCTAGTTGTCATGGAAACACTGGTTAGGCCGATTCGCGCAAATCCGATGGCACTCCCCCCGCACCTGGGTGGATTCGGGAAGGGGGCAGGGGCCGGAGGGGCCGGAGGGGCCGGAGGGGTCAGAGGGGCCGTAGGCAGTGTGGCCTTGCCGTCGTCGGGGGTGGGCGTGCACCGCGGAGCTCGCGGAGTCGCCGTCGGAGCGGAGCGGGCTGGGACCTCGCGGGCCTAACAATGCATCCTGCAAGGGGCGTCATCGCCGAGCTGACATCTCCGCCGCTGACCATGTAGCTGACGAACCGCGCGCCGTCTTTACGGCTAGCATTTGGGACAAATTCAACATGGCCACCGAACCGGAAGTCCGACAGTACCTCAGGCGCCTGCGCTTCAAGCGGCGTCTTGAGGGGCCCCGCCTCGACCCGCGGCCCCGGGTTCGAGCCCCAACTGTCCTGCAGAAAATTTTCAAGCAAAGGTACGTGGCGCCGTGAAGCGTAAACGGACTGTTGCCTGTACCGATCGTGCCCGTACCGCCTCCTGTAAGCTTACCCACAGCTTACCAGGCGCGGATTTGAGGGGGGGGGGGCAACAACCGGCATTACTTTTCCGCCTGTAGGTAGGCAAAAGGCGGGACATTGCCCCTGTAAGTGGGCAAAAAGCAGGACATTGCCCCTCCCCCCCCTCAAGCCGCTCCCAGATCCGCCACTGAAGCTTACCCACTCATGCTCTAGGAACCAGAAACGGTCCACCTACTACGTGACAAGCGCAGTCGTGCCCAAGGATGGGCCGCAGTACGGCGATGACCAGGAAGCCGGTGACCAGCAGGACGGCGAGGAGAGCAAGAAGGCCAAGCACAAGGAGAAGCCATTCTGGGTACCTCCGGCGGAGCACTTCGCCGCTTTCGTCGCTTTCCAGCGGGAGAAGGACAAGAAGGAAAGACAGAAGGAGCTGGCACTGCCCGTGCACACCAAGGCAAATACGCAACACACAGTTATCCACCCAAAATTAAAAGTTCTCAACAATTCTTTTTTTTTTCTCTTTTAATTCTATGACTTTCACCGATTTGTTGTGTTCACAATTAACTTTTAGAGAAGATGTGTCCTGGATTTCTAATCGTCTGAGAACGGTTCCAGCCCAATGCGCGGACTCGACTCACGGCCGACCTCCTCCGGCGACTGCACATTCCGGAGGATCCGCCCCCGGCGGAGAAGACCATGGTGGACATGGACCCCGAGTTCTACACGATCGTGGAGGGCCGTCCGAACCGAGACCGCATCAGCGTCCGCGAGTACATCGACAGCATCCGCGACCTGGTGCGGGTGCGCCTCAAGATCGGCTACAACGAAGACGAGTGCATCCTTGTGGACGAGCAGTTCCGCCTGGAGCGACAGCGCCTCGACCAGATCCTGGCACAGCAGAAGCAGTACGTCGACCTGTTCGACCAGTTCCTGGCCGAGGACCACGCCGCTTCCATGGAGCTGCTCAAGAAGGCCGACCAGGCCGCCAGGCTGTCGGCCGAGAAGGACGTTGAGATCAAAGTGTGGATCCGCACCCTAGGGCTACTTCGGACACAGGTGAGACCATGAAAGAATGTGTGGTAAAGCGCAAAACAAAAACAGAATAATTAATAACATGAAAAATGTGAAGCGAGGTGTGAGAGAGTCCGATATGTCTAGAAGACCTAGACTGCAGTGCACGCGCCGTGGGTGATTGGCACCGAGGCGAGGAGAGGGAGAGGGAGGAGAGACAAGGACGGACAGGCCCGCCAAACGAACAATCGAGGGGATGTAGCTCAATTTTTTAATAAATGATGTTTAAAAAAAAAAAAAAAAGTGGTAGAGCGTTCGCTTTGCATGTGAAAGGCCCCAGGTTCAATCCCCGGCATCTCCACACTTTTTGGTGGATGCCGGTTGGACGAGACTGCGCATGAAAACGAATCCATATTTCTAATTCACTGCCGGTGTACGGCTTTAATTAAGGGGACGTTTATTTTACCGAGCCGGACCTTGGCTGTCCAAGATCCCGCTCAGATAGCTTCTGAACGGATGTCCAACCGACTTTTGCTGACAGTTGCTAGGTCAGTGAGCGATAAGCGGGTGACTCTCTTGCTGTGTGTAGTTTGGTGCGGGACCCGCGGGGCCAACGCTCCCCGCTCAAGGCCACAGCAGTTGCGTCCCGAACTGATATACGTATACTCACTTCCCAGCAACTAACCAACGAACCGCAGTCCACGTCGTGGTGGCCCGGATTGATTTCCGACCGATGCAACATATTACATCGACTCTCACCTATCTTCGTGGTTTCTGCGCGTAAAATGATACTGCTGCGATTTAAAAATGGTGGAGGTGCCGGGGATCGAACCCGGGGCCTTTCACATGCAAAGCGAACGCTCTACCACTGAGCTACACCCCCTCTTGACAGCCATGACCTTGAGAATCTAAGAACATCACGACAACGTCTGACGGCCATCACGACTCACGACATTCTCACGTCTTGGGTGATGACGGAATTCCCCAGAACACGCGCAGGGCACGGCAGGGCACAGGGCTGGCAGCACAAAGTACATCCCGTACCCAGTTCGCAACGCGGATTACAAAGAAGGGGGTGTAGCTCAGTGGTAGAGCGTTCGCTTTGCATGTGAAAGGCCCCGGGTTCAATCCCCGGCACCTCCACAAATTTTGCACCCTCCGACAGATTATTTTGAATGCACTGCCGGCAGGTGTACCAACTGGAGGAAAAGTGGATGGAGGCGCGGTCATTGCAGAAGTTCCTGTACCTGGTGAGCCCTATGTCCTGGCGACGTGAGCACGACCACCTGAACGGGGCCGTCCCCGCCGAGGGCGAGTCGGAGACGGGCGTGAGCACCGGTTTAGGGTCGGGGGCAGAGGTGGCGTCGGAGGTGGCGTCGGAGGTGGGGACGGGCTTCGCCGGCGGCAGCGGCACCAACCAGAGGCGGCAATCGGGGCTCACGCAGGCGACGCAGGGCACCCAAGTCACGCAGGTGTCCCTGCAGAGCCGAGACCAGCTAGACCGGGCAGCTTCTCTGCAGGACATCATAGACAACTTCCTCGAGGTAAGAGGCCGAGGGCTGTGCCGGCTGTGCTGTAGGCCGTAGCAAGGGCAGCTGTCCGCTGGCCTTCCGTCCCGACACCGACACCCACACCGCCGCAACCTCAAACCCCCTTCCCTTTTCCAGGAGACCCAGGCGAGCAACCCCCCAAGCTGTACTTTACGGATCCGGAGGAACTGGTCAAAGTGTTCCGGTCGCTGGCCGCGCAGAGCCTGGCCTCGCTCGTTCACATCGAGCAGCTGAGACTGCCGCTGGAGGCACTGCAGGCGGGCGTGTCCCAGGCCAAGGAGAGAGTGGAGCAGGAGCTCATGACGCTCCGGGAGCAGGTGGAGGATCTGGAGAGGGAGATCGCTTGGGAGGAGAACCGGGTGGAACAGCTCCAGCAGCACGCCCAGGCCATCCTGACCAAAGTGTACCAGGTACAGCACGCGTCCCCACCCCGTCACTTCCCTTAGTCGCGCCCCGCTGCTTTGCGGCCTCTTGGCTCTTCGTTACACCACTTCGCGGGCCGTTGGCAGGAGATCTTGGCGGGGGCGGGGAATGGCAACGTGCTGACTCTGCGCGTCTGGGTGGAGGACGTGTACGAGCAGTGCATCGCGCCCAACGATTCGCACCTCACCGCCTACCAAATGATGTGCGCCGTGGAGCGGGCCGTGGCCGCCGAAATGCTCGCTCTAGACTACCTGGACCAGACGCACGTCAAGCGCGCGCGCAAGCACATCTACATGGAGGACCGGAGCCAGACCAAGGGCGCCGAGGACGCGAACCGCAAGGTGGACGGGACAGATTGGTCACATTTGATACATTTGTCACACATTGCTGGTGTACAGCACATGTGATTTTTTTTTCTTTTTTGGCCGACTCGTAATTTTGTTCCCACCTTCCAGCTCCAGCAGCTGGAGCAGCTCGTGTACCGCATGGAGAGGGTGCTGGAGCCGCCTCCGCCGCGGGGCCGCCACCGGCTCGTATTCCGGTCAAAGCCTCCGGAGCCGAAAAAGCCGCCGACACCGCCGCCCGAGAAGTTGAGCGAGGAGGAGCAAGACCGCAGGGCCTTTTTTGCGGACTGCACGACGGCGGACCGCATGAGCAAGCTCAAGTCGCCTGTGCCCAAGGGTATGTCCGTCCTCGGGTTCCGTCGCGGACAACCCTCGGTCTCGCCCACCGAGTCCCAGACCGGCGCCAACAACTCCGGCGGGGACGTCGCCCGCAAAGATTAAATTAAAAAAAAAAAAAATAACACCGGTTAATTCCTTTATACCTTTATGCCTTACTGCCCAATTTCATCTCCCCCCTATTTTTGGAGGAGGAGGAGGAGGGGGGGGGGGATTAGCAAGGAGACAACAAAATATTTTCATGTTTCAATATATTCTCAATTCTTAAAAATAACAGCTCGAATGCAAGACAAATCACATAAAAATACATACAGGGTAGATCATAATAATAACAACACAATAAAATCAGTATCATAATTAATTTCTACATTGATTTGAGGAAGGTTTTGATTACAGTCCAGGTATAAAACAGATGTATTATCACAAACTACTCAGTTTCACTGGTTTCAAACAGATTTTCTAACTGATGATGGACTGTATTTGACAGAAGAGTGTTGGGTGTATCGTGGACAAGGTGTCTCTCTCTCTGGTGTCCTCCAAATTTTAGAGCTGTAGGAGTTCTCAAACAATGAAGCTGAGACTTCATGCAGTTGTAAACATCCTCAGGCCTCAACGAATGGGCTGAAAAATTTTCCTTGTTATCTTCATGAGAAGGGGCAAGCACATTCAACGGAACATTACTGATACATTCCTCAGGTTTGGTTTCAAGCCCGTTACTAGAACTTGCCAAATCATTTGTGCTGCGAGCCGTATTTTGGGCTGACTTAAAACTTCCTTGCTGACTCTTGAATTCATTCAACAAATCAATCAGGAGTACATTTAAGTTCGACTGACTGACCGCAAGTTGATTCAGTTTTTCGAACGACAATTTCAGTACTTGCATCATGGATCGCTGATCTGCAAAGAAGAGCTTCATCTGTTCAGAAAAGTCTCCCAAGTCCACCATGGATGATTGACCTGCTGAATGCTTCACACTTTGAGTAGGATGAGGAGTTGAAGTCATGGCAGCTATCTCTGCCTCTTCGAATGCAGCAGTGGAATTCAGTTGAGCCATAGGAGTTGCTGAACTCTTAGAAGTTGAGGTTTTACATCTTGGGATTTTGGACACACTCTCAGTCTTTGAAGAACTTGATTTATTGGCAATTATTGGGTTTTTAATAGTCTCCTTAACACTTGTTTTGGAACTAGGACCAATTGAGCTGAGGCTAGATGTAGTAACTACTGCAGTCACAGATTGCTGACAATTTGATGCCTATAATGTGAGAAGGATACAGGTGTCCTTAAGGAAATTGATGTTAAGTACTACACTGGAAAACAATATAACAACTTTCAGCTTACCACTTTCATGGAGTCTTTGGAAGTTAAGGAAGATTCAGACATACTTTGAGCCAGTTCTGCAATACCATCCAGAACAGACTCATTGACATAGGGTCTCTCATTGAGGTTGGTGCGGGATGTGCGAAATGTAGAAGCACCAGAGAGAACAGACCTCCTCCTTCCAGGCTCAGCAGATGAGTTAGAGCATCGAGATGAGTTGCTGCTAAAGGTCAGTTGCCGAGGAACAACTGAATGCCGTGAAGTTCGTAAAGCCGGTTCTGAAACAACGGGTGAGGTAGAGAAGGGTGGTACTTGAACATTACAGCTCTACCATCATAACATTGAAAATACAATTTATTCTTGTTATAGAAAGCAACAGACTCACCAAGCTCGGGCACATCGGCAGTTCGGACGGGGGCCACACCAATGCCCATTCCCAATGTAGATCTTCGCCTCATTCTTCAAATGGTTATGTACTCTAGCTGCCGATGATATGCTGCAAAGAAACAAGCCGTAAGAGTGCGTAAGATTGAAACGTAAAATGATGAAGCGTGAATGAGTATGACACGCTTCAAAAATGACAATGCTTACAAGGATATAACACAAAACACGACTCCGATCAAGCCAGAAAAGAAAACAGCTGATCGCAACTGGCCTGGCACCGATCAACCCAGCTGCTTTCATTTGAATTCTTTAGGGCTGAGACAGCAGAGGGCAGCACACTCCGCGGGACCAATCAGCATTCACTTGTTTTCAGTTTTCTATGCCAACGTTCACTCTAGCGAGTGTTTCTATGGTTTTGTTCTAATCCGCTGTTGATGAAGAAACGTCAACAAATAATTTTTGCTCCTTCACTCTAGAAAAACAAGTTTCTTGTAGAACAAATGGAGGCATTCACAAAAAACAATTATGTCAAAATGGTCTGACCGTATGTAGTAGTGGATTTGGTAGCCAGATTTGTTTGTTTTTATTCTCTGAGGGATCTTCTGTCCAAGCATTCCCTGTCAACTCAACTGTATTTTCAGAAACCAATCAAATGGTACTTTTTTGTTATTTTTTTTTTTTTTTTAAACATGAGAAAGCTTGGCATTCGTTTTGATCCCCCATCCTTGGTATTGGTGTATCAGAGTCTCGAAATGAAATTACACCAAAGAGTGATGCCGGTGCGTAATTTTAATTCTAACTCTAATGTCAACTTTGTGGCATCACAACTGAGATTAAGACATGAAGAGCATTTAGGTTCAGTTCCTTTAATTCGCATCGAAAAAATGTTAAGGATTCTTCAGGTACATGACTTAGTAATCATCAATTCTGTCTGGTCTATTAATTTCTTACAGAAAACTTGGTATTTTACAGGAGCATATGAAAAGTGTACCATTGGAATTAATTCTAGAAAAAATCAACAGCGAGTATGAAATTAACCCAGAAGAGGACCTCAACAAGCTTCCAGAGGAACAACTGGAACGCAAAAAATTAATAATGGAAGCATCTTTCGTTGCAAATCAACTTCAACCATCAGATCCTGAGTTTGAATATGACAGACAAGTAGATTTTGAAGAAAACAAAATAGAATCAGGATGGGATTCAGAATGTAACATAAAGGTAAATGAAGATGGTGATGATTTTTGGGGGTAACAAAGATTACTTACATGTTTCTTTCATCTTATCTCAAGATCTATTTTAATTCTAAAATTGTTAAATTCCGTAGATAGTAAAAGATTGATGTAGAAAACCTTCAATAAATTTTTGAGAAACAGCACTGTCTATCCATCTCAACCAATATCCAAATAAACACTTCATAAAACACAGTAAATTCAAATAAAAACAAGCAGCAATTGTTGACAAACACATAGAGACATTGAAAAATCACAGCCATCAGAGAAATATTGAATTAAAAGCAAACATGGTGAGACATACCTTAAAAAGCTATAGATTATGCTACACACAAAAAACAAAACAAAAACAGCTTCTGAATATCCTCAAACCCTGGCAATTTTAAACCAATAATATGCTCTCCATTTCCTACAAATATATTTTTCCACAAAATTCTTGCATTTTGGTCTGTTGGGTAGAAGAGTTGCTATCATGACTTTAACTTCTCATCTGTCATAATGTCATCAGAAAAAAACTTTCATAGAATACACTCTATTTGAAATAATTATACCAAATTTAAATAATGTCATCAGATTAATTAAAATGATTGACTGTAATGGTCACCGGTCACAATTTCATTGAAAATCATCAATATAATTTCACCACATCAGATCTAATTCTAATTTGAAATCACGGCCCTTACGCTCGATTCTCTGCCCAATCTCCTCTTCTTTAGCTTTAGCTAGCAATGGTAATCTTACTTGCATTTACTCTACACTTGCGGTTACTCAATAATTATGTCCATAGTTCCTATTGCATACGGTTGGGAGTGTTTTGATTGCCCCAAGTCCCACACTGTCTTCCCTTGTGGTCATAACACGCTCTGTGGCCAGTGTGCGGACGGGCAATGCGCTATCTGCTGTCAGGAGGTTCTCATGGTGGCAGAGATTTTCAACTGATTTTGTACCTGGATTTTAAGATTTTCATATTTTATTTCTTTTATTTATGAATTATATCCCATGAAACCATTTTCCTCTATTTTATATCGGATGACTTTTATATCTAATGACATTATGAACGAGGAAAAGTATGAGCCATGACAGCAACTCTTCTACCCAACAGATCAAAATTATGGCCATAGATATGAAAGAAGCAAATACAACATTTTAACAACCTGATGTTACCAGAACAAAGAGAGTGTCTTTAATTTTGCCTCAGGACAGAGATCTGTGTCTTCTGTATCACTAACAATTTCAGCTTCTCTAACAAGATTTTGGTCGTACTGCCCATCACGTGAGATTTTCTCAGGTCCTTGAAGAGCATTTTGCAGGATGAAGTATTTGACCAGCTCAACATCCACAGCTGACATTGTCAGACGTTTGCCCCAAGTTATTAATGCTAGAGGCTGGAAACAGAAAAAACAGTTACATTCGAAACGATACAATGAACAGACTCTTATAGACACGTAATAGCAAAATTTTACCCTTTTCACTGGTAGGTGCCGATTTGGTGAAATAACATGACGAAACAAGCAGGATCTGACAATACGTCGAAGTCTTTCAACTTCTAGAGGGTGAGCACAGGGATGATACAGCATAACCACTCCACCATGCTACACAAAAATGAAAAGAATGTTCTGAGGCAAGTTGAGGGATGACATGTACAAGAGAGTCAAAGTCCAAATTAGGATATTACCTCTAGAGTATGGAGCCATCGCTGGACAGGAACATAAGAATACTCCCCATACCTTGGCCATACCGGTCTGTGTGGTCCACTGCAATTTCAACAAACACTGATAAATACAGAGAGAGTTCATATTTTCAATTCAAAACTCAAAAGTACTCACAATGTAGGAATGGGATTTGAGTATGTGATGGTCTCATTCATACAGTAATGGGCAGCCTGCAAGAAATACAATTTACTTGACAATGCAATTAAGAGTGATACAGTCCATACATCAAAATTGCTTACACTTACAGAATAAAACTTGGGCACACTTTCTATGTCTTCTACTGGTCCTTCACTGAAGTCTGGTACAATACGATCAGCAGGATTGTAGCATGTATACTCCACTGGTGATAGGTTCCAGTCAACAGTCAGATTTGTCTACAAATTTCATAAAAGATGAATCATTAGAATTATACAGTTTTAACATGATAAAATAGAGTACAATTTTTCAAGATTAAAAGTTATAAAGAGTGAAAGACAGTACCTTCCCATCATCACAGGCAGGGTTCACAGCACCCATTGGAACTCCACCATGGGCTGCTAACATAGGTACAGGTGTTGTGGATGGTGGTGCAGGAAAATATTTCCCAGTCCACACAGGCTCTGGTGTTGTATGTTCTCTAAAATCAATAAAACTTCAATTATGAAAAAGAATCTTCAACACCCTGATGATCAGACGGAAACATCTTTTACCTGTATGGGTTCAGCAAATTACTAATGGGTTGGGAACTTCTTCCACCTGGATCAACTCGAATGGCCATCACTATTGTGAGCACAAAAGGGAAACTGATGAACGTCTTGACCAACATTTTGATGCCGTGATTCTGGAATAAATAAAAGGTAAAATCACTGAGGGTCATAAACGCTTGAGATGACTTACAAAATACATGGGCGGGTACGTACGCACGGCAGGGGTTATTTTGTCGTTGTCGAGCTGTCAGCTTAGAGACACATCATATGCTGAATCACACGACAGGGGAAGGAGGAAAATCCGCATTAGGGGAAATGAAACAACTTCAAACATTTTGGTTCAAATGGAGTTTTACAGAAATGGCAGTTTATCCAGTTAAGAAGAGTTTAACAAAACCACCTGCTGCTTACCTCAGCATTCATCTCCCCTCTCCCATATTCCATTCCATTTGTGTCGTCTGCTTTTGATGGTGCGAGAGGACGACAACTTCTCGAAAACCTGAGGGCGTATGAAGGTATGGTTTCTCAATATGAAGCGTTCTTCCAATACTGGGATTACCTGAGTTGTATACCTGCATTAATCTGAAACCATCTGAAACCTAACAATGAACCAGGCTTTGTACAGGTCGACTGGAAAGTTTGGGTTGTGCAGTTGGCACCTCTACACATTCCATGGGGATGGGGAGGCGCCCTTTTTGATCGAGATCGGAGATCTTGCAAGTCAACTTTGCTCTGCGACGCTGAAACGCAGAGCTCTGTTTCCGGTCTGCCACCGCCGTAGGAAAGTTGGAGGAGTTCAACTTGCAAGTCAACGTCCGGCTTGGTCCGGCGACTATTATAGGCTGTAGGGGACATCCCGCGCCGCCCCCTTATACCGGCACCTGTACCTTACAGAAATGAATTTCAGGAAAGTAGTGTGAAAGATAATGTGGAATCACCCCCTAGCGACCCCTTTTGCACAACGAGTCGTAGCTCTGCCCCGTCGCTGTCTGATCTGCCCCCCCCCCCCCCCCGCAATCTGATCTCTCTCTCTCTCTCTCTCTCTCTCTCTCTCTCTCTCTCTCTCTCTCTCTCTCTCTCTCTCTCTCTCTCTCTCTCTCTCTCTCTCTCTCTCTCTCTCTCTCTCTCTCCCCCCTCTCTCGCACGCAGACAACAAACACAATCATATGTGGGGGACCCCTCCCCCCTCTCCCTGCCCCAAGACTCGTCCTCGTCGGGGCCCCTTTGCTCGCTCTTATCGAATGTTGCGTCCGCGTCCACTTGCCCGTCATTCTTCGGGGGCTTCAGGCTTCAGTCAGCCGCCGGCTCGCACACATGGCCGCCGTCGTCTCCCTGTGCCGAAGTCCCGTCCTCAGACTCCACGCCCGGCTGAGGATGGCCTCCGCCGGTATCGCTTCGAGGGGCCTGTCCTCCCAGGGCGGCTACCTCATCGACGACCCCAAGTACGCGTTCCTGAGGGAGCTCGGCCTGCAGAAACAGAACCTCGGCGCCTTCAACGGAAAATGGATGGCGACTGGGGAGGTTGGTACACGCGATGTGTAGGAGACCGCAATGTGTACGAGTGCCACAACGCTGTCGGCCTTCTATCATTAATGTCCTTCGTCGCGGCCGAGGCAAACTCCTCTCTCGCCCGGCCGTACTTTAATTGGCTAAGGCTCGTCATTCATTCATTCATTCATTTATTCATTCACTCATTCAATGCAGACCACGACGTCGGTGTGCCCTTCCAACGGACGTGCCATAGCGGACGTGCAGCAGGCCAGCGTGGCCGACTACAACGCATGCGTGGAGGAGGCCCAGAAGGCCTGGTCCGTGTGGGCCGACTTGCCCGCTCCCAGGAGAGGGGAGATCGTCCGACAAATTGGTGACGCCCTCCGGGCCAAGCTCGTGCCCCTGGGCAAGCTCGTGTCCCTGGAGATGGGTGAGTTCTTCCCCTACCCGACCCGAACTGGTCGGTTGGTCACCCGAGGAACACTTTCGTGTTGGACGGTGGGCGCGATGCGTTATGGTGTCAAACAAAACCTTTACGGCTCTCGACAAAAAAATACATTGACTCAAGCCTTGGCTTGCTCCAGGTAAGATCCTTCCCGAGGGCGTCGGTGAGGTCCAGGAGTACGTGGACATCTGTGATTACGCCGTGGGCCTGTCGCGCACCCTCAACGGCGCCATCATCCCGTCGGAGCGGCCGGGCCACGTCCTGCTGGAGCGGTGGAACCCCGTGGGGGTGGTGGGCGTCATCTCTGCCTTCAACTTCCCCATCGCCGTGTACGGCTGGAACGCCGCCATCGCCATGGTGTGCGGGGACGCCGTCGTATGGAAGGGCGCCCCCAGCACGCCGCTCGTCTCCGTCGCCACCATCAAGGTCGTCGCCGAGGTGCTGGAGCGCAACGGGCTGCCGGCGGCTGTGTGCTCGCTCGCCCAGGGCGGCGCGGACGTGGGCAAGGCCATGGCATTGGACGAGCGCCTCCCCGTGCTGTCCTTCACCGGCAGTACGGCCGTCGGCCAGCAGGTGGGCGTGACGGTACAGTCCCGCTTCGGCCGCAGCATCCTGGAGCTGGGCGGCAACAACGCCATCATCGTGGCCCCCGACGCGGACCTGGACATGGTCATGCAGTCCGCCGTGTTCGCTTGCTGTGGCACGGCCGGACAGCGCTGCACCACCACCCGACGACTCATTCTCCACAAGTCGGTGAGCGGTGTTCCACCAAGATGACTGTTTGCCTACATTCTCACTTCTTTTCACAATCCGTGGGTCCGCAGGTATATGACGTGGTGCTGGAGAGGCTCAAAAAGTCGTACGGCACGGTGATGGGCCGCCTGGGCGACCCCCTGGACGACAGCACCCTGTACGGGCCGCTTCACAACGCGCAGGCTGTGGAGGCCTACAAGCAAACCTTGGCCGAGGCCCTCAAGCACGGCGGCAAGATTGAGTTCGGTGGCAAGGTGAGGGATCAGTCATTAAGCACGTCCACGATACTGACGCAAGGGCAAACCAAATTTGGCCAGTTTGCGTACGAAATGGCGCCTGCTGGGTGTCAATTATTTCTATACATACGTGTCGTGCGGGCTAGCCTACCCTATCACTCGCAGCCGCTCGACGTCACCATCCATACGACGTCTAAGATAAGGGGACATCACCCGAAGGCACCAGGGTCATTGCCACTGCCTGCCTGCGAGAGCCTTACTGACCGCCTTCCTCTTCTCTCCACAGGTAATCGACCGCGAGGGCTTCTTCGTGGAGCCGACCATCGTGACCGGACTGTCTGCCGACAGCCCCGTCGTGCAGAAGGAAACGTTCGCCCCCATCGTCTACCTCCTCAAGTGTGACAGCGTGGAGCAGGCCGTGCAGTGGAACAACTCGGTCAAGCAGGGCTTGTCCTCAAGCATCTTCACCAAGGACCTCGGCACCATCTTCAACGTGAGCTCTCTCCCCTGCCCAGCTACGCTACGCCACGCTCTGGCTTGCAGCGGGACCGGTGTGAAAACTGAACGCTCCGTTTCTTTGTCCGCAGTGGATCGGCCCAAAGGGCTCCGACTGCGGCATCATCAACGTCAACATCCCCACCAACGGCGCGGAGATCGGCGGCGCGTTCGGCGGCGAGAAGCACACGGGCGGCGGCAGGGAGTCCGGCTCCGACTCGTGGAAGCAGTACATGAGGCGGGCCACCATCACCATCAACTACAGCAAGGAGCTGCCCTTGGCACAGGGTATCAAGTTCGAGTGAGCCCTTTGCCTTCCCCTTGCTTAGTGCACCTCTACCTGGAATGCTTGGCTGGCCACGTTAAAGCCAGCGTGACGTGATTTAGGGACGACCCTAAAGGCTACTTTTGCTCATGTTGAGCCGACTGAATATGAGCCCCTGCTCAGGGAGAGCAGAACGACAACGTCGCGACGGTTTGCAAATAAGAAAATTGTTGTTCTCTGTCTCCCACAGCCATGAAGTCATGACCTTGTGTAAGAACTGACGAAATAAAGACCCTTATTCTGTTATTTGTTTGAGTCAGTCTCTGGCTGCACACATCATCACAAGATTATCTTATCATTCCTGCCACCAAGAAGGAAAATACGTCTCCCCTGAAGCTTGAGAGCAATACACAATAGTATGTAGGGAAATTGTTGAAGAAATATTCCACATTGTAGAAAACAGATAATATTTATTGTAGGGTGTTATGAAGAAGTACTTCCAGTTTTCCTGAGGGAATCATGCCATTCATTCATTGTCTCCACTGTCCAGCCAGATGTCTGACGTGCAGTCACCACCGGGGTACCTTACACAATATCCGAAACAATGTATTACTTTAAATCATTTTAGGTCTGATCATACATTTTTGAAAAATTACCTCATTTCGTGTGCTAGGACTGGACCGTCAGGTTCCTTGCCAAAGTCCACAAGGAAATCCGGGTTAATCTTCATGCCTCCATTTTCAACATCCACATCCAGCTGGACGATGAAAGAACCATTCCTGTGAGACAAACATTAGCCCATTGTAAAAAATTAGTCCTTTATTATTTACATGTTTCCCTTTCAAGTCGGAGATTCTCAAGAGGCGAGGTCTGCAATACTCCTTGCACCACATTCCACCTCGTACTACTTCTCACTATTTATTGTCATTTACTCACTTGACATGTTCAGGATAAAACTGGTTGTCCCAGGGAGAAAACAATGCGCTGCTGACATAGAGGCGTTTGCCATCCAAACTCAGTTGAAGCATCTGGGCAGACCCATAGAGCGATCGGCCCTTGATTTTAGTCATTTCTGGTTGTTCCTATGAATTAAGAAAATTTAAAAAAATTTGTCTATTTAAATACCAGACATGTATACAGATTTTTAAGTACCTTTAATTCCTTGTCTTCAAGTACTTTGATTGGTCCTCCCTTCCAGACACTTCCTCCCAAAAATACTTGGCCTGTGAGGCGGGGGTTGAACGGGTCACTGATATCATATTGACGGACATCTCCATGAAGGAAGTTGCTAAAATACAGGAAACGATCGTCCAGGGAAATCAAGATATCAGTTATCATGCCTGTGAATGCAAAAGGATAAAATTAGATATTTTTCATTATTGATTCAAGTTCAAAATAATTTCATGCTTGGGAATGGTTTAATTACCTTGCATTTCAGACCCAGCCCATCCTTCAACCCTTTTTGCAGGAACATCTATAGCTTTTTCAGCAAACCATGAACCATCCTCTTTTCGAGTTATCCTGTAGATATGTCAAAAATATAATACTCAGTATTTGGGTTCGATTGAAACTTAAAAAATGTAACTTTTCAAAATCTGATAGAACAACCTGAATACATTAGCATTTACTGCACAACCAACAAAAGCAATCGGTTTCCGAGGATTATGGAGGAATCTAATTTCAAGAGGTGCAATACCATCTTCTCCAAGATCAATTGTTTGGAGCAAACGGTGCTCAGACCAAGAAAATACATTGATGGATCGCCCATAGGTTTCTACAAGAAAAATTGCAAATGAACTTTAGCAAACACAAATGCACAAATATTAAAGTACACAGCAGCTCACCTTTGTTGTAGACATACTGTGGCTCATGTCCATTGACAAAGCACCGGGGAGCACCCCACTCACTTGACAGCATGACATCAAAATAAGGCTGGTACCAAAAATCATAGCCAAACTGTGCTTGTTTGCCATTGGTCCATAACCCAGTAACCTTACTTGTCTTAGCATCAATCATAACAAAATCACCACAGCCGTTTCCCTTTGTATCACCCATTGTAGAAATCATGACATGTCCTGATGGTAGACAGTGGGCAGTATGTAGTTTACCGACACCCAAATTGTGGATTTCTTTCGGGTCCACTATCTTTTTAAAATGAGTATGGAAGATTTAAAAAAAAAAGAAAAAAGGCTTATTAAGACAAAATGTGAATCTTAGAATTCATTTAATAACAAAATTTTATACCCACCTTGTCATGTTTAGGAGCAGTTGGGTTTGAAACATCAACAAAATATACTCTGTCGCTGCCTAAACTTGGCAAGACAAGATGATCTCTTTTCAGTTCTGGATCATCATGGCATGAGGAGCAAACATTCCACCCAGAGTGGTGAAGTTCATCTCCAGGCTCAGTCATGTGCAAGCGGTGGATCACCTGATGTTAAAAATGGTGACAATCAGAAGAACACAACTATTATAGACTTGCAGACCTAAATGTGGCCAAAGATTAAACCAAACCTGACAAAATGTGGGACTCTCAGGATCAACATCAACAGTAGCAAGGTAATCTGGTTTTGTAGCTTTTACACCTTCTGGCTGGATACAGGGAACATACAGAATTTTTTCCCTTGGTCCATTCTTCATGGCGTCTAGGGGTGTCTTGTAACCGGGGCCACCCCCACAGCCGCTACCTGAAATCCACACAAAATTGATAAGGTCAAAGTTGTAACAGATGCAGGCAGACTCTTTGTATCTCAGTGACGTTTAGCTACGGTCGCAGGCAGGCTCGATTCCGCCGCTGTGTGCGTCGTGGTCCCCTCGGAGATAGGCCACACGCATGGTTTGGAATTCCCCTTACTGAGAAAGTGTAAACTTTTTCTAGACAGATATTATTCTTGACACGCATACAATTAGCGTAAATTTTCACCTTCACAGCGTAAATTTTCACTTTCACCTCTCACACACACTAATACGTAGTATTCGTTCACACTTCGTTCACAACACATTCTTGTTTTTCACTGACCTGGACAGGGCATGCTTGTGCTGGGCAGCTGGGCAGAGCGTTCAGAGCAGAGCAGAGCGATGCGGTCTCGACTCGACGGTGGTCACTGGCACTACTAAGAGTGACAGAGAACGCAGGACTGCGGTTATGCCAGCGTCGGCCCGCTCCGCGTGCACAGAAGTGCCAGAAGGGGGCGGGGCGGGGCGGCAGGCGGGGCTGTTGCTGTTGTGTGGCGGTGTTGCCTTCGCTGCGCGGAATCCAGGGAAATGCGACACGGGCCGCCGAAGTTCCAACGCCAAGTGTCGTCGACTGGTCGACAGCGACAGCTACAACTACAACGCTCGGCTCACACTCACACACACCGACGTGCACGACTGATGCTGAGGCAGACTCGCCGACACGTCCTCTCCCGCTGTGCTCGGAAGCTACTCTCGGGATACGTCACCACTCGGACCCGACTCGGTCGGTACCGCGGTACCGGTTGCTAGGCCTGATCCCAGCCACCACCGTCTCTCTCCTCCTCTCCCTCTCCCGCTGTTGTTGCCGACCGGCATATCGGTCTGTCTGGCTGCTGGTGGCGTGTGGCTGTCCGCTCGCCTCTGTGGACCCGAGCCCGAGTAGGGGACCACCATGGGCGAGAGGGGGCGGGGAAGGGGAGGGGGAGCAGAGGGGAGAGGGCCAGCGAGGAGGTGTGGTCGTGAGAAAAGGAGAGAAAAGCTGGCTGGTCACACTGATCAGTTCTCGTTTAGATTTCCATGCATTTCCGTTCTTGACCAACTAGCTCCGCGAAATATAATGTCAATGGAGGTGCGACCGCTGCACTCCGAGCTGCTGTAATCTGTAATTTTGTTCTCACGACGGACTCGCGCGTTTTCCCTCGCATTCTGGTTTAGACGTTCGGGCAGGGCCAAAGGCTTCGTCTATGAAGTACGTCAAGATGTTCGCGTAACTAAAACCTGAAACGCGTTTTGTTCTTCCACAGAAGTTCCTCATCGACCTTGTTTTCAGGGTTGTTCGGGAACATTATTTGCCTACAGTCCGAAGTGTTCTGCGTGCCTGGCGCACGTGTTTTCGGCGGCCCGGACCGGAACCTACAGCCTACAGCCGGGCTGGGCCGGGTAAGGGCAGTGCCGCAAGTGCCGCCGATAATTGCCTGGTGCGAAATTAGCAGCAGGTGTGATGTAGGACGGCACACGGCAC
This sequence comes from Odontothrips loti, assembly GCA_038380765.1. Classification (NCBI taxonomy): domain Eukaryota; kingdom Metazoa; phylum Arthropoda; class Insecta; order Thysanoptera; family Thripidae; genus Odontothrips; species Odontothrips loti. The sequence goes on along the minus strand of CM076243.1, from coordinate 10,007,950 downwards.
ACCAACCAGCAGTCGGGGAAGGAGGGGAAGAAGACTCAGTGCTTTTTGACAAGCCAGATCACAAACATTTATTGGGCTTCGTGCCCCCTCCCCTCCTCTCTCCTACCGCCCCAGCCTCGCGTAAGTTTCCTTGACCAGCTCCGGGAAGCCCTCCCCGTCCGCGGAGGTGTCGGCCTGCCTGCCGCCGGCGTTGTGGTAGTGGAACTCGGACACGCCGCGGCCCTTGACGCCGTTCACCTCGTAGGTGAGGAAGCGCTCCACCATGCGCGCCTCCCAGCGCCAGCCCACGTAGTGCACGGCCAGGTCCTCGACGTGCGCCTTCACCCGGTACACCTTCTCACCTGGCCAACACGAGCGCCAACACGGCCGTCAGTCACACGTCACACCCTGGACACTTGACCCGCACCGCGGTGTACTGACCCGCCTTGAAGCTGAAGGCGCAGTCCATCGGGGGCGTGCCCTGCTCGCCGTGCTGCCACAGCTTGAAGTCGCACCACTCCAGCGGCTCCAGCCGGCCGTCGGGGGAGTACACGTACCCGGCCTGCATCCTGTGGACACGACACACCTCAGCCACGCACCACTGGCGCCACTCAGCACCTTACGCCTCAGGGTGGCGAGCCTCACGTGGAGCAGGTGCACGGCTGGTTGATGATGCCCACGACGGCCATGGTGCCGTCCTCCAGGAACATCATGAAGAAGGCGTAGCGGTGCATCAGGTCCCAGTCCCTCGCCTCGCCTGGACACACACAAAGGGCTGTAGAGGGACATGGAGTGGAACGGATTGCAGTCGCTACGCTGGCAGCGCTGGCAGCCGATGAGGATGCCTGACATGCCTGCCTATGGCAGCCCATAGCCCATGCCGTGTCACGTTTGCCGCCGCTTGCCTGGCAGCGCCCACGGCAGCTGGGGCCCGAGGCGGGGCCCATGGCATCCCTCCAAACACAGCCGCCGGCCGCCGGCGTGTGCGTCAGGTCTGCCATGTTAATAAACCCACCGATGCTATGGTCCCGCAGTGACATCAGGTTGAGCTGGTGAGTCTCGTCGCCAACCTGCAGGCTGCCTTTGAAGTAGCCCATCTGCTCGTAGTGGGTCTGGTGGGCCCTGCGACAGGCGACACAACTGTGAGGAAGGTGGGCGGCACGGCGACACGGGGCGCCTGCGCGGGATAGGGTAGGCCAGCCCGCACGACACCCGCGCGTGCACAAGCCGGAACAGAGCCAGGCGCCTCTCTACAACTCATCGCACATCCATAATTACATGACCCCGGTAAAACAAAAAGAGCTACGTTCTTCTGATGCGGAATAAACCCGCGGACGCAGTTATCGGAGGGAAACAAAGGGGGATCGGTATTCGCTCGCACGCCTTGCTGCGTGAAACATGACGGTGGGCGGTGGGATCCTCTGTGCAGTGCCATGTATCGTAGTATCGTGCACCGCGCATCCCCTCCCGTCCCGTACCGTCCCGTGGCCGGGGCCATCCGTCCGTGCATCCGAACATCCGCAGCCCATGCCGGCCTATGCCTATGCGCAGTGTTGCTGCGGCAAACAGAAAGGATTGATGTACGCTACGGTGGGGTGCGAGCGTGCGGCGCGGCATACGTGAGGGCCGTGTGGGGCCGGAGGCGCCATCAATCAGTGGCGCCACCTGCAGCGCCTGCGCGCGCACCTGAGCGGACAACTTTCCAACTCCGCGGCTGGAAGCGGCACGTTTTGAAAATCCCGCCGTGTTTTCAAATGGGTCGCGCGGAAACCCGCCTCCTCTCTGGACCGAAATAATTTATCGGATACGAAGAAGTGCTGAAAGCGGCCTATGGGATGGAAGCAGTCAGTCGGTGGGGTGTGGGTGGGTGCTAGTGAGGGTTGAGAGAGAGAGAGACAGACAGAGGGAGTGAGAGAGGGAGAGAGGGGGGGGGGGGGACGTAGGAGGGACCAAGGAGGCAGCGATAGGCCTGATAGTGACGGGGACAGAGCACGGGAGCTCCCAGTGCAGGGCAGGGAGCCCGGGAGCCCCCATCGGGCGGTCAGATTGATTAAGGGCGGGGCGGAGAGAGAACCTCTGCAGCGCGCTGAAGTACTCCCGGCTCCAGGGCTCGGTGGCGATGGTGGTGGCCAGGGCGTGTGGGTGCAGGTCCGTATCGAAGTTGAACACGGGCCAATCGGAGCTCCACAAGCCGCTCAGCTTGACGGGGAACTCCCGGCTCGGGTCGTCCTTGAGGCTGCAAACGAGACGGGGTTAGGTTATTGCAGCGTCCGGTAGCCCCCCGGCTCCCGGCCCAGCAGTGCCGCGCGGGCCGTGTTTATCAATGAGCTGCTCCTTGTCTTGTTGCCACCTGGCTCTGCCCCCCCCCCCCCCCCCCACCCCCCTGCTGGCCCCCACCTTCCGGCCCCGCCGGGTCCGACGGCGAGAGGCGAGGCCGGCGAGGCACAGCCTTCTGCGGCGGCCTCTGTCCACTGTCCCTCCCTTGGCGGCCCTCTGCTGCGCTCTGCGCACTGATTGGTCCTCGGGATTATCACGAGAGGGACTCAGCGTGGTCTTAGCGCCCCCTCCCCTCCCCTCCCAAGGACACGTGACTTACTTAGGGGAGACGGACAGGACAGGGGGCGTCTGACCAAACGCTACTAGCTATTCGGGGGCGTCCGTAAATAAGGGGACGCACCAGCCACCTGGGCCTGCGCCGTCTGCTGACGCGGAGGGGACCGAAGGGCACGAGAAAGCACCCCCCCCCCCCCTCCGCTCACCCCTGCCGGGCCCCGGGGCCGCCCGGGCCGCTTCCTCCCTCCTCGCTTCCTCGTACTCACTGCATGATGCCCTCGAACTCGACCCTCCACTTCTTCAACGCCTCCACGGGCTGGATGCGGATGCCCTCGGCCCCGAACTTGCCCTCCTGCGCCCCGAACAGGACTGTGTCGGGGAGCTTCTTGGAGCGCAGGAGTCCGACACCCGGGAGCTGCAGAGGAGCAGAGTTTCAGCGGCGTAGCCCACAGGGGGGGGGGGGGGGGTTCCTGTGGAGCCCACCCTGACCCGCCCACCACTCACCATCACGTAGACGAGGCCGTTGACAATGTCCGAGTGCCGCCTCTCACTGCCGACGATGATGTAGATCCCGTCCATGTTCACGGCGATGAAGAAGACGGCATCGAAAGCCTAGAGAAAAGCCACTGGCAGGTTGCATTCCTACGGCACAGTTGCACACATTTTGAAAGCTGTTCATTGGACGTTTGGACGTACGAGTGGGTGTTTGCTGAGCGGCTGGGTGCACTCCTTGTCAGCCAGGGGGTGGACGGGCTTGCCATCCTTGTCCAGCAGTGGCTTCTCTCGAAGCTGGAAGCAAAAGTGTGCAAAATGTCAACCAGAAAATAAAAATGTTTCAGGTATGAGAATAAAATGGAGTCCCTTGTTTCTTTGTTTGTGTTGTAGTTTATTTTTCCGGCCAGAGCGTAAGTAATAATTTCTCGTTGGTGTGGAAAGGTGTGGAGCAGTGCCTGGGATGCATGGTGACGCGGACCCGGTAGGACCTGTTAGGTCCCGGTAGGACCCGGTAGGACCCGGACCCCACCTAGTGCGATGGGAGGGGGGGGGGGGGTTGCTTATCGCCTGAAGTGAAAGCACGACTCTTTCACACCGGTCACACCGACTGCGTGCCGCGTGCTGTGCCCGTGCCGTGCCGTGCCGCGTGCTGTGCCCGTGCCGTGCCGTGCCGTGCGTGCCGTGCCGTGCCGTGCCGTTCCGGGGGGCGTTTGTGAGGGTGTGTCAGGACCGTCGCGACCTTCCACATAGCTATCCTTGTATTGGCCTGTCCAATGACACATGGAGGGCCGTCACTCCCCCCCCCCCCCCCCCCCCACACAGGGCATACCACACTCTAATTACGTGCGCTTGCAAGACGTATTCAGGTCGCAGCCGCACGCGAGGGGCGATCTCTTGTCGGAAACAGCTGGACCCCAACGTACACACACACACACACTCGTCGAGCTCGCCACGCGTGCGAGGCGGGCGGGGTGGCTAGAGCCGGGAAATTTTAAACATGGTTATCGATGGCTCGTCAGCAAACGGCGGCCAGTCTCAATAAAATAAATGGGGGGGGGGGGGGGGGGTACAAGCCAGACGGCGCCACCAAACTGATTGCAATCAACCTGTTCTCCTCTTTGTTTGAGTTCGTCGCTGTATGGTGATGCACACACGGCTGTCGTCCCATTTTTGTTTTCAAAGGGGACGTGGACCGGACATAGGGGGAGAGGTTAATTAGTTGCCGAAGCCCGATGAAGAGGATGAGCTGTGGGGTCTGGGTAGTAGTCGAGAGGACAACCACTCGTCAAAAATGTGTACACAGATTTCAGGATTTCGTCGGATTACACCCCGTGGTTTTCGTTAATTTTAGAATTTTATTGCTTTTCTGGTCATTTCAGCCTGTGTAGGTGCTATCTTTCGGCATGAAGTCCAAGTCCAACTTTAAATTCGCAATTTTTATCAATTTCTTTTTAAAAATTTCTAGAATTTTGTACACATGATTACGCTAGTGATTCGCCCCTCGGTAGTAGTAGAGGCAGGGCAAGGGGACAGGAGGCCGGGCCGGGCCGGCGCCAAACACAGGCCACTTGTGAGAAAGAGGGCGAAACCGCAGAGCAATAGAGATTGGGCTTAAAGAAGCGTGAGGAATTCGTCACATCCGACATCACCCGACTGCCAAGGAGATGAAAGCCTCAGCTGGGAACGCCGGCATCTCGAGGAGAGAGTACAGTACAGGGGCCCGCAGAGGCAGGGGAGCCGGTGGAGCCGGCGGCGCCCCTCTCCCTGGACTTTAGCCGTCCATGCTGTACACAATGAGCGGCACTGCCAACTCCGTCGAGTTGATTTTCTCTCGGAGCGTCATATAAGAGCGCTGAATGACGCCTTTGCCCCTGCGCTACCTCCCCCCTCTGCCGTCCCACACTTAATGAAAAAGCATCCGCTCTATGGAAACGCAATCACTCCTTGAAGAAAAGCGGAAAACATCAACCTTCCCGCCGCTGCCCTAAATGAAGATACTGTGGGCTTTGGCTGCGGGGCTGCGTCAATGCATCCGTCCGTTTTCCAAGCGACCGCAAAATAGTAAATGGTAAACAAAACTAGTGAATGCTGTTGCGGCGCTAGTTTTTAGCCCGTGCCCTACTTCTTACCTTGCGGAGCTTGAGCAGCGCCCTGAAGACGACGTACTTGAGCCAGAACCGCGGCCCCGGCTCTTGGTACTTGCCGAATATGGGCGGCGGGTTCTTGGCGAAGTACAGGAAGCAGACGACGGCGAAGAGGACGAGGTGCCACATGTTGCTGGCTGCGCGTTAGCTGCGCGCACCGCCGAACAGAGACAGTCCACGCCCCGAGGACCAGCCGTGCCAGCCGCCGTCTGCAGGCTGGCGCTGATAGTGCACCTGACCGCACTCGACGCACACGACGGCTAACCGGGCCGCTGATAACGAATTATCTTTTTCGTTTCTTGCCTCTTATTTTGAGTGTATGTTTTCCGAATCTCGGAAGCTTAAGCTTTTTTTTTATTCAATATTTTCTTTGGGTTTTTAGCTTACGGGCATATATATGACCCTGGCCTCTCAGTTTTGAGATAACATAAAACGACCGGTGGTGGGTGGTAGTGGGTGGATCTCTGAGAAATAAATACATGGCACGCATTTCATAAACATTTTTAATCACATGATACGTATACTTTCATATCTCAGACATTATTATTTTTATGTGCTACGTACAAATATGTGACAGTGTCTCGTGCGACGATACAACAGCAGGTACAATGAGAGCTCTGCGCTCACTCGGTCTCTGCCTGCCGTATCGCCCACCACAAAACACATCAAAACCGCGAGACAAAAATCATTGGAGATTACAATCTTTTAGGTAACAAGTATATCATAAAGAAGGCACTTGGGTGATCATTTCACATTCTTTTGAGCTTTCCCCCTCTCGTCATTGGAGGCATTTCTACGCACGGTATCCTATAACAACTCAACAAATAAGTCTGATATTTTCGTTCGCAGTCTAATACACGTCAACAGGTAAGTTAATACAGCGTAAATATCGTATACTGCCCAGAGATGCTGGGGGTAATATTCTGCTGGCACGACCGCGTGCCCTGTCTCACGGCACCATCTCACGGCGACCCGACAGAAGCTGGACGCGAAACGGCAGCGAGCCGTCGGAGCGACGGCGGAGACCGCTCAAGTTGAACCCTTCTCGTTCAAATCGACTTCCCGATCAAACTTGAACGGGCTGTCGAAGGAACACTGAGCGTGTTGTGATTCCCTACCCCCACCACGCCACCTCTGATGGCGACGGCAATTTTTCACCCCGTCCCCGGCACAGCTGTGCACTCCAGGCCGGCCTTGCCACTCCTGCATGGGCGGGGGCTCGGGCTGAGGGCCGAGGGCCGGACCTCAGACCGTCGTGCCCTTACGATCATAAACCACAACACCCATTACCTCATGGGCCTCAGCCTCAGCGGTGGCCAGATAGACGACCAGTCGTTGCCATGAATCCTTGCGGCATGCGATGCGCGCGTGTGTGTGTGTGTGTGTGTGTGTGTGTGTGGTGTGTGTGTGTGTGGCCCTTTTGTTGGGGCTACAACCTGACGCCCTTTAGGGCCCCTGTTGCCCCCCCCCCCCCCCCCCGGCACTCACCACCCGCGCCTCCCCCCGGACCACATGTCATGCGCGCCCCACCGCGCCCCACCGGGCCGGAGCGGACAAGACGGACCTGGCGTAAAGTGAAAGGGAAAGGGGGAGGGAGGGAGGGAGGATCACGCCTGCTTCTCTCTCACTCCTTCCTCATCGCGTGGATCATGCTCTTTCGGATGCACTGCGTCCCCAGTGTGTGTGTGAGCGCCAGAATGATGTGTGATTAATCCTCTCGCCTTCAACCTTCCATCTACATCTACCCGCGTGTTTCTTTTACAATTGTACCCCCTCTCTTCTCATCTCCGTCTTTCGCTCGCGCCTCGGTCTCCTACGGCTCCACCCGACACATTCCACTCGAACGCTCTTTGCAGTGCAGCGGGCGCTTTTCGGGTTCGAATATTTCATACTTAATCCACCTGCTCCTGCTGTAGGCAGCGGCCCGCGCAGCCCGGCCAGCACGTAAACACGGTCCCGCCCTGTGCGGAGGGCTTAACCAGCGGGCGCTGTCCATTTCCGAACCCAGTCCCTAATCCGCCTGCGGCCGCCTGTCTCCTCCGGACCATCCTCGGTACGTGCACTTTGTTTTCCTGGGAAACGAACGAAATATGGGTGAGAGTGGAGTGAGGTGAACGGTGCAGAGGCGGCAGCGCACGCCAGCCCGCGTCAGCGACATTTTTTTCGGAAGTCTTCGGAAAATTCCAAAACATTCTTGAAGTTTTGAAAACTATTGTAGGTCATTTCCAACAAAAGGACAGGAAAATTTACATCACGAACAAAACTTTTACAGTGCAGGACAGGAAAGGACGTTTAGAGCGCAGGGCGGGCAGATTGCTAAGCCGCCGCCCGCAGACCTCTTTTCCGATGCCTCGTTGTTCCCGTCCTTTTCCTGCTAGCCTCTCCCTCTCTCCTTCCATGGCCCCAGTGCACGCATAAGCGTCCCGCTCGCCCTCACTCCCTCGCTGCACGAGGCGCCCAAACAATGCCCCCCCCCCCTCCATTAGTAGGCCGGGCTATTGCCGTGAATCGCGGCAAGACGGTCGCCGGGGAGAGAGCAGCAGCACAGCAGCCTCCCCGACCCGACATGATCACACCTTGTGCCGCCTTGTGTGCCGGTCCGATACCAGCCGTAAATCGGTTCACAATTATTTTCTCGCCGCTGATGTTTTTTGCTCTGGTGTTTTAAATCATCTGAAAACTTGGCCATTGCAGGGGCTGTTTTTTCTGCGAAGGCCCAGCTGCGCCCCCGTCCGCCCCCGGCCTCCGCCCCCGGCCGCCATCGCACGTAACGCCCTGCTATGCGAACCATTCATCCCCCTCCGCACGAGTGGGATCCGCCTGCTTCTTACTCATTTCTTTTCGGCTGTTATTTCCGTTGCGTACGCAGAAGAACTCGGAGCGTTTTGTTTGTTTTACGTTGCTCTTTTTTTCTTTTCCCCTTTTCATCCCATTTCTCTTTATTCTCCGGCGCCACGGCGATCCGGTGCAAGAGAGACCGGATGCGAGTCTCTCAAGCCGAGACAACTCTCTCCCTTCCTCCTTCCGCTTGTCCTGCCTCCCCACCATCATTCAACCCCACCCGAGCAGGCCAACATGACACACTCACCTCACAGCTCATTCGACAAGAAAAATGGATGCTGGCTTCCTGTTGGCCTCATCCTGCACCCACCTCCGCCCTCAGCAGGAGGCCAACAAAGTTAGTCCGTCCCTGTCCCACTCACTCCCGGCACCGTGACAGCGGGAGCGAGACGGAGCCACAGGGTACGTTTTCGTAAGGCAGGCTCGGCAGGATCGTCAGGCTCGGCAGGCTCGCCTGGAGCTTTCAGCTAGGGGAGATGCGTGATGCATAAGTGAAAATGATTGCTAACAAATACGATAATAAATATGCCTATTTTTTAATTTGATCGCTCTTACAAGTGTTTTTCCATAAAATTCCTAGCTGAAAGCTCCAGGCGAGCCTGACGAGCCAGTCGAGCCTGCCTTACGAAAATGTACCCACACCATCGGATGTGACGAGAAAACAATGTGCAGAAAAGCGGAGGCAACTGAGCTGGAGCCGCTCGCAGCCCGGCGTTAGGCCTGTTGAGCAGAATAGGGAGGGCCACCTGGCTGACACTCTCAAAGACAAATCGCTTACACAATCTCGATGCGACTAAAATCCTGGTAAATGCAAAAATGGTCTAGTTCGATCAAATCGAATAAAATTTGTTAAAAAAAATAATTGAATCTCAGTTTGTTTGTTTTTTGTTGTTTTTTGGCATCGCTCCCAAAATTCAGTTTCCACCGCTGTCAAAGTGTAAGCCTGACTGCCGGGCCTGGGGCCTGCCGGTGGTGCCTGCGCTGGTGCGCTGCCCACTCGACCGGAGCCGATTCCCATTATTTTCGTCTCCACTCCGGTGTGTCGGCAGAGAGAGAGAGAAACACGGTCTCGGGTGCCGGGCGGTGCCGGGCGGTGCCGGGCGGTGCCGGGCGGTGCCGGGTGCGGCCAAATCATGGGAACGGCGACACTAAGACGTAGCCTGCAACACTGACGTCCCTCCAGTCCACCTCAAACGCGACTAAGCCGATTCGCATCAAACGGCTGCCGCCGCTGCGGCCGCTGCCTCTCCTCACCTCGCCGCCCCATCCCACTACGACCCGTCCGATTTCTAATGTCTCTCGCGTAACTGCATTGCGGTCCGAATTTCCGCTGCGTGGTTTCTGACTGGAGACACGGCCGTCGGGCCGCTGCTGCGCTGCGCGCTTTGAGACTCCTGCTAATCTTATGGACCCTCCCCCCCCCCCCAACCCCGCCTGTCTCCCACCCCGCAGTTTATTGCATGGCGAGACTCACAAAGGAGTTGGCGAATGGCCTTAGTTTAGGATGTGAGCCTCATAACATGCGCGGAGTCACGCACTTGCGATGGCGATGTACAGTCTGCAGACTGCCGCCTGCCTGCCTGCCTGTCCGCCTGCCTGCCTGCTTGCCTGCCTGCCTGCCTGCCTGCCTGTCTGCCTGCCTGCCTGCCTGCTCGAACAGGCCTATATCGAGCTTCAGTCTGTAAGTTGTTGTCGCGGTGATTTAGGGGCACGCTATTTCAGACCGCACTGCACTGTACCGCGGCCCGCGCTCAGTGGGGCGGGTTCGAATCCTAGCCGCGACGAGCTTCTGCGTCTATGGCGGCTCCGTCGGGGTGGTCGCTGCGGGGGCTGCGGTCGCTGCGGGGGCTGCGGGCGCTGCGGTGTGCCTGCGCTGCCCGCCGGCTCCTGTCGCCAGTCCGGTCGGGGGCCGCGTCGGCAGCCCCGGGGACAGCCGGCCACCACCCTTGGCAGTGTCCTCGGCGAAGTGTACCGTGAGGTGCCCCGTGGCCGTGGGGTGCCCCGACGAGTACGTGGACGAGTGCCCCGACGACTGTGCTGACGAGTACCCCGACGAGTGCCCCGCGGAGTGGACTGCTGGTGCTTCGCGGGCTTCGCTCCCTGCCGCGTGCCCGGAGGACGGCGACAACTCCCGCCGCACCCTGGGCCTCGCCTGCAGGACCCAGACGAAGGGGGAGTCGTCGGACAGGGGGTTGGGGTGCGGCAGGGGGTGCAGGTGCGCGGCAAACTGAGGCCGGCCCGGCCCGCCCGGCCCGCACGGCCCGCACGGCCCGCACGGCGCGCAGGGGCAGGCGGGGGCGGGGGGGTTGGCGGCCGCGGCGCAGGGGCACTGGACAGGCACGGGAACGGGGACAGGCACGCGGACGATGTGAATGGCCGGGGACGGCGCGGCGTCGGCGTGCTCCTGGTCGCCGTCCCTGGTAGGCAGGTTGTTGGCGAAGGCCACCGTCTTGCGCTTCTGGGTCGGCGGCGGTGTTGTGTCCGCGGGAGGCGGTGGGGGCAGCGGAGGTGACGGCGGCGGCGGCGGGAAGTCGTGGTCCGCCTCTTCCTGCACTGCCCGCCCCGCGCCACTCTCCTTGTCCTGCTTCTTGCCGCCCTTGGAGCGGGCCTTGCAGGTCCGCGGCCGCTGTGAGCCCGCGGCCGGCGGCAGCGCCCCGTCGGGGACCTGCGGGGGCTTGGGGGCCTGCAGCGGACGCGGGGGCCCCAGTCCCGGGGGACCCCCGTTGATCGCCGGCCGTCATACAATCGACATGCCGACCGTGTGGTCAGCGCCCGGTGCTGCGGTGATGGTGGTCTCCGAGGTCACGTCCGTGGACGAGGTGGCGTCCGTCGCGTTCGGGGTCGAATCCTTGCCCAGCCTGCACCGAGGAAGAAAGACAGCTTATAAAAGTAGGGTCTTCATAATGATTTATTTGTGTTGATAGATGATAATTTTTTAAAAGTCAAGTCCAGACCAAGGGACTGCATTGGATCTAGGCCGCCCGCGGCCTCGCGCACTGCTCTCGGAAATGACATGAGGGCAAGTCCATCTCGGAACGGGGTGACAATTAGTCTTCATTGGACTCTGAGCACGGGCCGTGCGGGCCGTGATAGACTGAGCGAGACAGAGGGAGCACCGATCTGCCCGGCCTCCGGCCCACCACAGAGATGACGACCCGGGTGGGGGTGGGGGTGGGGGCAGCTAAACCGCAGATACCGGCAGTGCTTCCTGCTCCCCCAGGCCGAGCCTAGGCTCCCAGCCCAGCCTGTGCCCGGCGGTGCCCGCTGCCTCCCGACCGGGACCCTTATGGGCTGCACAGCCACGCACAGCCATTAGCATGGCCTTTAATCGTGCCTTTGTGTGACCCTTATTGGCACACTCGGTGCAAACTTTTAAATGGTGTTGCGTTTCCGAGAAAATCAATAATCGTTCCCGACGAATTCTCGAATAAACTCTCCTGTGTACGACTTTGACAAAAATGTGTTTGTGTTTTGTCTCCATGTCCACCGACCTGCTCAGCGGAGAGTCCACAATGTTCATCGACCCTCCCAGCGTGCCCTTCGTCTCCCCCAGTGTGGAGTCCGCGATTCTGCAAAACAAAACAAAAAGGTAGAATAAAAAAATGAAAGGAGATTAGGAAGACAGCAACGTAATGGTAATAAATCGAGGGGCAGAATGAGTCGGTGCGTAGCGAAAAGGTGGGCTGCCCTCATCGGGCGAAGGGAGGGTGGTAGGTGTTGCGGGAGGCCAGGCGGGAGCGTATGTGTGGAGCAGTGAAAGGGGGAATTAGGCGGCGTAAACTCGTGAATCGCATCAGCTGCTCGTTGTTAGCCGGCCACCGCTGGCCGGGGGCCGGAGGCCGGGGGCCGGAGGCCGGGGGGCCGGGGTCCGGGGGCCGGGGGCCGGGGGCCGGGGGCCGGGGGCCGGGGGCCGGAGGCCGGGGGCCGGGGGCCGGGGGCCGGGGGCCGGGGGCCGGGGGCCGGGGGCCGGGGGCCGGGGGCCGGGGGCCGTGGGCCGGGGGCCGAGGGCTGGGGGCCGGCGGCCGGGGGCCGAGGGCTGGGGGCCGGCGGCCGGGGGCCGGGGGGCTGGGGGCGGTGGGGTTGTCGGGCGGACTTGCGGCATATTCCTTTCGCAGGGGGCTTATGGCAGTATCCTTCCTGCTGCCTGGCCCCCGCCTACCGCTGCCTTTCGCACTGTCCATCCCCGGCTAGTCTGGGCCGCCTAGGCTGGCCAAACCCCCCCCCCCCCCCCCTCGGCCAGGCCTCACTACTTAAGTTCACTCTGTCCGCCGACTTGCTGCCAGTTTAGTTTCCTATACAGCTCGGAGCTAGGGCAAGGGGTCATTGGCTGAAAGTCCCCGTACAACACACACCCCTTACAGCCTTAAAGTGCTCCCTGCCGTCGCTGGTCAGCCGCTGATTTGCCCCCGATCCTGTCCGCGCGGGGTTTTAGTCCGCCAGCAGTCCGACAGGTCAAGTCCGATAATGTCCCAGAATGTTCTCAAATAAGAACGTTTTGGAACGTAGTCCGGGAAATCATTTAAACGCTTCGGACTAGTCCGAATAGCACCCATTGACGCACCGGACTAGCCCGATGACGCGACCGAAAAGAAAAGCGAGTCCAAGCGGACTCGAACCATCATGCCGGGCTCAGCTATCGCCTTTGTTCACTGTGCTGGCCGGACATCTGTGGAGCACTGCCTCGAGCTGGCTACTGCTTTGGAGTCTCCCGAGCCTGCGCTTCTTCACCCCGCAGAAGGCAAAGTAATGGACGGATCTCCGTGCGGTTTTCGACGTTGTGCCGAGCGTTGCATCCCCTACATACAGTGGTGTAATGCAACTTTTGATAGAACTACTATTTTATCCTCAAAACCTAAAAAGCGTTAGACCAATGGAAACATTAAGAAAACCCACAGTATGCTGAAATATCGATTACTTTTGTAAACAAATTTTTACTGTTTGAGATAGGGTTGCCAATACAGACAAGAATGACGCATGTAAAGGCCATGGCAAGGCGTCAAAAATTCCCGCGGCAAGAGCTGGCAGGCCAAAATTTTTCTAAATCCCACAACTGCGGGCAAAGGGCTGGAAAGTCCGTCAGAAGCCCGAGTCGACAGGCCGGGCGTCATTCGGGATAAGTCCGTATAACCGGGCTGAGTTCGGACTAGCCGATGACCTTCGGAGCTAGCTCGGACCAAGCCCGTCCCGCGGTGCCTGTCTGCCGGTCAAAGCCCGGGAGAGCCCGAGAGATTTCGGGCACCTTATGGAGCTGCCCGATACACCGGGGGCTCTTTCGGGCTGGTCTCGGCAAGGTTTCGGATGAAATCGTTTTCATACGGGATAAAACGCGCTCCATACTTGAAGTGTCGCTCACCTCGTCGTGCAGCAGGGCATGTGGTCCTTGCCGAAGCGCTCGCCGTCCTCCAGGGTCTGGGGCAGGTGCTGGTTGAGGGTCTCGGGCAGCAGGAGCGAGCACACCCCACCCGCCACCAGCAGCGCGCCCATCACTAGCAGCGGCAGCACCAGCATGTCGGAGCCCTGAGCAAAGAGTGAACGGAGGCGAGGCGTCAAGCAATAAGGATGGACGGCTCAGAAGAAAGAAGTGGAGCGGCCCTGCGGGGGAAACGGGATTTGACACCCGGAATCAGGGGTGGACAGGACAAAAAGAAGGAGAAGTCAAATAGAGGATGAACGGTAGAGAAATAGAATAGGTTGAAGGAGGTGGGGTGATGCTAGAAGCGGGGTAGTCGGGGGAGGGGCGAGGGCGTTTTTTATTGGATCCGCACTGAGTCTCTCGGTGGCTCGGCCTCTAGTTTGGCGAGAGAGAGAGAGAGAGAGAGAGAGAGAGAGAGAGAGAGAGAGAGAGAGAGAGAGAGAGAGAGAGAGAGAGAGAGAGAGAGAGAGAGAGAGAGAGAGAGAGAGAGAGAGAGAGAGGGTGGATGCTCGGCGAGCCCATGTGGTTGTGGTGACCTCTCCTTCGGGCCAGGTGTTGCAGCCGCCTGTGAAACCGGCATCCAGCTTGCCCAAATCGGAATTAAAATGCTCATCTGAGGATCTGAGATCCCGGTGGAGGGCGTCGCGGCGGTAGCCGGCAACGGTAGCCTTAAGGGAAGCGAACATCCCAAAGCCTAACTGCACCCCGAGCCCAGCCCGCCCAGCTCCCCGTCCCGCTACTCCCAGATCTCGCAACGAGGGCGCAAAAGTTATGAGGAGAAAGCAAGTAGCTGTAGAATCTTCCTCCCTTGTCGTACAGACGACTGGAGAGTTCCATTGGCGTCGGTCCCGTTGTATCCGGCTCGGGGCGCTCATCCAGTCAACAAAAGGGACCCCCCCCCCCCCTCCGCCCAGAGCCCCCAGCCCCCGGCCTGAGCCCCCGGCCCGAGCCCCCGCCCGCCTACGGCCGACTCACTCACTCACCAGGTAGTTGACCAGCGGAATGCAGATGGGCCCCAGCATCCCGACCACGGACGAGGTGGACATGCCGAGGCCGCGGACCACGGTGGGGTACAGCTCGCTGGCCATCAACGGCACCACCACGAACGACGAGGAGATGCCCATCTTGCCCACGCAGTACAGCACCAGCGTCACCGTCGGGTCTGCGGCGGACAACAGACAATGAGTACTCACTACTGGGACGGACCTTGTGTTTGCAGGCCGGCTCGGTGGTCGCGTGCTGCACCGTCGCCAATCGAAAGTTTAACATCAAAGCGTTGTTTGAACCTTTCCGGTAATGGTCCGACATCCAAGTTTTGCTTGGGTATCAAGTTTCGCCAAACGCAGGGTCAAAGCCCCCACCCCCTCCCCCCACTCCCGCTGCGCCGCGGGGAGGCCGAGACCGAGCCCTAGCCCAGCCCGGGTACCGCAGATTCGTTCTCTTTCCTACACGCCGTGACCGCCGGGTGATGCAGGGAAACAAAACAAACGAACCTTTTCGAAACTTTCTGATTAAATAGAGAAAGGGGGAAAGGAGGTGGGGGGGGGGGCGAGAAAAATGTTCCTGTTCTGCAGGGTAGGACTCTAAATGGACCTCCCTGGTCGCTCTGCTGAAATAAAACAGCATGAGCAAACGAAACGATCACGCCGGCCGCACTATAAGCGACCCAGCAGCGTCAAAGGTTTGTCCCCCTGCACCCGAATACCATCCCGACCAGCACTGTGCGTGCCTACGTAACAAAGACTGCAGGGCGCAAGGCTGCAAGGCGCAAACAATGAAATGTGGGCGTGTGCTTCCACAGTGCGTCACCGAGCCTGAATAATGGCCGAATGAGAGTGCGTAGCATACGGCCCAATACGCAATGAACACAATAAACCGATTGATTCGATCCTCCCAAAGCACGGCATCGGTTGGCCCACATGCGCGCGCAGACTCTCAGCCTCGACTGCTGCAGCACTGCTCGCCGCTGTCAGGAACAAACAAAATCGATCAAAAAGCCTATATGACTTGATTGTCTTGGAGTTATCGGCTGTATTACGCTGGGGCAGGCCCAGGCAGGCCTTGAACTTTCGTCAAGTCAACTAAACTATCCCTAGTCGATTTACTTTAGTTTGCTGAGAGTGCAGGGCCCAGCAGGGCCCCGGGGACCGCAGGCCTCGCTGCGTGCTGCCAGACCGGCGCGGAGAGGGGCTCCGGGTGAAGTGGGTGGGAGAGTTTGACTCGAGCGAAGAGTACGTGGGAATGGGAGGGACGCGTTTGACGAGAGTTGACGCGTAGACTAACGTAGTAGACTGGAGTGACAACGAGGAGGAAGGGGAGGGGAGGCCTGTGCGACGAAGACAGACACAGCGGCTGGCTCTGCTGGTGATAAATTGTATCGTTTGAGTGGTTGGAGGGGCGAATAGGGGAGAGTGGGGCGAGGGGGTTGAGATAGTGGGAAGGTAAGGAAAAACTGGAGATAGATAGAAGAGAGGGCGGGGCAGGGGATGTCTAGCAGCCTGCAGTGGGGCTGTTGCGAACTTCACGGGGAATGTCTCTCTCTATCTCGAAGCGTCCTGTTCAAATGCGAGAGAGACGCGGAACAGCCGGGGCGGGACAGGTCCGGGAGAGGGGGGGGGGGCTCGCTAAGCACAGCTCTGCGGCCGTTAAACGACGCTACGAACGGACGCCGCGCTGCATTGCAAAACCGCCGCGGGGCGGGGCCGGGCGGGGCGGGGCGGGGCTCTGCCGAGACCAAGTGCCATTCCAGCTGTCTGGTCCGCGGGCCCTCCGGTGCCCTCCGGTGCCCTCCGGTGCCCTCCGGTGCCCTCCGGTGCCCTCCGGTGCCCTCCGGTGCCCTCCGGTGCCCTCCGGTGCCCTCCGGTGCCCTCCGGTGCCCTCCGTGTGCCCCGGGACCTTCCCACCCCCAACTGCCGGCTCATGATGAGCTCATTAGACCTCACGAGAGAAGCGCAAGAAAAGAAAGAAGCCAGGCGAGACAGTAAGGGGCAGCGGTGGGGGTGTTCAGTTAAGTGGTGGGGGCCGAGCCGGCCGAGCGGCAGCAACAACAAACCTGTCGGCGATTGAATTCCCCTCTGCTGCTGTTGGTGGCGTGAGTGATTTAAGGCACACTGCCGCTGCTGCCGCTGCCGCCGCCGCTCCCCCACACCTGTTGTGCTCGGCCGAGGCGGCACGAGGCGGGCGCCTGCAAGCCGGAGGGTAGGCAACACGCGTCCCTACTGCGCACGGCTGTGCGGCGGGACGGCCTACCCTGCCGACGGCAGGCGCTCCCCGCTCAGGACCAAGAGGACCCTGAGGACGTCTTGTGTGAAGTCTGACCGGCATCTAGCCGTTGTTGTAGTGCTACTGCTGGCCCACCTCGCCGGTGTCTCACCAGCGTCTCACCAGCGTCTCACCAGCGTCTCACCAGCGTCTCACCAAAGCCTGTAGCCGCAGCGCACACGTCCACGCACACGACCCTCGTCAGCGAAAAATGGCGACCATTCCTTCGATACGAAAGCGTTTCGGGCGGTTAGGACCGGTGTAGGATCGCGGCTAGCCAGCGTGGCGTGGCGTGGCAAGGCGGGCCGCTGCCGGTGCAGGTGGGGATGGGTGGGCCCAAGGTGTCTGGGGGCGCGGCGGGGGCTGAGGCTGCGGATAAGCCCCCACAGCCCCCGCTGGATACCGCCGCCGCCGGTCTTGTCGCCGCCCCCTGCCCCCTGCCCCCGCCTAAGCTGGTCTCCGGACCCCACACCGCGGCGCGCGACGTGTGCGGCGGCTCGGGGAGTCTTTGTAGGCACAACACAATGGGGTGGGCGGGTTGAGGGGGGAGGGGGCGCAGCGGCACTGTTTCATTTGCATAGGAAATTGCGCGGGGTAAAGGATGTCGTGAGGTAGATTGGCCCGCTGGGCCCTCCGACCCGACCGGAGACCCACGCTGGCTCCGGCACCGGCACCGGCAGGGCAAGGGTCCGGTCCGGTCCGGCTGCGGCCCCCCGGCAGCTCCCGGCAGCCCCCGGCAGCCCCCAGCAGCCCCCGGCAGCCCCCGGCAGCCCCCAGCAGCCCCCGGCAGCCCCCAGCAGCCCCCAGCAGCCCCCGTCAGCCCCCAGCAGCCCCCGGCAGCCCCCAGCAGCCCCCGGCAGCCCCCGGCAGCCCCCGGAAGCCCCCGGCCCCCGGCAGCCCCCAGCAGCCCCCGGTAGCCCCTGGCAGCTCCCGGCAGCCCCCAGCAACCCCCGGCAGCCCCCGGCCAGGCCCACAGCCCCAAATAACGACCGCGTGGCCGCGTGCCAGCCACCCAGGTACAATCAAACCAGCGCCATGCCGGGTACAACGCGGCGATCCGGCGCAGGTCTGAGGCCAGAACATATTCAGGCTTTGCTGTGTCCGGCTCCCGCCAGAGGGCGACACCGTCACAGCAGATCTGCGGTCGGCGGGCCGCCACCGCCACCGCACCAGTTCAGTCTTCGTTCTTGTCTTGTCCCGGTCTCACCGCTGGTAGTGCGCCGCCCGCCGCTCCAGCCCGGGGCCCGGACTCCGTTACCGTTCCGTTTTCTTGTACTTGTATCTTTGTGTGAATAAACTGTGCAACACCAACGTCATCCTTTCGTTCTTCCTGGATCCAGACACAAAAGGCTTTTTTTTTTTAAAATATGCTCCAGGAAGTTGGTTTAAACCATTTTATCTACAATTGCACACATTTGGAGGGAAGGTGACCGAGTTTTCCACGAGGCTGTGACGCGGACGCGCCTCACCGACCTCTGTGCCGGTAGTTTGGGTCGGTTTGGTTCGCAGGGGCCGTAGTCGAAGAATTTCCAGCAATGTCGCAGTTGGTGGCATTTGAGGGGAAGGCAACGGTTGGCTGCTGTGTTGCAGCAGGAAGCTAGGGCCGCTAGGGCCTCACGGCACGGCATTCGCACGTGCTGCCGCTGCCGCTGCCGCTGCCGCTGCCGCTGCCGCTGCCGCTGCCGCTGCCGCTGCCGCTGCCGCTGCCGCTGCCGCTGCCGCTGCCGCTGCCGCTGCCGCTGCCGCTGCCGCTGCCGCTGCCGCTGCCGCTGCCGCTGCCGCTGCCGCTGCCGCTGCCGCTGCCGCTGCCGCTGCCGCTGCCGCTGCCGTGTGCACGGAGTTCGAAACGAGGGGAGGGCAGGCGAGCAACGCCGCCGCAAAACGTTGACGACTCCCTCTGTCCACGCTCACAACAGCCCAGAGGAACGGGCATAAAAAAAAAATAAACTAAAAAAAGCCGCGGCTACGAGTTTATTGTTTTTAAGTAGAATTCCAGAACCAACAGTAGTTGTCTACATTGCGAGATTGTGACCTCGGCAGTGTTTGCTTGGTACACGACGGGAGCAGCAGCAGCAGCAGCAGCAGCACGTTTTGTTGTGTAGCCTCGCCGTTTGCGTGACCGTCTGATGGACTGGCGGTGGTCGACGGGAGAAAGAAGGGGAAACCAATAGAAAACGAAATCCATTACGGATATAATGGAAGAAATGAAATATGAGCGAGAATGTGAGGAAGTGAGGACGTCCACCCAACATTAATTAACGTCATACAATTCTCGTTGGAAATCCTGGAAATGCATTCCTCGAAAGACGTATTCGCCCACTCTCCCGCTCAAAATGGAAAAAGAAATCAACCTTCAGAGCTGAGTAATATTTCGGGTGCGGACCGACGAGTCCGACGAGCCAGTGGGGTGCATGCCCACCCCACCCCACCGCAGCCGCCCAGGTGAGGGCTGGGCCCCGGGCATGGTCCCGGCCAGTGCCCAGAGTCCAGCTTGGCCAGCTCTCGGCGCGACCCCGCGGCCCGCACGGCACGGCCAGCGATTAGACCATAATGAAAAAGTTAGCACAACGCGAGAGTGCGGACGTCACTTGGACGATAAGGGCCGCAAACTGGAGCGGACTGCTGCTGGAGGTCCTCCAGGGCTCCAGTTCCACAACTGCCCGTGAGTGCCCCGCCCACAGGCGAGCGTGTCAGGTCGCGTCAGGTCGGCCGTGGCGCGTGGCGGTGCGCGGGCTACCATGATTAGCCAAAAGTCCATCCCGAAGTCCGGCGCGGCGCGGACTCGTGGCCCGCGGGTTGGGGGTGGGGGGCACGGCACGCCGCCTCCGCTGCTCCGCTCGGCTCGGTGTCCTGCCCACGCCGCCCCCGCAGCCGCCTGTCCGCCTCCGTGAGAGGGGCCCAGCCGGCCCAGCCCGATATGGACGGGGGCCGGGGGTAGCGCAGGAGCCTGAGCAGGCCACTCGTCTGCCGTCGCGTCGGCCTCGCGGCGTCGCAGTGCCCGGGAAGGGGCAGCCAGGGACAGCCAGGGACAGCGTCCGACAGCGGCGTGCCACTCACATAGTCAGAGAGCAGGCCAGCCAGGAGGCCGCAGTGCCCTCACTGCTGTCACAGTTCTTCTGATTTTAAAATCGTTGCCGCAATAGGTCTTTCCCGGGATGGTCGAGATAAGATTTTCGCTCCAGCTGGGGTCTGCGCACCCGGCGTGCC
This sequence comes from Odontothrips loti, assembly GCA_038380765.1. Lineage (NCBI taxonomy): Eukaryota > Metazoa > Arthropoda > Insecta > Thysanoptera > Thripidae > Odontothrips > Odontothrips loti. Next base: position 9,988,057 of record CM076243.1, on the reverse strand, counting down.
GGGGGCGTGCCGGGGGCGGGCCGGGGGCGGGCGGGGGCGGGCCGGGGGCGGGCCGGGGGCGGGCCAGGGGCGGGCCGGGGGTGGGCCGACCCCAGCCTCGTCCTTATTCAAGAGTCCGTCCCCGCCCTTTCCCTCCCCAATCCTTTCCATTTCCTTCCGTTTATCCAACTCTTTATCGCCGCCCTCTTTCTCTTTATCAGAGTAAACGACCAGATGGGCGTTGCTCTCTTGGCTCCGAAAAAAAATATACGGGGAAAAACAGAAGAGAACCCTGGGACGTTTCAGCTTCTGTTTGTCTCTCATTACATCGATTCAAACTGGCAGAGCCAAAATAATAACCGTGGCGACGGCAGCGAGCCGAGCTGAGCTACCGAGCCGAGCCGAGCCGAGCCGAGCCGAGCCGAGCCGAGCCGCGCGGCGCTGTGAGCGGCGAGACGTACCGTTCTGGACGAGGACGGTGGCCAGGCAGGCCGTGCCGCCCACCACCATGGACACGCAGAGCGCCACGCGGCGGCCCCAGCGCAGCATGGCCGGCCACAGGAACAGGTAGGTGGGCAGCTCCACGGCCCCCGCCAGGAAGAAGTTGAGGAACTCGTCGCCACCCAGCACCGGCGCGTAGTAGGACAGCCCCACGTACACGCTCGTGTTGGTGAACCTGCGGGGTGCACGGAGTGCGGGGTGTGTCAGTCAGGCAGGAGGGCCGCGGTGCGAAAGCACTCACCTGGCTGCGGGCTGCGGGCTGCGGAGCCAGCCAGAGCCGCACTCACCAGATGAAGGTGATGATAAGAGTCTTGCGGCGCAGATTAGGCGTCCGCACCAGGTCCAGCACCCCGTAGCTGCGCTCCGGGCACGGCTGGAAGGGCTGCTGCGGGTCGCACGGGGCCGCGCTCGCGAGCGGTGCCGACTCTAACTGGAACTTGCGCTGCATAAACAAAAAGCAAACAGTTTATACAGGGCTCCCGGCCGAGAAGCAAAAGCAAACAAATGGTTGTTTCCGCCGAAATACGGTGATTTGGAAGGTTTCTGCGAATTTCCCCGGGGAAACCAGTTACACGGTCGTGATTAGAGCAGAGCTCCAACCTCTGATGGCCGGTGAACTGACCCCGGCCCGGCCCGGCCGGTGCATGGCGCATCCCTGGGGACCCCCGAGCAGCGACCAGAGTGCGATAACAAACACACCCGCATGTGCGATGCGATGCGAGCCGTCCGAATACGCTGACTCGGAGCTCAGGGGAAAAAAAGAGGGCAAGAGGAGGGGCAATATACCAACCGCCGACCCGACCACCTCTGGGTACCCGTGCCCGGCATCACGCTCTCAGAAAGTATTTCTCGAGTCCTCCCTTCCCTTCCCTCCCCTCCCCCTCCGCATTCACTCCACTCCCCGCCTCGCAGCCCGCCAGCTCCTTTTGCATCGGCCGGAAGGGCCATGCACTTCCCGTCTCTCGGTGCTCGGCTTTTCGGCTCGCCCGCCTCCGGAGGCCCGGGGCCGGGTGGGGGTGGGGTCACTCCCCCGCGGTGCTCGTTGGTGCACTTCTTCCCTCGTTGCTTCGCTCCCGGCTCACGCCCTGCTGCTCTTCCCCTCCGCGCCCTCAAGATCTGCTCGAAACTTGTCGTCAGACTCCGGCGAAGATATTTGCCGTAGCCGTCACACTCACCATAAGCTGCGCCATGTAGTTGGGCGGCAGGGGCCGGCCGTTGACCCTGGCCATCAGCTTCAGGATGGCCTCTGCCTCCTGGAAGCGGCCGCGCGCCAGCAGCCAGCGCGGGGACTCGGGGAGCACCCTGCAACACATCATCACCGTCACCATCACTTGTCCGACCTACATTTGTGACCCGGAAGTTGCAAACGTATCCCCCAAGAGTGGTTCGCTTAGGATAGTTTAGGGTAGGGTAAACTAGGGTAGGGTATGTATTTGGTTAGTTTAAGGCGGGTTAGCGTAGTTTAGGTTTGGTAAGGCTAGAGGAAACGTACAGGTCGGAAAATGGAGGTCGGACAAACGATATTGACCTCAGTGCCCGTGTAGTCCGTGGGGAGGGGGGGGGGGGGGGGGGGGACACGGGCCGTCGCCATGTCTACGCGCTGTGGCATTTCGCTCTCTTCGCCGCGCGTAATGGAAAACGTGCAGATGCGATGTGGCTGCGGGGGGGGGGGGGGGGGAGCAGCCCCCGCGGGGCCTCCCGGTGGGCTCCGGGCTGGGGGGAGGGGGGGGGGGAGCAGCCCCCGCGGGGCCTCCCGGTGGGCTCCGGGCTGGGGTCCGGCCGGACGGGCCGTGCATTCTTCCCCAGCTGCCCACACAGCTGACCGGATTTGTGTTTCCGCAGCCACGTACAACACTACAGCACTCCGGTCCATCCCGCCCTGCCCCGCCACGCTGCACCTGTGCACTAATGTCCCGCGTTACTGTGCCGTCTGTCTATCACCCCCAACTTTTATTTCCATTTCTAAATTTGAGCAGCGACTCGGCCTTTCGCATTGCACCCCCTACCCCATTACAACTGCTTTTTTGCGCGCACTCGGGCACGGAGTTACCCATATAAGTAAATATGTGTGTTGTGCTGCATAAAAGTTTAGCCGTTAAAACTTCAGACGGGAAAACCGAAAATAAAGCACGCGTCGCCGATTATTCTCTCGCGTTTTGAGGAGACGTGCTGTGATCTCCTCGGTGAGGCCAACAACATCCCCGCAGCCGCCGTCTCGCTGTCACTCATTCAGCGCTGCACCCATGAATGCGGAAGTGAGTGTTGTTGGCGGCGCCTCCATGACGTCACACGCCACGGTAAAGGGGGCGGGGGTATTACTTCCCAGTGAAAGCGCATAGAAATACGTTTTAGAAAGTTTTTGAGCGAGTTCTATCCTATCACAGGGAGCATCTCAGCTGGTCCTTAGAACCTGGCTTGCTGCCAGTGGTCAGGCGGTGACTTGGGGCGGCCGGGGGCGGTCGGAGGCGGCCGGGGGCGGCCGGGGGTGGCCGGGGGCGGCCGGGGGCGGCCGGGGGCGCCACAATCGGGAAGTTTATCTGCGAGGTGCGAGCACGGGCTGCGGACGGACCGTGCTCCAGGACAGGACAGGCGGCGGCGGTCAGACCCCGGGCCCGGGCCGCGAAGACAAACAAAACGGTGGACGCCATACACTGACTGTGAGTGTGGGAGTGAGATGGAGAGGAAGGGGATATTGGGGGAGAGAGAGAGAGAGAGAGAGAGAGAGAGAGAGAGAGAGAGAGAGAGAGAGAGAGAGAGAGAGAGAGAGAGAGAGAGAGAGAGAGAGAGAGAGAGAGAGAGAGAGAGAGAGAGAGAGAGAGAGAGAGAGAGAGAGAGAGAGAGACAGAGACAGAGACAGAGAGACAGAGACAGAGAGACAGAGAGAGACAGAGAGACAGAGAGACAGAGAGAGACAGAGAGAGAGACAGAGAGAGAGACAGAGAGAGACAGACAGACAGAGAGACAGGAGGCTGAGCCTCGGCGCGCGGAGTCTGCTGTAGTATCCCACCCAGGCCAGCTTAAAGGGGAAGTAGACTAGCTAAAGCAGCTAAAGCCCGCAAAGCGCGCGCGCTGCTCGGCCGGGGCTGCAGGGCTGGCTGGTGCGCGGGGGCCCCGCCCGGCCCCGCCCCGCCCGGCCCCGCCCCGCCCGGCCCCGCCCCGCCCGGCCCCGCCCCGCCCCGCCCCGCCCGGCCCCGCCCCGCCCCGCCCCGCCCGGCCCCGCCCCGCCCGGCCCGGCGTTGCCGCGGCCCCGCCTCTCGACGCGTCTCGCTGCGCCCGCCTCCCCAGAGACCTACTCAGCGCTGATTACACGCGTCCTTGGGACTCAGATGTGTCCCGGTCCTTTGGCGCGATTTAAAAGAAGGGATCCCGAAACCCTGAATAAGCGAAACTTTACTTTAGGTCGTGTTTGGAGTCATGGACGGTCAGCGGAGGGTGGAGCCGCCGAATGCAGCACCAGAGGGCGGACGAACTCGCACTTCTTTACAAGGCCAGGACGAGGTAATCTCATCAGAATACTATTGCCGTGAAAGGTTCTTCAGTATGAAAAGCTAAATAAGGTGGCAATATTTTACACCCTACTTTATGTCCGAAACATTTGACATCGTTTCTTTTCCCAGTAAAATTACAGAGGAGTGAACTAAACCAATCTGACAAAAAAATTTAGTCAAAGGTCATAAGGACGCAAATTTTTTCGTCATATTGATTCTTTTCTTGGATGATAATGTGATAAAATGTTTGTGAGAGTGTGGGTGGGGCGTCGTGCTCCCAGTAACCCACCACCAGTACAGGAAGAAGCTGACGAAGGGCACGGACGTGGCGAGCGCCAGCTGCCGCCAGTCCCTGACGAGGTACACCACCGCGGCCAGCGCCACCAGCGACAGCGAGTACGCGATGTTGCTGAGGATCGTCACGGCCGTCCTCTTGGACGGGCCCACCAGCTCGATCGCTGAAAAAGCAAAGATTAGGAGGAGAACTTTTATGAGCTGAGTTGGTTCTTTTTCATCGCACCCAGTAGACATAGGCATTGGGGGTCGGCGGCGGGGCGGGGTAATGACGGGCACCTGTCGGTGTCGGCATCGCTCCCCGAGAGCCCCGCCGCCCGCCGCTCATCGCTCCGCTCGGCTTATCGCTCCGCCGCTCCGCCGCGCCCCGCTCTGACTTGTGACTGACGTACGCCGCAAATGGGGAGGCGTATGGTCGGGGAGGAAAAGACGTTGCCGTAGACGCGGAGTGCGGAGTGGTGTGCGCAGCGGCCTCGGGGGGCCCGCCGGGGCCCGCGGCTGTGCTCAGACGGTGTCACAACGCCCACCAATCCCCTCCCCAGCCCAGCCCGACTATGTCTGCGCAACGACGTTTGGCGTCCACACACTCGAGCCGCGCGCACCGAGCAGAACCTGAATTCATGATGACTTTCAGTCTGCCTTGCGGTTTCAGTAGGCTAATGAGTTCTTCAGTCCTATTGGCAGATCCCCTCTGGACCTCAGCGCCACTTCCAACACATTTACCGCCATTTACCCTCTCTAAGTACATCGCCGGCTGAGCTACACCTGCCGTGCGCACGGATCAGACCGGATGATGGAAATAAGTAAAAAAAAAGAGAAACAAAAATAAAAGAATGCATTAACTGGGTTTTAATCCCCTTAAGAAAAGAGGAAACGTGTGTTCTGTATTCACGCCCGGGTCTGCAGCTTGTAACGCCTGCGAACCGTAGGGTAGGCAAGCCCGCTCGTCTTGGATGCACACAATTGCCTACCCACCTGGCTGACACAGAAAGAGAGAGAGAGAGAGAGAGAGAGAGAGAGAGAGAGAGAGAGAGAGAGAGAGAGAGAGAGAGAGAGAGAGAGAGAGAGAGAGAGAGAGAGAGACAGAGAGACAGAGAGACAGAGAGACAGAGAGACAGAGAGACAGAGAGACAGAGAGACAGAGAGACAGAGAGACAGAGAGACAGAGAGACAGAGAGAGAGAGAGACAGAGAGACAGAGAGACAGAGAGACAGAGAGACAGAGAGACAGAGAGCAGAGGGAAAGGCGCTTGAGTGGGCCACTTCTTCCAGCTGCCCCCTTACTCCTGCGCACGGGGGGTGGGGGGGCATGATGAAAGTATACATTTGTAGATGGAGGAAAGGGGGGGGCTGCGGAGGCCCCGGCGCCACACACACACACACACACACACACACGTGCGCAGTACATTTATCACTCAGGCGTCCCCACAAGCCGGCGGTGGCTCTGTGCTCGCGTGATTCGAACAGAAAACGCGTGCCAATAACCCGTCATAAGTCTGTCTGTGTGTGGTGACTTTAGTAGGCGCATGGCAGGCAGCGCGGGAATACGTGGCGGAATGGAGTCATCACTTTTGGTGAGCTGTGTCGAGCGCTACACTCGGCCCGACTCGGTACCCTAGCTCGCTGTGGAGCACAACAGGAGTCATAAAACAGAAGGGGTTGTTACGTCGTCGGCAGGCATATGCGTCGATGTTACAAAGGGGTTCCGCGAGCGTTTTATTCTGGCAGCACGAGCGGCCCGGTGGTCCGGTGTCCCGGTGCCGGTGGGCGCCCGCTGGCAGGTACGCCGCCCGCCGGGGGTCGGGAGGCCATTAGCCTGTTATCCCCTGGCAGATCGATATAATAACAATAAAGCGCACCCATTTCAGGGGAGTGCCTTCTTCCTGTTCACTTCTTAGAGTTTACCGAGATCGACCTACGCATCGCATAAAAGGGACAAGACTTTGGGGCTACTCCGACCAATTATGATGACTTTTTTCCGGGTTTGTCGCGGTTATCACGCCCCGTTGCCCTAATGAGGAGGCAATTGTGCCCCGGAGGCCCCGGAGCGGAGCGGCCAAGCAAATCACATCTAAGTTGTCGGAGGCAAGAGAAAGAGCAGCCAGCGCCGACACCGACCCTGCGCGCCGCACGCAGCAGCGCAGCGCGGCGGGCAGCTCGCGTTACCCATTACAAGCCCGCCCAGCTCACTCCCCACCTCAGCCGGGCGGCCTCTCCCTCTCCTCAGAGGTGGGTGGGGGTGCGGTGCGCGGGGTGCGCCGAATGCTAGGCTGCCCAAAGGCCAATCGCGGGCGAATTTGTGTCACGTGTTTCGTAGTGGTAGTTTAAGCCATTTAGGGGGTTCAAAATTCGCGTCACTCGCTTGCTTGATTGTAATTAATTAATAAAAATTCAAGAACTTATTATGCTACAATAACATTATTTCAGTTATTAGTTTCAATCATCGCGTATAAGGAACGTCACAGCTGATATGCACCCATAAAGCGGTGAGCAGCGGGCACACAGTCCCTAGGGCTGGTGTCGGCTGGTGTGCCCCCAATGAGGCGGTCGGCAGGGGGGCACACGGTCCCAAGGCGAGGGGTACATCACATGGCAAAGTCACTGTACACCCAACGGAATTGTGTCATGTGTAATCACGTCCAGTCCCTTCCCAATCATTCCAATCACCAGACACCGAAATGATATTCCGAAAAAAATTCAGAGCGAGAAAAAAAGCCTGATGGCATGTTTGACCGCAGTTGACAAAACCTATGTCGTCCCGGCTTCCGCCAGGAACCCTGCCTTCAACTTCGGTGATCTTACGGGAACCGGTGCTTTACGGCTGCTAGTTGGCCCCGGGACACAGCACTAGAACCCGCTACCCGGCTTGCGCCGGACGGATCTCCCGGCAACCCCTAGCCCGCGCCAATGCGCGAGGCCCCCTCCGCTAACCACGGCCTCCGGGACTCCATCATACTGTAGTGCCCTTCAACCGCAGTCTGGTTTGGCCCCATTAATCATGGGAGTCCGCCCCTGCGAAGATTTGGAGGACATAGGTTCCCTTCGTACACGGCCGAAGCCGCTGTACTCTACTCGCTACGTACCGAGTAGCGGCATGTCCGCACCTGCCAGATTCAGAGAGAGGAAAACAGAAGCTTCGAACCCTAGAAGCTCCCGTACATCCCCCGAGTCTCCCCCCGGGATTGCTCCCGAGGCACAGAACGCCCCCCCCCCCCCGGGCGGGACCCTCGAATCTAGGGAATCGAACCCTAGACCCTCGGGACCGGGGGTTTGTGCCGGCGGCGCCTTAGCCCGCACGGTCGCTTGGACAGCCATACCTACGTCACGTTCGGAAGTATATTTTAGGCACTGTCCGCCAAGCTCTGTCACAAGAAAAAGTTAAGCGGCCGGCAAGATTTGAACCACAGACCTGTCGGCTTCCGGCTGGTCCCCTAACCCATGCGGCTACCGAGCCACGGTGTTCTCCACTGCGCTCCCGGCACTCTAGCTCCACAGAGTAGAGCTGAAAATCCAGAAAAAATATGGAGGCGTTGGCAAGAGCTGAACCCGGGACACCGTCCGTTAGAAAATAGCGCCTTAACCGGTACGGCTACAGCTACTGCTACCACTACGCCATCAGCTCTTGCCTACGCCTCCATTTTTCCTTCTTTCAATGTTCAGCTCTACTCTGTGGAGCTAGAGTGCCGGGAGCGCGGAGGAACAAACGTTGTGGCTCGGTAGCCGCATAGGTTAGTGGACCGGTCGGAAGCCGACAGGTCCGCGGTTCAACTCTTGCCAACGCCTCCATATTTTTTCTGGATTTTCAGCTCTACTCTGTGGAGCTAGATTGCCGGGAGCGCAATGATCAACACCGTGGCTCGGTAGCCGCATGGGTTAGGGGACCAGCCGGAAGCCGACAGGTCTGTGGTTCAAATCTTGCCGGCCGCTTAACTTTTTCTTGTGACAGAGCTTGGCGGACAGTGCCTAAAATATACTTCCGAACGTGACGTAGGTATGGCTGTCCAAGCGACCGTGCGGGCTAAGGCGCCGCCGGCACAAACCCCCGGTCCCGAGGGTCTAGGGTTCGATTCCCTAGATTCGAGGGTCCCGCCCGGGGGGGCGTTCTGTGCCTCGGGAGCAATCCCGGGGGGAGACTCGGGGGATGTACGGGAGCTTCTAGGGTTCGAAGCTTCTGTTTTCCTCTCTCTGAATCTGGCAGGTGCGGACATGCCGCTACTCGGTACGTAGCGAGTAGAGTACAGCGGCTTCGGCTGTGTACGAAGGGAACCTATGTCCTCCAAATCTTCGCAGGGGCGGACTCCCATGATTAATGGGGCCAAACCAGACTGCGGTTGAAGGGCACTACAGTATGATGGAGTCCCGGAGGCCGTGGTTAGCGGAGGGGGCCTCGCGCATTGGCGCGGGCTAGGGGTTGCCGGGAGATCCGTCCGGCGCAAGCCGGGTAGCGGGTTCTAGTGCTGTGTCCCGGGGCCAACTAGCAGCCGTAAAGCACCGGTTCCCGTAAGATCACCGAAGTTGAAGGCAGGGGTCCTGGCGGAAGCCGGGACGACATAGGTTTTGTCAACTGCGGTCAAACATGCCATCAGGCTTTTTTTCTCGCTCTGAATTTTTTTCGGAATATCATTTCGGTGTCTGGTGATTGGAATGATTGGGAAGGGACTGGACGTGATTACACATGACACAATTCCGTTGGGTGTACAGTGACTTTGCCATGTGATGTACCCCTCGCCTTGGGACCGTGTGCCCCCCTGCCCCCTGCCGACCGCCTCATCGGGGGCACGCCAGCCGACACCAGCCCCCTAGGGACTGTGTGCCCGCTGCTCACCGCCTTATGGGTGCATATCAGCTGTGACGTTCCTTATACGCGATGATTGAAACTAATAACTGAAATAATGTTATTGTAGCATAATAAGTTCTTGAATTTTTATTGATTAATTACAATCAAGCAAGCGAGCGACGCGAATTTTGAACCCCCTAAAGGGCTAAAACTACCACTACGAAACACGTGACGCCTAGTGAGGGCACAGCAGCTTTAGGGACTGTATGGGATGCGGTGAGGCGGTCAGCCGGGGGGCACACAGTCCTCGTGGCTCGGACGACATACGTCCTGGTGCCTGCTGGGCTCGGCCCAGCCAACTCAGTTGTAATACCACTTAGAAATGTTCCAACTAACGTTCGGGAACGTTTCGGAAACTTTCGGGAACGTTCGGACCGCCTTTGGGGGCACACCAGCCCTGGGGACTGTGTGCCCCCCCCCCCCTGCTACCCCTACCCCCCCATAAAAGACTGACCATCCAGTCTGATACTACTGCTGACCACGCAGGCTGACCGCTGGATGGGCGTCAGCCGGTGACGAACGCACAAAAAAAATTTCGGTCGCTGATAGCGCTCCGCCTCGCGGTTCCCTAATGCCCGCCCGCTCGCTCCGCGAATTAATTTCCAGAGGAATGAACCCCGGTTTCCGCCCAACAGGACACAATTTTTTTTGTAAGTTGTGTTGGAGCAATTACTGAGGCTTGTCCAGGTTGAGCCGGTTGCTGCGCGGTGCTGGTGGGGCCTTGCGCCGTGCGTGCGCCGTGCGTGCGCCGTGCGTGCGCCGTGCGTGCCGGGGCCGGGCGGGAGGGATCAGACCTTGCGGCGGCACGCACCGCCCCGCCCCGCCCCGCCCCGCCCCGCCCCGTCCGGATCCACTTCCAAGGGGCCGTTCACAAATCTCACAACACCGGCGAAGGCGAGAACAGAGTGCGCAGTGGTGCAGGCTGGCCGTGGGGGCCCCACTCCGAGCAGAGAGGTGGCAGTGTTGACTCAACAAACAAATGAACTCGCTCCGTGTCACATCGTATGTTAAGGAGGACGTCCGCCCCCACTCCACCCTCGGCTATTCTTCCGCCACCCACCCCTCGGCTGGGCTGGCCTGGCGGGGCTGGCCTCGGCCGCTGTTGTCACAGCCCTCTCGGCTGTCGCTCTCTGCGCCCCTCTAATTGCTGGGTCGGTCGGGAACCCTCCCCTCACTCTCTCACTCTGTCTGTCTGTCTGTCTGTCTGTCTGTCTGTCTGTCTGTCTGTCTGTCTGTCTGTCTGTCTGTCTGTCTCTCTCTCTCTCTCTCTCTCTCTCTCTCTCTCTCTCTCTCTCTCTCTCTCAGTGCAGTGGGCGGGCGGCGGCGGGCGGCCACATCGAAGGATACCTAACTTGATCCTGGCGCCTATACCACACTGCGTCGTGTTTGATTTGCAGCACTTACCGAGGACGTACGGCGTGCCCATGATGGCGGGCACCGTGAAGCCCACGCCGATCCGGAAGGCTGTCCACGTGACGAAGTCGTGTGCGAACGCGGTGGCGATGCCGAACGCGCACTCGATGAAAAGGTAGATGAAGAAGGCGGGGCGGCGGCCGATGCTGCAAGCAGAGGCCAGGGGCAGTTCAGTTACCGGCGGGCTCGGCGGGCTCGCTGGAAGCGGAGGCCAGAAGGGGCAGTTCAGTTCCCGGCGGGCTCGCTGGCCCCAGCCGCGAGGGCACTCCGCACACCCACAGCCATTCAAACGAGGAGAGCACTTTGTGGTTTTGGCATTTACTGTGGATTCGATGGCAAACATGTGAGCAAACGGCTCCGGCTGTGATTTTCCGTCACTCATCTGCCTGGCGACGAGAACTCTGACGTTGCACGCGTGTGTATTTCATGTCTCCCTCTCCCCCTCTTTCCTTCAATCTCCCAATCTCAATCCACCCCTCATCCCCTCCCGCTGTCTCTATCTCTCTCTGGCTCCCTGCGCATATCGGGGATGTTCATTTCACCAAACCAGCTCACGCGACGCGCCCGAGCCAGATTATTTTTCCCTACACCGCCGCTGTCCCCTCACTTCCTCCCCAAACGACCTGGCTGTGCAAATATTTACACGGCCCCACCCCAAGGCCCTCTGGCAGTGCCTCATGTGAGGGTTTCAGGGCCGCAGGGCCACAGGCCACAGGGCCACAGGGCCACAGGGCCACAGGGCCACAGGGCCACAGGGCCACAGGCCACAGGGCCACAGGGCCGCAGGGCCACAGGGCCACAGGGCCACAGGACGACAGGGCCACAGGGCAACAGGCCGCAAGGACCTACTGGGATTCACACGTGTGTGAACGCACGCGCAAAGCAAACAAGAGCCGTAACGAGCACCTAATTGGAAATGAAAATGAGACGCGCAAACACTCCGCCAAACGACGGTACGGCACTGTTTAGCTCGGTACACTCACGAGTCCTGCAGGTATCCGAAGATGTAGTTCCCGATCAGGCCGCCCAGAGCGAGGAGGACGAGCGCTAACGTCGAGTGGTAGTCCTTGTCGCACACCATGTCCCACTGGAACAGAGACATGTTCATTAAAAAGGAGCCACATCATGCAATGTTTCGCGCAGGATGGCATTGCAACGAGATAAATGATCAGCATTGCGAGACAAACCTTCGGTCCAAAACCAAGGAGGTAGATAAAAAAACCACTAGTACACTTCGTGAAATACTGCTAGGCCCGAAGTACTCGTGGTTAAATTCTGAATTACCGTGAGATTCATTTTGCTTAAGTTTTCTTGCGTTTATACGTCTGATAAGGAACACTGCTTTTATATGACATTTCACGTAAGGGAAAATATCTACCATGTTGTTGAACGATAAATATTCAAAAAGTCCAAATCCTAGGTCATTCTATAACGCTACTTCGTGACTAAAAACCAATCAACTCTGGGGGCATTCGTGAAGGAGTTTTATCAAGATTTTAATGCTGTCTCTTTTTACCCCCGCAAAATCCACTCATATTCTTCAAAAGCGAAGTGTTTTCCGGTAATGACGATAGAGGTTTGTAAGACTCGCATAGTCGGTCTCGGTTAACAACACCCCGCCGGCGCCGTCACAACCGTCCGCCGCGCCGCGCTCACACTGCTGTGTTGGGGGCGGTCCCGGGCCCCCCCCCCCCCCCCCCCCCCCCGGCTGCGCCTCCTAGTTAGCGCGGCGGGAAAGATGGGGCGGGAAGGAGCCGGAAAGCAGCAAAGAGAGCGCCGACATTCGCAGATACGAACACTTAACACTCAGCCTGGCGCTACCAACAACGTGTTAACAATCCACACAGCCGGAGTCGGGGGACGGCGAAGACGTGGATGGTACTGCGGTTACTGTGCGTGTCTGCGTCCTACACTTGTTGATTGCGATCGATGTTTGCGCCCTCCGCTGAGACGTAAACGGATTACAGGCCGAACCAGGTTGGACAGGACGGACAGAGGAGGGAGAAATTGCTTGAACATTAAGTGTGTCCCGACCTCTGCTCCCCGGACCGAGCCAAGCTGCTTTTCTCTTTGTACCGCTGAGAGAAGAAGGGGAGGCGGGGGAAAGCAGGTTATCAATGTAGGGGTGGGTCGGGTACAGGTAATTAAATGTATGTTGTGGCAGGCGACCCATCCGCTGTCTCGGTACGAAAACGTTCGTAATGACTTGTGCTACGCAATTTCCGGTTTGCTTACATATTGCACAACTTGCTAACGCCGTCAGTATTTCACTATTTCACGGACATAGGAGCGCCAGCGCTGCGCTGCCTACACCACTGCGTCCCTCTGCAGGAAGGGATCTCATACATCGGCGTGCCGATTCGTAATGAGGATGTGGGAGAGTGATGACTTTTAATGAGAAGCCGCTTTCCCGTGCCCGGCACGTGTCCGCCACGCTGCTTCCCTCGGCTTCAACCAATGCCAGTCAAGGCCATTGTCACAGCGTACACAACAACTTTGCCCAGTATGTGGTTCAATCCTTTTCTGAGATTTGTAGCTGGTATTTGTGGGTTTGGCTCTAAACCCTAAAATCTAAAAGTTATTGCAAGGAATTAATAGTGATGCACTTAGGGGGCATACATATACCACGTGACCGAATTGGGGGGAGGTGGGGTGCCACAGGTCACGCTCCTATATTAAATACATGGGAAGGTTAGGTTAGCCAGGTCACGCGGGGGGGGGGAAGTGGCCTATTTTGGGTCACGTGGTATATGGAATGGATGCCCCCTAACCATAAGACCCGTTATCGCAAATAGTTTGCAATAGTACATTGTATTTACAAACTGTTCGCGATACAGGCTAATTTTGCCTATTGGACCCTATAAGGAGAGTATCACTATTTGTTTGCAGTAACCACTGTATTACAATTTCCAAAACAGTGATTACGTTAGTTTCGAGGGCTGTCACTGGACATTTGTCGGTGTGCCCGGCCTGCCCCGACTCGGACGGCAGTGCTCAGTGGCGCCCACTGGCGTCCGTTCAGATCCAGATAACCGCACCGCAGCCACACCACAAGCCCCCAGGGAGCCGGTCAACGTCCATACCGGTAATCCACACTGACAACGAACCTCATGGGAAAACATTTTCTTATTGTGTGGACTCGAGGGGCTCGGCCGGCTGGCGCCACTCCTCCGGGGGCCGGCGGAGTAAATTGGTAGCGCGCTGCGTTATAGAAAAGCTGTGTGGCGCGAGGCCGTGTGGGCCCTCTCCGGCCGGCTCAGGCACTCGGCAATGACGGTGCAAATCTTGCCTTTGCTTCCCCCAGCGAGGCAGAACGCTCTCGCTCCGTCTCCACACACCGCCCCGCCCCCGCCTGCCCGGACTGCGTCCTCTTTTACCCCTTTTCTTCTGCAGACACCACAATTTCCGGCATGCATATCGAATTCCCCGAATAAGCCGTGTTGCCGCGCCGGGCCTTTGTCATTGCGAGGCAGCAAACGCGTCGTCCCGTCCCGCCCGTCCCTCCCGCCCCGCGGCGACGCCACAAACGAGGGAATGTTTCGAATGGAGTTGCCGCAGCGCGGACCAGGACAGGGACGGTGTAGCAGCACTCCCATAGCGACGCCTATTCGCCACTCTCAGACCGGCGATGTTTACGGGAAAGGCAGCGTAGGCGCTGAATAGATCTGCTGGCTCCAGTCCGTGAGCCGAGTTGGCAGGCGGACTCCAACGGGATGGGCCGGGACTCCCGCACCGCACTGCGCACTGCGCATATTACCTGCGATGAGCGACATTCTGTGAGCCCCCACCGGCCCCCACCGGCCCCCACCGGCCCCCAACGGCCCCCAACGGCCTCTCGGCCCCCAACGCTCTCCCTCTCCCAACCAGCCCGACGCTGTGTTCTGCTCTGGCATTCTGGCTCCCCGCCAGTCGGACACAAAAACAGGTCTGCTCAGCGGCGCATCACCGGCGCCGCCAGACACCTCTAATTACCGACCGGTTTAATTCGCAATGAGGCGGGTGCCAGGTAGCGGGCAGGTAGCCGGCAGGTAGCGGGCAGGTAGCGGGCAGGTAGCGGGCAGGTAGCGGGCAGGTGGCCGGCAGGTGGTCTGCGGCCTACGGACTCGTCGGCTACTCAACAGTCATGAGAATGTCGGGTGAGGCGAACGGGAGGTGACCATGCTGGCCGGGGTGCCGCTTTTGTGCGTTTAGGGAGAATCCATCATTTTTACCTTCTTTTCCTTTCTGAACCTTTGGTGACAGAAAAGCGAAAGTCCCGGCAGAAGTCCTACCCCTCCCCTCGACCCCCCCCCCTCTCCCTCTCCCAAGCACTTCCACCCCTCCCCGTGAAAAAAAAAAAAAAAATCACTCGCTTCCATCCACCTCAAGGTTGCCCGACCAATCCGACCAATCTAGCCGATGGGAGATGCTATGTCACAACCGAAATAAATAAAATCACCTCCTTGCCCTCTAATGGTGGTGAGGGCAGTAAGGGGTCGAGGGAGGGGGTTGGCGGTGAGGGTGAGGGGTGGAAAGATTAGGGGCGATGGGTAGGGAAAGGGAATGGGCCCCAGGATCTCAGCGGGGAGGGGCAGGGGGGACGTCGAACCTAGAAATGTGCCATATTTTTACCCTTCAGTTGCGCCTCCCAGCCCTGCCAGGCCTGCGGCCTCAGCCCACAGCCCAGCCCGTACCCTCCCCCTCAGCTTTGCCCCCTCCTCTCCATCCTGCACAAGTTTTCTTCTCCTACCCTCGCGGTTTATTTTCGGCTGCGAGGAAAAGATCCATGCTCCGGCGGCCACAGTCGACACGGCTGCCTCTGGACGCTGATGGCATCCTAGGCCGGAGCAGAGTATGATTGGAATATTCCCGAGACAGATTTCCGCTCCCGCGTTATGCACAAAGCAGTCAATGGGAGCACGAGGAAGACCGGGCAGATGTTTTGGTTGGTCAGAAGCCCGCGCGCCTCGTCCCGCGACACTTGTGTGTTTTCCCGGCCCGTGAATTTTTCATCCAGAGAGACAAAGGCATGCCACTGGACCGCCACCGCGAGCGGCTCAGCACTGTGAGCCAGCCCAGCGCCACGCGGCCCCACGCGCGCTGCCTGCCGCCAGCAGCCCCAGTGTACATTCCCCGTGCCTGCCGTGCCGCAGCTGTGTGGCAGCGCGTGTCAGTAACATTTTTTCCTACAGAGTGTTTGTTTGTTTGTCCAGGGCAGCACAGCCGGCAGCAGGTAGTGAGTTTGTATACTCGTCATGCAGAGAGGGAGAGACGGAAGCAGTGTTACGTTAGGGTGCCAACAGGAAAGACAAAGAGAGGAGAGGGGATCCGCGAGGTATTTTCTCCCCGCAACGTTCTATTAACGTCTCTCGCCGCTTTTACATAGCGAGTGGGGAAACAGGCCTTCAAGCCGCTCCGAACCCACCGTCGTCTGGTCGTGTCGCGCACTCTGTGATCCCGGCAGTCTGTCTCACTCGCACCCCCTGTGCCGCGGGCCGCGGCGCGTTTTCCGAACTAAATCTTCAAACTTTTGCGCGAACAATGACACGTCATGACTTTCGACAAAGACGCGAGTTGACGCTGTTGCTGTGTGTCCGTCTGTCTGTCTCTGTCCCGGCAACTAACCCCGCGGCTGTGGGGCTGTGCTTGTCTCACTCAGACTCATTAGCGAACCGAGGAAGCACAAACCGCCCCGCGCCACGCCACTCCACGGTACGCTTGGCTACGGAGATGCCAGCGGTTGACGTGCCAGCGGGCCTCGGCAGCCCTCCCAGCCCTGGATCGACCACTTCGTCAGGCAGGTTGCTGCAAATGCGAACACACTCGCGCCTCGTTTTATAAACACCGTAACAAAGTGTGTGCTAAGAGCCAGGCCAGGCGCGGCTGAGCCCGGCCCCGTGCTGCAGGTCGAAGGGAAGTATTTCGGTCGGCACGGTATCACACGCCTCCAGCGCCTCCCGCCCACTCTATGGCTTATTCCTTGCGGGCGGGTTATCCGATGCTAGCAGCCAATCCCCCCGCCAATAAGAAGAAGACGGGGGAGGAGCAGGAGTAGCAGGAGCAGCAGCACGGCGCTGTGCACTCACACTCACCTCGGTGACCACGGTGGTGGCGTACTGCGTGTAGTCGAAGGCGTACCCGTTCACGCAGGGCAGCGTGTCCGCGGCCAGCATGACGACGGACTGGTTGGCGTCGGCGTCGCCGGCAGGCAGCAGGGCGGCCAGGGCGGCGTCCAGAGCCGGCACGTCGGCGACCTGGTCCAGGATCGCCTCCACGTTGGCGGCGATGCGGCTGTAGTTGCGCCGGTACATCCGGCACTGGGAGAAGCCGCCGCGGTCCTCCGCCGGGATGCTGGAAGACGCCGCCAGGTTTTCAGCATTTTCATCTCACCTCATATTTCATAACAATTCGTTAGCAGGACGAGCAGCCCAGACCCGAGACCGAATCACTTGGTGGGCAGTGCTTCGACCTTGCCATTACCGGAGAGCACGCTTTGTGCCGCTGAAGCGGTGAAGCGGTGAAGCGGTGAAGCAGGGAGTCCCCGGGAGCTGGGCAGAGGCTTCAGCGCTTCAGCGGGAACCCGTGGCCCTGTGGCTGCAGCAGCTTCGGCTCCGGCACCGTCCACTGACAGCACTCCAGTCCCAGAAGCGTGCGAGGAACCAACCCTAACTTGCGAAGCAATCCGCCCGGGCTACGCTACTTGTTAATCCTGTATCGTGCATTGTCCGCGGCGGGTGCGGCACCAACTCCTCGGCTCATCAGCAACAAGTCGATACATCCCTGCAGCCACTTACAGCCGTACTTACAGCCGAGCTTACAGCCACATCCAGCCGTTCTTACAGCCATGCTTACAACCACTTACAGCCGTGCTTACACCCACTTAAAGCCGTGATTTCAACCGAGCTTACAGCCACTCGCCGCCGCTTACAGCCACGCCTTCAGCTGCGCTTTCAGCGGTACTCGCCTACCCCGGCCCACAGGTGCTCGGTTCAGCTGTTCCATTTGCTCAAAAAGTCTCGCCGGAACCATGGCTGCAAACGCCTGTGTCTGGCAGCGGTGTCCGTGGGAAGAGCGGGAGAACTTGCTGCCCGATTGAAAACCGTTGTCTGGAAACGGCGTGATCCATTTTCAGAATTCTTATTTCAGTCGTGCGCTCGCTCGTGCCGGCCGGATCGCTTGAACACAGGGCACCACCGGGCACCAAAATGAAAATGCAATAACATTTAAATATAGCTAAGCCCAGACGGGTAGTAATCCGGCGATTCAGAACGACTTCGCTGTGCTCTTTTCCTCTCGTGTACCTGAAGTTAAGTACTGCTGCTGATAAAAATCCTTTGGGCTAAAGACTTTACTTCTTGTGTGTGTGTGTGTGTGTGTGTGTGTGTGTGTGTGCGGAGAGGGAGAGAAAGGGAGAGATAGTTTCTAACTAAAACGAGAGGGCTCCACACATACTTAGCTACCCTCCACCCGGAATGGTGCACAAGGTGGCCCTGAAACCGTGTGCCATCCCAGACACGCCCTTCTCACCGTCTCCTTATCACTTCTCTCTTTCACTCTCATACGCGCTCAATATCGCTGCATCTCTCTCGCTCTCATTCGCTCCTGCAGCCGCACCCTCCTACGCGCGGAACTTGTCTTGTTGCCGCCTCCCCCCCTCGCCCCCCCCCCTCCCTCTCTCTCTCTCTCTCTCTCTCTCTCTCTCTCTCTCTCTCTCTCTCTCTCTCTCTCTCTCTCTCTCTCTCTCTCTCTCTCTCTCTCTCTCTCTCTCTCTCTCTCTCTCTCTCTCTCTCTCTCTCTCTCTCCCCTTCCATCCATGTCTCCTTTTAGCTGCTCCTGCTTGCTCCTAAGGTGTAACTTTTAATGAAACCTTAGGGCTACAGGAAACATAGGTGATGGCGAGGAGGTCGTGCCCCGAGGCGGTGCGCTGGGTGTCGGCACCGCTCAAAAGAAACGGGGCATGGCTTCGCGTTCAAGGCGTGGCGCTGGAAGGGAAGTGTAAGTGTTGTATCGGGACGGGAGCGGGTCCCCAAGGCCCTCAAGGTCCCCGTGCTTGCGGCGAAGCGTCACGTCGACAAAGTTGCTCTGTCGAGCTGCTCAGCTGCTCGCAGGTGTGTGCCGGTCCGTGCCGGCCCGTGCCGGCCCGTGCCGGGGCTCGGAAGGGCGCTGGCACGGATGGGCCTCTTCACTGGTCCGCGTTGGCGCACTCCCCTGCTCTAATGTACTCGTCATCTGCATCAGACGACTCTCACGCACAAGAAAAACCAAATAACACATCAGGATGAGGCAATTGAAAAAATAAACAAATAAATTATTAAAACGCAATACGTGTGCGAGAGGCGCTTATTCGGCGGAGCGAAATGCAATTTAAAATGGACCGCCGCGCTGCCAGTGCCAGTGCCAGGCCCGAGGCCGGGCCCGGGGTGGGGAGGGGCAGGCGGGGCAGGGGGGGCAGGCGGGGCAGGCGGGGCAGGCGGGGCAGGCGGGGCAGGCGGGGCCGAGCCAGTTCGTACCCTGCCGAGAAGCGCGGGGCGGCGCGGCGCGGCGCGGTGGGAGAAATACCCTTCGCTCTGCCAACCGTTTTTCGTCGGCCGACGCCCTACCCTCCCTTCCCTCCCCTTCCCCTAATGCGGGGATATTGCGGTCTTCGGTACCCGCCGGTATACTCGCCCCACCCGCCACCCCACCTGACTGTGACTAGCAACCACCCCCACCCCCTTTCTCGCTTCTTGTGCCCCGCTTTCCTTCCGAATTCTCCATACGCTCTGCCCGCCAGTCTCCGCCGTGCTTTTGTTCTCTACACTAACCCGCCCAAGGCAAGGCAGTTTACCGGTGGAAGCACAAGAGGGGAGGGGAGGTTAAGCGGGGGGCGGTGAGTCTCTTTTAAAACACCTCGCTCCATCCCCGGTGCCTGCCCCCGTGGGGCCTCGAGCAGCATCCCCCCCTCCCTTCCCACCCGACCTCCGTCCCCACCGTGCGATAAATTGACCCCCAGGTAAACCCAGCGGTCGGAAGTACAACTATTCCACGATAATTACACCCCCATAGCCAGCGGGCCTTTCCTTCCAGGTAAAGAATGCTCGATGAGTGAATTTAAAAGCAGTACAGGAGAAAACATTTTTTTTAAATCAAATGACGAACAAGTGACGACATATGATATAATTCTTCTGGACGTGTCCGAGACGCAGCTTCTTCCTGACTTTTTCCCTGCCGGACATTTGCATCCGCATTTCACGGTCTTTATCTTGCGGTTGGTCCGGCACGGGTCCGGCACGGGTCCGGCACGGGTCCGGCACGGGTCCGGCACGGGTCCGGCACGGGTCCGGCACGGGTCCGGCACGGGTCCGGCACGGGTCCGGCACGGGTCCGGCACGGGTCCGGCACGGGTCCGGCACGGGTCCGGCACGGGTCCGGCACGGGTCCGGCACGGGTCCGGCACGGGTCCGGCACGGGTCCGGCACGGGGCACGGGTCCGGCACAGGTCCGGCACGGGTCCGGCACGGGTCCGGCACAGGTCCGACTGCCCAGCCGCAGCCTGGAGCCCGGGGTGGGCTGGGCTGAGCTGGGCCCCACCGTATGACTTAGAACAATCCGACCCTCAGGCCTCAGGGGCACTGGATCTCACAAAATTGGAAAAGTTTAATCGGTTTCAGAAATAGGACCGGCCATTTGCAGCGGTAAATGTGGGCCATCTATAGCTTACCGTTTCGCCTATCGGCCGACTGGAATACACTCTCAGTAGCTTGAAATTAAATTAAAAAAAAAAAAAAAACACGTTAGCGCAAATAATTTAAATAATAATTTAAATTTTTCATATTTTCCCCCTCTGATCAATTTGTAGATGAATTTATTCGATCGCTCATTGGTTCTGCGAGGGCGGTGCGTTCCGCTAACCGTAGAGGCTGTGCCCGGCAGGGGCAGGTTCGGTGGTGGGCTGGGGGCGGGCTAGAGCGGGCCCAGGGGCAGGCAGAGACGGACGGCACACGGGCAGGCGGACTTTGGGGACGGCGATGGCGCATCATGGCTATTGCCGATTCCTTGGCGCCCTCATATGTCAGGAACAACCCCAAGCCTGCCGCTTCCAGGCCGCTTCCAGGCCGCTTCTAGCCCGCTTCTAGCCCGCTTCTAGCCCGCTTCTAGCCCGCTTCTAGCCCGCCTCCAGGCACACGACGCACCCCTACGCTAGTGCCAACAATGGGGCGGGAGTGGCCAAATGAAATCTCGGGGGCGGAGTTATGTGATTGCAAGAGAGGGAAAAAAGAGGGAAAGGGAAGGGGAGCGGGACAATTGGCACGAATTATGTGGCTGCAAATGGAAATGTGTGAGTCCGCCCTGGTGAACAAACGCAAGCGCGCGACCTCCTACCCTGTCTCTGTCACGCCGCGGCGAGAAAAGATTCACAAAACGCACAAAACAAGGACGATGCAGACAAGGGAGGGAGGGGTAGGGGCGGGGGGCACCGTTGCCGACAGTAAAGAAGGAAGATGGAGGAGAAGACGCAGTGGGTGTGTCGGAGCAGGCGGGGCGGGGGGTGCAGGGATGCGTGTCCCGGCCTGGCCCGGCCTGGCCCAGCCTGGCCCGCGGCCCGCCGGGGCCGGCCATAGCACCACTGACTTGCCGCTGCCGCCTGACGTGCGTGTCACAGTAGTTTGGGCGGAGCAGGAGACGGAAGCGCCTCCCTACCCGCTGTTTTTAGATGCGGTCTGTATCACAGTTACAGTATCAGGAGCGCGCTGCAGCAGCCCCTCTCTGATGATGGAACGGCGTTGTTAGAGAGCCACTGGGAACAGTACCTCGATGCTGAAGATTGATCAGGAAGAAAATGCGCAGGGGATAAGAGGATAGGAGAGGGAGGCAAAGGTACGAAGCGTGGCACGGTGCTCACGGGGGCGGGGGCACGACGTGTGAGGCGACGACCTGATAGCCAGCTCGCACCCCCCCCCCCCCAACCCGTTCCGCTCGGTTCGGATCATGCTCAGATACGCTCCAGGGAAGCACGGCTCATTCTCAATAGCCGGCCAGGCATGCTAGCTTTCACCGCGCGCGTAGGATGCCTTCACTTTAGAATTCCAGGAAGAAGAGTTACCGAGAGTAAGACCCACTTAGCATTAAAACACGGCGCTTTGTGGATTCGGGGGTGCGGCCCCGGCCCGGGTAGCGGGGTAAGATGTACCGCCTGTAGGTCGGAGGCCGCGGGGCAGACAGGGGTAGACGGCAGACGCTGCACCGGCAGGAACAACCGGTGCCCGCTGCGGGCTGCGGCGTGTACACGGGCCGAGGGCGCCCGAGGGCAAACCCGGGCGAACACAGCCTTCTCCACAGCCATGTTGACGACCGCGCTGGCGGGATGCAATGAAGCAAGCCGTGCATCATCCGGGGCCCGGGGGAGCCCGGGGGAACCCGGGCCGGGGGTCTCAAGATGCCTCACCTGAGGTTCCGCGCCCACTCGTGGCTGATGTTGAGGTTGTCCAGCTCGGGCACGTGGCACCAGTGCGGTGGGCTGGCCGCCATGAAGAGCTGGTTGTAGGCGTGGAAGCCGCAGGGCAGCACGCCGGGCAGCAGCACGAACCACAGCAGCAGCTGCTGGTAGGCGCCGAACTCGCCCACGTCCGGCAGGATCTCGTCCAGGTCCATGGTGACCGGGGGCCTCACGGGGCGGCCGTTGGCGGCGGTGGAGCCCTCCTCCGCCTGCCGCGCCTCCACGGCCTTGGACAGGGTGGCCAACTCATCCAGGTCGCCGTCGTGGACACGCGCCGTCGCCGACGCGCCGCGCTACGGTAAAGGAGGAGCCCTCCGGCTCCGGCACCTGCAGAAACAGAGAGAGCAGTCAGCGATCAGCATCCAGACGTCGCCGGCGTCGCGACTCGGAGCGCCTGCAGAGGTCCGGGTAGGCCACCGGCTCCGCCTGCATGTTGAGCACGTTGCCTACCCTGAACTTGGCAGGCGCTCCTCCCGCTGCCGCCGTACGTTGGGACCGAGGCCGGGTGTTGCTGTGGTATGTGGGTGTTGCTGGTGTGGCTCCGTGCTCCGTGTTTGCTGACCTACTGACACCGTCCGGCAAACTGGAGCAAGGCTGTCAGTGTCGGTACCGAGTCACCGTCCCCGGCCCTGTTGGCTGACTCCTGAATGGGGCGCCATCCACACATGCACCTCCAACTCCGCCCTGTAGCGACGCCAGCACTTGCGACACTCCAGTACTAACCCCCAACCCCAGCCCGTGCCTCACGCCTCACCCCCAACACCCTCTGCTCTGCCAACACTATCAGCTACTCTACTCCAGCCGAGGGCCCAGCCGAGAACCCAGTGCTGTTCACTCATCGTCTCCGACCCCACAGCCCTGCGGTAAGGGATTGTGCCCGTGGGCTCGTAGCTTTCACTTTACTTATTTCTTCTTCCCCACCTCTCTCCTTTACCGGCCTCCTTTCTCTCCCCCCCCCCCCCTCTCCCTTTCTCTTTCTTCCTTCTCCATTGCGCTCTCACTCACTCAGCCCTCTCTCACACCGGCGGCAGCCTGACTCACGTCCGTAACAGCCTCAATTAGGGATGTTGCAAGGAACCTCGGCGTTATTCTGCCCCCACTTCTCTCCACCATTACCGTGGCGGCGGGGCGGGGCGGGGCGGAGCTGCTCATTGTGGGTGAAGTAGGCGGCTGCCGCCGCTGCCGCCGCTGCCACCGCGGCGTGGTGCGGGGTGTTAGTACAGCAAAAAGCATAATGCCTTTCCCTGTGTGCTTCTCTTTTCAGGCTTTGCAGACCTCATTTACCACGTTCGGGTGACCCGGAATTCATGGAATGTGATGAATGGTGCATATGGTTCCCGCTTTTTTAATCCTTTTATTAATCATTGGCGCACATTCGCATAACTCCTATAAAAAAAGTACAAGAATCTATATCATTCGAACTCCAGAGTTTGCTTTGTAATTGCGTGCGTCGGTTTTGTTTGCAGAATGAATTACTTCCCCGGGCACAGTCGGCTGCGCGTGCTGCCAGTGCTGCCAGTGCTGCCAGTGCTGCCAGTGCTGCCAGTGCTGCCAGTGCTGCCAGTGCTGCCAGTGCTGCCAGTGCTGCCAGTGCTGCCAGTGCTGCCAGTGCTGCCAGTGCTGCTGCCAGTGCTGCCAGTGCTGCCAGTGCTGCCAGTGCTGCCAGTGCTGCCAGTGCTGCCAGTGCTGCCAGTGCTGCCAGTGCTGCCAGTGCTGCCAGTGCTGCCAGTGCTGCCAGTGCTGCCAGTGCTGCCAGTGCTGCCAGTGCTGCCAGTGCTGCCAGTGCTGCCAGTGCTGCCAGTGCTGCCAGTGCTGCCAGTGCTGCCAGTGCTGCCAGTGCTGCCAGTGCTGCCAGTGCTGCCAGTGCTGCCAGTGCTGCCAGTGCTGCTGCCAGTGCTGCCAGTGCTGCCAGTGCTGCCAGTGCTGCCAGTGCTGCCAGTGCTGCCAGTGCTGCCAGTGCTGCCAGTGCTGCCAGTGCTGCCAGTGCTGCCAGTGCTGCGCGCTGACGCCGCGGTGGGCGCGGCACACCTGGGCTGGAAGAGCTCATCCGCCCGTCCCACTCGCACGGGCGGCGGAGCGGCGGCGGCCTGTGGGTGCGACGAGGACGGAGTGCGAGCGCGCGGTGCACCGCAGTGGAGCTATCGGATATCGCGTCGTGGTTGTTGGCGGCCCTGCTAATGGCCGAGAATGCGGTGCACTGTTGGCAGCACTGTCCGCTTCAGTGATAGCGTGGCGGCCCCACCCGTGACCCGACCTCATGTGGAATGTTGAGGTCTGCTCTGCTTCTACCCTGCGCCGCTGGGCCGCCCCGGGGAGGGCAGAGAGAGATAAGAGATGGCGGCCACGGGACACCCTCTCTGCCCTCGCCTAGCGCAAGGTCCCGCGGGGGGTCAGGAGGTCCGAGTAGCAGCTTCATCCAATTATTCTGCGCCGAGGGACGTCAGCGACTGCTTGCTTTCGGTGCGTCCCTCTCGTCTAGGTCTAGGTGGGTCTAGGCCTAGGGCTAGGTCCATTCCGGGCCGGGAGGGGCGCGCAGCGGCGCCAGCGGCGCGCAGAGAGTGCCATGTCTCATTAAGACAGAGTTTCGCCCCGCGGCGACTCGCTCGTAGTTTTATTTCTCTGTTCCCTTCAACATCTCTCCGCGCAGCATTTGAAAAAAAAATCGAGCCGGTAAAGCCAGCACTAATACTTGTGGGCGCCTGTCTAAACTAGGCTGCCCAAAGGCCAATCGCGGGCGAATTTGTGTCACGTGTTTCGTAGTGGTAGTTTTAGCCCTGTTGGGGGTTCAAAATTCGCGTCGCTCGCTCGCTTGCTTGATTGTAATTAATCAATAAAAATTCAAGAACTTATTATGCTACAATAACATTATTTCAGTTATTAGTTTCAATCATCGCGTGTAAGGAACGTCACAGCTGATATGCACCCATAAGGCGGTGAGCAGCGGGCACACAGTCCCTAGGGCTGGTGTGCCCCTAATGAGGCAGTCGGCAGGGGGGCACACGGTTCC
This sequence comes from Odontothrips loti, assembly GCA_038380765.1. Taxonomy (NCBI): domain Eukaryota; kingdom Metazoa; phylum Arthropoda; class Insecta; order Thysanoptera; family Thripidae; genus Odontothrips; species Odontothrips loti. The sequence continues at coordinate 9,963,084 of CM076243.1, read as the reverse complement.
TGGGGCTGCTGGTGTGCCCCTAGTGAGGCGGTCGGCAGGGGGGCACACGGTCCCAAGGCGAGGGGTACATCACATGGCAAAGTCACTGTACACCCAACGGAATTGTGTCATGTGCAATCACGTCCAGTCCCTTCCCAATCATTCCAATCACCAGACACCAAAATGATATTCCGAAAAAAATTCAGAGCGAGAAAAAAAGCCTGATGGCATGTTTGACCGCTGTTGACAAAACCTATGTCGTCCCGGCTTCCGCCAGGACCCCTGCCTTCAACTTCGGTGATCTTACGGGAACCGGTGCTTTACGGCTGCTAGTTGGCCCCGGGACACAGCACTAGAACCCGCTACCCGGCTTGCGCCGGACGGATCTCCCGGCAACCCCTAGCCCGCGCCAATGCGCGAGGCCCCCTCCGCTAACCACGGCCTCCGGGACTCCATCATACTGTAGTGCCCTTCAACCGCAGTCTGGTTTGGCCCCATTAATCATGGGAGTCCGCCCCTGCGAAGATTTGGAGGACATAGGTTCCCTTCGTACACGGCCGAAGCCGCTGTACTCTACTCGCTACGTACCGAGTAGCGGCATGTCCGCACCTGCCAGATTCAGAGAGAGGAAAACAGAAGCTTCGAACCCTAGAAGCTCCCGTACATCCCCCGAGTCTCCCCCCGGGATTGCTCCCGAGGCACAGAACTCCCCCCGGGCGGGACCCTCGAATCTAGGGAATCGAACCCTAGACCCTCGGGACCGGGGGTTTGTGCCGGCGGCGCCTTAGCCCGCACGGTCGCTTGGACAGCCATACCTACGTCACGTTCGGAAGTATATTTTAGGCACTGTCCGCCAAGCTCTGTCACAAGAAAAAGTTGAGCGGCCGGCAAGATTTGAACCACAGACCTGTCGGCTTCCGGCTGGTCCCCTAACCCATGCGGCTACCGAGCCACGGTGTTGTTCGCTGCGCTCCCGGCAATCTAGCTCCACAGAGTAGAGCTGAAAATCCAGAAAAAATTTGGAGGCGTTGGCAAGAGTTGAACCGCGGACCTGTCGGCTTCCGACCGGTCCACTAACCTATGCGGCTACCGAGCCACAATGGTTGTTGCTCCGCGCTCCCGGCACTCTAGCTCCACAGAGTAGAGCTGAACATCGAAAGAAAGAAAAATGGAGGCGTAGGCAAGAGCTGATGGCGTAGTGGTAGCAGTAGCTGTAGCCGTACCGGTTGAGGCGCTGTTTTCTAACGGACGGTGTCCCGGGAACAACTCTTGCCAACGCCTCCATTTTTTTTCTCTCGCTAAACGCCCGCCCGCTCGCTCCGCGAATTAAAACTTGCAGTTTGCAGTTGCGGTCATGCGCAAATCTGACATGAAAACTACGCACACACAAGAAGGAGGCCCCGGCAACCTCCCCTCCCGGCGGCTGGACTGTGTACTCTGCGGCCTCCATTAACTTTGACAACAGAGGTGTGAGTAAACAGCGCGTTGTTGCTCTCGACGGTTATCGGCATTGTTTCCCGCCCCCGCCCCCGCCCCCGCCCCCGCCCCTTGCTCCGGCCGCCCTCGGTAACCGCCGCATTGTACCTGGCTATGACACGATGCCCCGATGGCACATGTGTGCACAAGTTTGTGCCCCGGATGCTGGCGGGCGACGGCGGGGGTGGGGGAGGCCATATGCAGGAAGCAACGGAGCGAATGCTGCTGCGTGGGGCTGGGGTTCGGATGGGGGGGGGGGGGAGCAGCGGGGCCATCAGACGGGGGCTTTTCTAACTACAGGACCACCCCACTCAGCTGCACTCCCACCACACCGTCTGCAGTCACGGCCGCCTGTGGTGTAGGCATCACTGGTATAGAAGCACAGAATTTTGAAGCTGCTAAATTTTATGGTGGAAACAAGGGCAGGGGATCCGGGAGGGGGGGGGGGGCAATTATTCCTACAATAATTACAAACACCAAGCAAATCTGGTTGATAGAAAAACGTTATTTTATCACAGACATGTGGGGAGAAACGTACGGGAGGTTCGGCAATCCTGTCTAATTAATCTGTGGGTGGAATAAAAGCGAGGCACGTGTTACGCTTGTAGAGTTTTGTGTCAAATAGCATATGGCAGCTACCGAGGAAAGGGATTCACTTTTTTTAATTTATCGAAGCCGAGCCAGCATGAAACTGGACTGAAATCACACATTTACCACTTATTTATATGTAGCAAAACAATGATGATTATTTTATTTTTAATTAATCCTCTTCCAGGCGTTAATTGTTTCTGTGACTTTTTTCTCTGCCCCATTAAAACGCCGCCACCACCTCATTCCGTTCTACCGCCGTAACAAGTGCAGCGAACAAAGGAAACACGGGCGCTCCGGTCTGTTGCTTGTCGCGCCGGTTAGATTTATATGTCGTTTTCTTTGACTGGGCGGGTGCGTGCGCCGCCTGCGAGAGCATATCGGCAACGTGTGAGTAATGAAAGCCCAGTGAGGAAGTTGAAGGCGAAAGGCACACAAGTTTCAATGCGCCTGGGTATGCGTACCGGCCGACAATGGAAAATGGTACAGGCATACATTCACCAGTCTAGCATCGATTCCAGACCCGGCAAAATATTTTCCTCTCCGGCTTGTCTTGTGACCTGGCCTCGGCGCACGCCGGGCCACGCCGGGGCACGCTGGCGGATCTATTCTTTGTGGTACATGGTCCCGCCCCGTCCCGGCCCACCTCTCCTCCCCGGTTCTTGGGTATTCATGACAGCGACAATACCACAGTCCCTTTTCCCGGACACATATGTAATGCATGCCCCCGCCTCCATGTCTCTCTCTCTCTCTCTCTCTCTCTCTCTCTCTCTCTCTCTCTCTCTCTCTCTCTCTCTCTCTCTCTCTCTCTCTCTCTCTCTCTCTCTCTCTCTCTCTCTCTCTCTCTCTCTCTCTCTCTCTCTCTCTCTCTCTCTCTCTCTCTCTCTCTCTCCCTCTCTCTCTCGGCCCGTTTTCTCTATTTCGCAGTCGCTCAATGCATTAGCGTGATCAGAACGGTGTTGACTGCACGTCCTCTGACCCAAACGGAGATAAAAGACAACCACGTTGAAGCCCTAAATGGCAAAAACCGCTGCCTTGCGTTTGCCTTCCCTTCCCTTGAAATTACACAAACCCGTCCCCATTATCTTTACGTTTTTTTTTTCGGTAAAGCCATGGTGGATTACTCGGACGGAGAGAAGAAGACGAAGTTGTGGGTGGCGGCGGGTGCGAGACAGAGAGATATATATATCATAGCCGAGCGCACCCGACGCGGACGCAGAATCCGATACAATATCCTCCTCTCCTACCTCTCCTTTCTCCGTCTGAGTTGATGCCGTCGTCGGCAGCAGTTCACCGCCACACACTCACACGGCCGCACCCAGACGTGGACATCCTACACTGCCCCGACCCCGGCACTCCGGGCCGGCGCCTTAATGGCGATCCGATACCCCCGTCGGCTAGCCCGTCCCGTCCCCGTCGGCGCCGTACCGGGGTATGATGCGGCTGACACGCCACGGCACCGCGCCGACACCGCGACGCCGTCGGGAGCGCTCTCGTCGCCGGGGTCCCACGTGGGCGGGGGGCGCGTGTGGCTCCGCGGGACCGGGACTGGGACCGGGACTGGGGGCACTCTCCGACTGACTGGTGCGGCGCGCGGCGGCCTCCAGGCTCCAGCCGCCAGCCTCCACCCCCTGCCAGCTGCCGCTGCCGCTGCCGCCGCCGCTGCTGCTGTCGCTGCCACCGCTGCTGCCGCGAGCGCCGGCCGGCGAGGACTGCGCGCCCCCTGCAGACTTTGGGGGGGGGGGGGGGGAAAGTAGTGGAGATTTTCGGAGCGGGGGGATTAATAAAGCCATTATTGCCGTCAATGGCCACTCATGACATAATCAGGGACAGCGCCTGCCCTCTGTCTCGCCGGCTCCCCCCGACCCGGCCCGGCATCAGGCAACGTGTGGACCTGTAGCGCGGACTAGTTTTTGTTGTTGGTAAAAAATTCGGTGCTGGTCCGTCCCTCAGGACCTGAGCTGCGTATCGAGCTCTGAACTCCCTCCTCGACCTCTCCGGTCCCGAGGTCCCGAGGTGCCCCCAACACCCGGCGCTCACCCTCGCGCCTCCCTGGTTCCGTGCCGAACCAATATAAATCTCCCTCTCGTCGGAAAGGAAACATTAAAAATGACCGCGGCGCATAAATTCGGCCAAGTTTGCCGGCGACACTGCGATCCCATCCTTGGAGTGACGACGACGCCATCGCATAAATTACCATCACGGAATTCGAATTTTCGCGCCTTCGTGCCGGGGCCTTGGGGAACACGGGGGGAGGGGGACTCTGAGGGCTATCTGGGAGCGCGCGAAGGGTCTCGAGGGACCCATGCAGTCCTGCAGCCCAGAAGTCGTGGCAATGCCGAGGCTCGACGTCACATGACAGATTTCTCAATTACACCCCAACACATTTCTCCATATCCAGGATCCAGGGGGGCAGAGCGGCGGGTGGGGCGTGTCACTAAGGAATCGTTCACAATAAGTGCGTCATCCACGACCACTACATTGTGGCAAAGGCAACCCCAAATTGGACAGCCTGCGCACAAGTAGCGCCTGTTAGGTAGGCAACCACGGCTTGTGCACACACGCCGTACCTTGCAGGCGGGCCTACCCTGGCACTCGCAGCTACGAGGGACGGGGTACTTCTGATCGGCTGGGCGGATCTGAAACGCTGCCCGGAGTCGGGCAGTAGCCGCGCTTGAATGCAACAAACTCCGCGCTCGACAAGTGGACGCCTCGGCCCGGCCAGGCGGACCTTTGTGTCGTGTACGGTCCCCCAAGTGACTCGACGCCAGCGGCGCCAGACTCTTCTGTCTCATGCTTTCTCCCTGTGACTCCCGCCTCGCCTTTAGCCTCCCCCGGGAGAGCCATCCGTAGCCATCGGCACAACCCTCCGCGCTGCCCGGGCCCGCGCCAGACCCGGCCATCCAGACGTTCAGCCTTTGTTTTCGCGATCACGTTCGATTTGTTTCAGGCCCGCGCAAAGGGCGGAGGCCGCGGGTCCAGCGAGGCGTGGCGGCGGAAAGAGGCGATCCAGGCGATCTAGGTCGGAAGCAGGCAGCAGGCCGGGCCGGGCAGGGCCCAGCAGAGCCCAGCAGGGTGGCGTGGACCCCCGCCCGCCCCCGCCTGCCCCCGCCCGCCCCCACCTGCCCCCGCCCGCCCCCGCCCCTTCCGGCTGCCAAAGGATTTATTACACCTTTCCTCCTTCTGGGCGACACCGCGACACCACATCGCCCGGCGGTGGCGGGAAGCGGCCGGTGTCACCGCTCCGGGCCCGGCCCGGCCCCAGTGGGGGTACACTCAAATGGCGCGCCTCCGTCGTGTGTGCGAGAGAGACAGAGAGCGCCCCCCGAGAGTAGTGTTGCCAACGTCTGCACGTCAAACACGCTGCTGCGAGTCTTCTCCGTCCGACTGCCTACTAGACAGCTCCAGGTCCCACTTATTTACAACCACCTGCCGTAGCGCAAGCGGCTGCGGCGTCGCCACTCGTCTCTCGCGGATGGATCGGGCGGCACGGGTTCGATACCCGCTCGTTTCATTTTACTTTTCCGACAAAAATTGCTTGCCTGCTCTCGGGGGGCGCCCCTAAAATTAGGCAACCAGACCTTCTCTGGCCGTTCGAAAGCACAGCACTAAGTCAACACCGTCTGCCCGGCCCCCACCCAGCCCGCCTCTCGCCTCGCTCCCACGTCACTCCAGACCGTTTTCGCGTACTAGCCTCCATCAGCTTTGTGCCGTTCAAACAAATGAGATCGTGCGTGAGCGTGTACTCCGTGGATTTTGATGTGCGCTCTATTTGTGTTTGTTGTGCTGTGATGGGCCTTGGGTGGAGATTAGGCTGCAGGCACCCCCGGCACCCAGGCTCTGGTACTTAGTACCCGCACGGGGTCCCCCTCTTGTGTTAGTTACCGAGTAAACCGCAACACCCACCATGCAGCTCTGCAGATAGACCCGCCCGGCCTGCCCCGGCCTGTCCCGGGTACCGCCGGTACCGCCGGTACCCCTGGCACCCCAGTGCAGCCCGCATGGGACGACCACTTTCCAAGTCCCGCTGCCGCTAAGCCCCTGCCACCCTGCCCCGGGCGGCTCTGTTATGATTTTATCTTTTTGAAATAGAGTACTCCGGAGCAACCCAAAACGGAAGTAAGGAGTCGCGACGAAGAAGGGCGCTACGGGCAAATTAGAAAATGGAGAAATATCACTCGTTTTTCGGTGGAAAGGAAACGATTTCTCCGACTTTCACCAGCGTTCTCCTTCTTCGTTCCGACTTCTCTCCTCCGTTTTCTTCGGAGTGCTCTATTGTCGCAAACCGAATACAGAACTCGACGTCGACCTCCATATAATTCGCCCATCTGCAGAACAAAATGATCTCGACTCGATGCTGAAATCGACTGATCGACGTCGTGTCGCGGGGTTGTCAGCAGGACTGACATGACAGGCCCCGCCCACCCACACCCGCCCCCGATACCCGCTCCAAAGAGCGTCACCAAAGGGCGAGCTCATGTGTGCGCGCATCGAGCCGGCCGATGAAAGAGAGTGACGCGCCGCATAAAATAAAACAACAACATCGGCCGATTTCCTCCCCTGTTATTGTTGCGTTCGCTCCATTAGACACTCTCTATCCCTGTCTCTGTCTGTCTCTTTCACGCTTTCTCTTACACTGGCAGGCATAAAGAGTTGGACAAAAAGTCTCCCCCATACCGAGCGGACGTTTGCCTGGGACAATCGGCAGTGCGGTGTCATATTGGTCAGCACGGCTCTGGGAGCTGATCCGCAGCGGGCACTCACACAACAGAAGCCACTCTGGCTGGGCTTGGCGAGAGTTCGCGTCCCGCTGCTGGCATGTGTGTTTTTGTTCGAATGGAAGAGGAACCCGCCCTCAGCCCATGCTCTGCCTGAGCCTGTGACCGGACCCAACAGCCACTCCCGACGCGACAAATCTGCATCTGCGCATCTGCGCCAGCGTGGCTCCCCACCCCATCCCCGCTTCGCCAGCACTCAGGTACGGTAAAAAGAGCCTTTGCACGTATGAAGTGCGATTCTCTGCGTCCTTGGCTGCCCTGCCGCCCCGCCGCCCCGCCGCCCCGCCGCCCCGCCGCCCCGCCGCCCCGCCGCCCCGCCGCCCCGCCGCCCCTGCCACCGCCAGCCCCTAATCCCCTTCAGGCCGACTCGGTGGAGTCCTGTCCCCGTTTTATCCCCGACCAGCGTTTTCTCCCTGCTTCAGACGTGTCGGCCCCAAATCTTATCACAGCATAGGCTTTCGGCCCGTCAGAAGAGCGATACAAATCTCGAGAGGCTGAGGGAAAGGAACCGAGTGCCCCCGCACTGCCGCACTGCCGCGGGGTACAAGGACGCCGCTCCAGACTGATACAAAACCGCAAACGTGGGTGTTGGACCTCGCTCGCCTTAGCCTGGGGGTGGGGTGCCGCTGCGCCGCCGCCGGCCGCTCGAGGCCGTCTCCTTCTCGAGGTGGGAGTGCGGGAGCCGTCCGCGCCCCGCCGCGCCTAGCAGAAGTGTACATGCAGACTGATGCAAACGTGGTCCCGTTCCATCCATCAGAACCCCATGTTTATATGCAGCCGCTGTGATCGACTCGGCTGCCCTCCGGTTTCGGCTCGGGGGAGAGTCCTTCACTCCGCGCCGCGGTCCGGCACGGTCCGGCACGGTCCGGCACGGTCCGGCACGGTCCGGCACGGTCCGGCACGGTCCGGCACGGTCCGGCACGGTCCGGCACGGTCCGGCACGGTCCGGCACGGTCCGGCACGGTCCGGCGCGAGGACGGGATCACGCCACACTTTCCATGACTATGCGATCACTCCGCGCATGGCACCGGGGGTGGGGGTGGGGTTAAGGGTCGGACGTTGAAGAGAGGCTGATTGAGGCCCCCGCCTACCCGATGCACTGTCTCAGGGAGTGGGGGCGGGGCTGAGGGCCCGGCGCGCTCCGGCCCGCCGCCGCCGCTGCTGGTCACACCACACAGCTCGGCCTCCAGCAGCCTCCAGCAGCCTCCAGCAGCCTCCAGCCACGCGACCCGACCCGACCGCCAAACGCGGGGCACAGATTAGCCTTTTGTTGAAGGCTCTGCGACAGGATGGACTCATTTAGCGCGCGCTTTTGTTCCCCTAATGGGACAGGGTCCTCGGACGCTAAACGCCAATCAGCTGCGCCTCGCCCCCCCCCCCAACTCTCACTCTTTCTCTGTCTCTCTCCCGTCCTCTCGGGCCCCGAGAGCAGCTTCCTTGTCACACACGCATGCTCATCAGAAGCAGAATGAATTCTCCCAGAAGCCTCGCGCTGAGAAGAGAAAAGGGCCCGGAAAAGGGCGCGTGTTGCTGAGCAAGCCAAACTCGTCAATTGAGCGACACTTAGTTACCATCTTCATCGGTTTCCAGAGAGCGTCCCTTTTTAAATCGTTCCTCGGTGTGAAAACGTCGATATGCCGTTTTGCAGACATTCGAACCCTGATCGAGTCGAAAAAATAGGAAATAAGGGGCAGAAGGGGGCGGCCGGGGGCGGCGGTGATGAACGCCTAGATCGTGCACGTGTTGTGAAATTTCCACTGTATTGCGACACCCGGTACAGGCGGAGGAAAACAAGATTACTTAGTCTCTGTGTAGATGGGTGTGTGTCTGCGTGCGCGCGGTGTGCGTTCACTCTGCTGCCAAATGGATGGCGCGTACGGAGGTAGGCGGCTGTGGCAACAAACTGAGCAGTGCGCCCCAGTACACTGCAGGTGTCCTCCAGACGAAGTGTCCCCTGCTTAGAGCCACAGCATCCCAAGGTAAAGCTAGGCAAAGTTGTGCCTGAAATTGAAAACTCGGGCGGTATGGACGAAATTAAACACAATGGGATAGGGCTCCACGAGGCAGATGTTAGGTACAGAAATGGAATGGAGGTGCGCTGCTTGTATTCTTGTTGATTCAACGGTTCACAGTGGTTTCAGTTTTGAGACGCGGGGTTCCGTGGCACTTGGTTTGACGGTGGGTTCGCGACTGGTTGCCGGACGCGCCACGACGCAGCGCCAGGGCGGTGGCGGGCCGAGCTGGAAATGCATGATTGCAGAAATGCCACCGCCACACCGCCCGGACTGATGCGTCGTGCCGCGCTTAGGCAACCAGGGCTAACACAGATACCAGGGCCAAGCCGGCAGAAACAGTACAACAGCGAGCAGCGGCAGCAGCAGCAGCGGTAGCAGCAGCGGCAGCAGCAGCAGCAGCAGCAGCAGCAGCAGCAGCGGCAGCAGCAGCAGCAGCAGCAGCAGCAGCAGCGGCAGCAGCAGCAGCAGCAGCAGCAGCAGCAGCAGCAGCGGTAGCAGCAGCAGCGGCAGCAGCAGCAGCGGTAGCAGCAGCGGCAGCAGCAGCAGCAGCAGCAGCAGCAGCAGCAGCAGCGGCAGCAGCGGCGACAGCGGCATGCCCGCCTTTACATCAATCTTAAAGTTGCGCACCAGCGGGGAGAGTTGAGTCGAGGGTGCAAGCTCTTCCTAGTTGTGTCGGCGGACAGTGCCCGGCCCAGCCGGGAGCCCGGAGCCCGGAGGCAGGGGGGAGCGGCCGGTGGGAGGGGGCAGCCGGGAGAACCACGTAACCAGCGGAGCCGGCGCGCGCCGATACTGCCGAGAATACATAAAGGCATCTCCCCCCCCCCTTTTTTTCCCGCGGTCCGGGGGCGATCTGCTCCGGAACAATCCCGTCGCCGAACAGCGCGTTTTCGTTACGTGAACTCCGTGCTGCCTGCCAGGCTGCCGGGCCGGGGCCGGGCCGAGGACTGGGCCCACTGGGCCGAACCCAGCCCCGCCGACGGCAGGAGAAATGTTGCAAAGTCACTATCGCTGCGCGCGCCCGGGATCTGCTGCCCCCCCCCCCCCCCCCCCCCCGCAGCGCCGCCCCCCGCCGAGCCGCCCCCCGCCGCTCCAGCCCCGCCCGGTACAAAGACGGCCGCCCTATCTTGCCGCGTGTTATTTTCGGAGATAGCGCACGATTAATTATCACTCTGCGCCCACCCGCGCACCCGATGCCAGTGCCGGCACCCGGAGGGGCTCGGTGCCTCCGGTCTCCGGGAGGCGGGGGAGGCGAAGTCGGGAACTCCCTTCCGATACAGTTTGTAGGGGCCAAAGGACCGCGCCTCCTCCCGGCCACCGGCGGCCACCGGCACTGACCCCAGCCCAGCCAGACCAGCTTGGTTACGCATTCCGTTTCAGCCCCGCCAAACCATCCCTTCTCATCCCACAGCGCGCCGTACGCCGTTCCGCCATTGACGAGCACCAATAGTCCACCGGCTGCGGCGGCATGACGCCATGTCATGTCAGGCGCGCAGGCCATGTCGTGTGTGTTTGTGTTCTCCTCCTGGCTGCTTTTGAAAACGACGCCTCCAGCGCGGTTCGCATTGTAAATTTTTTTTCCCGGTATCGGATAAAATGTTGGAGCCTTGGCTGCGTCATGTCCGGGACTGGGACGTGCCCGGGACGTGCCCAGGACGTGCCCGGGACGTGCCCGCCCCCTGCGGTCGCCAGCGCAGCGCCGCGCAGCCCGTCCACAGGCAAACAGGCGCGCTGTTTCAAAGGCGCACAAAACGAGGAAGTATAATCAAAAGGACGAACTAGTGGATTAAGGCCATCCGACCGACTCGCCACTTGGAGCAGGAGGGCGGCGCGGGTCCGGGCCAGGCTGCATCGCTTTTGGGGGAGAATGCCAGTTACTGTATGGCAACGCCGCCGCGCCGGTGTCCTGGCCGATGCCTCCGCCGGGTCCTGCTGCCGCAGTCTTCCGAGATCCGGGGCCTCCTTTTCCTATTTTGGGCGTGTCAACTCGGCTCAAAATTGTCGTACGATCACGCCTCAAAAACCCAACTGTAGTGCCGTGAGGTGTTAAGAACACTGGGGTCAATTTCAAATTTAAAAAACTGTCGCGTCAAAATTTGAACTTTGGAAGTGCAAAGGGATCGGACATTATGCCGTTGACCCCATTGTAAAGTCTATGGGCCCCCTACACTCACTGCAGGCACCGCATTAGTCGCGCACGTGCGCGGCGGCAGTGCGAGTCTTTCAGAGACAAAGTTAGAAACAGAGATTTGAACGTAGGAAAAATATGGATTGTATTTCAATATCCTTGCGAGTTGGCGATTAAAATGGTTGACGCCGGCTGATTGAAACCCGTCATGCGCTAGTATGGGCAATTTTCTACCACCCTGCAAAGTTCCGTCTTGCTGCGACGTCTAGTTTTCGCGGCGTGTATGCACGGAGATCGAAAATAATTGAGAAATTTGCAACTTTGCAGCGCTCTAGCGCCTAAACTAAATGACGCACGGTGGTGCGGTTTTGGGCAATGACTAAACTCACAGTCCTCTGTCGATTTATCGAAAAAAGTTTATTTTCGGTCGGATGGCCTTAAAGGGGTCGGCAGCCAGCAGCCAGCCCGCTCTCGTAGCTCTTATGCACTAAAAAAAAAAGAGAAAAAAATATAATGCGGCTTTCCGGCTTACGGAATGGTTTTATTTTTTCGTGCTCGGCGCGTTCGCGCGTGTCGTGTTTGCTATATCCGCCATTAGTATTTTTGCTTGTCTGCGTGGGAGTACGGCGGCGGTACCCTCGGGCAACCCCTGGGCTAAACCCCTCGGATAGCCCACGGCCCGCCCGGTCCGTCCCGGCCTGTCGCCCGCCCGGTCTTTCTCCGCCCCATAATGCCTCCCTGGTTGTTGTGGGTTCGGGAGCTGCGCCCCGCGGCCTGTGGCAGCCAAGGTGGCGGCGGACCCCGGCCGGGACCTCAGACCCCCCGTGCATCTCTCCTTCAGAGGGGCACTAGTATGGCTGGGACGGCGCCATGGTGCATTGGAAGACGGGGTAGATCTCGATCTCGACCTCATATAGCTAGGCCGTCCGAACCATCCTAACCATCTTGCCTTGCACTGGACGATCTCTTTGCCAAGAAATGTTTGCGGGGAACACGTTGTGACGCCTTTCTCTCTCAGATCGCCCGGCCCGGCACTCCTTTTGATGCGGCTGCCTCGTCTTATTCGGCGGGTTGAGTCGAGCCGGAGCCGAGGAGTGAGCAGTACCGCCGCCGCCGACCGCTTTTCCGAAACTTTTCCTCGCCGCTCCCTCAGCGGCACCCTATTTGCATGGAATGTTTGACCGCGGGCTTCTTTATGCATGTCAGATGCCGGCGAACGGCGGCCGGGCCAAGGCTCGAATCCAATATCTGTCCCTGGCGTTTGGAGGAGAGTTTGGGGGCGGCGGACCAACGGGCGCCTGCCGACTGCCGACCCGTGAGCGGCGGGTGCTGGTCTGGTCAACGACACCAGGCAGGTAGGAACGCTCTGCGAACGTGTTGTGGATAGGAAATAAAACGCAGGATAGTAGGCGAGAAATATTTATTTTAGGTTCAATATTTTAGATATCACAAAATGTGCGCGATGTGGCGGGCACTTTGGCATGATTTCGGATGTCACCGTCATGCGACCGACTTCTGGCCCATCATGGCCGCGGTTTCAGCGCGGTGCTGCTGCCTTGCGCGCGGGCCGGCGAACAGCAGGGAGAGGTCGACGGCGGCGACGGGGGCGCCCATCCTGGTGGCGAGGAGGGATACGATGATCCCGACCGTCAGGGTGACGGCCGTCCCCAGCAGCACCAGCCACAGGTACGACAGGCGGAACAGCGGGAACACGTCGGTGGGGGCGGCCTCCAGCATCACCGCGGCCGCGGGCAGGCTAAGCAGGCAGAGCTGGCATGAGCTGCTGCCGTGGCCCCGGACCCCGGACCCTAGACCCCCGGGCCCCCAGATCTCACCTCGTCGATGAGTCGTCCGTGCACTCGTCAGCGCTCGTGGGCTTGGTGGGCCAGCGCAGCGTCTTCACTGCGATGGCGTACTGCTGGCCGAAGACGACGGTGGCGGTGCACAGCATGCTCATCCAGGCCCCCACCAGCGCCCCCTGCCGGGCACACTGAGAACTAGAGACCTGTCCGTAACCTCCACAGGTGCTGAGGACCAGTGGCGGCCGACCACTCACCAGGGCGTTGGCTCTGGGCACCAGCATGCCCAGCGTGAACAGGCCCAGCATGGTGCCGCTCGTCACACTGCCGATGCTCATCGCCACCTGCAAGACGAGCGTTGAATTCAGTGGACGGGGCTCGGCTACAGGCACCGGCGCGCCTGGCAGGTGTGCAGTCCCGCACCTCACCCGTGCGCGGCGGGTCTGCCTACCCACCTATGCGCAGGCGCCAAGGCGCCCGCCGAGGTGGGCCGACCCGCCACGCTCGGGTGCTATGCGGGTCTGCCTACCCGTCCATTCGCAGGCGCCGAGGTGCCCGGCGGCCAGGCCTCCGCCCCGCCCCGCCCCGACGCCAGACGTCTGCAGAGTTAATGACGGCGTAACGCTCACAGCACCGGGAGCACCTTTCCGTTATCGGCCGCAGCGCCACAGCGCCAAAGCAGCGCTTTGTCTCTCTGAGAGCCGCCTAGATGAAGCGTGGCGAGGCGGACGGAGGGCGGCAGCAGCAGCAGCAGCAGCGGCAGCAGCAGCAGCAGCAGCAGCAGCAGCAGCAGCAGCAGCAGCAGCAGCAGCAGCAGCAGCAGCAGCCTCCCCGCCCGCCCTCCGGCCCGTCGGCCCCGCACCGCCCGCCGCCAACCGCCACAACTACAATGTTGCAGACCCGTTCAAACAGACAGTTTCGCGGCGATGTGGACGTGACCGCGTCACCCATCCGCGATGGCACCGCTGGGGGTGGTGGTGGTGCTCACGTGTACCAGCCCGCCGAGCCGCTCCACCACGAGCACCAGTAGAGTAGCCCACAGGCCGACGGCCACGCCCAGGGACTTAATGGCCAGCCCCGGCCGGTGGGACGGCGGCAGCCACCCGGACACCAGGTCGGCGTACAGCGTGTGCGACAGCGTGTTCAACGCTGCCGACAGGTTGCTGGAGAGAGAGTGAGAGAGAACACGGTGTTGAAGACAATGCGCATCGGAAAGTGTTTTGACTGTGGTGACTGTGGTCCTGTCCCGTCTTCTCCTCACCCCATGGCCGCGCTGAGCAGCCCCGCCAGGAACAGCCCCGCCAGCCCGGGTAGCCTGCGGGCCGTCTCCGCGGCCATGAGCGCCAGCAGCTGGTCCGCGCGGCGCACCTCCTGCAACGCCACATCGCTTAGGTCAGACTAGGCGGAAAGTGAAAAGCTTGCAGGGTCTCTGCCTTTATGTCGTCCCGAGGCGGCTCCTTTCACCCCCCGCCCTGCCCTGCCCGGCCCGAGTGCTAATGATCCCCAGACAGAACAGAACGCCCCGGGGAATTATGTAAGCAAGGGGGCGAAACTTGGTTTTAGACTGCGGGGGAGGGGGAGGGGGAGGGCTGCAGTCAGCGGGGCGTTCACGGCCACGACAGCACGCCGCTTTTGGGATCCATCCTTGGTAATTGTGGTTGTGCCGTGTGCCGTTCCGCGAGAGTCAACACGTCGCTAACAGGGGATTCGCTGATCCCGCGGTCTGCGGCTGCGGCTGCGGCTGCGGCCTAGCCTCACGCCTCACGGCTCTGCGCGCTCTCTTCCATTACCCCGGTGCTGAGCGGATCGCAGCCCTCGTACTTGGCGTAGAGGACGGCGCCGAGGAAGCACGTAAGGGTCGTGGTGATCAGCAGCCCGCCGCACTGCAGGTACGCCGTCCTGCCGACAGAGGGCGCACGGTCATCGGCCACTGCACAGCTCGGCGCACAGCCTGCCTGCACCACGCGGCCACCAACCTCCTCGCGGCCGCCAGGGTGGGCACGGCCAGGTAGCGCTGCACGGAGTTGGGCTGGATGGCCAGCATCTGCAGCCAGAAGAAGGCACCCCCGAAGGTCGTCGACCAGAACGTGGTCCTCGTCAGCGGGTTGGGGTCCATGCTACCGACACAGACACCCACGGCCGTAAGACAACGGATAGCGGAGTTCGTATCCGGACACACAGTGCCTCCTATTCCCTCACTTGAAGAACTCGAGGCGACCGGACGCCTCCATGCGCCGCCAGATGACACTGACGCCGCCGACGTCCTGGAGGCCGGCGACGAGGAGGGCCACCGTAGCCACCAGCATGACGAGCAGCTGCAGGGACCCCGTCAGCGCGACCGTGGAGAGGCCGCCCTGCCACGAGACCAGTTTTTAGGGTTAGCGCACGGGGGTGGGGGTGTGGCGGTTGCTTTTCCAAATCTAATGGGAACCCTTCTGTGATCGCTCCCAGGCGTTCGCAGCGCAACAAAGCTAATCTTAGTACCTATCCATCGTTCAGGGGACTAGCCAGCCTGACTTCACCGCCGAACAAACGACAAACGGGCGACCAAAGCCACTTCGCCAACAACCACGGCTGCGTCCGAACAAACCCGCCTTCTGCCACTTCTGCCCGAGCTCTAATGGCGCCGACTGGCTGACTGGTGTGTATTTGGACGCCCTCCTGGAGCCGCAGAGATTATTGCAATTCTAGCCAGAGCCTGAAGGGGTAACTTTGCTTACCCCCCCCCCCCCACCTCTTTCTCCCACTCCTCTCTCTCTCTCTCTCTCTCTCTCTCTCTCTCTCTCTCTCTCTCTCTCTCTCTCTCTCTCTCTCTCTCTCTCTCTCTCTCTCTCTCTCTCTCTCTCTCTCTCTCTTTCTCCCCGGCAGTGGACTGCGTTTCCCTATGAAAGAGCTTTGTGATCACTCAACCGCCCCGCCCCGCCACGGTTCCGTTCACAGCGCTCTTGACGAACTGGGGCCCCAGGAGGGAGCAGGAGGGTGCCATGGGAAGGGTGGCACCCGCACAGGCCACAGGCCACAGGCCACAGGCCACAGGCCCCGGGCCACTGGCTGAAGGACACGGGCCACAGGGTCAGGGAGCGGGGCCACAGACAAGACGAGGAGCGCTGACCAGGGTCGTGTAGCCGATGCAGACCAGGCTTATGATGGGTGCGATCACGTGGATGCCCATTCCGGTGACTGTAAGCAAACGTAGTTCTCAGTGTCACTGATCTAGTGCTGCCGCGTTCGCCCCCGGCGATTTAAGCTTACCTTGGTTAAACGCCAAAGCGGGCACATAAATGACGATAGGAAGCAGCAACAGCTGCGACCAAAGAAAACGTCCTTTTTAAAAGTTACGTGACAACGAAAAGACAAATTAATTCCGGTTCCCAGTGAGCTTACCAGACGCATGGTGTACATGATGGAGGTCAGCGTCCTCACCCTGCTGTCGAACCGCAGCTCCAGGTACTGCGGGCAACAAGACGGGGGACTCTCATCACACGCTCTCGCTGGCGCTGTGCACACGCTCCCAGACCTAACCTGCTCCCGCGGCGTACTTCGTGAGACGAGCGGAGCTTGAGGCCGTGCAGGACGGGCAGGAAGGACACGCTGAGGATGGCGGTGGCCAGCGCCGCGCCCGCGCCCAACATCCAGAACTGAGAGCCGTACTGGTACACCTCGGCGGGGTACCCGAGCAGCGTGATGCCCGACAGGTTGCTGAGAGGCCAGAGAAGATGAGAAACTCAGCCGCTCTCGGTGTTTGAACCCCGGCACTGCTCTGCACTTGGGGTTGACCCGGGCTCAAACACCGTCCGAGGAGTCTTGGCTGCACGGGGGCTGCACTGTGAGCGTGTGAGCGGGAACATAGCTCAGCTCTGCTGTAACCGAATTACGCACGAACGGCAGCAGAGAGCATTCAGCACAACGCCCCCTCTGTCCTCGCTGTCTCCCTCCCTCCCCCCCCCTCTCTCACTCTCCCTGCACTCCGCCCATTGCAGGCTGCATAAAATGAGACCTCTTCGCCCCCACTCTGCCATCACAGCCAAAGGAACCGGTAACGAACACTCTGAGATTCCCAACGCTAGCAGTCTTCTTCGGGCCCAAGACCCAGGAGTCGGCATGTAAATGCGATTTAGAGCATAGCAGTGCCGCTGTGCCATGTTCAACACTCTTGGCCCAAAATTTTGATTTTTAAAAAATAAACAAACAGAGAGGTAGCGGGCACTCACCTGGCCAGCAGGGACAGTCCCACGGTGATGACCCCCATGGACGTGGACCCACCCTGCTCATGCTTCTCCCCGTCGGCGGCGGTCCTGGTGCCTCCGGAGTCCCCGGGGTCCCCGATGTCATTGCCAGGGTCGCCGGGTCCAGTTCCGAGTCCCGGGCGGCGGGCTGTGCGACAGGAGCCGCGGACGGCTCGCCAGGTCCCCAGCAGCGCGGGGCCCAGCAGCAGCGCCGCCAGCGCCACCCAGTCCAGCGGACGCATGTGGAACCAGCAGGCGCCAGCGGCCACTAGCGGCCGCCTCCGACGGTCACCTACCCTACACTCTCCTAAAACAATAGCATCAAGAAACAAGTTTACCGCGTTGAGAACTACAGAGTGAAAAAGCAGCATACGCCGCCCAAAACAAATCCTCGGTCGAGTAAAACGTCACGAAAACGATGAAACCCTGCGTGCACACAGCTGATGGGGCGGGGTGCGGAGATACGCGGCGGGATTGGCGCTCTGGATTAGCGGGATGGCAGCGGCACCATCAACACAGTTAGGCCGCCGGTTATTCTCTAGCCCAGATCTGACTCCACGCCAGCACGCTCGCGTCATCGCGCTATCTCGCGCGAAACCTTATCTCTAACGTAAGGCAGCATTCTAATTTCGGCGTATAAACCGTTGTACAACTGTCTTGCAGCTCTAGGAGCTACGTCTCAAGGGCACAGAACTGTGCGGATTATGTGTGCGTGTAATACACCAGTGTGCTCTCAAAACCGTCGATGGAAGCAAGCAGCACTTTTGGTTTTGGGACATTTCGCTGCCCCACGCTACCTATTTACCGCACTAATTCGCTGATCTCACTTGCACATATCTCTCCATCCCCCATCCCCGCTCTCCTATGCCCTCCTCCTGGTCGAAACCACTCTGCATGATAGCGGTCCCGCTCCCCCTCCCCCCTCCCCGTCCCTCGGTCTCGGCTCACCTCTGTCAACGTCCGCTGTGATGCTATGATGCGGTGGGGGCGGTGGGGGCGGTGGGGGCGGGGAGGGAGTGGTTCCGGGTGGGGCCGGGCGGGGTCGGGAAGGGTTCGGCTCGGCGGCGCGGAGTTCGACGGGGGTCGGGTCGGGAGGCTGTGCTGCGGCCGACAGGGACAGGCCTGGCAGGGACTGGAACAGGGCGGACTCGAGCCCGTGACCGCCCGTGACGGCGTTGGTCTTGGTAACCTTAGGCTAGGCTCACCGCCATATCTACCCCCCCCCCCCCCCCGGTTGTGTAAGCTCCTCCCCCCCCCCCGCCCAGTGTGTGTTTCTATCTGTTTCTCCCGTCCCACGTGCCTTCGCTTCGCTCCCTGTTCTGTCCATCCTCCGTCCCATGCCGTTTCGCATCATGCCCCACTTCCACTGCCCTTAAGGGCTCACTTATTCAATCGTGCCGCTGCCGCCTCGGTGCCCTTCCAGTACAAATAGAGTTGACCGCTGAGTTCCCCCCCCCCCCCCCCCCCCGCACCGCACTCGCCTTTGCTTTATCGGTCAGCCGCGCGCCACACCGCAGAGCATAGCCTCTCGGCTCGGGAAACAACTATTCCACCCACAATGTGGGTCCGCTCCGCGAGCGTCTGCCTGCAGGCGTGTGGCGGCGCGTGGCGGCAGGAGGCGGCGCGTGGCGGCAGGAGGCGGCAGGAGGCGGCAGGAGGCGGCAGGAGGCGGCAGGAGGCGGCGAGGCGGTCGAGGCCGCGACGCCCTTTTCCGAGTAGAGCAGAGAGCAGCAGCGGAGACCCTTCCTTGGCGGGCTGCCAGCGCTTCCAGCTTCCAGCCGTCAGCAGTGCACTGGCAGACCAACTTATGCGCGCGGCGGTGCGGCGACTGCCGGGCCGGACCAGTAGTGCACGAGCTGCGATGTGCTCCGATTTGCTCCGCGTGTTAGCCCCTCACTCACGGAGAGTGCAAGTGCGGAGTGCGGCCCGCCGAACCCCCGAGGGTTTGGGTCGGGCCGGGCTGCGTGTTAGCTCCAGCGGCTCACCCACCCACTGACCGACAGACAGACTGACTGACTGACTGACTGACTGACTGACTCGACTCACTCACTCACTCACTCACTCACTCACTCACTCACTCACTCACTCACTCACTCACTCACTCACTCACTCACTCACTCACTCACTCACTCACTCACTCACTCACTCACTCACCCACGCTGGCCGCTGCCGCTGGCCTCGTGCTCCACCGCTCTGTGTGGCTGTACGGTCTACACTCCGCCCGCCTCTCGGTAATGACTGAGGCTGTCTGACGGCCTAGTGCTAGTGGGCCCCTCTGGTTATCGTCCTTATCAACGTAAACATCCCCAGAAGATCCCGCACAATCCAACACCAGGTTAGGCGCGCCGGAAAATCCGCGGGCCCACTTCCGCCTGCCGCTGCCACGCGCCTCGTGACGTGCGCGAGTACCCGCGAGCCGCGAGCTCCTCCAAGTGCACCGTAACTTTGAGAACGCCGTCGGGTGCGGAGAGCGTCAGTGCAGTGTCTCCTTCCGCCGCCTCGGCCCGCGCCGCCCCCGCATGTCTCCGTTATCAGGGCGCGCCAGACAGCCGCGGGCCGCCGGGCCGGGACTACCGCGCCGCCCCCGCCGCCCCCGCCGCCCCCGCCGCCCCCGCCGCGCCTCCTGACAAGCAGCCATACGGGATTTAGCAGGACGTTTCTGCCGCCTTCCAGCACGGGCTATCTGCAGGCTGCCGCGGACGGGTGAAGGCGGAGGGAAAGGGGTCGCCGTGACCGTCGTGAGGCGTGAGGTGTATCTTTATTTGGAACATTAGTCAATAAGCGACAGCACACCGTTTCAAGAAGGCTAAATCGTATCTCTCACGAGGGGCACCCTATTATTCGCACTCTTCGTACAGCAGGCTTACAATAAATCTTCCACACTCTCTTCACATTCGCTTCAAGAGCTCTTATTTACCCCTGCACGTGGGCCAAATATGTGCTACTTTGTCACTTTTACACCCTGAAAACACGCGCTCACATTCACGCGGACATGAATGTTGTGAGTGGCGTACTGTTAGGTTACGTTCCTACTTGGGGAGTTTAGACTCGACTCGAGAAAGGCAGGCCGGATTGGAAGGTGATAACTATATTATTAATCACTAATATACCAATATACAACAGTGGAAAAACAGTACTAGACAGTGATAGAATTAGACTCCCTGTGCCGTTCCGGCCGACAGCCACCTCAGCCCACCTTGCTCCGTTGTCTGTCGCGTCTTGCCCGTTCAGTGGTCTCGTAGCGTCTGACTTGTCCAGTGCGCCCGAGCCGGCCGCGGGCCCTCCGAGTGCGCGGGTGAACGGACGAACCGTGCGTGCATCAGCATTGCGACACTCGCGGGCCCGCCCGGTGAGGGCGGACTGAACGCGTCGAGTGGGGTCACGTTTGCGCGACTCTGCAAAAATGCTCCCGCGCACAGGGTGTCGCAACGCACCCTATGCGCGGGGTATAGTAGTGCTAACAGTACCCTTCTATCTCTCGACTCGGAAGAAGACACTTGCTGTTTGCCTCTTCCGAGTTTTTCAAAGGTGTCTTTCCTCTGTTAGGAGCGATTGGGATTGTTCTCTCCCAGCATTCTTCCGCGCCTCAAAACAGCACTCCAAGAAAATTTCCTTCGGTGCTGGTGCTCTCTCCCGGAGGACCCATCGCGGTTGCGATGGATGGGATCCGATCGGTGGCGCGAGGACCGCGAGGGGTGTGTGGCTGGGTCGTCCCCGCACCCCCCAGCGCAGTGCCTGCAGTGCCTGCAGTGCCCGGGGACTGGACCAGGGCCGCCGGCGCGTCGCTGGAACACCGCCATGTCAAGTAGAGTGGCAAAGAGTGGCGAAAAGGGCGTGTGAATAAAGACGTAGAGGATTGCTAACCTCAGCTTTCTTCAGTTGGAGACCCCAGCGGCGCATGAACCTGGACGTCCTGTCCCTCAGCACCCTCAGGGAGCCGTACCCACGGCCCCCACCCCCACGGCCGCGGCGGAGGTCCGCCCACGCTGCTCGTCCGCACTCCTGGTGACCTGATCAGGACAAACGGTGCTACACTAGCTATTCCCGTTCAACTTTATGTCCCCGGACGATTCGAATCGGAAATAAACATCGCAAAAAGGCACAGTTTTACTCACAAATTCGAGGTGAACGACTGTGGCAGGATTCGTCTCCAGAGCAGCCTGCAGCCGCAGCCCACGGCTTGCTAGCGGCGGGGTCCTGGACAGACCGCAGCAAGGAACGCCGGTGGTGCACCTGGTGAAGGCCGTGTTCTTTACCGAGGTCCTGGCCGTGGCCTTGGCCGTCGGGGCGGTGGCAGCAGCATCCCTGATAAGCAGCCAGGACTTTGGTTCGGGCCGATCCTGGGCTGGCGGGGCTGGCGGGGCTCGCTGACAGCCGCAGCCCGGCCCGGTGCAGCAGGCGCAGCACGCGCCGCCCAGTGCCACTATGGCGGACTTGGACTCGGTCGTGGAGGAAGAGGCAGGCGTGCTGCTGCCGGCAGCCTCTGGTCCTCGGCCTCGGCCTGCAGGAGGCGGAGGCCGCGTGCAGCTCCTGTCGCTGCCCTCGGCGCCGTCGCCACCTCCTGCCGCCAGCGGTGCGGCGCCGCACACGGAGCAGGCGGTGTCGGAGTCCACGCCGACGGCGTTTCTTCCCACGCCGATGCCGGCCGTCGTCGCCTAGCAGAGCGAAGCGCAGGCGGCTCGCCGTCGACGTCGCGGCCTTGGTGGCGACCCTGGCCGCTGCCCCCGCCGCTTGGGACGCCGCCCGAGACGCCCGGCCCACCGCGGAGGAGATGAAGACGGCGATCAGCGACCAGCCTCCTCGACGTGCCGCTCCCAGGGGCGCGTCCTCCCCCCTCGTCGACTCCAGGCCCCCCGCTGCCGCCGTGGTGCACCTGTTGTCGCGGAGATTAGATACTCCTCGGGAAAATAAGTAAATTGCGTGGCGTTGGTGGCGTGTTGTCGCTCGTTGCGAGCGGCTGTTACGTACTCTGCGGATGTCTCCTGGGCCTGGGCCTGCGTCCAGGGAGTGGTGGTTTTCGCCGCCCACGCGCACGAATCACTTAAAGGCCAGGTAGAGAACGACGACGAACAGGCCCTGCGCCAGGACGAGCTCCGCGGTGGGGCCGAGCAAGGGCGCCATGGCGAGGGTGGGATCGCAGCGGGCAGGTCCCGGGACCCCAGACCAGAACCACGAGCCAGCAACCAGCCGCCAGCAGCCAGCTCGGGGCCAGGCGACACAGCGGACAGTGGCTGCAAACTGACGAGCGCAGAACAGCGGCAAATGTCCCTTCCAAGCCAAGCCCAATCGAGGCTGGCCGTGTCAGGGACTGGACTCGTGGGGGGAGAGACATGTAGCAGGCACCGCAGGCAGGGAAGGACTACGTCTGTAAAACAACCGTCGCGTAATTATGAGCTCCCACCCGCAGCCATAGCATTTCTCTTACGGCAGCCTAATGCCCTGTGATGAATAGCAATTAAATGGCGTGAGTAACTACAGAGGGCAGCCCCGGTGCCGCCGCACATTTGCACAGGCCTCGCAAACTTGACGTGGTCGAGTCGGCCCCCGCAGCTCGCCCCGCCTCGCTACGCCACGCCACGCCCCACCACGCCTCGGCCCCCGTAATGATTGTGGCGCCCCTTCCCGCCTCAGCCGTCCAAGGCCCACAACCCCACAACTAATCACGAAGCGTCAAACAAGGGGCGCGTGCTCACAGCACCCATCACTCATGCGTGCGACTCCCGCAACTCCGATGACCATCCATTCATTTACTCTCAACGCGCCTGAGCCCAAAATCTCTTCAAACGCCTCACATGCTGTGACGCTCGTCGAAGGCCGTGTACCGCCCGCCCAATCAGCATGCGCGTTGCGTGGGTTTCCTGCGCAACAGGGGCCCAGCGCGTCCCATCGGAGTTAGTAAACTCCATCTTGGCCGCGCCTCGAACCAGAGCCCACCGCCACAGCGTCATCGAGTCCACGTCCGGCGCCCCCCCCCCCCCCCCCCCTTTTGGATGTTCGAATGCTGAGTGTGCCAATGCCGGTTCATTCTCTGCCGCGAATATTTTGATTTCGAAGGGTTGATTCAGATGTCGGGGTTGGATTAGGATGAGTAGTAGGATGGCCCCTGATGGATCCCCTCGTCCTCGCTGTCGTCGCGCGCTGCGCTGCGCTGCGGTGACTGCGACCTGTGACGTGCGCCGGTTGCGGTGGGATTCAAACTTGGAGCTACCGCAAACGGAACTGCCAACGTACGGACCAGACAGAAGAAGTCGGCATCAAACTTTGTGGGTGAAAACTCCACAACGTACTGATTCTTATCGCAGCGAATCGTATTCTTAAGCTTAAGTTTTCTGTTAAGGGAAACGACGTATTGGATGCGGCATATTGAAAAGAAATAGTTCCGGGAGCTGTTTTAGCATTACCGGAAAGCATTAACCTGTGAAATTGTTGTTGTTTTTTGTTGTTTTTATTACACCGAGTAGACTGGCGATGTTGATTTGAACGATCTAATTTAAACTCTTCCTTGTTTTTTGTTGGTTCTGTTTTATTTTGATATTACATGAGAAAGAACAAATTTTCTTGCGTGAGCGACGAGAATCAGGTAAACCCCCGTTCTCGGCCCATGGTGTAATAGTCAATGACACGATATGCAATGGGGGATGTGGGTCGGCCGCTGTAGAGCAAATATTTATGTTTAGTTAACCAAAGGAACTATTTGAAACACTATTTTAGTCTGATGGCATAATAAGGGAAGACCTGTTAATGCGAGGTTTTACTTGAGGGCACTGTTTCAGGGGGTTATGTCTAAAGCCGCATTCGTGACCATTTCAGCCGGCTGTTTATACCTTGAAAACTATCCGCACTTTGGGAGTTGTTAAATCGTTTATTTTGCCTCCTCAGTCTGTCATTTGCGTCTCTTCGTTGTTGTCAACTGCACATTCAGAGCATCAGTGTTTGTTACTCTGATCTGACATTTTGTTGACGTTTAAGACAAGTAGGGTTAGGGTGTAAAATTCCAGAGTAAGCAACACTTTTCTGCTCTGCTAGTTACCATCACTTTTGACCCATAATCTCCACGCTATTTATGGAGGCACAGGAATTTCATCTTCATCCTGGTTAAATTTTGCTTGTTCTAAGAAAGAATGGCTGCTGGAGCTGGTGAGCCCAAGACATCCAACGGAACTGATGAAGGCAACAACATGGTCAATGGGAAGACTCCAACAAACCCAGCAATAAGTGTGAAGGCTAAAGTTACAGGCCTTCCATCTTCATATTGTCTAGAGGTAGGTGTACCTATGTATAGTAAAAATGGTTGAAATCTTCCTGTTTTCAAATATAAACTCATGGATTTTTTTTTTCCCTGCAGGACTTCAGAAAATGGCTAAGAGATGAGTTACAAGTTACTTTCACTGATTCCTCGGTTTTACCATCAGCAGCAAATATTGTAGTGTTAACATGTGCAGATGAAGAACAACTTGAACTTGCCATTCAGTCTATCAGCAACCAGAAATGGCGTGGAAATGAACTGACATGCACAGTAAGCTAAAATTTCAGTAATCTTGAAATAACATTTAATTTTAATATATTTTGGGGGTGTTGTATTTATGTTCATTTGATTCAACAGAAAGCTACCTCATCTGACTTCAAACGAAAACACAACAATCGACTTGATGATGAGGTAGGAGGGAAGAAAGCTAAACATCTAACTCCACGTGAAAAAGTGTTCCGGTTTAACTGCTCAAATCAGCACTTATCTTATAAGGAGCAGGTAAAACTTTGCTGTACAGATCCAGCAGAAAGTGATGCCATTCCTAAATTACAAACTTAATATTGACCTGAATTTCCGTCATCCTTCAGCTTGTTCAACTTCATGAAGAGGCTAGAAATGGAACAAGACATTTAGGTGAAGTGTTAGTATCACATAACCCAGATCTTGTTGGTTGGTGGCACAACCAGCTTCAGAAGCACAAGGGTGATGCACTTCTATTGCAAAAGGTTGTTGGTTCTCCTGTTGTTGACGGCTATCGTAACAAATATGATTTTAAAATAGGTAAGTCTTCTTGTTCTCTTTTAAAAACCAGAAAGAAAGAAAACAAAAATCTTTAACACTTGCATTATTTCATTTCGATTTCAGGTTTAGACCCAGATACAAAACAATCAGTTGTTGGTTTAAAACTAGATTACCAATCAGATTTAGCTATTTCAGTGAAGCCTGGCGATGAATTTAAACAGTTTCCTGATAGCATGAAGAAAGTAGTTCAGGTGTTTGATGGTTACATCAAAGCCTCTAAGCTAGCGCCATACTCATCAGCAAGTGGCCATTGGCGTAATGTGGTGGTCAGAGTAGGTTCCAATAATGAGGCCCTGATCATGGTGATTCTGCATCCAAGAGATCTGGCAACAGAGGTTGTTGATGGTATTAAATCAGATCTGGTTGATTTCTTTGTGAACCGAGAGGGGAAAGACTGTGGTGTTGTATCCATATACTTCAAGTTGTGTTTTGTTGAGAAGTAAGTTTTATTGCTGCTATAAGCTGGAACTCAATTCAGTTGTGGTCAGTTTTCCATAGAATTATCTAACCATATAATTTTTATTCTCAATTCTTTAGGAACAGCTCTGAATCTGAAAAGCCACCTGAAAAGTTGTGGGGTAAAGATTGCATTGAAGATGAGTTTTCAGATATTGGAGTGTCATTTGTGATTAGCCCCACGAGCTTCTTCCAGGTCAATAAATCTGCTGGAGAGAAGCTCTACAGTGCAATTGCAGAGTTAGCTCATGTTGATCAGGATACAAGTGTTGTTGACATTTGTTGTGCATCAGGAGGAATCTCTCTTACTCTTGCAAAAGTAAGTTTTAAATCTCTCCTTTTCTATTCTGTGCCTGTCATACAGCAAGTTTTCTTTCTCTTTCTAGAAAGCCAAAGAGGTGTTTGGAATTGACGTGGTTGAGTCTAGTATAAATGACGCCAAGGTAAATGCAGAAAAGAACAATGCCTCCAACTGTGAATTTATAACGGGGCGTGCTGAGGAGGTTGTATCTTCGGTCATCAAAAAATCCACAGGGAAGAAGATCTTTGTGGTAATTGACCCCCCAAGAGATGGTGTAGGTTAGTGAATTCTGTTTATTATATCACTGCAGTGAGCCTTTGTGAAATATTAATGATTGAAGCTGTCCTTTCCAGTTCATAATAAAATGGAAAAAATATGTGTGGGACAGGTTATGATTGAAATATTCAACTACCTACCAGATGTTCACCTTTGTTCTTCCGTATGTCCTCCAGGCCCGTCGGTTGTGGCCGAACTGCGCAAGTGTCCCAAGGTGTCGAAGGTGGTGTACATCGTGTCGAGTCAGCGGGTCATCCACAAGAACTTCATGGAGTTTGCCGCCCCGGCCTTCTTCACGAAGCAGCCCACCAAGCCCTTCCTGCCAGTCCGCGTCATCCCCGTGGACCTGGCCCCGCACACTCTGCACTGCTGCCTGGTGGTGCTGCTGGAGCGCGTGGACCCCATGAAGTACGACGTGATGCCAGGAATACCCATGCCCATGCCCATGGGCCCCATGCCCGTTCCCCCCATGATGGGCCCCGGGCCGCCCATGGGGCCACGCCCCCCAATGGGGCCCTGTGGGCCTGGTGCGCCGAGAGTCCCGCGCCCCATGGGTCCGATGGGGCCTATGGGACCGGGCCCAATGGGTCCGCGACCTCCGCTAGGAGCCCCACGCTCTGGTCCGGGAGGGCCTCGAGGGCCCATCGGGGGTCCACGAGGCTTAGGACCTGGTCCTAGGCCTGGTCCCGGATTGCGGGCGGGCCCCCCCGGTCCAGCCAGACCTCTGCGACCGCCGCCACCATCGCTCGTGAGGGGCCCAGGCCCAGGCCCAGGCCCCCGGCCGCGACCACCGCCGCCCCCGGCTCAGGGACCACCAGGACGCGGTAAAGGACGAGGGGGCGGACCCGGACCATTGCCGCGCCCGAGGAACATGAACATGAACATGCCGGGCCCGGGAGACAATTTCTACCAGGATGACCCCTTAGACGGACCGTCTTTTTTTGGACCGGAAGCTGATGTCCAGCCTCCTCTGCCTCCAGCGGGGACCTATTGGTGAAATAGGTTTGTGAATTCTTTTCTCTCATCTCGTATGAAAAGTATTGGATGGGATTGGTGGTTGCTAATCATGAATTGAAATTCAAAACTTACCTCAAGCAACTTATTAGCAAGGAGTGTTAAAGTTGATTGTAGGATTTTAATAAACTGTTGATATTGACGCAACTTGTGTTGTAGTTTTTACAAATTAAAGTTAAATTTTAATTTGAGATACGCCCAAATAACCCCTGTGAGGGTTCCATGTTTTTGTAGGGTTTACCTTAAATTTTATTCTTTGTACGGTTTCAGTTAATGACCTATTATTTCTCAAATAGACTGTTGATTTTTTTATCTTATCCCTTCACCTGAACTTTTTTTTCTCTCTTATTCTTCCTCTTTTTTTAAAACGTGTGACCCCTGATTTATAGTGTTATTATTATGTGCTGGGAACCTGGTCAGGACACAATATCCTTGCACTTGTTCTCATACGGGTATCCTATTGGATGCTGATTTCAGATGGTTACGTTAGAGTACAGTATTTTATTTAAGATATAAGTATTAAATATAAAATATTTAATGTTGTTGAAAAAAATTATTTCAGGTTTTAATTTTGACAGAAAAGAAGTGGAATTTAAAAGCAGCAAATAATCTTACAAATTTTAGTGTTCTCTTCCTGTCCCATTTAAATGTTGTTCAAGGGACCATTTCAGATGTGAAGCTCTTTTAAAAGTTGAAATCTCTAAGCTGTTTTCAATGTCAATAGTCAGTCTTGGAAGCAAATGATTTCATCTCAGAACTGTTTTTAATAAAAACATACATGTTAATGGTTTGTTAAAACTCACAAATAAGTTAATTTTGATCTTGAAACTGAAGTCTAACAATTTGACATAACAGAATTCCCATGGAATTGTTGCTTGCAGTTGCAGACAGATGCTCTGAAATTAATCTTTGGTGTCCCACTACTTCTTTGCTACGCATTTTGTCTAAATTATTCTCTGAATGGTGCATGTAGCTGTGTTGATGTTTCCTTTGTTTCAATATCTAATTAAAGTCAAAAGAAAACATCGAGAGACAGTTGTTTTTCTTGCTTTGGATGGAAAATGAATTTGTCTTTAAATTAACACATCTTGTTTAGAGGCATCCACAAAGTATGTTGAAGATTCCGTCCAGGCTTGTTCTGGCTCACCTTATTGGCAGAGATCGCGTGTCTGGTAGATTACCCCTTGTGTTAACTATGCACGTGTGTTGTGCGGGCTTGCCTACCCTCGCCATATTCAGGCGTCGCCTTGTAATAGAATAAACATAGACATACTTTATGGATGACCCGTCAGCTGGTGCATAGAACTTCATCTCATTTTGGTGAATGTCCTTTTTCCTTCTGTGCAAAGACCTCTGAATCATTGCTTGCTTTCCTTAATCATGTTTGCTGCTCTTTGGTTTCTTCTTTGTTATGGGTTCTTTTATTAGTGGTCTGAGAGATAGTGCTGATTCTGATAATGGGGCCTCAATGCATCTACCATGATGGTGTGTGTTATAAACATTAAAGCAGTCTGTTTGAAACTGTCCCTAATAAATAAAATCTTGAAACTTGAAAATTTTAATTCTTTTGTCCTCTGCTTTCTGAGATGACACAAATATTTCAGATAACCATGTGTAATTTTAATTCATATATTTTTAAATTTTCACCTTTTTGCTGTGCATTCTCTGTTTCAAACTGGCCTTATTCCTTGGTGCTGATTTCCAATGCCACATTCAGCCATAAAACAGATTTTTTTGGGGTTCTTTGATTTCTGTGATGTTTGATGCTGAGTTCATCTGATGTTGGAGTTCACCAGAGAGATGGAAAGCTACTTAAATTGGTGAACAAAGTTAGAATCACTTGTGAGCCTTCTCATAACTGAAAAAAGAAAAAAATAACCTCTGAAACTGCCTGTGAATATTATGCAAAATGATTTCATTGACCCATTTTCCACAATTTTGAAATGTACATACCAAGTATCTGTTCATGTGTGTAACTCATGAATCTGATCTCATTGCAAGAGTACAAATTATGTGTATACTGACCAGTGAGTACAGCTGTTTTGACAAGTAGGAGATGTAAGTATGGTGATAGTGTAGTCTATGGCTTTACTGTTTCCAATTGCCTTCTCTTGTTGATTTGTGCTACGCTTTTAGTATGACATTTAGGGTAACTATCCAGAGTTGGCCACCTTAGGGGAACCTCCTACCCTTAAATTTGTTACCTTAGATCTTGTTACCATCCAATTTTTAAAATGGCTGAATTGAGTATTCAGGTGGCGGAGAAGGTGCTCACAAAATGTATTACTTGAAAATTAATTCTGTAACTTGACTGAAGTAAAAACGTGTAAAATAGTCATTGTTGGTATGGTGGCCAACTTCAGGCAGTCTATCCTATAATCTTCATCTTCCAGCACATTTGAGGTAGTATTGTTTTTAGCTTTGCAGTGAAGATGGGAAAGATTTGTAGCATAATAAGTGACAATAAAATGGAGGTTAATCAACAATTTCTCAATAGTTAATTATATTTGTAACTAATGAAATCTCTACTCTGTTGTTGGTGAAAAATGAACTAGTGTTTTATGCTGATAGAGCACACTAATATTTACTGTGTTGTTGTTATTATTATTATTAGATATATTATAATTTTCAGGAAGTACATCACTTAACTCCTAATTAAAATTGTCAATCGTCCAATGACTAGAAAATAGCAGTGGTCTCAACATGTTGAGGCACTACTTGTTATTTATTCATAAATGTGTACGACCATCACTGAATGTTTTATATTTTGATATCCTCGTTCTTTCACAAGTATGCCCATTTATTACTACATAAAAGATGATCACAAGTATGCCCATTTATTACTACATAAAAGATGATCACAAGTATGCCCATTTATTACTACATAAAAGATGATCACAATTATGCCCATTTATTACTACATAAAAGATGATCATCTGGAAATATTTAGGTATTAAGTGCATGTCTGTTTACATGTTTGGTCTATGAGGTTTCTTGACCATTTTCATCAAGTTATATAATGGTGTTTAGCCTTCCATACCTTTGTATTTAATGTGCAGATGCCTTTCTTTTTTTCTTGTTATTATTGTATGGTTCTTTTTATATATTTTAACAATTTAAGTGATAGAGAAGACAACATATATGTGTACAAAAGTCAGTGGCATCTCCTCATGACATATAGTAATATATTCATTTAATATTCATTTCTAAAGACAACTCTTCTCGATTGGTGCAATTACCTCGAGAAATAACTGTTCCAAATCATTTTCAAAAAGATTGAAAGAAAAAAAAATAAAGACACTGAAGATATGTATGATTCTCATTTTTACCCACATATTCACCTCAGATTAACCAGCCAGGCAAAGTTGGGGTTGACCCTATTAATGGTGGTGAATCTTCAGGAAATTAAGCACACAGTGCCGCAATTTATTAGGAGATGTGAAATTGATCATCATCTGCTTCACTAGACAGCCATTTTCTCCACTCCACACTCTGATAAGATTAACAGTGTTTGGGAGGATGAGGGTCACTCTCAGAAATAGTGGTCATATTGTTCTTTTTAACTTGTAGGCATTTATTAATTTCACAAATACAGTAAAAAGCTCAAGTAAACTGAGAGTAGACAAAATGAACTCTTTTCATAAAAATCATAGAAAATTTGATTGTGCATACTGGGTATGGGTATTGTAACAAAATACAATTCTGATTGCAACGTCTTATAAATGAAAGAACAAAAGCAAGTTTTGTAAGTACTGTTCAATGACACTCTAATGTGGGATCCAGAACGAGATCATAATACTATATTTTAAGACTCATTTCATGACCATCAACAAAATTAATTTCACAAGTCTTCAAGGTTGTCTTCATTCTTGTTCCCGAAGTAAGAAGATCACAGATAAGTGGTGTCATGTACACATTCATTCACACAGTCTAATGTTGGTCCCACTCGGCAAACCAAGGAAAATGGCATTGTTATAAAAATGTGCTCTGCAACTGCATATTTAAATCACCTAGAATCACATAATTTAATATTTGGGATCCAGCCCAATTGGTTAAAATCTTATAGTATCATATACAGCAGTATCATATACAGCAATATAAACAAACACAAATACGACTTAAAACTATCTAAGTCACAATTGCGAAACCTTATATATTAACAATTTTACAGAGTACAATAAAGTATGTAATAATGTACACATGGATAAAACTGCCTCACTCCAGCCCTCATAAAAAACAGCAGAGGACAGCTTAACATCCAACTCTTTTTAAGTTAATTCCTAGACAACTAAGTTATCGGTAGGAATTTGCATATCACAAATATACATTCAAACTTTGACTGGAGCTTCCTGCTGCTAGCCCACTACAATCAAATGCCCTTGTTTTCCCTTGGTGATGGTTGGGCTTCCACCTGTAGTTATGTCAATCACACCTTGCCTACCACCAGCATAGGTGTGTGAAATCCTGGACAGAAATAGAAGGCTTTTAAGTTCAGCTTTCAACCAAAAATGTATCTCGTATGGTTACGTATTTTTTGAAATTACTCACGTTCCTGCCTCCAAAATGTTGAGCAGACCAGGTTTCCTTGACGAGTCTACAATGAAGGTGACTGCCTCAATCAGGTGCGGTACTTCAAGTATCAAATCGCCCTATAATGAAAGAGAGGAATTCTTATTAGGCACATCCAATAACATTCATCTTTTAACAGTCACCAAATAATTTCTTTTTTCTTTTTCAAACATCTCTTGATTTAAGTGGAAGTTTAAACAACAACCTTGTCCTTTTTGAGGTCGGCGGGGATGCGGAGGAGCAGGAAAGAGTCGCTCTCGGCAGTCACGTTGAGCTCCTGCAGCGAGTCGAAGGCCAGGCGGTGCTTGAGCTTGAAGGTGCGACCCTCAAGCAGATACAGCGCGTCGTCTGTCACCAGCAAGGCGCGCTCGCGGGGCTTGTAGCCGTGCCGGTCGTACTTGGTCACCGGGCAGCAGTACTGGAGTTTTAAACGCACAAAAATGAGGAAGGGGGAAAAGAGGCGCGCAGAATGTACAAAACGGGTAAATCAAACTGACCCTGATCTTCTCCGAAACGGAACTCCTGAACGAGGGCAACAACGCACGCTGCTCCTCGTTAAGCCTGTCCTCGACGAAGGCCGGACCCAGGCTCCGCGCGTAGCTCTTCTTCTTGTCTGCGAGAAAGAGAAGCCCCATGTGTGAGTGAGGTGAACGGGTGAACAATCCATTTGCCTTTGCCTAGACACGCCCTCGAACGCCTGCGAACTGCCGGGTAGGCATTCCAACGCGCGGCTGCATTGCGGGCCTGCCTACACGGCAGGCGGTCGGGAGCAGCACGCACCTTTGAAGAGCTCCTCGGCCTGCACCTTGAGCTGGAACTGCCTCTTCCGGTGGGCGGCGAGCCCAAGGCAGTACTTGCGGGCCAACCAGGACGTGTGCATGCCCTGCAGCAGCTGCGACGCCTCGCTGCAATGGTGGGGGCAGGGCGGCCAGTGCTTCTCCAGGACGTTCTTGGGCAGCGCACGCGACAGCCGCATCAGCCACTCTGCCTTGGCCAGCACGATGAAGCGCCTGCGCACAATACAGGGTCACGGGTCAGCGATCAGCGGGTTCGGGTCTTTCTTCAGTCCCCCTCGCCTCTGCCTCTGCTCTGCCCCGCCTAGCCTCACTCCTCACCTGTTGAGATCGGTGGGCGGGCCGTTGCGTGTGATGAAGCCCTCGATGAAGTTCCTGACGGTGCGGGCGGCCTGGCGGCGCCGGTCCGCCCGGCGCCTCGCCAGGAATCCCCTGGCCAGCGCCTGCATCTGGATGGCGGCCTCACGCATCCGCAGGTAGCGCTTGCGCTCCTGCCGCCCCTTCCAGACCTTCTGGATGATGGTCGCGATGTGGTGCTTGCGCTGCTGGAACGCGTCCTCGGTGGAGAACAGCGTGCGCGGCCAACGGATGAACAGCTTGGTGCTGCAGACACCGATAGCGGCGTTAGGCTCAGATCTGTTAGACTTCTCCCTTCTCTAGTGCCTGAGGCCTGCGGGTACTCACTTGCCGAGGCGGTATTCGTCGTGCTGGTATCCGATGTGCTTCACCAGCTCGCTCACGCCCTGCTTGGCCGGGCCGCGGTAGTTGGGCCAGGTAGACGGGCACAGGCTCTTGTAGCGCTCCAGGAACGCCTCGTACGGCCGGCGGTAGGCGAAGCCGGCGCGCCGCACACGGAGGTTCTCCATCAGGCCCAGGTACTTAACCTGCACGGCGGGCGTGGGGTCAGAGCTGGCGGCATGCGGTCACAGGCTTACCTGCAGCCTGCAGCTTACCTGGTGGCTGACGACCTCCTCGTTGAAGACGCCGGCCGCCTGGAAGTCGTTGGGCTTGATGCAGCGGATGTACGACGGCTCCTTGCACATGAGGATGTCCATCAGCCGGTTCAGGCTGTTCTTGAACTGTGTGACTGCCGTCTCGGGGCGCCGCTTCGTGTTGAGCTCGGCCACCAGGAATGTGGACTGTGGAATGTGGACATTAGGAAGCGCAGTGCGTGAGACGGATTCAACGGCCGCCGACATTTCGGAGCGGGAGAGGAGTAAGTTACGGGAAGGACAGGAGAATCCAGTTTAAGTGTCCATCTATACCCGACCCTTCCCCGTCTAATGGGCATAGATTACGCTCGCGGACGAGAGAAGCACTCGCGCCGCGACCTGAAAGCTTCGGGAGATCGCTTTAGCCGGCGCGGCGCGGCGCCTTGTTCACTGACCTTGGTGACCGAGTTGGCGGAGTGGGCCATCACCTCCCGCAGGTCACGGAACAGCAGGTCGTTGTTCTTCTCGAGGAAGCCCTCGACGGCGTACGTCACGTCGCCGGCGTAGTGCACCAGCCGGAACTCCTCACGGGTCATCGTCTTCTGGGTCTTCTTGTCGGCGCGCTGGTGGCTCACGTAGTGCGGGTGCGCGCCCAGGTGCTCGTTGAGCTTGGCCAGCAGACTGAGGTCGGTGGGCTCGCCGGGCCGGAGGCACTCCTCGTCCAGCAGGGCGATCATGCCGCGGTGCTTGGCCTCGATCAGCTCACAGATCACCTGGCACACAAAGGTGGATCAGTCATCAGTTTCGTCCTCTTGAATAACCTTTAGGGCCTTTCGGTATGTCCCTCACCTTGTTGTCGAAGTAGTGCACGGGCTCCCACTCGATGCCCTCGCGCAGGTACTCAGCCTGCTCCGACTTGAGCGTCAGCTCCACGAACACCTGCTGCAGTTTCTCGTTGCAGAAGTTGATGCAGAACTGCTCGAAGCTGCATTGGTCGATAAAGCACGTCATTAGCTAGGGATTTGGTCCCCCCGGGTTCCGACTGAGATGAAGCCCACCGCACCTGTTCTTCTCGAACACCTCGAAGCCGTAGATGTCCAGGATGCCCATGACGACGGTCCTGACGCCGCTGGGGGGCTGCAGGCTGAGGTTGAGCTTCTTGACCAGCCAGGTGAAGAGGCGGTCGTAGACGGCCTTGGCCAGGGCGTCGCGGGCGCACAGGGCCAGCTCCTTGGACAGCGGGGAGGTGACCACGTCACCGCGGGCCTCGATGGTTCGGCTCACCAGCGCTTCCGAGAGGCGGCGGGCGTCGCAGCCCAGCAGCTGGCAGGCATAATAAACTCTCATCTTTCTGGTCGATGGAAGCAGAGGCTGGCGCCGGTATTCGAACCCGCAACCTACCTCAGCGACCGTGGCCACTTCCTGGGGCCGGTCCACGGTGGCGACGCCGTCCACCTCGGTGAAGGTGACGTTGCCCAGGTGCAGCACGCTGGCGACGATGGCCAGGATGGCGTCCTGGTCGTGCTGGCTCAGCCCTATGGTGGACATAGCCCTGCCCACGGCCGAGAAGTCGCTGCGGTCGCTGCTCACCTCGAGGTCCCGCCGCTGCACGTGCTGGAGGGCACGGAACAGGACAGAGGCGTCAGAGTCCCAGCCCCTTCCCTTCCCTTCCCTTCCCGCCCTGCCCCGCCACTCACCCCACTGCTGAGGTAGTTGTAGGCGACGGGATCCCTGGACAGCTTGAGCCTGGCGAGGAGCTGGTCGTCCGCGCCGGCCAGCAGCTGGTGGAAGATGTGGA
Organism: Odontothrips loti; assembly: GCA_038380765.1. Taxonomy (NCBI): domain Eukaryota; kingdom Metazoa; phylum Arthropoda; class Insecta; order Thysanoptera; family Thripidae; genus Odontothrips; species Odontothrips loti. The sequence continues at coordinate 9,927,908 of CM076243.1, read as the reverse complement.
AGTTGCGCTCGCCGGGGGCGTGGTGCACCACTCGAGACTTCTCCAGCAGGTAGCTCAGGATGTTGCCGCCGACCGGCTCACCCTGGAAGGATTCAAACGCCACATGGTTGACGCCGCAAGTCGGACCAAATACTTCAAAGAGACAGTGACCAAGTTACTCAACCCACCAAGAAGTCGAAGGCGATGTCCATGTACTTGCCGAAGCGGCTCGAGTTGTTGTTCCTGTTGGTGCGCGCGTTGCCGAACGCCTCCAGCACGGGGTTGGACTGCAGCAGCTTGTCCTTGACGCCCTCCACGCTCGCCACGTGGCCGGTGGCCGCCGCGATGAACTGCAGCACCTTCTTGGACGCCTCCGTCTTGCCGGCGCCCGACTCCCCTGCGGACCACGGAACACCGTGCCGTGTCAGCCATGGCTGCCATTGCCAAGGGCACTGCCCGCAACGCCACTGCCCCGTGAGACGGGGCTTGGAAACTGTATACCATTTCCCCTCTTTGTAGTATGGAACGTGAAGGTGGATTCAAGACAGTGGATTGAGTTCCACCGCCGAGTGAAATTATTTTTTGCCCTTATCCTACGAATAATCTTTGCGCCGCTGCATGCTCGTTGGCGCCCCGTGACGCGGTATCTGATATGCCAACACACGTTTCGCGAGCTCTAAAAACCCCCGAGTCGCCGCCACTGCTGCCACCGCTGCCGCTGCTGCTGCCACCACCACAGAGATTAGTGATCAAAGGGACGGCAGTGACGGCGGCAATTAAGATTACAGTACTACATCGAAACAACAAATAGCCCAACGGCGGGGCTGCGCGGGCGGCGGCGCCCGGGGAGTACGCTTAAGCCCCATCATAACATGCCACGTTCTTGTACTTATGATAAAGACCGATAGCAAAACATTGCGGAATTCAGCACGCCTACTTGTCAAAAATCAATCTCGAGTGGAAGCGTGTCTGCGCGCCCATTATTTTTTTTTTAAATTGGAAATGAAGAAAGACTAGGGACTAGGCGTTTCGGATAGTTGGGTAATGTGTTGGTAATGAGCCGCCGAGCGCCGGCGAGACGTAGGGTAGGCCAGCCCGCACGACACGCGCGCATGCAGAAGTCGTGGCTGCCTACCCAGCAGGCGCCCTCTGCCGCTCCGCCCGCTCACCTGAGATAAGGACGCATTGCTCCTTGCGCTCCTCGCGCAGGGACCGGTAGGCGGTGTCCGCCACGGCGAAGCTGTCAACAGAACACACGGCATGATGAGCGCCACGGCATGATGCCGCCCCACCGAACTTGGAGGAGTGCAGCCAATAACTCGGCACACAACAACCGCACTAAAACCCGCTGCGCCATTGTCAGTCGTCTTCCAGCCGTTTCCCAGCCTTCTTGGGGCACGGGCGGGGTCTTTTCTTTTTTAATACCCACTTACCCACCTCTTTTAGACTGCTCAGGGCCCCATTCCCCACTGGCCGCTGGAATACCCTATATAAAGCGTTTGCTTTTCCTCCTCTTTAATGAGAGGAAGTTACGGAGCCGATCGCTGATAGAGAAGCGAGTCCGGCAAAGCTGCCTCCGGCCGCCTCAAGGCTCGGTAAGTCTCGCGGCAGCCAGCGCCAGCGGCAGCCCCGCGGCACTGCCGGCAGGCTGCACGGACTCTAAAGGTCTTTTCCTGAAGGACTACGCCGGCCGCGTCTGTTTAACGTTTGTCGGAAAGCGTCTAAGTGATGAGTATCGATTGCAGCGCCACGGGATGGCAGGGCGGGCAGGGCAGGGAGGGCGGGCAGGGCAGGGAGGGCGGGCGCGGCGCGGCGCGGTGCCTTCCTGGACGGCCGCCGTTGTTGTCCTGTCGTTCTCCGCGCGGCTCCGCGCCGTTCTATGCAAATCACCGCCAGGCAGCGCAGCAGCGCGGCCGGCCCGGGACCAGGAGACCCCGGAAAGGCGAGGGAAGGGAAGGAGCGAAGGCGGCAGGATAACCAAGTGGGAATCCGAGAGAATCAGAGAAATGGCGAGGAGAAGGAGGAGAAGGAGGAGCAGGAGGAAGCGGAGGCGAGGAGGAGGGCGGTGTTGGAGAGCGACTGAGTCATCCGTTGCCTGTCAGCAGCGACCCGCCGTCCTGGTCTGCGGCTTGGCTCCAGCGTTGCGGGAGGTCACGCCGCGGCCCGGCCAGCCCAGGGGGCACAGAGAGGGCGTCGCCCCGCGGAGGAATGCGTCGACAGTCCGCCGCGGGATCGATCGCGAATCGACCCGATCGATCATGGGTATCGATCGTCCCATGATCATAGTATTGATTTCCAAAGCGGTCCCTGAAGGGAGGTTTCACGGGTCCGATCCCCACAGGCGGTTCCTCGCGCTGATTTTCCGCGAAGCACGGATCAAAAATTACCAACTCGTTATGTGTCACGTAGCCCCAAAGCCCGTCCTGATAACAAACTCGGACGGGCGACCGGCCGCCGGGTCCGGGCCGACGTCAGGATCCCGCGCTGCGTGCAGCTGCAGCTGCGGCTGCTCACAGAATCCGATAGGTAATCGGGGCGCTAGGCGACCGATTTTGTGTTTGCTCCAGCCATGGCGGCTGAGCCAGATATCCAGCCCACCGCCGTGCCCAGCGGCCATGCCCGGCCCCGCAGCCTGCAGCCCCAAATGACGCCAATCATGGGGGCGTTGACGCCGCAAAAACAGCGAAACAGTGACGAAACATTGCCGTGGCGACGGTGGCTGCAGAGCAGTGCAGAGTGATCCAGAAGTAATTGAATGGTCGCAACGGCAAGAGAGTGTGATGCGGGTTTGATGAGTGCGGCAGCACGTGTGTCCTGGCCCCCGCCACCCCCACTCCTCACCGCCCGCGCTGTGTTGTTGCTGCTGTTCCATGTTCTCCACCAGTGCCTGCATTTAAGTCACTACCTTTTTCGCGGACGGAAGTACCCCCCCCCCCCCTCCCTTCCCCCCTCTGCAGGAGGTTCGAACGCGAGGTGGTTGACTCCGGCCGGGCCGGGCCGGGCTGGGCGTGGTGGGTCGTGGACACGGTGGGCGTCTCTGCGGTGGCGGCATCTCTCTCACTCGCACCTACCGCTGCCGCCACCGCCTCCTATCGAGTGTGCAGGACGGAGAGAGACAAGGGCCAGCACACGGGTGAAACTTTTCGGAGCGTCATGGCACGGTACGGCACGGCTGCCGAGGTCTGTCTGCGGCGTCGCCAAAGGTCCGCCCCGCTCCCAGCACAGCCCAGCACCATGCCCAGAACCATGACCCAGCATGCCCAGCACGTAACCTTTGTCTCACCATCTCCGGATCGTGACCGGCAATCAAGGGCGGGGTAAAACGTAAAACAGCGCACGCTGTCGTGTCGGCGCGCCATCGGTGTGGGCGCGCGTGGCGGGGCGGGGCGGGGCAGAGGGGCGGGGGACAGCAGGGCAGCAGAAAGAAAGAGTGGGGTTTCTCTTATACAGTTCGACGCGACGAGACAACAACCACGAACCGTTTTGCAAAAGAAAGGGAAAGGAAAGCAAGTCAAAATCTGTGGTATGGTAGACGGCCGGCCCGCGCCGCGAACACATCACACATTCACATTCACATTGACTACACGAGGCGACGGCCACAGGAAATGCCCCGCGGGCACGGGGCGTAAGCTGTTAAGCCGCCCAACTGACCGGTGACTGCAATCACGAGCACCTGACACCTGATAAGGCTAGGCTGGGCTGGGCCAGGCAGGCAGAGGCCGGCCGGACCACTGACGCGTGCCGCCGCGTGCCGCCGCGTGCCGCCGCGTGCCGCCGCGTGCCCAAGCGGCTATGACGACTCTGACCTCTACGCACGCATGCACAGACCACGCCCCCCCCCCCTCTCCCTCCAACCCTTTCATCGCGCTAATTTTGCGGGACGCGGCACAGCGTAACGGACGCCAAAACGTTACGTAATATACAGACAGGCCCCGAGAGCGGCCGGGCCGGGCCGCGAGCGTTGGACCGTCGCCTGGCAGCGAGGCGAGGGGCTCCAGACCGCACTCGAATCGCTCACAGCACAGCTGTTTGCAGACACCCACGTAACTGGCTGTAACGCTACAGGCAGCCGGGGGAGGGGGCTTCTAAAAACTGCAGCACCGCGTGGTTGACAAAACCGGGTCCGGAGGCCAGCGGCCAGCGGCAGAGCTTCGCACCTGAGGCCGCGCCGCGACAGAAACGGTAACATTTCCGACATGATTCTGCACACGGCGCGAGTCTCATCGGGAGCCTCAGAGTGCTCACAGCCCAGCCTGGCCTAGCCGTGGCCCGGCCCGGCCCGGCTCGTGTCAAGTGTGAAGCCCGCCTAACGCCTAACGCATAAAGCGTATAGCCCAGTCGAGTGTGGCGAACCGAGCCGGGCCGGGATGTCGAGTCGAGCAGCGAGTGTCGGCGGGATTAACAAGTAGCGCAGGCAGGCACCGTGTCGTGTTTGTTGTGGCCCACGACTTTAATTTGGTTTAACTCTGCGCGCGAAGGCTTATTAATTCTCGTTGCGGGCGCTTCGCGGTTCACGGCTTCTGTGTCCATGATAATCCGGGCAGCAGCAGCAGCAGCGACTCGGGGCGGCTCCTTAGAATTGTAAATCCTCTCGCGGGTAAGCAGGCGGTCCTTTCCGATATTCTGGGCGCGGCCCCTGTCCGGCCCGGTCCGGCCCGCGGCGGGTAGGGGTAGGGGTGGTGGTAGCGGTAGGGCCCATTGTGCCCCGCGCGGTGCGATTCGATAAGTCCGATTGCACGTGTTTGGCGGAAGATAAGATAGACCGGCCATAGCCGTGCTCCTTCTGCACAGCCCGGCGGACAAACCCCCATCCCCAGCCCTCCCTCCTGCCTCTCCCGGCCGCCTCTGACCACACCACACAGCCAGATTAGCCTAGCCTCTAGCTTATTCAGCGTTGCGCTCGGAGCACTACTGTCGTCACTGGCCCACATTTTTGCCTTGTGGCTTTGTTTCCTTGTCGATTCCTCTTTTCTGCGCGTTCCAAAATACCATCAGCGGTCACGGGCCGGAGCCAACCCCTAGTCCGTGAGGGGGTTGCTACCCCCGCCCCCGGCGGCCCCCGGCCCGCCACGCCCTTCCAGCGCTTCGGGTCAGACGTCGTAGGGAACGATTCGTGTCAATCATCATCATCGCACGGCCCAGGCCAGGGGGGGGGGGGGGGGGGGACGAGACAGGCGGGACGGCGGGGTCGTTTCATAAAATGAATCGCAACATCGCATCGCCGCCGGACCGCCGCGGGTCGCTGCCCGTTCAGGTCGCGGATCGCCACGGGCCGGGCCGGGCAGCCCTACGGGGACGGGGCCGTCCACAAACTGCTGTGTGGCGCCGGTGCGGACAGCAGTACCCGGTGTTTGTGGACGGCCCCCCAGCAGCGCGGCCAGGCGGGGCCTGAGGCCTCGGCGGGGCCGAACCGGGGCCGAACCGGACGGGGGCACTTGCGTCGCGTGCGTCCATTTCCGAGCATCGTCGTGTGGTGCAGCGCGGCAAGGTTAGGCGGGGCCGAGGCCGGGGCCGGGCCGAGATGTGCGAAAGCTGAAAGCAGTTCAGCGCAAGACCGGGGGGGGGGGGGAGAAGCTGACCCCAACGACGGAGGGGAAGAGGGGAAGTGCCGCCGATACACGTTAGCATGGTACTTCGGGGACAATCGAAGCTCGAGGCTATTTTTGCAGCTGCTCGCAGCGTTGTCATATCAGAACTCACATGTGGGGAGGGGCGTCGAAGAAGTGCGTCTTCTGGTATTCTTGGACCACCTCCGGCGTGTAGATGGGCAGTTCCTTGAAGGGGTTCACTGACACCAGCACCTGCCCGATGTACGTCTGCAGGGAAACAAATCATTCCGCAATGTATTGGTCAGTGCAGTCAGAGACCGTTGTGCTGCTGCTGGATCACGGCGACTGTCACTCACGTAGACCAGGTTCTCGTTGAACCTCTTCCGGAGGTTCTCTACGAAGGCGCGCTCGTCCATGTGGTCCTCCAGCATGACGGCATCCTGGACCCCGACCCGGTCCCGCTCGTGCAGACTGCGCTCCATCCTGCGTCTGCAATTAGAGAAAGACGAGTAGAGAAACAAGTTCCACCTTCTTCTAGAGCAACGGCGTTGCCCTCATATAGTGTCCACTCGAGGCCCATTTGTCCCGCAATTTTTCTCAACGGGAAGATCATAAGAACATTGAAAGAAGAATAAACTACACTTTTTCTCTCAAAATCAAAATAATTTAATAAGTTCATAATGCGTGCAAATTACTGTGTGATATTTTGTGGTGTGTGTATCGAGCGAATGTATCTGTGGCTCAGCGGGCCGTGCCGTGCCGTGCCGTGCCGTGCCGTGCCGTGCCGGGCCGCGTCATCGTCCTCCCACATGGCGCACCATGTTGCTATATGCCCTTGACATCGCGACGGTACACTGTGTTTCCCGAAAATATGCAAAACCCATTATTGTGGTCAAGAAACAACTACAACAAAAACAAGGACAGTCCTGTACTGGCCGAGATAACGCTTATGTAAGACAAATGGGATCGATGAAGGGCATCGCGCCTCCTTGGAGGCCCTCCTCGAGACTAAACTACATTCCCTTATCAATTCCTTTATCTCCGGGGACAAATGTGGACAAGTGAAAATATTTCATTGTACAACCGGTTTCTCTCTAGTCCACCCGAGCCCTGCTGTCTTATAAATAAATTACTGGCAAAAAAATATTCCAATTTCAATAATGCATTGTATATTCATGTAGACATATTTTTTGACCGGGGTTCGGATACCGACGCGGCCGGCCGGGTATTTTCGCCCCTGCGGAGCCGGCTGGCAATGGCACCCATCACGCCGCGCTCGGCTGCCCAATGCGAATAACTGTAACCGGTACGCGGACACATTTATGTCGCTTGTGCCTCGCGGGGCGGGGCGGGGCGGGGCGGGCACGTACCGCGTATCCATGTCGGCAGGACGGATGTACCGCTTGGCGTTTGCTTGGACACTACGCGCCCGAGTCGTATCGTGCCCTGCCGTGGGGTGCGGTCGGCACGGCCGGTCAAGCTGCCTGGCCCTGCTGCTGGCTGCTGGCCCCTCAGGTGCACCGGTCTCGTCTCGGCCGGCCCGCGCGGCTGCCAGTCGGCTCGGGTGGCAAGTCGCGGGTCGCGGAGCGGCGGGGACGCGGCGGGGATCCCTTCGCGATCACACCCAATGTGTACGCGACGGCGGGTGAACCGACACTGGGCCCGGCGGCCCCCCGCAAGGCCACGCCCCGCCACGCCCCGCCACGCCCCGCCACGCGCCACCACGCCCCGCGATGACGATCGAGTCGGCGGGGCCACGCCGGGGGGCTGGGCGCTGCGTTGGGTCTGGCCCGGCCCGGCCCCCTGGCAGCTGCACATCCTTACTAACGACCGACTTATTCACCAAAGAGCACGCAGCGGAATCAAAGGGCCGCCTCAGTCACATGCAGTCGGACGGGTCGGGGAGGCCGGACCAGACGATGCAGCTGCATTCTGCTGGCGTCTGTGCCGGAGGCCGGGCCGGAGCCACGTCCCCGTCGCATCGGTATCTCTCCGTACCCGGAAACCTGGCGCACGGTCAATCCCCCTCCGGAGAGGTCAGGTCGGCTCCGGGGACTCCGGGGGCTCCGGGGGCTCCGGGAGCTCCGGCCGCACAGCTCATGACTCATGCAGATCACAGCGAGGCGTCGTGGCGTCCGCGTGACTCATTCCGGTCATCAGGAGTCGAGTCGACGAGGAAAGTGTCCCATCGTGCGCTTTCGAGGCGCTGCTGTTATCACACGTGCAACTCGTGCGCATGCGGACGGCACCAAAGGGCGCGCGGAGGCACGGAGGTGCAGAGGAATAAAAACCAGCAGAACGCGTGTGTCGGGTCGGGCGGAACAGGCCGGGGGAGGGGCGGGAGGACACCAAACGGCATACATGGCACCGCGTTGCCTCAACGTCGGCACAGAGCGTGTCGCGGCGTCGCCGGGACGGACGCGGAGGGCCGGCAGCGGCAGAGGCAGCGGTGTCGATGTCGTCCGGCCCAAACAACACCCGGCGAGGCGAGGCATTGCGACAGCAGCAGGGGGGGGGGAGGCGCAGCGCGGTGCAGCGAGGGCAGCTAGGGGAAGAAGAGGAGGAAGCGGAAGGAGAGGTTTGGAGGGGTTTGTTCGCCGTGTGATGCCGCCGGCCCGGCCACTGTCGCTGTCAGGCCGTGGGGGCGCCAGGTGCTAACGCGGCAGGTGCTGATAAGGCGTCGGCAGCTGCGGAGCGGACCTCTGCTGACCTGGCCGCGGACGGTATATAACACCGGGGTGGGGCCTTGGGTGGGGCGCCTTGGGCGAACCAGGTGAACCCACGCCTGCAAGTGGGGGATAGCGCAAAGTATTCGAACCCTGCACGGCCGCGCCGGGCAGCGGAGGTCGGAGGGTAGGTCAGTCCCGGGGGCACGGAGGCTCCGCACCAGGCCCAGGCCGCAGGTCCGCGCGCTCCCCGGACGGACGTTGACGGCGGCGAGGAGGAAGGACGCCCCGCCGCGCTGCCGCGCCGCCGTGTGCGCCTGGACGCGCGCCAGTTCCCGCACACTGACAAAAACAATTCGGCTGAAGAAGATGCCGCTGGCGCGGGCGAAAATCTGATTCACGGCGCGTTTTCGCGAAACGACGCGGTGGACGAACGTCAGAGTGTGGGTGCGGGGGAGACCGTAGAAACGGAAGTCGGAGGTGGGTACGGACAGCGGCGGGGACGGCGGCGCGCTGCCAGCAGCACGAGCCAAGTCACCGGCGCCGCCCCCACCCAGCGCCGCCCCCGGCTCCGACTGGGGTAGGCAGCACCGCAGCACCGCAGCACGCGGGCGGCCTACACTTACGCCATGTAGCAGCACAGGAACAGGGCACCACACGAACACGGCGCACGAGAACTGAAGTCCCCTTTGCGGTACTCGCCCTTCTCGAAGAACTCTTCGACGAGGACCTGGCCTATGTGGAGTGTGTAACATTGTACGCCGCCTCGCTGGGCCAGCCGAGGTTGGTGGCTGGTGGTGTTGGTTGGCATATGGCCGGGGCATGGCCGGCTTGTATGGACTGGGCAGCGTCGGCGGCGGCGGACTTTACTCGTTACTTCCAGCTGAGCACCGACTCGGTCTGGCTGGCAGCAGGCTGACACGCCGTCCACACCGAGTAACCTCTCCTTCCCTTCCTCTCGCCTCACGAGAGAGTCTTGTGTACGTCGCGCCCAGCGCCATGAATGCGCCGTGAGGCCGTGCGTCGGGCCACGCGGAGGCGTAACGGGTCTATAGGTGCGCCATCGCCATGGCTCATGGGTGGCGGCGCGGCGCGGAGCGGAGCCGATCGCTGCCTCGGGTGCCATCAACGCGTCGCGCCCGGAACCGGAGCCGAACTGACACCCGTGAAATCTTTGGCAATCGTCCCCGCCCGATATCCACAAAGTGCCGGAAAACGATCCAAGGGGAGGTCGAGGAATCTCTTATAAAAATAAATCGGTTTTGCGATGAAATAACGACACACATTCTGGCCTAGTAACGCAGGCCGATTGATGAGAAGCCAATACCTGGCAACAACGATGATGCCCAGGTTGAGCATGGCTGGCTATCTCGGCGATTGCCAATAAAAAGACGTCACGTCTTAATCCAGTCACGAGACACTGTCCTCGCACCCCCCCCCCTCCCGTTCTCTATCTGTCTCTTTTTCTCCTCGCCCTTTATACGGGCGGCCGGGGCGGACTGGACCGGCGAATCATTCTTTGGTCCGCTCTCATGGCAGGGACCACTCGGGACCACTCCACTCACTGCCAGCAAGAAGACGATCGTGACTCCGGCAGATGGGCTCGCCTACCTCCCCCTCTCCTTGTCGCCGATGACACGGCAGTACCGCACGCGCCCTGCCCCCGGCCGCCCCCGGCCGCCCCCGGCCGCCCCCGGCCGCCCCCGGCCGCCCGCTGTCGGGGCGGGGCGGGGCGGGGCCCGTGGGGGTCACAAGTGAGTGGCAGGCCGCAGCCCGCCGCAGCCGCAGTTCAGTTCAACTGGTTCACAGCACTCTCCCCTGCCCGCTCCGCACCGCTCGGCTCTCCTCGGCTCCGCTTCATTTCGCGTCGCCTCCCCGCGGCTAATCATGCAGCGCGGTGCTCGGCAGGCGCACGGCCCAGACCCGACCGCAGCGCGGGGCGGGGCGGGGCGGGGCGGGGCGGGGCGGGCCTGATTGAGAGCGCTTGTCGGCGGCACAATGCACGCGGCGCACGCGTTAAACTGTTTAAGGAGGCCTTCGTCTAGTTTCCCCGCGCCGCACCGCGGCTGTCGGCTGTCCGTCATGGGCGGGCATGGGACCCGTCCCGTCTCACGGCTGTGGCTGTGGCTGGGGCTGCCACCGGCCCAGAGTGTAATCGGGAGCGGCGGATTTCTCATATCGGGACCATATCCGCGTACGCACGCGCCGCCCCTGTGGGAAGCGGGCAGTCCGCTCCGATTCCCTGGCGAACGCGCGCCGCTGCCAGCGAGAATGGACCGCGGCACCGCGACCGAAAATCCAAGCGGGGACCGCCAGGGAAGATGGTAACGGCGAGGAAGGGCAGGAGGGAGGAGCCAGAGCCCAGAGCCGGGGCCGCCGAGGGCCGGGCGCGAGGTGTCACCCGTACCCGCACCCCATTGGAAGCATAGGGCATGGGGCAGATTAGCGGCCAGGTGGCGCAACCTGGCGGCACGTTTTAAATGACGTTAATTAGAAGGCCGTGCTATCCTGACGCGGCGTGGCGGTGTGCTGCGGGAGCTGCGGGCACCCGTACCGCCGATCCCGCCCCGCACTCTGTAACACTGCGGAGAGAGTGGTGCGGTGCAGCGCGGTGCAGTGCAGTGCAGTGCAGCGCGGTGCAGTGCAGTGCAAGCGGTGCAGTGGTGCAGTGCAGTGCAGTGCAGTGCAGTGCAGCGCGGTGCAGTGCAGTGCAGTGCAGTGCAGTGCAGTGCAGTGCAGTGCAGTGCAGTGCAGAGCGGTGCAGTGCAGCGTAGCAACAGACCCCGGCCGGGTTTCCTGACACGTCGATCGGCGCTGGATGCAACGAGAACGCACCGCAGGCAGCCTAGCCGGATTAGTCATTAGGGGCGGCATGAGGAAAAGAACAGGCCTAGGGCCGTAAAACAATCTTATCAGCCGCGGAGCCGCAGGACCGCGCCAGCCGCGCCAGCAGGACGTCCGCCTGCGTAGTTTTCGCAACAACAGAGCACGGGCCGGGCCGGGCCGGGCCGGGGTACCGCTTCCACCGGGGGCCTAACGACAAAGAGAGGACCTCCCGGGGCGCGGCAGTCGAGTGAACAGGCTAGCCTGGCCTGGCCTGGCCTGTGGCCGCCGGGGAGCGGGCGGAACGGCAGTGGGGCAGCGGACAAGGCGAGGCTGTCGTCCGCAGACCAGGGGCTGGAGGCTGACGGCTGGAGGCTGTGGACTGGAGACCAGGGGCTGGAGGCTGACGGCTGGAGGCTGTGGACTGGAGACCAGGGGCTGGAGACTGACGGCTGGAGGCTGTGGACTGGAGACCAGGGGCTGGAGGCTGACGGCTGGAGGCTGTGGACTGGAGACCAGGGGCTGGAGACTCGGCCCTTGAGGTCTGGATGTTGCAGACCAGCAGTCCTCGCAGGTCTGGCTGGATGTAAGTCCTCAGGTGTGCATAGTAGAAGGTTGAGGTTTGGCCCTTCCTTGCGCTCTGGACGGCCTGGACACTGGACTAGGCTCGGATCTGGAGGCTAGGACACACTACACTCGGAGAACAGCCTGGCGCCCCAGTCCGTTGCGTGGCCACGCATGTCGTCCCCAGGCGTGTAACAGCGGTTTCGTTTCCAGTCATCGTCCGCTGCCCCGGGCTCCTCGGGCTGTCCCCAGCTGCCTCCAGCTCAGCCTCCAGCTCTGCCTCCAGCTGTCCCGCACACGGCGTTCGGCCACGAGTGTGACTCTTCTTCAAACTGGTTTGAGCGGCGTAGCGCCAGCCCAGGCGCTAAGCGGCTGAGCGCGTCACAGGAATCGAACTCATTCGACAGAGTCCCAGCCAGGAACCGGCATGCTGCCGGCGGTGAAGCGAAGCGGTGGTGCGTACCTTCCACTAGTCTAGCCCGTCCGGATTTATTTTGGTACATTAAATCATAGCGGGAGATGTTTCTCCAGCGCGGGCTACCCGCGGGGCTGTCCGTCCGGGTGTAACTCTATACATCCGTAGCGAGCGGCGGTGCCGGCCGCACGGCCCCCTTCCTGACAGGGCGCGTGACCCCGGCTGCCCCGGCCCGGAGCCCCGCGGAACATAATAGGGGACAATCAGCGACGAAAGCTCATGTGGGATACCTGTCCCAGTTGCGTACGTGGATGCCGTGGCCTGGCCAGTAGATACGCCCAGGATATTGCCGTCAGAGCAAAACCAGTTTGGCCTCAAGAGCGCCTGCTGCGTATGCAACCACGACAGCTGCACGCTCGTGCGTCATGCGGGCTGGCCTACCCCGGCACTGGCAGGCGCTCTGTGGACGGCGCCCAGGCCAGGCGCGCCGCCCCCACGCATGGGATAAGCGCACGCGGTCACTCAGCTGCGCTCGGAGGTGGAAGGAAGGAGGCGATTCAAAGTGGAGGCAGGGGAAAGGGGCGAGGCATAATGTGAAGCAAGCCATGACACACCATGCTGACCCCTCCTGTGCCCGCTGTGCCGCTCCACTAATTGGCAGAATCAAGGTTCCCGCAGGACTCCCCGCAGTTTTGTCGCCGCGCTGCCCGACATCGGGCAGCGAGGGAAGCAAAGCAGTTCAACGTGCACAAAAGGTACATTCGCCAATTTCACTCGGATTTTGTTTTCCAAATGTTTAAAAAGAGTGCCATACTGAGATAATAAAAGCATCCCAACCCACCGCCGGCATCAGAGTGAGCAGCGCTTGCTTCCCGCAGTGTAGCGCAGCATTATGGCGCGGCAGACAGTAATTAAAATCAAAACTTACATCAGACGCCCTCATTTAATTGGACTGGAGCAGGCCGTGCAGCACAACGCAGGGTCAATGCAATTTCCCCCTCTCTTTCTTGTTGGGTCTTGAGGGAGAAAGAGATACGTAACTTATGCGTTATAGCGTTTTTTCTTTTTTTTTCACGGAAGCGAAAACAAAGGCGGAAGCAGAGCAGAGCGCGAAATGACCTTTGCTGAGCAAACTCGGGTGATTCACAAAGCAGCGTGCGGGTATGGCTGCGCTTGGTAAACGTATCACACAGCCACTCACTAGAAATGGGTCAATGTTATAACTTAAGCGGAGCACCAAAGTCATCCAGCACTGGAACTGACGGGGAGGGGAGGGCTTCACCCCTCGCCTCGGCTTCCTCAGCTCGCTGTATTTCCACCAAGATACAGTCAGACTGCACTAATTTCCCCCGGTGAGATGTGCGCCCTCTTTTTGTACGCCGACCTGAAGGTGGTGGCCTCCCTTTCCCCGCAGCTACTTTGTGCTACTGTGACAAGCAGCGGCAGCAGCACTAGCTAGCTAGCGGCGGCGGCAGCAGCAGCAGCAGCTAGGCAGAACGCGAAAACGTTTTCTACCGGAGAATCCCTGGCCGGTGCACAAAAAAGAAAGAGCAAAGATTGAACCACTCCAATAGCGATGCATCGCCACCGGAGCTGCCGGAACGCACGAGTCGGATTCCATAAAGGCACCGGGGAGGAAAGCTGGCTGGCTGCATGACCAAAACAGAGAGAGATGGAAACAAGCACACGCGCCTCCCGCCTCCCGACGGCGAGGGAAACTATGCCCCTCTGTCGCACTCGGTACAGGGAGCGGAAGACGCAGACGCATGGCAAAGCGACTTCGCTAGTATCACCACCAATGGGTTTCGGATTCGGTTCGGCTGGAAGGCGACATCCACCGTCTCTGGAGGGTTTGAAACTTGGCGGGACCATGTCAGGAGAAATAGTGTGAGACAAGTGCTTTAGAAAGGCTTCGTGACCGCACTGAAGCCGAGACTGGCTTCGACGATACAACAACTACAAAGTAGTAAGTCGAAGTCCGGAGCACCACGGCAGGCAGACACAAACAAGCCTTGTGTTGTGCAGGCGCTCGGCGTCAGCATTCTCCCAACCCCTGGTGCCGGCGCCTGTGTCACGCCACGCGCCGCCACGCACCGCCACGCACCGCCACGCGCTTACGGGCGCTCGCTCGCACGGAAACCAAAACTGTGGCGCGGCCGGCGCGCGGCGCCGCGTAGCCAGGCAGAGCGTCGTGTCGAACGGGGCACGCCTTTAAAGCACCTGCCCGCAGCGATCAGCAGACCGATTGTGAGGCGTCGAGTGGCGGGGCGGGGCGGGGCGGGCCCTCAAATGTTGCATCACGGGTGGGGCCGGGGGGCCGACAGGGACCGGCCGGCGTGGCGGCGTGGACAGGGTGGTGGTTGCGGTAGGTGGGGCGGGTAAGGGGGACGGGGTTGGAACGCAGTAATGACACCGTTTGAAACGCCACATTTTACTTCCGGAGACTCTTTCCGAACTCGACGCCGTCTCCTCGTGTCCTCTGTTGGCGGAGTACTCCCCAATGGCGAGTCGAGGTACGCCGCTGGCTGCTGGCTGGATGAGATGATTGGCTTTGCATTGCTTCGTATGGGGTGGCGGTCGGTGGCAGGTTTCGCATGCGGGGCATCGCAGACAGCGCAGCGGTCGTGTCGGCTGCCGGCTCAACACCCGCCCCGCCGGCCCCGCCGACCGCGCCTCAGTCCAGTCCACGCCACACAGCAAGCACAACCAGACAGCTTACAAGGGGGAGCACAGAGCACAGCGCGGGGGACGGAACAACCGACGGAACGGTCGGTTACTCATCGCATCGACCACGAAGCAGCACGGCTCGGCTCGGCTCGGCTCGGCTCGGCTCGGCTCTACTCGGCTCTACTCGGGTCGGCACGGCCGTGTTGTCCTGCCCAGCCCTGCCCTGCCTCTGCTGTGCTGCGCGCTGCGCTGCCCTGCCACCTCCCCTTCACCCGGTGACCGGCAACGCCCTGCCCCCTGCCGACCCGAAAGCCAAAGCCGGTCGGCCGGCGTGAATCACATCATCTGACAGCAGAGGACGGGCAAAAAAGGCGGCCGGAGAGCCTACTGCCTCGCGTCTCCCCACTCTACGCTCACTCTCCTTCTACTCCATCACCGTCGTCATTTTTGTGTTCTTGAATTTTGAATCCCACCAATCACATCCACTATGTACACCTCAGGCAAAAGGGTAAATGCCGCTACTGCGAGACCCGAAGACTGTCGAGGAAAATCTAATTTCCGCCTTACAATAGTAGCCAACAGTTGTGCAGTGGGGTGATGTGGTCCAGACGAGACCACCCCTTTCATGTGACTCACCACTCGGTGACGTCACTCGCGTGAGCGGCAACGCCTGACTGACACCACCCACCCCAACCCCCGGGCAGCGCGGAGCCACGCAGCGCCACGCGCCACGCAGCCATACGAGTCGAGTCAACCGGAGGCTTACTGAGTCCCTCCACGCCGTCCGGGTTACATTGGAGATATCGAGTTTCAGTCCGGATATAAAAGCACCAGCTGACTTCGGTTGTGTTTATGACGAGTATGTGTTGCATGAGGAGAGGGGAGGCGGGGGCGGGGGCGGCCACCTACCGGATGCCGCCGGACGACGCCCGGAGCGCACCTGCCGGGGCCGCCGGGGCCGCCGGAGCCGACCCTTGGCTTCGGCAGGTAGGCACTGCACCTGGCAGCGGCGCGGGCACTGTGGCCGTGGGGTCCTAGCACCTTGGGCGGGGCGGGGGCGGGGGCCCGGCGGCGCGGCCACAGAGTTGCCCGCGCCCGCCCCTGCAGTCGGCTCCACAGACGTACTGCCTGCGCCGCTGCCGCCGCTGCCCCCGCTGCCGCCGCTGTCTGAAGCAGCAGCGGCATTAGCCCATTTCTCCATATCGGGCGGAGGTGCTGAGCGCAGGCCGCAAGGGCAAGGACGGCGTGCACAGGGTCTGCAGGCCTAGGGAGCGTTGGAGAACCACTTGAACTGTCTCCGAACCTCTTGCGCGGAGCCGACTGTCGTTGGCGCGGGCTGCGACAGCTCTGCAGCCGCAGGCTCGGTGGGTTGGATTCCTCCGCACACTTCCCCGCGCGCTGATTTTTCGCGGACGTAACGCAAACCAAACCACCCCCACAATATGTGCCACGTGGTTCCTGCACGACAGGCCGCCTCTCTCGATGGACACCACTCAGACTCCCTCCTCTTTCCCTCCCGGAGAGTCTATCACGCCCCCGCCACCCCAACCACACAGGCCTGTGAGTACCGCTTGTTGCTATGACCCCGTGGGGCCCGGCACACACACACACACACACACACACACACACACACACACACACACACACACACGGCGATAGCTAGCGGGCAGCGCGCCTTACCTGCACGGAGGCCGTAAGGTGAGGTGAGGCCTAGTGAGGCGTTCACTCTCTGGGTCAGCGGGTCATCGCAGCCAATCACACTCACTCTCACGCACGCCTGTCCTGTGGGACTTCCTCGGGACTTCCCCCGCATCGGCTTCGGGACGTTCACAATCTAACGGTCCTGCATGTCGACCTCGGCCACGGCGATGGCGTCGAGTACTCATGGACGGTCCCTTGTCTCATATGTTCATTTCTCTTCGAAAAATATGACCCCGCCTCCTCCTACTTTACATAAGTATCGCCCCGGTAGAAAATGAGCACAAAGCCCTGTTTCTCACATAGGCCGGTGACACGAGGCAGTGAACGCATGGGCGGCGGGACCGCCGTGTCCGTATCCCATTTTATAATGCCCCCCCCCCCCCCCCCCCCCCCCCCTGTTGACCGGACTGGCGTTAATGGGAGAAAACTAAAAGTCAGGCATTGCTGCAACAGGGAAGGACGAAGAGACACAAAGCGCAGAAAACGCCGCAACCCCAGGTCCTGGACCTCACCACCACAAAGCTGTTCGGCTCTCAGTCCCCGAGGTAAAACTCCGCCCGCTCGGCTTTTCCCTAAGGGAAGTACAAGTATGGCCGTGGCCTGGCATGTGCCGGATGCTTCTTGCTGTGGGGGTGAGGTGCGGCATCCCGGCACCCCATCCTCGTCCCAGAAAATATCATCTTTCAAGAATGAAAAGGAAATTGTCAATCAGTCTTTTTTCCTTCTAGAGTCCTTCCTGTGGGATTATCTCATCTCTGTCACTGCAAGACAGCCGGTGTCCTCCCATCACGAGTGTCATTTTTTTCTGCAACGTCTTATCATCTTAATGTATTAGTGATCCTTGAACACAGTGAGATATCGCGGACCTCCACGAACGAACTCCCTTTTTGCTCGGTAAAACCTGAACACTTAAAACAGTGGCGGTTATTGTGATCAGCTGGTGTAGGATGTTGGGAAGAAAATTTTCATCATACACCGTTTTGTGAGTGTCTACCTTCCTAAGCACTTTTTTTGGGGGGTGGGGGAGGGGGAGGGGGAGATACTCGCCTTAACGACCGCAGCCATTTGCACGGTTTCAGCACATACCAAAAATAAAAATTGCCAGTCGCAATTTTGACAACTTACCTTTTGGCACCCCGACTGTTGATAATGCGCTGACGACGAAAGGACTCGTACTCCAAGGATATGGCGAGGGTTCGTTGTCAAACCGACCACTCCCGTCCCGACTCCCTGTTCTGTTCCCGTTCCCCACCTGGCAGGTCTACTCGCCGGCAACTCAACCCTTCCCGACAGCACACAACGACGCCGGTACCGACTCCGGGGAGGCACTGTGGAGAACTGACTGAGCCGAGCGGGAGCCGAGTCGGGCCGGGCCACAAGAGTTACAGCGCGGCCGCGGCCAGCGAAGCGAAGGGGAAGGTGCAACACTAGAGCCATGAGCAGCCCGAGCCGGGCCGAGCCGAGCCCGAGGAGGACGCTGTCCCGCGGAGTATCGACGAACTGGATGGATATGGATGGGAGGTGGGCAGGGCAGGCACGCAGGCAGGCGCTAGCAGTGCAGCGCGCATCCATCCATCTTCATGTAAGCATCGAAGTTTTTGAATTTCAGGGTGTGGGGAAACCGAGGGGGTAACGACTTCAGGGTTCCAACAGACAGTCGTTGGGTAGTCCGGGTAATCCGAGGTAATCTAGGGTAATCCAGAGTAATTCGGGTAATCCGAGTAATCCAGGGTAATCTGAAGTAATCCGAGGTATTCCGGGCCAGGGAATCCGGTATAAGTCGAAGTAATCCGGGGTAATCCGAGGTATTCCGGGTAGTCCAGGTAATCCGGGTAATGCGGGGGTAATCCGAGAGGTAATCCGGGGTAATCGGGGTAATCCTGGTAATCCGTAATCCGACAGACACGATTTTTAGGAGTCGTTACCCCCTCGGGGGAAACCCAAAGTGTGGCAATTCAAGTTATGAATAAATATCACGGGCTTGCTTGCCACAATAACACGTAAAATGCAAAATAAATGAAAAAATATGTGGAGGACATAGGGTGAGAAGAGCAAAGCATCTGTAATAATTAAGACTCATTTGACATGCTGAATAGAATTCATTTCTTAACTTCTCTTCCTTTTTTTTCAACAAGTTTTTTTTAACAAATATTTACTAGCACAAATGACATTACGTCAAAGGTACACTGACATTCAACAACATTACAGACTAGCCAGTCAGTTTTGCCCACATTACTCAGGCAAGGTAAACCAAGTTATCCATCTACCTGATGGTGAACATTTAATAGTCAATGTAGTCAATCTTGATTCAATACCTTAAAATAAAGGCGGTTAGAACATGGAATTGATTAAGAAAGAAAATTTTCAATATCACTTGGGTGTATAAACATAACACAGCTGCCATTAATTATCTTCAATCACCAAAAAGTGGTGCAAATGCTCAGGTTAATACAAGGCAAAGAATTACAAGAGTTTTTTCAAAGCTGAATATGTCACACCTTATTGATGTTCACACCTTACGATGTTCAAAGTTTAAGAATGGAACAAGTGATTTTTCCCTCCCTTTTTTTAAAAAGGTCTTTCTATATCATCAAACAATTAGAAACTTTTGAAGACAGGTGAACAGCATTTACCACTACATTCACAAAAGTTTAAAAGAACAATGCCATCCAAACACCATTATTTGCACTGTCCTCTGCAGTCTCACTTAGATATAATCTTTCGTTTGAAGCAAGAAAACTGTCCACACACAAAACAAAATTCATCGTATAAAAATATATCGGAGCTCAAAGAAATTGCATACTGTAGCACTCAAACACACGCTTTCACAGAACTAAACAGATTAGGATGGAAAATCTTAATCCCTGTTCAAGAGAAACAACAGATGAGAGCTTGAAATGAATGCACCAAAATCTATAAAATATTTTTAAAAATTTAAAAAAAAGTCCCAAAAAAATGTTTTCAAAAGGTCTGAACTTCTTAGTTATTGCATTTGAAGTTAGGCTAAACTCAAGTCACAACGAACCAACCATGACGGTGATGACGTTTGAAGGTGACATTCGCACCTTCAAAAGATCACAAAAGTTATACAGTTATCAATGACAGTGCAAACTCACTCATGAGAGCAAAGGGGCAATAAATTTTATATAAAACAATGATTAGACCTCCAGGGTAAAGGAGTTAACTAAGACAAAAATAAGAAAAACATAACAACATTGCAAAACTTATTTTACCTTCAACTTAACAGACACAACCAATACTAAGAACGTCTTAAAGCTTTGAAAGGAAAGAGAAGGGATAAAAACAACAACAGAAATAACAGATATACGTATAAGATAAAAATCACTGTGCTTTTACATCAGCTAATTCAAAGTTTGATCATTTCAAATCTCATGTGAAAATAATATTCAGCTTCAATAGTTAAAAAGCAAGAATCGCTTTTGCTTAACTCTTGTTTCATACATTACTGACAAAATTCATTAATAAAGAGCATCTTCCACTTATGACATAAGATAAAAAGAAGGAAATAATCAAAAAGATAATATATCTGAAAGTTGAAAGATGGATTATCCTCCTCACATGACTGGCTTCATCATACAAAAAGCAAACAATTACTTGCTTGAAAAAAGAAAAGGACAGATCATTTCATACAAACAATTTCATGAAAGGTTCAAAATTTCTGCATGCCACATTGCCAAAATGGGAGCATTTTTTTCTAGCTACACTTATAAGACTACGGCTAGGGACAAAATGGAACACGAAAATACTCGTAATGAAAACCGAGTACTCTCATACCCAACTGTCAACCTCTGACTATCATGCCTATTTAAGATATTTCAAACAGGCAGACTGAGCCACAATAATAAACATAAAATAATTAAACAGGAAAAAGCAAACTAGATTGAACCAGCTTGCTTCAATACAAAACTCTCCTAATAAGTCTACTAATCAGGTACATTTCCATGATATGACCAGCTTTCCCAGGCATATCCTGCCAATATATTATGATATTTAGTGAAGATGAGATTTTCAGAAGAGAACCACAGTTTCCTTTTTAAGACAACTCCATAAATGTTTGACAAACAGACTATGCCAGAAAATGCCAGAGACATCATTGGATATGACACCCTCACTCTTGCTAAGGAAACACTTATCCCATTATAGGACTTCTATCCAATATGGAATCTTGCAGGTGTTTCTTCTAGATGCCTTAGGTTGCATTTACAGTTGTTTTGGTCCACAATTACACCAAGACTCATCTCCATTGGCATTTCAGGAATCACAGATGCATAACAAGTACGCAATCCTTAGTGAATATGTAGTGCCTCGGCCACTAAAAAGATGATATCTAACACTGGCTTCCAAAATTGCTTTGCAGGTGGCTCAAGGAATTGATTTTGTGATGTTGTTGAATAACCGCTTGCCCCACCACGATTCTAAGTCAAATGGCTTGAAATCTAATATGATAGGAGAAAAGGACACAAAATTAGCAAGACCTTAACAAAACAAGCATATAACATGAAGTGCAAAGCTGCTTTTAACATACCTTGTAATGATCCATTTGGTTCACCATCATAATATACGGGGGAAGGGGGTTGAGGGCCTGAAAATTGAAAAAAATGAAGTCATATGGGAAAAGTACATGTACCAAATTTCTAAAATTTCTGTTCAAACAGAACACTTACTCTGGCCATCTTCCTGTGGCTCCAAATCACACTCTCTACATACTGTGGTCCAAGCTGCAAGGAAATAAGAAATGGTAAGTTTTCAAAGGATCTTTTTTCATCGCAAATGAAAAGGTGTACTTACAGTCATATACGAATTTAATTATTTCTTCATGCTGTGGACTAACAACTTCTTGGTGATATCTATTATGGTTTGCCTTCTTTCCATTCGGCATGTGGAAGACAGGTTTCGGTGAGCTGTAACATTGCAACAGGAAAACAAAATGGTATAAAAATAGCAACACACTTGCAATAATTTTTTTAAATTCCACATAAAGAACAGAGAGAAAAGCAGTAAAGCCAAAGTCAGCCTTAAGAGAACCAATGGTCTGCTAATTTTCAATTCACTAACAACTATTTAGGGAAGTTTTTTCTAATAACATAGAGCAAAAAGACTATTTTACATGGGTAAATGGTTCAAACAGATACATAAATTACTTGGGTGTTTGAAAGTTATATGGTACTCTTCTTACTACTTTACAACATTTGAAAGCAGGTTAGGGTCACCTAGTAATGAAATGAAACACTAGGACACATCAGATAGAATTAAAAGAAATGCACCTGATAGATCAAATAAATATCCAGTAGTAATGAAAATATGTGAAGAAAACTTTCACTGGCTACATTACACTCAGCAGCATCAGTATTACATAAGAATTTTTACCACTTATAATTGAACGCAACGGCAGCATTGTCAGTCAAATTTTACGAAAGAAACACGGCAGCAGGACCGGAGGAAACACTCACTTCATAACATAATCTTGATCTTCTTTGAAATCTGAGGATTTCCTAGCGTCGCGGAGGGTATCCAACCTCTCAAGGTTTTGTGAGATACCTGTGGGGCAAAGTTCTCGAGTCGTAAAGCATTTACACACAACTAACATATCATGCACACAGATCTAATTGCGTCGGTGTCCACCTTACATACCTCTCCGCGTCTTTGCGACAATTTTGCTTGGACCCTTAGACACAGTGTACATCTTCTCCTGGAACCCTCTGAGCGGTTACTGCTTGCACAGCTGAGAGAGGAGAGCAGACTCTGTGATACCTCTGTGACGTCACGAACAAGCATGGTTATGGGCTGAATATGGATAGAGTGATAGTTCAGAGGAAAAGTCAGTTCTTGAAGCCACCGACAGAGTTTTCTGTTTTTCTCTCTCTCTCACTGCTTGCCAGGACGATCGCGGATTTTGAATGTGTTGTCGTGAAGTAGAAAAATTGGCTCTACGTTCGGTTTTAAGCAGACGATACGCGCTGGCCACAGCCTTATCGTAACCGACGAGGCGAAGCAGGCGGTGGCAAACTTGAAGCCAGGCGAAGAGGCGGCGCGCAGGCGGCACTGCTGGTGTAGTGGTATCATGCAAGATTCCCATTCTTGCGACCCGGGTTCGATTCCCGGGCAGTGCATACCGTTTTGGTTCTTCGTTTCTCTCAGCTCCTATAAATGGTTCTCTGACCATGATATGTAGGTCTAGGTCATTCCCTGGCTTCGGCTGCCATGATAGCACCGATGAGTTTGGTTCAACAAGATCTATTATTTTTTCGTTGACGAAGGAACGGAACATTTATGTCTTCGTTCCCCATTCTCAGTGCAGGTGTAATGGCACCTCGCGATGTACAGTACTTTGCCCTCTAATCATTCGAATGACCTCGTAAACGTGTTGACTCATTCTAATTGACCGTGGTCACTAGGCAAACCTGGCAACAGACGCCGCGCTCTAGATAACTGATAACTGCAATGCCAGGATAACTAATTTTGGGAGAGAAAGGGGGATACCGCGGGGCAAGGCCAACATCTTCGCAGGGATGCTGCCACTTTCTTTTAATGAGCATTACAATGGACGCGTGTGGCCGTTGTCTCATACTCGCTATCGATTTTGCGATAAACCGTTGTTGCATATCAATTCATTTCCTTGCTCCATCTCTGTCATCTGGTGACCTTGGGCGGGCTGCGGGCTCTGCGTGCTCTGCGGGCACCACCCACGGCCAGTGGGGGTCGGGTCGCCGATGGACGGCGGGACGACGGGCACTGCGGCGGGGCCGGGACCGGGACAACCACGCGGGACGCCTCGGGATCTCAGAGATCTGCCAGTGATAACACCTCAGATATCAGCAAAGGAAGGGGTTCAACGTCATAGCGGAAGCAGGTCGGCGTTTAAAATATTCGTCAAACCATCAGTTCACGTTGTTGCTTTGTATATCGATGTTGCCGTCTGCTGCTAACGTGTGTTGGCGGCATTGGCACGGGCAGCACATGGAGGGGAGGGGCAGGGCGGGGCGGGGCGAGGTTTTCTGACCCCACGGGCTTGGCACTTCGGGTGCGGCACCCTCACCCTCACCTTGAATGCTTTATTTCATAGGCAGGGCCGCAGCCGCAGGGTCGTGGATGCCACGAGTCACGGCAGTGTCAGCTGCCTTTTTATTTTAGGGCCGGGTCCTACCGGGTCACTCGAGGACACAAACCCGCGCCTTTGAACCACTGGCCGAGGAATCTTTCTGTGTGACTGCTACTTTCATTCAAGAGACCGACAACGCTAAACCAGTTGCGGTATTTCCGCGGTAC
Organism: Odontothrips loti; assembly: GCA_038380765.1. Taxonomy (NCBI): domain Eukaryota; kingdom Metazoa; phylum Arthropoda; class Insecta; order Thysanoptera; family Thripidae; genus Odontothrips; species Odontothrips loti. The sequence continues at coordinate 9,904,257 of CM076243.1, read as the reverse complement.
TTTTTCGATAATAGTAGTTGATATGCAGCATATCAGCAGCATATCAACCACTGATCATCCCTCACAATCAAACCCCCTTCCTCCTACGAAGTGTTACACATTAAATAGACAGTCCCATATACGGGGGAATGGGAGTGGAAGAAGGACACAGCTGGGTACGAATGGAGGTAAGAATGGTTACACAACGGCCCGAGGACCCGGCCCACGTTGGGGACTTTGCTAAAATTACCTCAGTAGCCCGTACCCGCCGCTCGGCGTCAGCGAGTCTGGCAGTCAGGCGGCAGGCATCCATCCGCCCGACATGGCCCATGTGGACCGATGCGGAAGTAGGCGCCATGCAGGGTCATGTAGGAGAGGGCGAGGATGAGGATCTCAGCGGGCGCACCGGGCGACACACAGCGGGCCTGCCCGGACAGAGCGAAGCGCCTGCGAGGGTAGGCAGTCCCGCTACACGCTGCTGAGGTGCGGGACGGTCCACCTCCCGGGCGGCAGAGAGGCAGAGCGGGCCGTGCTGGAGCGGGTGCTCAGGAGCCCGAGGCCCGAGGCCCGATGTGTGCGGGGTGCCGCGCAGCCGCGCTCTTGCAACTCTCCAAAATCCATTTTGCGAAATGCTTTGAAATGCAAATGCGGTTGTTTGCACAATCAGCCGCGCCCCGCCACCGCTGTGGAGGTACGCCCGCCCCGCCCCGCCCCGCCCCGCCTTGTTCGCGCCCTCCGCTTGTGCGCCTCCTTAGAGGACATAATTGCGTGTAATTATGCGCCGCTTTCACAAAACGGTCCGCGGCTGTTTATGTCTCATTGCGAGGAGAGGAGTCGGACGTGGAGCCGGCGCACTCCGTCCGCACTCCCCCGTGAAATGGCCCCGGCTGCCTCGTGGAATCGATACATTTCTCATCGCGCCACCGGCGCCACCGCACCGCCAAAGTACTACAATATATTTTAAGAGACGACGTCGTCGTCGGGGGCGCAACGTGTGGCTTCTTGAATGAAATATGCTGCGCACCGGAACAGACGCCCCCCGTCCTTCGTCCTGGCCTTTTTCGTGTTCGTCCGGGTCGATATCCCCAGCCCGGAGTCCAGAGACCTCTACTCTGGCGAGTGCCGGCCAAGACAGGCCAGCCCAGGCCGCACGACACGAGCATGACACGAGTGAGCAGGCGCCGGCGCCATTTCTGATCTCAGACTGTTTGTCCCCGACATCGTGGCCGCTCAGTGGCCGATCCCTTTGATGCCCAGTGCCCAGCCTCGGACCGCTGTCCATCCCACTGAAGGCCGCCGTGTTGGCGAGGCGACCCCCTGCGCTCACAGCCATCACAGCGAGCATGACGGGGGCGGGGACGGGACGGGGCGGGACTGTGCCCCGGCCCGGGTAGGTCGGTCCGCATCGGTTGTTTGCAAAGGCCGCACCGCGCCGTCCTCGTCATGCCGAGCTTCCGAATCTACTTTGACTTTCATGCTTTCATCACCAACTGGTGGCTTATTTGCTGCGGGCTGTGAGGACGGTGGTGGTGCGGCGGCGGCCGGCGGTGCCCTTGATATTGCCTGTCTGTCTGGTTCTGGTGTGTGTTCGGCCGTCCGACGGCGCTCGGGGCGGGAGGGAGCCAGCCGGGGCCGAGCCAGGGCCAGCCAGGGCCAGCCAGGGCCAGCCAGGGCCAGCCGGGGCCAGCCGGGGCCAGCCAGGGCCAGCCAGGGCCAGCCAGGGCCAGCCGGGGCCAGCCAGGGCCAGCCGGGGCCAGCCAGGGCCAGCCAGGGCCAGCCAGGGCCAGCCAGGGCCAGCCAGGGCCAGCCAGGGCCAGCCAGGGCCAGCCGGGGCCAGCCAGGGCCAGCCGGGGCCAGCCAGGGCCAGCCAGGGCCAGCCAGGGCCAGCCAGGGCCAGCCAGGGCCAGCCAGGGCCAGCCAGGGCCAGCCAGGGCCAGCCAGGGCCAGCCGGGGCCAGCCAGGGCCAGCCGGGGCCAGCCAGGGCCAGCCAGGGCCAGCCAGGGCCAGCCAGGGCCAGCCAGGGCCAGCCAGGGCCAGCCAGGGCCAGCCGGGGCCAGCCAGGGCCAGCCGGGGCCAGCCGGGGCCAGCCAGGGCCAGCCAGGGCCAGCCGGGGCCAGCCAGGGCCAGCCAGGGCCAGCCGGGGCCAGCCAGGGCCAGCCAGGGCCAGCCAGGGCCAGCCGGGGCCAGCCAGGGCCAGCCGGGGCCAGCCAGGGCCAGCCAGGGCCAGCCGGGGCCAGCCAGGGCCAGCCAGGGCCAGCCAGGGCCAGCCGGGGCCAGCCAGGGCCAGCCAGGGCCAGCCGGGGCCAGCCAGGGCCAGCCAGGGCCAGCCAGGGCCAGCCGGGGCCAGCCAGGGCCAGCCAGGGCAGTCCTTGCCTTGTCGATAAGCAATTGATCCGTGCAAAACTTGCATGGCTTTGCCATTCCGCAGTCTGGCCGTCGCTCGGCAGGTGCGGCGGGCGGGGGGCGAGGCGGTGCCCATGGCGACGCCAACAAATATGCTTGCAGATACTCGTGTCGGCAGTCCACAGGTCCACAGCTACAGCTGGTCCACAGGCACGCCTGCCTGTGCACACAACGTTTGCACATCCCCATCGACTCAGAAAGACGTTGATCTTTGACTCGAATTTTGCAGGTGCTTCCGAGGGGCGGTGATTGCTGGTGGCGCTATTATTTGTTGTTTTCGTTTGATATCGCGCTAAAAGTCCGTCTCAAATGGGCGGGACCCCGCAATGCCCTCGCGGCCTTAAGGAAAATTGTGCAGGGGAAAGGGGGGCGGGGAGGGGGGAGTCTGAGCATTCGCCGTACGCCACGCCACGACGGGCGAGACGCCGCCGCTAAGGTTCCGCGGATGGCTGCAGAAGGTTGACACTGGTGCCGCTAGGTGGCGCAGCGCCCCGCTCCCATGGGCGAGTACTTGGTGGTTAGTTGGAGGCTATACGCTGCGGTTTGTCCGCGGTGCGAACCAGAGACATCTGGCCCTGAAGTATCTTCTCGGGATTCGCAGATAGACAAAATAAATTTGTTGAAAAACCTGTAACGTGTCGCGCGTGTGTGTGTGTGTATGTGTGGGTGGGTGGGTGGGGGGGGGGGGATTTTCTTTTTAACACTTCAGCTCCCCACTACTCTCTAGAGCATTGTTTCGCAGTATAGTTGCATTTCCAACCGCTGCATTTGCTGCACGTGAAATAAAACATGATAGCGGAGTACGTTCGAAGCAAAGCAGTCGGCATTCTGGCCGCTCATTTTTCCTTCGCGACTGCGAATGATCATTTCACTCATCGTCATGGGGAAGGCCGTGTGTTCAAGCGAGGAGGTTATATTGATCGCGCGAAACAAGAGCACTCGTGGTCTATGGTTGAGCGAGTCTCTCTGTCGACGCTCCACCTACCACAACGAAGAGAATTTGTACGGAGCGCTGGGAGCCCGACAGGTCCTAGTCCTGTCGCCTGTGCCGGGCAGTGGCGGGCTGCGCAGCACAGTTCGTGGAACCCCGTTGTGGGGGCTGGACTCATCCAGTGCAGGGCTGGCGGGGATATCGAGTCAATAATCGGTTACATCACGAAGAGAGGGCTGCTGGGCTGGGCTTGCGGTCGGTCGGGCTGGGGCCGAGGGTTCGGCGGCGTGCTGTTGTGCGCTGCCTCTCTGCCCTAGGTCTCCAGGGTGCGAGCTGGCTGCAGAACCATGCGACAAGAAATGTAGGGTCCCAGTGGCTCCAATGCTTTCAAAACTGTGGCCCGGCTCCGATCAGAGGAAGGCTTGGAAGGCAAAGGGCTCAAACACTGGTCGAACGCCCACTGTCCACCGGCGCGTACCACGTCACCCGGGCGGAGAGGTCTAGGAGGTTCCCGCGCCCCGCGCCCGGCGGCAACCATACCATCACCCCGTCCGCCTCGGTCGGGCCCCGCCGCCCCGCCTTGTCTCGCCTGGGGCTGCTGCTGCTGCTGCTGCGGCTGCTGCTGCTGCTGCTGCTGCTGCTGCTGCTGCTGCTGCTGCTGCTGCTGCTGCTGCTGCTGCTGCTGCTGCTGCTGCGGCTGCTGCTGCTGCTGCGGCTGCACATGCGGCTGCGTCCTCCCCGCCGGGCCAACGCTGCCATCGCCCATGCAGAGCGCGTACACTTCGCGTGGGTCCGGAGTCCGGCGGTGGCGGTGGCTGGTGCGACAGAGAAAGGCGAAAGGAACAGCGGCCGGATGGTGGTCTGAGAGGTGAAAGGTCGGCCGGGGGCGGAGCAGCGGGGGATGCGGGAGAGGAACATCGGGAGGTACTGAGCACCGTCTGGTTTGGTCTGGTGCACGACCCGCGGCTGCTGCGGCTACTGCTGCTGCTGCTGCTGCTGCTGCTGCTGCCCGAAAAGCGTCCGTCGCGTCCCGTCTGGTCTCGTCCTGTCGCGTCCCGTCCCGTCCAGGCTGGCCCCGGCTGTTTGTCATGTGGCGCTGGAGGGAGCCGAAGGGGAGCAGTTCCGCCCCCGATTTCCGACCAGTTTTATGCCGCTTGCTCGCTGCTTCCGGCCCGCTCGTGGAGGGCCGCGGGGTGGCGGGGGCGTGCCGGGGCTGTCGGGGCGCAGCGTTAAGGAGGAGGGAGGGGTCAGACTTGTGAATGTTTTTACGAGCGCATTAGTGCTGGACGTCCTGCCTCGCCCGGCTACGCCCCGCCACGCTACGCCCCGGCACGGCGCGACGCTGTTGTACTGCGTGGGAGCAGAATGGGGAGCAGGCCGCCGGCGACGCCTGCACCGAGCCGGGCCAAGCCGGGCCGAGCTGGGCCGAGCTGGGCCGAGCCGAGCCGCCTCCTCGAATCAGTCCCCCACGGCGGAGCGCGGAGCCCGATAAGGTCTCCCTCTCTCCCTCCCTCTCGCTTTACACTCTCCTCTTCTCTTTCCCTTTCGAACAATTGAGGAGAAGGAGAAGGAGGTTGGCGCCGCCGGCTGCATTGATCACATGCAAAATTGATGGGGAAAAAACGACTAAAGTTCGCCCCCCCCCTCCTCCTGGAAAAGGGACTGAAGTACGCATAGTTCGATTTCTGACGTCACCGTCCTGTGGCGCCAGGCCCTCAGCCTAGGCCAGAGGACCCTCATATCCCTTCATTTCTTGAAAACTACAGTTGAGGGGAGGTGGTCCCACCGAGGGGGTACGTACGTGCTGTGGTTCTGAACAGATCGCAGACAACCCCAATACACAATACACCTATGACGAGGAAGTCTTGGAAGTCATTAGCCGCCTTTGGGAAACACTAGTACTGGGTTCAACGCGCGACAGCGGAAACTCTAAACTCTGCACCATGTACCCTGTCTGGACCCCCCCCCCCCCCCTCCCTATCTTGGATCGCCCATTTGTCGCGGCCCGAAATTGGTCGAAAATTGAATTTCGATGATGCTAACTTGGCACCCGGCGAGACGACGATGGGGACGAGGCCTCTGAGCTGGGGGCGGGTGGCGGCGGCGGCGGCAACGGCGGCAGCGGCACCCCGGCCTCTGCCACCGGTAACCCCAGGGGTGAAAGGGAACCGGAAGGGTACCGCAGGCCACCGCCATGTCGGTGATGGCGATCAAAGATCAAAATATCTTCTTTCGTTGTCCGACGATGGATTCGTAAAATTAAAATCAACATTTCCTCCCCCCCCCCCCCCCTCTCTCTCTCTCTCTCTCTCTCTCTCTCTCTCTCTCTCTCTCTCTCTCTCTCTCTCTGCCTCACCTCTGCACCCTTCGCGTGTTTGTTTTATGTCCCGATGGTCTACATCACACACGTGACTCGCTTCCGTGACACTTGCACCTCTATTATTTACCCCCTCACCTCCCCGCCCCTGAATCCGCTCCCTGGCCCTGCTGAGTCCATTCGAAACACACATGTGCGTATGCGCGCGTGTGTGTGTGTGTGTGTGCGCACGACCACCAACATGGCTACCAACATGAGCCGAGACTCAGGCACTGCACTGAGAAAAATCTTTGACTCCTGGACCGAAGGGTAGTTGTGTGCGTTCCACCTGGACCCTACATCTAAAACGTTTAATCCGTAGGTCTTAACTCTATAGACACGGGAGCAAAACTCTAGACACAGGCGTTAATCGTTTAGTGCCTGGCGCTAATCGTTTAGTGCGTTCCCAGACTTTCGGCCTGGGGACTAAACGTCCTGTGCCCAGAGCTAAAAAAATTTCTCAGTGTGAGACCCGGATAAAAACTTACTGCCGGACCTCCTAAACATGTCAGCATTGCAAATAACGCGGCAATTCCTTTTTACAGTCTTCTTCTGCCGAATCTTCTGCCCTGTGTCTCTGAGTAGTGGTGTCGTGAGGGAACGCCCGGTGGGGTAGGCAACAGCGACACACGCCGCGCACCGGAGCGCTGCGGGCGTGCCTATCCCCCCGGCTGGCAGGGGCTCTGTGCCCCGGGCCGGGTTCGGGGCGGGGCTACCCGTGTCGCAGTGCCCCGAGGAGTGAACCCCGTGTGAACGATTTTCTCTGCACATTTACTGCACACTGTTCCGCGAGGAGAAGAAGAGGCCTGGCCCATGACTCGAACCGCCACAGACTCACAATGAGATCAAAGGCCGCTCCGTGGTGTCACGCACCCAAACCTTACGGTGGCTCCACCGGGGGCCGGGGGGCGCCCCGAGGGGCAGGGCAGGGCCGACATGTCAGGTGACTCGTTGCGGTTTTTGCTGAGTACGGCTTCCAATCAAGACCTCTGTGAATGGCGCTTGTTGTCCCTTTACGCGAGCTGGGAGCCAGGCGCGACTGGAGACCAGACTGGACCGGACCGGACCCGAGGCGCAGGATCCCACCCGCACCCCGCGGTACTACCGGTAGGGGTTGTGACGGTGCCACACTATGGCCCCACAAGGGCCCCACGCACGGACACGGGATTATAATGGCATCTCTTTCACACACACACAAACCCCTTTCGGCGGGTTGTGGAAAGCGTGAGGATTCTGGACTAGGCGAGGCAGCCGGGGCAGCACACCGCACCGCGCCGAGACCATTTTCTCTCTCTGCACCCGACTGGGTGGCAAAAATCCGTAGTGCGTCGTACGTGATGCTGGCCCGGGCTTCTAATCCCCGGCCTGCGGCCAGCGGCCAGCAGCCAGCAGCAGCGGCAGCAGCGCAGCCAGCCAGCGCCAGCAGCCAGCGGCCAGCAGCCAGCAGCCAGCGGCAGCAGCAGCCAGCGGCAGCAGCCAGCAGCCAGCGGCCAGCAGCCAGCCAGCAGCCAGCAGCCAGCAGCCAGCAGCCAGCCAGCAGCAGCAGCCAGCAGCAGCAGCAGCCAGCAGCCAGCCAGCAGCAGCCAGCAGCCAGCGGCCAGCAGCAGCCAGCAGCAGCAGCAGCGGCAGCAGCCAGCAGCCAGCAGCGCAGCCAGCGCAGCCAGCAGCCAGCGGCAGCCAGCAGCCAGCAGCCAGCCAGCCAGCAGCCAGCGGCAGCAGCCAGCAGCAGCCAGCGGCAGCAGCAGCCAGCCAGCAGCAGCCAGCAGCCAGCAGCCAGCAGCAGCAGCCAGCCGCAGCCAGCAGCAGCAGCAGCAGCCAGCGGCCAGCAGCCAGCAGCCAGCAGCCAGCAGCCAGCCAGCGGCAGCCAGCAGCAGCAGCAGCAGCCAGCGGCAGCCAGCGGCAGCCAGCGCAGCAGCCAGCAGCAGCCAGCAGCAGCAGCAGCAGCAGCAGCAGCAGCAGCCAGCAGCCAGCAGCAGCCAGCAGCCAGCAGCCAGCAGCAGCAGCCAGCAGCCAGCAGCAGCCAGCCAGCAGCAGCAGCAGCCAGCAGCCAGCGGCCAGCGGCAGCAGCAGCCAGCAGCAGCCAGCAGCAGCCAGCAGCCAGCAGCCAGCAGCCAGCAGCCAGCGCAGCCAGCAGCAGCCAGCAGCAGCCAGCAGCCAGCAGCCAGCGGCAGCCAGCAGCCAGCAGCCAGCAGCCAGCAGCCAGCAGCCAGCAGCCAGCAGCCAGCGCAGCCAGCGGCCAGCAGCCAGCAGCCAGCAGCCAGCAGCAGCCAGCAGCAGCCAGCAGCCAGCAGCCAGCAGCAGCAGCCAGCAGCCAGCAGCCAGCGGCCAGCAGCAGCCAGCGGCCAGCGGCAGCCAGCAGCAGCAGCCAGCAGCAGCAGCAGCCAGCGGCAGCCAGCGCAGCAGCCAGCAGCCAGCAGCCAGCAGCAGCCAGCAGCCAGCAGCCAGCAGCCAGCAGCCAGCCAGCCAGCAGCCAGCAGCAGCCAGCAGCCAGCAGCCAGCAGCCAGCAGCCAGCGGCAGCAGCAGCAGCCAGCAGCAGCCAGCAGCAGCCAGCAGCCAGCGGCCAGCGCAGCCAGCGGCCAGCAGCCACGCCAGGGCGCCGCGCAGGCGTGCGCACGGAGAGGTGTGGATAGGGAGGGAGCTGCTGGGGGTGTTGTGGTTGGGTCGGGCCGCACCGCGGCGGATGCAGCGGCCGCGGCGCCCGTGGGTAGGCAGCACGCAGCACGCAGCACGCGGCACGCAGCACGCAGCACGCAGCACGCAGCACGCAGCACGCAGCACGCAGCACGCAGCACGCAGCACATTCGACCGCGCGCCGGAGCGTCCCCTTCACGCGCAATCAGAGCCACACAGTGTCCTGGCCGCCTACGTGTCGTGGCATCCGCCTCTTCCTGCCTCTCTCCCCTGCCTAGCCCTTCCCGTTCACTCCCCCCCCCCCCCCCTCTCTCCCCCTCTCTCCCACCCCTCTGCCCCCATCGACTTCCAAGGTCGAAAACGGAGGGATATGTGACGGCGAAGGACGGCCCCACGGCCCTACATGACAGCCAGTCACACGGTGCTCGATTCCATCTAGGCCCCTTTACTTCTCGTTCTGCCGCGCTTGCGTGTGCACTAAGTCTGCTGGGCGCTGGTGCCGGTGCTCGAGCCCCCGGCCCGGCCCGGCCCGGCCCCCAGTGCGCAGGGAGCGCAGCCAGGGCCGGACCATGGCCGGGCCGGGGGCGGGGCGGGGCGCCTCAGCTGCAGCCCGACAGGAGGGCCGCCAGCAGGGCCGCCAACATGGCGCAAAATAGCGCGATATGCCCTTGACACTAATTCCCTGTTTTTGTGTGTTGCGCGCTCTCTTTTGCCGAGTTACAGCTCTGGCCGGCTCTGGCCTCCTTTTCGTGTATAACCTTTTTCACTGTGAAAACCTCGAAGTTCTTTTCCAGAAACTCTGAAGAAACATTCCCCTTTTTCAGCCGCATTTTCGAGGGGTCACAGGCACATTGGCAAGATTGATGCCCCCGCCGCCGGGCCGGAAGGTTTTGTGCTCACATCTTTCACCCCGGCGTCGAAAGGGGTTGCATTGGGTTGGAACCCCGACCACAAACACCACCAGTCCCACACGTCCAATTACAGTCACTGGCATCTGCCCCAAGCGCCCGGCCTACACCACGCCGCAGCACGCCCCGCCCAGCCGCGAGCAGGCTAGTGGACTCTGCCGGCGGGGCGGGCACCTGCCTCTGGACCCTCGGCCTCGGGGCCCCAGGGAGGGCTGAGGGCCGGGCTCGTGTACAAAGACTAGGATAAATCTGGAGGCTCTGTGGGTCTGATGAGACAGGAGAGGATGAGGAGGTTAGGTAGCTCCACCTCGGGCAGTTCAGAAACATGCAGAGCAATGCGGGTAGGACATGGGAGGGGACCAGAGAATGGAAAGGCCAGAGGAAACGCGTCAAGGGACTCTGTGTGGTCGACAAAGACACCGAGATGATTTACTCCGCGTGTGCCTTGATACGGTGTAGACCGGACCACGTCGCCCGTCCTATCCAGGACCTCCAGACTCCAGGGCCCCCGAGGCCTCCAGGGCCTCCAGCAGATCTTCCAGCTCGGCACTTTCAGCTGAGCATCAGCGCCACTGTTTGCGTTGGAAGGCTGGCAGCTGCGTTCGGCGCGGCGCGGCTCGGCGCTGGAGATGGGCGCCAACTCCTTTTCCCATTTCTCACTTTTCCTCTCCTCCTGCGTCCTCCTCCCTCTCCTCTTCCGTTTCTTTCTCCTCCGCGGGCGGTGCACTCTTCCTCTGGCATTCCTCGAGACGCGCTTTTTGCCCAGCAGCGGCGGCGGCGGTTCCTATTGTGTCGGCGAGGGTGCGAGGAGGTGTCCGGAGGTGTCCGGATACGACATGGAGGAACAAGTCGGGAAAATTCCACGGCTTCCGCCGCCGGCACCACTACAATCAAGTGCCTGAAATGGTGTGTACGTACACTTGTGAGAAGTGCCAAGAGATGTTGTTAGCAAAGTACAGCATTATTTTTATTTTTTTTGCAAATATCTGAATCGCTGGCCGCCGGTGCCTACCGGTCCCCACCAGCTGGTGGCCGTGCCGTGCCCGGGCAGCCAGCGCAGTCAGGGCAGCCGACTCTAGCCGCGGCCGGCGCGCCTCACCGTGCCCCTGCGCGCTCCGCTCTAGGCTGCTTGTAAGCGGCCACGGGTCATGAACCTCTCCCAGCGCCGCGCCGCGCCGCACCGCGGGCCTAGCTGGCTTTGCCTTGCCGCTTTGCTGTGTGTCCTGGCGGAGTGGCGTGGCGCGGCGCGGTGCGGCGCGGCGGGTACTGCCACCACCGGCCACCACGCTCTACCCGCTCTACGCGATACAGGCTAGCTAGTGCTGCCCACGGGCTGCCCGGCCGACCGCCGTGAACCAACGTAACTGGTGTGCGAGTCCTGCGGAGGTGCGGTGCCGCGGGAGCGGTGTCGTGAGCCCCGACCGGCCCCCGGCCCCGGCCCCCGGCCCCCGGCCCCCGGCCCCCGGCCCCCGGCCCCCGGCCCCCGGCCCCCGGCCCCCAGCCTGGCGTCCGCCTGCCTGGTTGAATGGCCTCAATTCCCTCCCGGGGCCCCTCGGAGCCCGCAGCTGCAGTGGCAAACGCGAACTAGAGTTTGCTAAAACACTCTCAAAATTTTTGTATTCCGAATTTCTGCAGCAAAACGCCCGATTAATTCAGGATATTCGAAACGTCATCGAATGCATCGCCTTGGCGACACTCCCATCACAGGATACGGGTTTAAACTTATAAAAATCTTAAATTGCGTAGTTTTATTGGAAGTGACCTTGCTGCAGTGCTAGAAATCTTCGGAGAATGCCCTTTGAAAAGCGATATACGGTACGAGGTAGAGAGCCTGTATAGGTTAGGTTAGGTTAGGTTAGCCTGTATAGGCTCTCTAGCACGAGCCTGTCACGCCTCGTCTCACCTGTCGAATTCCTCTGCTATTGCAGGCAGGGTATGGTAGAGTGTTCTGAGGCTCTGCGACAGGGACTTGGACACATACAGGATGTCTAAGAGGGGAAGGGGAAGAAGAAAGAAAAGGAAGAGAAGGATGGAAGGGCCGAAAGAGAGCGAAGAGTCAACGAGGTTCTAGGGGATAAGATCGCTTAGTTGTTGTTACGGAGAAAGAGGGGAGAAACCTCTGGCACTATTTTGTTATCGACTTCCGACTTCCGTTTGCCGTAATCACACACTCACACAAACACAGACACAGACACTGTGAGCAGAAAACGCGACTGCAGAACTGCACCACAAACACGCCGTGCCAATCTTTTCCTGCCAATCTGCGTTTTGGTGGACTCTTTTTCAAATGACTGATCAGGACCGCATTGTAATGTCGAGGCTCGACAGAGACACCAGTTGGAAAACCGAGTCGTGGCACAGGACATGCGCGCGACCGGAACTAGCTTCCGAAGTTGTGGCTCTCCGGCGTGCCCCTAATCGTAAATCTTAGTAACGCCATTTGAAAGAGCGCAATTTTCTGCTCAGGAGTAGCCCATTTTCTGTAGCCCACTTTGCCCCACTCCAGAGTACCCAAATCATCGGGCACCCCACAAGAAACATGCCCGAGCGATAAAGCAAGATTGTTCTGTTTTTCAGGAGAAGTGGGTATCTGGCCGGCACTGGATACCTCCGGCCCGGACTCCTCTGGGCTCCTCTGGGCCCTCTGGGGGCTTCCTCGAGGAGTCTCCTGGGGACGGGGCTGGAGGTCCGAGTAGGGGCCCCACCCGCGGTGTGGGAGCAGCGGGCCTCCCGGTGGGGTGGGAGCAGGGTGGTTGTGGGTGTCAGCGGTGACAGGCAGCCCGAGCCAGGCCGTGTGTGCGCGTGTGTGCGCGTGTGTGGGGGGGAGGCACTCTGATGAACATCCCCATGCCGTGCCGCCTCCGTCTTGGGCTCCGCTCCGCGATTGCTCATTTGGGGCCCGCCTCATTAGTAGGGGTGTCGGTCTGTTCTCGACAATTTCAGAAAACGGGAAGCAAGCTGGCACCTTCGCGCTACCACCCTCATTAAAATCGCGCTTACCGCCACGCGTGATCCCGTTCGCTGTCAAAATCTTGCATAAGCCGTAGGCCCTGCCCTCTGGCAGAAGCTTATACTCTGCCTATATTTTTCTTCAGACGTGCCGGCTGCGTTTTCCTCGGGATATGCGGGGCGCGTGGCGTCGCTCAGATAGTGTATCTGGGTCAATGGGATGTGCGCCAGCAGGTTGACTGTGGAAACACTTGGCAAGGAAGAAGGACTGTCTTGTGGGTCCCCCGGCGGGTCCCTATAGGTCCCCGAGGCCCCCAGACCAGCCCCCTCGCGACAAGCCACGCATCAGCTCTGCTAGCTCTGCTAGCTCTGCTAGCTCTGCTAGCTCTGCTAGCTCTGCTAGCTCTGCTAGCTCTGCTAGCTCTGCTAGCTCTGCTAGCTCTACTAGCTCTGCTAGCTCTGCTAGCTCTGCTAGCTCTGCTAGCTCTGCTAGCTCTGCTAGCTCTGCTAGCTCTGCTAGCTCTGCTAGCTCTGCTAGCTCTGCTAGCTCTGCTAGCTCTGCTAGCTCTGCTAGCTCTGCTAGCTCTGCTAGCTCTGCTAGCTCTGCTGCTTAGAACCCCTGACCGCCGCTGCAGCCTTGCAGCCACTGCCACCTCCCGCGGACTCCTGCCTCCCCGTAGCCGTCCTACCCCGTCGTGGAGGGTATCCGCTGCACCGGCCCGCGCAGAAACATGTATGTTTGGGGGCAGCTCTAATTATACCGGCACGGGGTCCTCGACGGCGGCCCGGGCGGCGGCCCTGACGGCTGACGGCGGCCCCGGCGGCGGCCCTGACGGCTGACGGCGGCCCCGGCGGCGGCCCTGACGGCTGACGGCGGCGGCCCTGGCGGCTGACGGCGGCCCCGGTGGCGGCGCTCACGGCTGACGGCCTTTGCCCTAGCGCTGCCCGTCCGCCGCCGTCGGTCTGTCTCTGCACTCAAATTTTAATTACAAGGGGATACGGCCGACTTTATGGCGGCAGAGGGCCGAGATGAACCGTTTAAAATTGCGCGCGGAGTGAGAGGCCGCGACGCCGACCGTCGTCGGCTGCTGCTCGCCTGCGCTAGCCGCCGTGCACGTCCGGGACCGGGCAATCTTACAGTAGAAGCACAAAGCACATATTTCCGGATGGGTCATTACGGGGCCTCGTTCGGGAAAAATAATCATTTTGGAATGGCGACATCGCAAACAAGAGTCCTGGCGGGCCATTGCATAACAGCACTGAGGGGGTTTGAAGAGTACAATGTCGAGCTGACGTTGGGTAAATTCCCACAAGCTGGCAACATCGACTACTCCCACAATGACTGCTTACTACTCGGCCCCTGCCGCCGCCGCTGCCGCCGCCACCGCCTCGATTCCAAAGGTCAGGCCGAACAAGGCCTGAATGACACCCTGCCAAAAAAGTGCCGCCCGCGAGCTGCTGAGAGCGGCCGAGGACAGTGGCAGGCTCGATGGCATGGCATTCCACACTGGCTGGCCAGCACGTCAGCCCGCCAGCACCGGGCTGCTTCCGAACGGATTTAGGCAAAGATAACCCACGTCTCCCATTATGTAAACGTTTCACAACGAAGCACAGGGCATTCGGCCAGATGGTCCAAACATGTGGCAATGTGATGCGGCCCATTTCGGAGCTAACCTGATGCCACTCTTCAAACCGAACTAAAATCTACCCTCTGTGAGAACTCTCGCTGGCTGCCGGCTCGCCCTGCACCACGGACCACACCGCCGGCCGCGCGCACCTCCCAGGACAGCCTCTACGCCGATGTGGGTGGATCTCCGCGCCGACCCGACTCGGCAACGTGTGTGCGTGCAAGTGCAGTACGTGCCATGTCACTGCATTTAACGAGGCATTTTGCGCCCAGTGCACATACCCAATTATTTGCCCCCCCGCGCTGATTATATTTCCCGGCCATATTGCGGCGGCGGCGCGGCGGCGGCAACATACAGCATCAAGGCGGTGCTGTGGACGCCAATTTTCTGCAGTCGGGCTCCGGTTGGCCCGTAACCGTGTGATTCATAACCTCTCTGCAGAGTCAAAATAGCAAAGCGGCGTGAGGGAGCCAGGGAGCGGCCACAAAGCACGTGGCCGTTAGTCTAGTAGCGGGCGGGCCTGACCAGAGGCCTCGGTGGGTGCGACTCCCGAAGGCGGTGTCTCACCAGGTCCCACGCCCTTCCCCGCGCTTGTGTTTCGCGTGCAACGCAAATCAAATCATCTTGATTAACGTGGCACGTGGTTCCTGAACGACCCCCAACAACGACAACAACCAATCAATCGAAGTAGAATCAATACTAATTAAATCAGCCTGATAGATGGGAAAAATGCGTAAGCTTCAAACCGGGGAGGTCGGGGGAGGTCTTCCAAGAGTGCAAGGAGAACTGGAATTAAGCGCGAGGAGGAACACCAGCACAGTACTTTTATACAGAAGTCTAAGGTGGTCGGCCAATTAGAGAGGTGCTCTGGCCTTCCAGTTTTACGAGGCTCTCCACTCGACTTGTAAAAATAATTGCAGGCATGTGTCTCGTCTTTCTTACTCCGCAGAAGTATGTGACAGTGGGAAGCGGGCGCGCTCACTCTCTCACTGTACTCGCAAAGGAAGCAGGAAGAATAGAGAGAAAATAATGAAGATTAGGAGGATGCTGGGTGAAAGAGATGCGGCCGCCTAGTGATCTGACAGCCGTCCCGGCCGGGGCTGGCTGTGCGGTGTGCCGCGTCTGCGTCTCAGAAGGTAAACCACATATTGCCGCAGGGAAGGAATTTGTCGAAGAAGTGGAGGCGAGTTGAGGTGGCCGGTGACGACCGAGGGATCGCGGTGTCCGGCGGAGTGCTGAAGCGGGCTGGGGAGGCCGGGGCAGGCAGAGACGAGGTGAGGTGAGACCCAGTGCAAATAGACTCGCACGCGTGAGTGTCGGTTTTCAGCAGCGGGAATTAGATTTGGTGCTGCGAAGCCGGTGGTGGGGGTGGGGGCCGGGAGGCTGGGATGGGATGGGATTGGTGCGGCCTGTCGGTGCTGCCAGCGCTGCACGCCCGCCATCGATCAGGGCGGCCGCGCACGGCAAGATGCGAGGCGACAAATCGTGGAGGCGCCCTGGAGCCGAGGCGAGCTGAGCGGGGCCGGGCTGGAGGCGCTGACCTGCGCCCTGTGCTGCCCTGCCCCGCCCTGCCCTGTCCGGCCCCGCCGGCCCCACTGATAGTGCCGCCGTCGGCCGCCGTGGCCACGACGCCGCTGCACGGCCCGATAACAAGCCCAGCCCAGCCCAGCCCAGCCCAGCCCAGCCGCCCTTCGGAGAATCGGCCGGCGTGGTGTAAGCCACTGAACATAGTTGGGATGCCGCACTGCACATTTTGGCGAGGAATTTGTCGAACGTAAAGGATAGTGCCTTTGTGGTGTGCACCGGGCGCCCGGCTCCCCAGGTCCCCAAGGGGGGCAGTGCGCAGTGATGTCACCCGCAGCGTGTTCGCCAAACCACCAGTGGCTCCTGTGGGCAGGATCCTAGTCTCAGTCTCCGAATGCAATAATGCAATGCAGGGCTGGATACAAGTGTCCGGCATGTGTGATATACAAGGTCTTGCGGCGAAATCCTTAGCGAACAAAGTTGTTCGGGGCCGAGCTTTCTGGCACAACACACACTGTGCTGGGACATGGGAAATTTAACGTGCATTAGAGTGGCGTTTTACTGCATTCCAGATCTGTCCAAGGGTTCCGAATTGTATGTTTACGGGGGCCCCGGATTGGGTTTCTAACCTAACATTCTGACCCTGTGCGCACGCACACACACGCTTCACACGCGCCCCCCCTCTCTCTCTCTCTCTCTCTCTCTCTCTCTCTCTCTCTCTCTCTCTCTCTCTCTCTCTCTCTCTCTCTCTCTCTCTCTCTCTCTCCCTCACACACACACACACAAACATACACACAGAGTTGCAGGGTCTGCAGCCGCCTCCTTTCTTTCCTTCCCCTGCTTTTTGCATCGCGCGCCGCTCGCCGCGCCTACGCCCCATACGACGTGCTCTGCAGCAGACGGAAACGCGAGGGAGAGGAGAGGAGAGGGGAGGCGGGCAGCGTGGAATGCAAAAGTTCCATAAACGTTGGAGTGGAAGCACAAAAGAATTTGCCCGCCTATAAAGAAATAAAGCTTCTCGCAGGGCGAAAAGCTAATCTCACGCCGAAGAATGGAATTGAGTCTGCTGCAGGTAGTTGTGTGTATAAATCCCGTGCGAAAATGCTTTGTTCAAATCTAGGCTACACGAGTCTGATCTGGATTAACAATCCAGTCGCCTCTGGTGACAGCTCTCCTCTATGGCGCGCCCCATGTTAATTTCAGGTATCTAATTTCATAACTGATAAAGTGAGTTTTCTAGCAATTGGGACCAGAGGTTTCTTTCATAATTTTGCACTGGTCGTTTAGCCTACCCACGATGGTGCCGCGTGCCAAGCCGTTCGAGGCACTGGGCGGGGCTGCAGCTGCATCCGAGTTGCGCGCTTTCCCGGCTCCGGCGCCCCAGCGGCCGCTGCGGCAGGCTGCCTCGCACGCTTCACGCTGCACGCTGCACCGTCTGGCGGGCCTGCCTAACCTCCCGGCGCTACCAGTAGAGCGAGCAGAACAAGGCGGCCCCGTCTGGTGGGGTAGGGCAGGGCCGGGGCAGGGCCGGGGCAGGGCTACTGGGCGGGCCGCTGCAGTCTGCAGCAGCGAGCAGCAGCGGGGCGGGACGGGGACAAACGGAGACGGAGAGTGCGCAGCGCAGAGTCTTGGCGGCAGTCTGACGGAGACAGAGAGATGCTGGGCGGGGCTGTCGCGGGCTGACTGACTGAAACGAAGACGGATTCAGCACTGCGTCAGTCAGCGCGTCGGTCCGGGTTATGTTTGGGTGCTGCAAGCGACACGGGTGCTCATCACTTTCCGATACTCGAAGTTTAATATTTCTTTTCAGTCTGAGTCTCCGTGTAGAAATCGGCAGGAAGGAGAGGGCGATAGAGAGAAGTGCATTCGGTCGGGCCCAAGAACATCTCTCATCATTGAGAGCCAGCCGTGCCGCACCAGGGGTGCCGGCCAGGGGTGCCAGAGGCCACTGGGAAGGTGCATGTGCATCCCGTGGGGGTGGGGGCGGGAGGTGTGAGGTGTTTGGGGCCCGAGCTGGGGATGGGGACTGAACGACTGACGTGTCACCCAGTGGGGGCGAAGTCTTGGAATGATGAAGTGAAAGTTAGAACCCCCACTGGGAGAAGGTGGAGGGCGGGGGCTGGGCGTGGGCGCGGCGGGTGGGGTGGGGTGGGGTGGGCCATTTGATGACGTCAGCGCGTCACCGCGTCACACCGCGCGGCCCACTAGAGCATCAGCGAGAAGGAGGCAGACAACAACTGTTACGCAACAGAAAGCCTCATGGAAACTACTCATTTTCAAACCGAGTGTTTTGTTTCTCGCCGCTGACGTTTTTCGCACGGCCGGTCGCAGCCTTCATTCCTTCCGTGACGCGCTGTTTGTGACGCTGATCGCACTCGTCCAGCGGAGAGCAGCGAACAGCAGAGCCTTAGGCCTGGGCTGAGCAGGCCGGGCTCCAGGCACTCCAGGGCGACAGCTCCAGGGCTCCAGGGCTCCAGGGCTCCAGCGGCTCCAGAGCGACGCATTGGTCACATCATCGTCGACCTCACTGCCGCATCGACATCGACTTTCCTCGGCGATGCTTTCATTTCCCGATTGATTCACTCGGAAACGGCGCCTTAATCCTGCCCCCTCGAGAAGCCACCTCTGCGGCGCTGGATTGGCCGGGATCGCATCCAAGTAGCCCATTGAGGCTCGGTGGGGCCGCGGGGCCGCGGGGCTCGGTGCCGGCCGGGTCGTGCCGCCGTGCCGGGCTCACGGGAGATTAGATTAGGGAGGAGGGTTGCGGGAAATTGGGAAGGGGCCGCAAGTGATTTCACTCTGACGCCGGGGCTATGGGGCTGGCAGTGCCTGGCTGCCTGCCTGCCTGCCACGTGTGAACACAAAAACGGTTCGCCACAACTTGGCGCAACTTGGTTTACCGCGAGCACACGCACTCGGTCACGTCTCCGCCCACGAGGCCGCTTTCGTTGCGCCCAGCGATGGTTCGAGCGTCAGAACAGAACCGTCCGCGGTCGGAAGTATTCCCGGCGGTACCCCGCGCCGGTGAGCCTCCGGTCAGCGAAGGGGCGGTGCTACCCAGCTCATGGACGGCCCCTGTGGCCTGCCCCGCCTGCCCCGCCTGCCCCGCCTTAGCCCTGGGCGGTATCCAAAATTCGATACCGCGGTACGGTATTAAAGTTATTCGCGGTATCGGCGGTATATCGAGCCCGGTATTTACCGGCGATACCGCGACGGTATAATACCGGCGATACCGCGATATTATTCGGTAAAATACCGCGATACCGCGGCGGTTAAAATACCGCGATATGGCGATACCGTGCAGTAAGATGCCGCGATATCGCAGTTCAAATACAGCAAAACCGCTGCATTAAAATACTGCGGTGCAAGTGTGGCTGTAGGAAGGACTCTGTATGCTAAATCACAGTGATAAAGCAATAGAACACCGTTATATAATTGGAGTGTGATTTTGGAACTGTGGATATTGAAATAGTTAAATCGACATCGAAAGTTGCAAAGTGATATGGACATACAATTTTATTTTAATTTAGGCGGAGAATCCACAAAGCAGAGATACAAATTATTTGGTAGGAAGCCGAATATTCTTTTGGTTCATAGCAAAGAAAATTAGCATTCCAGCGGCAGATGCACGCCTCCGCGTGGTGACGTGGCATTGTCACCGTAACGCGGTATTCCGGTACCGCGGTATTCCGGTATCGCGGTATCCCGGTATCGCGGTATCGCGACGGTATCGCGGTACTTTACCGGCACGGTATATCGATATTTGAAAAACCCAATACCGTAACCGCGGTATAAAAAATACCGCGGTATTTTACGGTATACCGAAATACCGCCCAGGGCTACCCCGCCTGCCCCGCCTGTCCCCTCCGCAGCGCGCCATGTTCATTTCAGCCGAAACTCGCTGACTGCGCCGTTCTGTCAGCACTGAGGCGTAGAGGACCCGCGCTCTGAAACACCAGGCCCCCCGCTGCCCCCCCCCCTCCCGGCTCGCGGCCCCCGCAACATTCATCACCGGACAAATACCGTTCGCATCTCCGTTCAAAACTCGAGTTTTTTTTGTGTGATGGAGCCCGACCCGGCCCGGGCAGCTAGGGCCTGCACAGAACTCGTCGTCCGAACCCCTTGTTGTTCTCGATGGTCTAATTGACAGATTAAGGTCAGAAGGGAACGGCGGACTGAGCACGCCGAGTGGGAGGAAGGAAGAGGGGAATAAAAGAATAGAAACGGGCGAAAGAGAAAGGAAGTGTGAAACTGTAGAGGGTAGAGGGGACAATGCATGGAGAACTGAAAAGAGCCGGAGGGATAGAAAAGCAACTGTGGAAAAAAGACGAATCAGACGACTATAGTTGGAAAAACAGAAAAAGAGAAACGCTTTTCTTCATCTGTGTCCATTAAGGCCGCCTGCGTTTTCAGCACCCAAGCCTCAGCGGAGACGTCGCTTTTAGTAAGTTTACTGAACTGAGCTCTGGGAAGGAGAGAGAAAAGGTGAGAGACAAAGACCAGCTCGATACATCTCTGCCTGTCGCGTGTAACAACCCCGGAAGCAGTGACTCGCCCGGGATATTTAGGCAAGCAAGCGGTGGTGCTGACGTGTGCCGCATTGTGCCCTGGTGGGCTGGCCAGGTGGGCTGGCCAGGTGGGCGGGCGCCATTGTTTGCCCGCCTCATCCCTCCATGGCGCACCCTTGCACTGCCGCCGCCGCCGCCGCCGCCGCCGCCCTGGGCCCGACAGCAGTGAGCACAGAAAGACAAGCCGCAGCGGCTGCACTGGCGGAGCTCGGGGGAGCCACAACCCTCAACGTCATCCCACCTACCGCACCCCCACCCCCGGCAGCCCCCGCCGCCCCCGCCGCCCCCGCGCCGCCCCCGCGATGACGTCAATGAGCATTGTTCGCGGAGAGTGGTTTGGAAAAGGGCAGTCGTCGGGTCTGTGTGCGCAGCAGGCGGCGGCCGGCACCGCGCGGTGTATGCTGGGTCCGGCTAGGCCCGGCTAGGGCCGGCGGTAAGTGTGGGGCAGCAGGAAGGCCTCGTCCGGTGCCCCTCCCCCCGGGCCCCCCCGGGCCCCACGGCTGCATCCGTGGGCGGGAGGGCGACAGAGATAGCAGCCGCATGGCTATAACACACGCGCGCGCGCGCTCACACGCACACACACACACACACACACACACACACACACGCGCTACTTAATCCTTAGCGAGCAGCGGGCCGGCGCAGCAGTAGTGCTCCCAGGGGAAAAGTTAGGCCGAGAGCATTAGGATATCTATTGTGATTTATTTGGAAGTGTGCCACCATCACGCCGCCGCCGCCGCCGCCGCCGCCGCCGCTGCCGCCGCCGCCGCCGCCGCCGCCGTCGCCGCCGCCGCTGGGCTGCTCCAACTGGCGCGCTGCGGATGACTGTGACGAAGTGGACATGGCGGCAGGGCCCGGCAGGGCGCGGCAGGGCCGGCTAGGGCGTATGGTCGCAGCTGGCGGTGCTCCAAGGGGCGGGGCTCGGCGGGGCGCGGAGCTGCAGGAGCCCTTTTGGTGGGCAATAAGAAACGATATCGCCTAGTGTCTCTGCTAGCTCTGAGCTGCGTGAGGCTGGGGGCACGGCACTGCGTGTGCTGCAGCGGGGAGTGCAGTGAGGGTGCTGGTAAGGGAGGTCAGGGAGTGGCGGGCCGGGGGCGGCCGGGGGCGGCCGGGGGCGGCCGGGGGCGGGGCGCACTCCATCGGTGGCTGAGGGGATGATCGCAGTGGCGCCGCGCGGGCCGGCAGGCCCTCTGTAACCTCGTTACAGCGGGGGCGCGGCGCGGCGGGGCGAGACGTAGCAAAGCCGGGCTGATTGTTCCGACCTCGGGCCACCTCGGGCTGGGGCTCCGCACTGCAGGCCGAGCAGGCCGCTTCCCGCGTCTAATTCCATGCTGACGCTCACGAGTGTGCCGCCCCGCCCCGCCCCGCCCCGCCCCGCCGCGTGCTGCACAAGGACACGGAGTGAGTGCGGCCTTTGTGCGCAGCAAGCATCCCAACGTGTCCAGTTTCCAGTTTTCTCTGCGATTCGAGGGCAACTTGATCGTCGTCGGGGCACACGGAATGTATGGCGTCATTTCCGTGATGAATTCAGCCAGCCGGATGCAAATGCCGGGATGGGAGGGTTAACCGCTGACCGGCTTACGTTCAGTCATGTTCGGGAACGAGGCCGCTCCCCCAAACCCTCTGCTCATCTCTGCCGGCAACTTTGTTAATTTCGTCTCTGTCACTCTGTTTCTGTATGTTCGTTCGCCTCATCCCCCGAGCTTACGGCATGAAAAGAGGATGGGCGAGAAATTTAAATCGTGTGACGGGAGAAGAAAGACTAAATCCACTCTTGCGGGTGTGTATAAAAAAAACCGTTAGACGTTGTGCATAGAGTACGCCCTAATTTCCATCAAGCAAAAACCAAGATCGAGGTAGGCGAGGCGCCTGTTTAGGCCAACCCGCACGACACGCGTGCATACAGAGGTTAGGATTGCTCACCCAGCAGGCGCTAAGTGCGCGATAAGACTGAAAAAATAAATAGGTTTGCCATGCCGACAATATCATGGGCGTACAGGTTGATTACCCAGATTATACCTAAATTGTCAGTGCCGCTGCAGAGAACCCCGGCAGTGAACCTTCCGCGAAAGATGACAGAGGAATAAAAAGAAGACTGGCCTTTGATGTTGTGCGATACGGTCGAATCTGTGCTGTATGAATAATCACTGACAAGTGCACGTAGGGCCGCGCCCTATTGTTTGCGCGCGGGCAGCCTCCTGTTATCTTGTGTTTTTGTTTTTTGTCTTTCACCTGCCTCCACCTCACTAACCCCTCCCTCTAGCCCCTCCCTCTTTCTAACCCCCTTTTCTTGCCCTTGCCTTGTCCCTGGCACTTTTCTTTCTCAATACACGAGGACCAAAGCCTGGAGCGGCTCAACCCTCCTCTCCCGTCTTCCTCTCAATTGTCCCCCCCTCTCCCCACCCTCTCTTTCTCCTTCTCTATTGTTTCAGTCACTCATCCAATCAAGACAAGGATCAAGCTGAAGTCAACGCGTAGCGCCCCAAAAGAGAGAGTAGAAAAAAGTAAGAATATCGCGCGATCCTCCCTCTTTGCGGTCGGGCCGACTCTTGCATGAGTCTACCAAAAAAAGTGCTGTAACGTAAAGTTATGCCGAGCAAAGTCCTTATATTAAATTATTTTTAAAATTTTGAACGATACGTTGTAATGGGAAATGTAGTCGATTACGATCGATCCGTTCCTATCCGTCCCACCATGTCCATAAGGTTTTCCGACGCTAGGGTCAGAGTTGTTATCGCTGAGAATGACAGAGCTGCTCATTGCTCATTGCTCGCTGGGTCTGTTTTCCAAAACTTGCCGTTTCAGTAGATTTAGACTCAGTTAGGCGCTATAGGATTTCTAAAAGGACGGCGATGTTAATGAAAATGGGGAAGCAAGAGGTACGTATAGAGATGAGGAAGAGTCACGTGTGACGTCACTGACGTGTTGCCGCCCTCCTCCGCCCCACCCCCGCCCCCACCCCACGCTACCCCACCCCACGGGGAGGGCGGCACCGGGCCGTGGCGAGTCGCCTCCGGCGGGGGACGTGGATCAATACCGGGTCAGCAGACAGGAAGACGCGCTGACAGACAGGTGAACGGGCCCGGCACGGCCCGGCACGGCACGGCCCGCCACGGCCCGCCACGGCGCTCACAGCACGGCTGACGGACCCGATTTGAACGGATTTTACCCCGGCTGGCCTTGAACTCACTCGCCTGCCACTATGCGCCACGCTCGGCCCCCGCTCCGCCCCCGCGCCGTCCCCTGCCGCCCCCGCGCCGTCCCCCTGCCGCCCCCGCGCCGCCCCCCTGCCGCCCCTGCACCGCCACCGGCGAGGCTGCCGAGGCTGTCGCCGCATCGCCTGTGTAATCCGATCGCAAAGAGAGCAACAAAACCTGCGCCCGATATTGGTTCCGCGAAGCAAAAATAATCTGCCCGCTGGCAAATTAGCATTTATACGAGGTATTTTGGCGCGAATTGGTGCACCGGACGAGATTCCCAGCACTTACCTTACCGCCCCAACCCCATCCTCCCTGCGCATGCGCGATGCGCGCGCCCAGCCTGCGCGCAGCGTCACGCGGCAACTTTGTATACAAATGTACCGCCGATATAGCGCAGCCGCGGACCAACGTAACAGAACCGAAGTCCCGGGGGAGTTGTGCCGGGCTCCTCGCGATCCCTTCTGTCTGGCAGAGACGAATCTCATCATCCATACATTTATACAGGGAAGGGAAGGAGAGGGGGAGAGAGAGAGAGAGAGAGAGAGAGAGAGAGAGAGAGAGAGAGAGAGAGAGAGAGAGAGAGAGAGAGAGAGAGAGAGAGAGAGAGAGAGAGAGAGAGAGAGAGCGTAGGAGGGCTAAGGGCTAGGCTCGAAAGAAGCAACCGATGGGCACATATAATACACGGGGCACATAGAATATGCACATACACATACGTCGGGCATCGGAATGGTTGATGCGGAGTGCTGCACAGGAGGGGGGGGGCGATGACAGCGATAGGGGAGGAGGAGAGGATCGAGAAGGGCGCGTCTCCCTCGCTCGCACCCTCTGTCTCTCTCGCTCCCACTCTTTACCATCCTCTCTCTGCACATGGGCACGAGAGGGGGTTATGAGCATATGTGCAGTCAGTGCACCCTGTGCGTTGTGATCGCCGCCAAGTCGCACCCGTGCGCCCACAAACAGAGTCCCTCTCTAAAAATATGTATCATCGCCACTCTCATTCCCAATGGCCGCAGCGACGGCGTGACGGCCATCATCGAGTTCAGTTTGATATTTTTCAGCCACCCTGTAGCTTGTTTCTGGTTTTGACGAGTTTCATGGAAAAGTCCCAAGCACTCTGTTTACCTCTACCAGGGACATGCCCTGACGGCCCAGACGGCCTCGGCCAGCAGTCATATAGCCATAGCCAGGACTGCGTGTGCTCCTCTCTCTCTGTCCCACAAGCCCACCCTCATCCCGTCCTCGTCGCACTCGCAGGGCCTGCGCCGCTCTCGCCCCCACTCTGCTCGTCATCCTCCCACCGCCGCCCCGCCACGCCCTGCCACGCCCCGCCACGCCGCGGGATGCTAAAGTTAGCCGCCACCCATCGACGCCCATAGCACTCCTCTCAGACACACACAGAAAACAATTTTCAATTATTTCTGTGACTTTTATTCAGCCACATTTTAACGGTGAAGGTCAGAAATGTGGCGTTGAAATCCCTAAACCGACACGTCGAGTCAAACGCGTCGTTGCGACATGTCATTCTACCATGCTGGCGTCAAAGGCGTGGCTCCGGCCATTCCCATCCAGCTGCGGA
Source organism: Odontothrips loti (assembly GCA_038380765.1). Taxonomy (NCBI): domain Eukaryota; kingdom Metazoa; phylum Arthropoda; class Insecta; order Thysanoptera; family Thripidae; genus Odontothrips; species Odontothrips loti. The sequence goes on along the minus strand of CM076243.1, from coordinate 9,879,603 downwards.
GATACTCCTTGCTGCGCGATTTCTCATAAGACCTTTATCCGGTCTGAAAGTATACTTTCCTGACCTACAAAAAGATATTTTTGTTCTTCAACTTCCGTTCTGGAGCCTCACTGGAAATATGCCTATTTCCCGACAGGTCCATAAGTATCGTCAGTTTGTGCGGAAGCATCACTTCTGCACTATCGGCAGTGCGAGCGCCGCTCTGGAGCTGCCCTTTCGTCGTCAGCAAAAACGCAGACGGCGAATTCGTTTTGGAACCGTTTGGAAGTCTCTGAGGCACAACGCACCTCTAACGAACACGAGAGTGGACAGGGTCGTCGCAGAGCTCGGAACTTGGCGAACTCACACTCGACATACGTTTGTTTAGGAATAGTGGTCCGAGAAAACGACTTGCATGAAACGGCAGCCCTGGCGAAATTTCAGGCTCTGTGAAAACTGATAACAAAATTGTGCTGAGATTCTTTTAATTTTTTATATACGTCTTAGCGCAATAACAGCCGTCTGGTGTTCTCTCATGAGGAATGATCACTCGATTGCAAAATGTCGGCGGCGCTGCGGCGAACGACGCCAACGGAACGGGCCTTCGGGCCTTCGGGGCGCGGGGTAGTGCTGCGCTGCGCAGCGCCCGGGACGGGACGGGCGCGGGGTATGTCGGCGTGGGCTCCTCCGCCTGCCGCTGCCACTGATCTGGGTGCTGGGCACCGCAGCGTCGCGGGCTTGCCTACCTACCAGGCTGAGTGAGGCGCGGACCCGGTTCTCCAGACCGCGGCGACCGCGCCGTTGGTATCAGAGAACGGATTTGGAGGGTGACTCCCCTCCCCCTCCCCCCGCCCTGCCTCTGCTCCTGTCTCTGCCTGCTGGGCCAGGCCGCAGGGTCCGACCGTGCAGCCTGGCGGGCCTTGGCTGTCCCTGCGAGGGATGGCGGCGGCACAGGTATTGTCCGCCTGCTCTGTCTGCCCTGGCTGCTCTGGCTGCTCTGGCTGCTCTGGCTGCTCTGGCTGCTCTGGCTGCTCTGCCCTGGCTGCTCTGGCTGCTGGCTGCTCTGGCTGCTCTGGCTGCTCTGGCTGCTCTGGCTGCTGGCTGCTCTGGCTGCTCTGGCTGCCCTGGCTGCTCTGGCTGCTCTGGCTGCTCTGGCTGCACTGGCTGCCCTGGCTGCCCTTGCTGCCCTGGCCCGGCCTTGTCTCGAGACGACCCCTCATCGAGGTAATGGAACAGTCTTCGGCCGGTACGCGCCCCCCAGGGCCCTGCGAGTGGCACGTCAGGAGGGAGGGGCGGAGGCGAGTGAAGGGGGAGGGGGCGGGGTCCTTTCATCGCCAGCGGTACGTATTTCACTCCGGGGACCACCCCTGTAATGGGGCTTCCTGGCATGATGCAGGCACCGCACCGCACTGCATGCTCGTCTGTGCAGCTGCTATCAAACAGCCGCAGGGCAGCGGCGCAGCGGCACCCTGCTGGACCCGGTCCCATGGGACAAGACCCATGGGACCACCAATTGGTCCCATGGGACCAGCAGGCAGTGGGACCCGGTCCAGCAAGGCACAGAGGCGGCCGCCAGGATTTCGGCTCGCCAATCACAAGGTCCGCCGCCGGTATCGGAGAGATACAAGAGATTTGGCGCGACCCGAAGTTCGACTCGCAGCGCGCGTGGCGACCTATTTTAACGAAAGGCTTTTTCCAAACAGTGTTTTATTTTTCAAAGAAAGGCAGACAAGTGCAGCAGTAGAGGCGTGCCGCCCACCCCCACCACTCCGCACCACGCCACACGACGGCCCCGGCCGCGTCCTGACACAGTACGCGACAGACACAGTAAGGCGCGTGGGACTATTTCTGTCTCCGGCAAGGACTCGCGCCGACTGGTAATCACTTTAGCAGACGTGCGTGGTGTCTTAGGGTGGACGGGACGCCGGGGCGGGGCAGGGCGCGGGGCGCAGGGCGCGGGGCGCGGGGCGCGGGGCGCGGGGCGCGGGGCGCGGGGCGCGGGGCGCAGGGCGCAGGGCGCAGGGCGCAGGCCGCGGGGCGCAGGGCTGGGCCAGGGGTCAGGAGACGGGAGCAGCCCGGCCCGGGCCAGCGCTCACAAGATGACCTCTCCAACCCAAGGGGCCACTGATACGGGGGCTTTAGGGGCAGATTATTGCATCGACGTTGTACCTTGAACAATTCCCAGCGGAGCAAATGGGGCGAACCACTAGCGCCGAAACAGAATACCACGGTTTATTTTTGAAACAAAATGTCTTCATTTTAATGTGTCTCGTCGCAAGATTCATGTAGGGACGTCCATAGCAATCACCCGCATCGCCCACCTGACCGCCATTATTCGTGCATGCTGACATCGACATCACGCAGCCGCGACTTACTGTGGAAGGTCGTTTTAGAGCCAGTAATTTCTCAGCTTCATTTTCCTTTTATTCATGCAGTATACGCTTTTATGAATAAGTCTCAACAAATAAAAAAAAACTGCTCTGAATGTGAATGGTACACATATCGAAGGCTATTATTCCGCTTGTGACATTTACTTCAAGTCGGGTTCAGAACCACGATCGTCCAAAGTTACGAACACAACAATTTTTTTTATTTAATATTTTTTATCTTTTTTATTTTTGTATTTTACACTCGAGGTGGTCTGTATCCAAGTTGGCATACCGACAATCTCGAAAGGAAATCCCGACTGAGTCGCCTCGTTGGTGAATAATAGAAATTTCCGAGGTAGATTCAAAGTGATACGTTCCATAGGAAGGACGCCCATGGCGCCCATCCGTGCTGAGTCTGGCGAGTCTTTTGCGCGGGAACCTGGCACATATGGCGTCGTGCGAAACATGACGTAACTCGCAGGCCAGCTCCTGGGACATACGCGTCCTCATCATATTAATAGGACTCCTCCATGGGTGCGGCACGGTCGGTTACTGTATCTGTCGCTTCGCCAAAAATAAAAATGTCACGAGCGTTCACATGTGTGCGGAGAAGCGCGAACGCACGGCACACATGACCCCCCCCCCCATCACACGCCCGTCTACATTGTTTTGACCTTCACTTTAAATAATGGTAAAAGAGAAAAAAAATACAGATAAGGACGCAAAGTATGCCGTAGCCGAGATTAGCAGGCAGTGAAAGTGTGTGAAAAAAAAGGAACTCGATCATGTTCCGCGTGTCTTTACACCACTCGAAAATTGAAAACTCTAGATTCCAATTATTCGGTATAAATAATACGATTTCTAGACTCTAATTTAGTTTTCGAGATTATTTTTGGCGGACAATGTGAACCTGGTGGAATTTCCTGTCCCCGCAAATTCGTGTGTGCCTTGCGGTGGCAGACACTCGCCACGTGCCGTCTTACCGATTCTATAATACAGGCTGCGTCAAAGGGGGATGGAAGCGCTCCCTACGTGACCTTGACCCATCCTGAAGGTCGTGCCCGCAAAGCCGTCATCCGCTCCTGCCGCGTATCTCATGCGGTCGCGCCGCGCAGTTGTGTGGGTGTGAGTTGGACACCGCGTCGACTGCATGCGCCAAGCCAGGAATTCGAAAGGCGAAAGGCTGACCAGACGACAAGGCAGAGCCATTTGCAGGGGGAGGACGGTGCCACAGGCCGCGGGCCACAGGCCGCAGGAGACGGCAACGCGCCCGTACCTCCTAGGCTGGAGGTCTGCTGCAGGCCCGGTGCAAAATTAATGATTCCGACCCGACCTCGGTAGCCAATCAGAGCCTCTCGGACTGGCCCCGGTATAGACTGGCCTTGGGAATATTGCATCAAGGTTGGCGCTCACTCCGCCAAACACCGGGAGGACTCAAAGAGATCATCTTTTGATTCTGAGGAGAGCGGGCGAGGGAGGTGGAACTGGGTAGGGACACAGAGAGAGAGAGAGAGAGAGAGAGAGAGAGAGAGAGAGAGAGAGAGAGAGAGAGAGAGAGAGAGAGAGAGAGAGAGAGAGAGAGAGAGAGAGAGAGAGCAGAAGGGAGACCGATAATGGCCTTTATCAGCAAAGTTTCCGCTCGAGCCATCACCACCCTTGGTCTCTCTCCTTGGAATCAAGCAACCACCTATTCATTGAGCGTGTGGCGGGGCCGCGGGCCGGTGTCCCGCCTCCCGCAGCCCCTCGGGGATGCTCCCTGCTCCCCCGGGCCCCTCCTCCGCCCTCCTCCCCTCCTTGCCAACCTCTTTTCATCGCCTTTCATCATCGGAAGCTCGGACCGGCCGGACCAGACGTGGCCAGTGAGCTCGATTTTATTCGATTCCAAGATGGGACATGTGCCCACTGCAGAGTCGCAAAACAGCACTGTTTTCGAAACTGCAACTCGCGTGTGTGTCGTTATAGACAAAAAATGAATAGTGAAACACGTCCCATGAGACGTAATGAGTCTATTTTCGCTGTCGATTTGCAATACACCACTACAGCTTTAATGGCGTGTAATGCCATGCCGAAAACAGTAAGCAAAATGATGAAACCACTGCCGGGAGTGTATTTGACGGTCTAACTAGTCGCGTCATCGTAAACGAATCCCCAGAATTTCGGCGCAGTGTACTTTGAGGCGACCGAGGCAGCCGCCAAGTATTTTTCACACCGCGGTCGTCAAGGATAATAGGTACGTGTGGTTATCGGCCGAGTCCAGTGCTGCCCGCCACAAACAGCGACGGCGATTCCGCAAGGTTATTTTGGGGGTAACAGTCAAGACTCGTGCGGACGCTTAGGTATATCACCAGGACCGCCAGGGATCGGCAGGGGCCGCTTGGATGCGCCAGGAACCGCCAGGCACTGCCAGGGACCGCCAGGATCCGCCAGGAACCGCCAGGAACCGCCATCAAACCACCCCGCATTTGTTTTATTCTGTTATCGCCCCGCCCTTTGGCCCTGCGGAAGGCTGGTGCAGGGCGCCTTGGAATGGTTTACTGTGGCTGGCGCACACTTTATGCGCTTTTCACATAGGCCATAGGCCTTTTTAATGCCCAATAAAACTTCTTTTCTGCCCTCGCCAGGGACTTGTGAGGGGCCCGCCTGGGCCGGACCGCCCCCGACCGCCGAACAGTTGCAACTACGCCGCAGCTCGGGCGGCAGTTTGTCGGAGAGCACTGCCAGCTGCAGTTGCCTGAGGCTCCATCAAGGCTGACGCTAACGCCTGGAGGGAAGGCAGCGGCAGCACACTGGTGCACGCGGGTTGCCTACCCTCCACGGGTGACAGGTCAGCGCCTGGAGGGTAGGCAGCGGCAGCACACTGGTGCGCGCGGGTTGCCTACTCTCCACGGCTGCCAGGTCAGCGCCTGGAGGGTAGGCAGCGGCAGCACACTGGTGCGCGCGGGTTGCCTACCTCCACGGCTGCCAGGTCAGCGCCTGGAGGGTAGGCAGCGGCAGCACACTGGTGCGCGCGGGTTGCCTACCTCCACGGCTGCCAGGTCAGTGCCTGTTAGATAGGCGTATGAGCTACACTCGTTTGCCTACCGCCGCTGTAAATGGAGCGGAGGAGTCAGAGTGTGAGTAGTTGTGGGGGTGAAGGTCGTGAAGCCGGCGGGGAAGTAGTCGTGGCTCGCCTCTTCTCACCTCTGCGCCCAGAGCCTACACCCTCCGCCGGCGGGCTGGCGGCGGGACAGCAGCAGACCCGCGTACCTCCGCAGTGGGCCCCAGAACACTTGGCTGAGACGCGTCCATTTGGACTCGTCGACTTTCTGATAATGAAGTCGTTGCAGCTGCTCCGATTCCACGGCGGGGCACCCAGCCGGGGCCCCCAGCCAGCTCCCGCCCCCGGCTGAGGCTAAGCCAGTCTTCCACGGAGACCGTCGAATATTCGTCGTTCTTCCTGCCGTTACACCGAATCCTCGACGAGAACGCTACAGCAGTTTCCCGTTGAAAAGCGCTCCCCATCGAATATTCCGTCGGCCAAAGAGAAGCTGGGAGAGGGATATCACACGCAGTGCGCCCTGTTAGTTTCCCTCTCTTCGATACTTCTGCTACGCACAAAAATATTGGAGATCGCCCCTCAGAAGGTTTGCGCTCTCTCTTCATCAGGTTCGCCTGTCAAACCGGGGCGCGGCCCGTCCGCCTGCCGGCCTCTGCCCTGCCGGCCTCTGCTCTGCCTGCCGGCCTCTGCTCTGCCGGCCTCCGCCCTGCCGGCCTCTGCTCTGCCGGCCTCTGCTCTGCCGGCCTCTGCTCTGCTCTGCCGGCCTCTGCTCTGCCGGGCCCTGCCGGCTCTGCCGGCCTCTGCTCTGCCGGCCTCTGCCCTGCCGGCCTCTGCTCTGCCGGCCTCTGCCGGCCTCTCTGCCGGCCTCTGCTCTGCCGGCCTCTGCTCTGCCGGCCTCTGCTCTGCCGGCCTCTGCTCTGTTGGCCTCTGCTCTGCCGGCCTCTGCTCTGCCGGCCTCTGCTCTGCCGGCCTCTGCCGGCCACGGTCTGCCGTGATCGGGTCATGGCGTCCTGCGGCCTGCGGGGCGCTACGGCCGCTACGACGTACGTACGGCCGTCGTTAAATGCTGCGGGTGCGTGGGGACAAAACCGGGCAGCGGGCGGGAAACACTTAAACGCGCGCAAACGGTTTCACAACATCCCCCTCGGCAAGTACGGTGCAAAGAAACAGACGGGGCAGGCGGCCGCTTTCCATTTTTCGTAGGGACATAAGAGGGTTTTGAAAAGGGCGTTTCGCAAGCCCTGATAAAGCCGTTCTCTGTGCCAAAAAGTCTCTCCTTGCTTCTCATCCCTCTCGCCCTACCCTCTCTCTCTTTACTTCCCGCTCTCTCTCTCTCTCTCTCTCTCTTCTCTCTCTCTCTCTCTCTCTCTCTCTCTCTCTCTCTCTCTCTCTCTCTCTCTCTCTCTCTCTCTCTCTCTCTCTCTCTCTCTCTCTCTCTCTCTCTCCTCCCCGTGATGTCAGCGTATGACCATGTAACTACACTTTGTTAGTCTCCCCAGGCCCTATTAAACACGAAACGGGCCCGCCGCGCGCGTACTTTCTCAAGAGTTTTTAATTTTCTCCTTGTACTGCAAACGAATGGCCCTCCGGCGGCCTGCTGCCTACGGCCCCGCGGGGAGCCTCGGGGAGCCTCCCGTGTGGGCCCCGCCTGCAGCGCCTCCAGCGCGGTCAGCATATGCTCTTGGACAAACCCCTCTTTTCCACCCCGCCGCACGCGCCGGGAGGGGCCGCGGCCACCCCTCGCCGCCCCCACCCGCCCCCGCGGCCCCCGCCCCGCGTGGCCACAGCGACACAACCGCACTGCATCATTAGCCCAAGGGGACGACGGGCTGGGTGGTCCCCGCCCGTCCCCGCCCCCGCCAGACCCGCCGCGCCACGTCTGCTAACGTAATGATTTTTGGAACAATTATTTCTGGGAGATGGGTGGACGAATGGTTAAGTCAAGATGGTGGAGCACTCAACAAATAATTTTTCTCGTTTCGCTGAAACCAAGGTTTGGTCTGAGGAAGGCGGAATTAAAATTCGTCCATTTCGATCACACATAAGCCTGCGTGCCCTTTTTGTTTGTGGAGCGTGTGGTAACATTCGGATGCACTTCACGTGACAGCCGCATGGGCATAGTCCGGCATAGCCCGGCATAGCCCGGCATAGCCCGGCATAGCCAGCGGGCCCGAGGGACACCGCCATGGCGAATGTAAAACTATAGCGGCAGCCGGCAGCCGGCGGCAGGGCAGCGGTACAGTAGCGGGTGCGGTCGCTGACCCTTGCAGGGCAGCAACGCTGTTAACAATTGACAAAAATGGTGTTGCGTTCCCGAACCTAGTAGAATCAGCCGCAGCATGAATGAATATTCAGTTGCACTCTCAAAAAAATATGCCTGAATCACGCATAATATGCCTGTTTCATAGCAGATTTTATGCCTGAACCTCAAAATCTTCCCTGGGCATAGTATGCTCGAAACAAGAATTTCGCAGTGGCTATGCAGCTATGCCTGCATCAAGGCATGCCACCAAATGGATGCCCGATTCAGGCATCAGTCTACATGCCTAACTCAGGCATCAGATTGTGCCGAATCGTATGCCTGTATCGGGCATAGTGATGGGTGGCACAAGTATCCTGTTGCTGAATTGGGGAAAGTTACCCAGGATTTCAGGGCAGGCATCAAATTTCCTGGGTAAAAAGAGTTGTATATGGGACCATATACGAATCGTATATAATTGTATAATGTGTATACAAATTGTATACACATCATATATGGGCCGTATACAATTATATACGATTCGTATATGGTCCCATATACAACTCTTTTTACCCGGGTTGCGCTGATTCAAGCATACTTTTTTGAGAGTGTGCGACGATAGCGCCAGTTTGTAATTACGGCGCAAAAGAGAGCATAATTTTCGAAGTAAGGGGGTGAGTCATGAGACATATGTCCATATGTCCAAAGGGTTGAATCTTCACCGTGTAGCCTATAATGCAGGATGACATCAGCGGACACAATTTACGATCCTCACTGCAGAGTGGACTTTTACCTCGGTCGCCATCGTTATTCAGACAAATTCATACCATTACCATTTTGGAAAAATAAATCTTGAGCGGATGTATACGCATCCTTTTAGTATTCATCTTCACCAAGGTTTTCAGCAAAACTGCAGCGTTGTCTAATTCGAAATCTGATTCGAAAAATTCTGTTTCAGAGTGACCCTAGCCATACGCTGTAAAAATTTTCGTCGGAAATTTAAGTGGTTGGAAATTTTCCCAACTTTAGAAACCTGAAATTACATTGTAGGAGATTGTCCTTCTAGAGAACAAATATCAGAATAAACAATACAAAACCCAGTTTTTCGGAAAATTCCAAAACATTCTTGGAACTTTGAGAACAGTTGTTGAAAATTTACTATAAAAGGATTGGAAAATTTGCAGCACATAACTGTTTGGAAATTTCCAACCAAAATTTATACAGTGCATGTTCGACTCATTATGATTAATTTCTACAACAACTTCATTCGAGATGTTTCGTAATTTCCGAACCTTGTTTCGGGAGTTTTTAACTCTCTCTCGAATACTATATTCTATCCATCCAGATACACATCCGCCTGCAAAAAAAAAAAAGCTTTCGTGCATCATACTATGCGCTGCAGCGCTGAAAAATAAATTAACAATTCGTCACTCAAACGCGAAGCGCACGAATGCTTTTGCACCACATTTTTTTTAAATCGATTAGAGCTCAGCTCATCTCTACACTCTTCATGGCCCTGATAGGCATTTAGGTGAAGGATCCTCCGAAAAACACTGTAAATTTGTTTTTCTATTATTTTTAACTCGTAATCTAGGAGCAAAAGCAGCCTCCCCTTGCCCGGCTCTCGTTCAGCTCGTTCTAATGATCCTCTCCTTCGCTAATGGCCGGAGCCCTCGATGTCTCTTCGCCATATTATTGGCCTGGCGAGCAGAACACTGCAATTAGAGCGAAACTGCAACCCCGTGTTCAGCAGAGAAAGAAAGGAGCCTTCCTCCTTCACTTCATCCGCTTTCATCCCTCTCTACCCATCCCTCTCTCTTTTCCCGTGCTCTTTTACTTCTTGAGGGTAAGATGCAACTGATATCGCGGACAACCTAAGCCGCATCCCTAGTCCAACAGATGTTTCGCTGTACTGTTTTAATATATTTTTGCGATGCTTGTTCATTCCGAAGTCGAAAAACAACGATGCCAATAGCGTCCTTGTTTTATGCGAATACTTACACATCTTGCGGCTTGATAAGGTGCGAAAGGAGTGACCTTGTGAACGTGTCGTAAAAGCCAAGCCCAGGCTCGAGCGAGCAGGTTCCGCCAGCTCCTTGATTCACACCGACCGCTGAAATCATCGCTGTAGCCACTTGCAAGCGCAAACAACTGTTTTGTTTCTTCAACCGTCTGGCTGCCCGAGGGTAGAGCCTCCAAATTGACAACTCTAGCTTGCAGTACTCGACTAAGATCCTGGGTTACATTAAAAATACTCAGTAGCTTTGAATTTGCACAAAAAAAAAACCGTTGCGTAGCACTCAATACATAGAATTTATCTCTGCCAAAAAATTGACAAATATATACATAAAGAAACTGTGGTTCGTTTGCTAATATTAAATAAAATTAGGACGTTTTCACCGAACGCGCTCCTCAATGTTTCTAGTACTTGTTCGGATAAGGTTTATACAGCACATTAAAACTTTTTTTCCTGTCACGCGTTCGCGGGCGTGTTCGTCAAGGAAACAAGTTGAACAGGCCGCAAGGGCAGATGCGGTTGGCGCGTGTTAGTCGCGTGTTTGTGGGATTGGAATAAGGTACGGCGGACGCATAGCGGCAGCGGCATATAGCCTGGGCACAGCGGAGGCAAAAGGAGGCGTAGCCGAGTCAGTTTGCAAGGAGTGCCTTCGCGTCCGAAGACGCGCTTCCGCGTCCCCTCCGCTGCCTCTGCCGAGAGCCCTGTGTTCTGCTGTGTTGCCTACCCAGCACCCACCGGGCGCTCTGTATGACCCCGTGCGCACACGCCAGCCCGTGAGGGAGGGGAGGGGGCATCTTTGGTTGTGTTACGTCAGCATGGCGACAGCCGGAAATCTGTGTGTGCATGACGCACGGCGCACGGTGCACGGCGCACGGCGCACGGTGCACGGCGCACGGCGCACGGTGCACGGTGCACGGGCGCGCGGTGCACGGTGCACGGCGCACGGTGCACGGTGCACGGTGCACGGTGCACAGAGCGCAGTCGCGTTGTCCGTGCACTGCTTTATGAGGCAGGCGGTGGTCAACCAGCGTGACGTGTAACTGCGGCCTTGGGCACGGCCCGGCCGATACATCGGAGGGGGCGGCAGGGCAGGCCGGCGTGGCTTGGCCTGGCGCGGAGGGGAGCGGGGCGGGGCCGGCAGTGGCGTAGACACCAGGATGCCGACGGGAGGAGGCCAGAGGCGGTCAGAGGCGACGCCAAGCGGCTTGACCACACCCAGCTCGGGAACAAGGTGCCATTCCGTTCTAATCGTTACCAACACCTGGCGCAAGTTGTGCGCCTCCTTGGAAACTGTGAGGCCGTACTACAGTGTGATCTCACAGAATGTCGCACTGCCGAGAAACCCGACGCCTCTTCATGCACTCTGTAGCCTTCTTTGGCTTTGCAGAGCAGAGTGGTAGAGTCGGGGGCGCGGGGGATTTCCTGTATGCATGTGACAAAGCCCAGCAGCGCCCCAACGTCTGCAGACTAACACACCATTGAGAACACTCAAGAGGATGACTTCCCCGCGTTCGAATAGCTGATTCGTCCAGTGGATACGGTGTGTCCTTTTCCAGCGACACGCGTATGCTCAACAGCCCTTTCGGTCCTATCAGAGCACAAGGATCAGGAGCGGGAGGAGAGGAGGGATCCATGAAGCCGCCGTTTAAACTGCAAAACCCAACAGAGCTCTGCTGGCCTTTGTTATTTCCGATTTCATGCCTCAAATCGCCGTCACCACGCTGACCCAATCAGTGGCCTAAAATTGCTGGCCGAAGGAGGAGAGGAGGCGGCGTGCTGCACAGGCGGCAGCGCCGGACTCTGGCCCCTCTGTCGCTCTCTCTCTCTCTCTCTCTCTCTCTCTCTCTCTCTCTCTCTCTCTCTCTCTCTCTCTCTCTCTCTCTCTCTCTCTCTCTCTCTCTCTCTCTCTCTCTCTCTCTCTCACGCTGCCCCGCAATGGGACTTTAATTGCTTTCATTTGGCCCGTTGAACAAAAGGGATGCGCGGAGCAGCGGCGAGGCACTTATTACCGAGAGACGATCAGCCTGAATTGGCGCACACGCAGTGCACAGCGCATGCGTTGTGCGCGAGGGGGTGTGAACAGGAGGTTTCTGAGCACGCGGAGTGTGTGCACGGTGTATGTACACGGGGAGTGTGAACAGGTAGTGTGTGCACGGTGTGTGTGTACGGGGAGTGTGTAGACGGTGTATTGGTACGGGGAGTGTGAACAGGTGTGTGTGCACGGTGAATGTGCACGGGGAGTGTGAACAGGTGTGTGTGTGTGTGTGTGTGTGTGTGTGTGCCGTGCACGGTGTATCGGTGAATGTGCGCGGGGTGTGTGTGAACAGGAGGTTTGTGTGCACGATGAGTGTGTGTACGGTGTGTGTGCACGTGGAGTGTGTAATGTGCGCGAGGAGTGTGAACAGGAGTTGTGTGTGGGTTGTGAACAGGTGGTGTGAGCAGTTGGCATGCATGTAGTCCATGCTCTGGGGTGTTTACGGGGTGCCTTCTAACACGCCTATGCCCTTCTTTGACGGGGGTCATCTTGGCCGTCAGCCCGAGGGTTTCTCACCTACGCGGCCCTTGGAGACTGAAGTCGTTCGCTGGCTTGCACAGCTCTGGCTTCTATAGGGTATTCCGCTGAACCCCAGAACGAAAGTAGGAAGAAGGCAAAAAGTACTAAAAGATAGGTGAGGGGTAAGGTGGGACTGTGTCCGTTTCCGTCCAACACGTCCCCCCTTGCCCATCCTTTTGTACTTCTTGCCTTCTTCTTACTTCCGTTCTAGGGTTCAGCGGAATACCCTACTGGTGGTGTGTTGTACGGAGTGGGCTGTTGCCATAGTGTTATGTGCTATTGTTGTCGGTGACTGATTGTTCACAGCCGACGGGTGCCAACGGGCTAAGAGTGCCACAACTGGCCACAAACCGCTTCAGTGACGTCACTGCGACGCATTCGATCGCCCATTCCAGGTTCGGGGGCACGGGAAGCAGCACCCCAAACGTCTTTATTTCTCCCATTTTTAGGTGTGCGTGTGCGGTTCGAGGAGGAAGAAGGGTGAACACGATGAACACCCAACCTCAGCCTCAGGGGGGAGGGGTGGAAGGTTCTGGAAGCCACGCCCACGTGCACGCCTGCAGCCAATGGCCGGGGTCGGCGTGCTCTCCCACCCCTCGCAGCCCGCGCCCTCCCCCGGCCTGCCTCGGCCCCGCGTGGCTCTTCCGAGTGCAGCGGCGGGCCTTCGGAGCCTTCGGGTTCGGGCTTCATCGGCAGGGCTGTGCCGCTGTGCCCGGCCCGCAGAGGTCTCTGCCCGCTCGGCCCGCGCCGTGGGGGAGGGGGGAGGGGAGGGAAGAGGGAGGGGGCGGGCGGGCGGTGTGTGGGGGCTCGGGGGGCGAGCGGCAGCCGCGGCGGCCGCGGCGCGGAGGAGGCACGGAGCGGAGTGAGAGAGGCAAGGGGCAGTGCCAGTTGATATCCAAGGCGTGGCGGATCTGTGCCCGTTCCTCCCGCGTGGTGTTTAGCGCGCCCTGCGCCCTCCATTGTTTTGGTCGTGTGACATTGGCCGTGTGCGTGCGGGCGTGCATGCTAGCGTGTGCCGGAGTGCTTCGCGTACTGGATTACCCTATTGGATTACCCTTTGGATTACAGTGCTGTGTGTATGTGTGTGTGTGTGATGGTGTTGTGAGATGACGCCAGCCAGCATGCTTGCTGCCGCTGGTCGTCCGAGTGCGCCGTGCTCGACATGAGCGGCACCCAGCTGGCCCAGGGCCTTCTGGAACACGATGGGGGTCCTGCAGAGCCCGCGCGGCCTCGGGAGTTCTCTGTCGCGCCGTCAGCGGTGCCGACGACCGTGAACAAACACCAGCACCACCTTGTAGGGGATGTCGTCGGCGGTGGTGTCGTGGGAGAGGAAGTGGAAGAGGAAGTGGAGGATTTCCTCGACAAACTAGTGGCCGATGTGGTGGACAAGGTGGACGAAGCGCCTAGTAGGGCTGCTCCTGCGGCAGCCGTGCCCGTCAAGGTAGGTGTGGTGCACGATGAGGACATGGAGAACCTGAGGGATCTACTGGACGACCTGCTGGATGACAACAGTCAGGACCAGCAGCATGACCTCGGCCACCACGACCAGCAACACCAGCAGCAGCAGGAACAGCTGTCGCCTTTCGAGGAGGCAGCAGCTGACGTTTGTCAACAAACCGGCGCCGTGCCTCAGCTCGACCCGACTGAAGGCGAGGCGGCGGCGTCGGCACTGCTGGCTGGGGGCGGGGACCGCGGGGACCCCGGGGACGGGGAGGTGACGGCGGGGGCCGGTGGCGCGGCCGGGACGCCGCAGCGCACCCCGCGGCCGGACGAGGAACTAACTGCCACTGCTCCGATCGATGTCGCGGCCGCGGCCGCCGCTTCCTCGCCGCTGGCCGTGCCCCTGTCGGTCCTCCACGACGACGGCGGCCTCGTGGGCCTCGTCCGCGGACGCCAGCGGCGCACCAAGCGAAAGAGCCGCACCGCGTCCAGGACGAGGCGGAGGAAACAGAGGACGGCGAGGTCCAGGTCGACCCGGTCCAGCCGGTCCCGGTCCAGCCGGTCGAGGGACGCCGATGACTCCCGGTCACGGTCGCGCCACAAGCGCAGCCGGAAACACAAGCGGCATCGCCGGCACCACCACCACCACGACGACGCCAAGGGCAGGGAGCCCCTGCTGCTGAGTGTGGACCAGAGCGCGGACACTGCGGGGCCCGTCAGTCCCAGGGTCAACCCCGTGTTCCTCTGGGTCAAGCAGGAGGAGTGCCGCATCCTGTCCGTGGTCTGCGAGGACTACGACCGCCGAAACCGCATCACGCTCACCAAGACCACCAACGGCTGGCGGGCCATCCCCAAGACTGAGCGCTTCTCCGCCGTGCTGGGGCCCAAGCGGCCGTCCCTGGAGGACGACGGAAAGTCGCACACGGCGTCTTCGGCAGAGGGTGACGTCGAGGAGGACGACGACGACGAGGAGGAGGAGGATATGGAGTCGGACGTAGCTCGGCCGGAAGTGCTGGAGGAAGCCTCAGAACCGGAAGAAGATGCAGTGGAGCAGGCAGCGGGGACCCTCGGGGAAGGGGTAGAGGTGGAAGACTCGAGTCATCGAAGCGATGACAACATGGAGGGAGAGGAGGGAGAATCGAGTAAGGACGAGGAGGTGGAACACGAAGACATGGCTGTGATGGATGAGAAGGGAAGCGAGGGAGACGAAGATAAACAGCAGGGAGAGGATGATGAGGGTGGAATCAGGAGGGAAGAGAGAGGTGAGGAAGAGGGGGAGGAAGAAACTGAGTGCGAACAAGTTAGAAATCTAGAAGAGGAGGCTGAAGTTCTCCAGGAAGTGGAGAATTGTAGGAGTGGGGATGAAAATGAGAACGGCATGGAGAGTGAGAAAGACGCCAAAGAGGTGGAGGATGGAGAAGAAAATGATGCTGAGAGCGACGTGGCCAAAAGAGATGACAGAACGACTGACGACAAGCCAAAGCAAAGCGTCGAAGAGACGACACCTGAACCTGAACAACGACTCGAGAGATCAAGTCCCTCTTCACTGAGTCTTGTCGCCAGGGACTCGAGGACTGAACAGGAGGACGACGTCGAGGATGGTGTTGATGACGGCGCCGAGGACGACGTCGAGGACGGCGTCGACGATGGCGTCGACGATGGCGTGGAGATGCCTACCAAAGATGAGGACGGCGAGTTCGTATTGGACGAGATGTGCAAGGAGGCGGTCGCTACAATGGAGGAGGCTTGCAAGAAGATGCAGGAGGAGATGCTGTCCTGTGCGGAGGAGGCCGTTATTCCGGCTGCCGAGACTTTACGTGGAGAGTGCAAGAACGAAGGAGAGGCCCTCGAAGACCAGGACCAGCCCATCCCACTGACGAAAACGGAGAGGCGGAGCAGCGAAGTCGGCAGCCGGCCGTGCTCCGTGTACGACCTTCTAAACCTGGACGAGACCGACCATCATGTCCGCCTGCCCGCTGACCTGGAGGTGTCCCTGGTCCGCGGGACCCCCAGTCCGGCGCGGCCGCAGTCCTCGCCCAGCCCCGGCCGCCCCGGCCGCCCTGGCCCGAGCTCGCTGCCGTCACATTCCAGCCCGGAGCGAGAGTCGTCCATCCGCCTGGGCGCCACCACAACCATCACCCCACTGTCCGAGCCTCCCAAACAGCAGCACAAGTTCCTCGAGTCGCTGCTTAATTCGCCGAGGAAGTCAGACCTAGAGCAGGAGGCTCCTCTCGACCTGGGCGTGCCAGTCCGCCAGCCTAAAGACAGGCCGGACGGGCCGGACAGGCCGGAGAAGCTGGACGCGCCGCCGGCCAAGAAGCCAAAGCTGGACGACCTGACGCTGCGTAACCTGCTGAACCGGCTGCCGGGGGCCACGGCCATGTCCCCCGTCGACGGCGACTTGCCAAAAGACGCGGTTCTGGAGCAGCAAGCCGACGTGAAGCGCATCAAGCACAAGCGGCCCAGCCAGGACAGCAGCAGCAGCAAGTCCCGCCTCATGGAGCTGCTCACTGTCGCCGACATGGACCCCCTGGCGCAGCTCAACCAGGTGTTGTCGGACCTGGACGTGCCCGACCCGCTGCTGGTGCCGCGCGCGCGCCTGCAGGCCCTGGTCACCAGCCCCGCGCAGGAGATCCCCCGCCTGCTGGCGCAGAAGCACGAGTCCCGGGTGCCCTACTCGGCCACGCCCAGCGGCCTGGACCCCGACGTGTGCGTGGTGCCACTGTCGCAGCTGCAGACGCTCCTCCAGCCCGAAGCCAAGCAGGCCTTGGCGGTGGAGGAGTACCAGCGGCAGCTGCTGGAGGCGCAGATGCTGTGGCTGCCCTACCTGGAGGCAGCCTACTCCTACCCGGGTGGCTACCTGCCAGGCTACGACTACAAGAGCCAGATGGAGCTGCAGAACGCCCTGGCGGCCGCGTGGCAGGAGACGATGTTGAAGGGTAGCTGCGGCACCGGCCTGGACGCGCTCATCAACAACAACAACTACAAGAAGGCGTCGCCTGCGTCCCCACAGCCGCCGCCGGCTAAGGTGGCCCGGAAGATCCCGTCTCCCGTGGTGCACACTGCCACGCCACGCCACCTGAGCGCCGCCTACACGGACAAGCCGACCGCCAACAAGTACGCCCCTTCCCTGGAGGCGCTGGGGCTGGGAATGACGAGTCCGGCTGGACCGGGCTTCGTCAAGCCGGCACCACCGTCCCCACGGTCACGGCCCGTCCCAGCCGCCCTGCCCCTCAACAACAACGTCGTGTTTGCCGCACCCCAGCGGCCGTACCAATACCAGCAGCAGCAGCAACAGAGGAGGGAGTATGAGAAGCAGCAGCAGCAACAACAGCAGAGGAGAGAGTACGAAAAGCAGCTTCAACAGCAGCAGAGGAGAGAGTACGAGAAGCAGCAACAGCAACAACAGCAGCAGCAGAGGCGGGAGTACGAGAAGCAGCAACAGCAACAACAGCAGCAGCAGAGGCGGGAGTACGAGAAGCAGCAGCGAAAAGAGTACGAGAAGCAGCAGGAGTACCACCAGCAGCTCATACTCCTCCAGCAGCTGCAGCTACAGCAGCAGATCCTGGCCCAGCAGCAGCAGCAGCAACAGCAGCAGCAGCAACAACAACAACAGCAAGCGGCCTTCTCCATGCACCGGAGCAACAAGCACAGCGCGGAACAGCAGGAGAGGCCGCGGAAGTCGGAGGGCAGCCGGCCGCCGACGTGTAAGTCGTTGCTCAACTTGCTGTCGGCGCAGAGGGAGGCCCAGCACCGCGACCACGCCGTCAAGCAGAGGACGCCGTCACCTGCCGCCGCCGAGAGCGCGCTGCTCGCCGCCCTGGGCAGCAGTCCGCTGCATGGCTACCCCTCGGCCCCGGCGCCCCCGGGCCCCCCGCACCGCGGGCCCCTACTGAGCCCCGCGCTGCTGAGCCCCGTGCTCTCTCCCCTCGCGGCGTCGTCCACGCCGTCCCCGGGCTTGCCGCCGTCCGCGACGGCCGCCGCCGGCCTCCCCGGCGCCCCCGTCCTCGACCTGTCCGGAAGCAGGAGGCCGTCCGGGGATCAGTCGTCGCCGTCCCCGGCAGAGGGCGCCGAGCGGAAGCCCTCCCAGGGCGCCAAGCTCAAGATTAGGAACCTGGTGGACCCCAACGCCAAGCCCCGACTGCTCAAGCTGGACACCCCCGTCGTGCCGCCGCCCGCCGCGCCCCCCGACGACGTGCCCGCGCAGCCCCTGTGGCACCCGCTGTACGGAAGGTGAGTACGGAAACCTATCAGATACAGCCGGAATGACCATTTCCAGTGTTTTTTCACGCAGACAGAAAAGTTAGGTGGGAGGGGGGCGTAGTCATGCAATGGTTTCCCTCGACTCGGAGAATAAATCGATTCCATCGTGGCTGACCACGGCCATTCATCATCGTCCTGTCAGAAAAGGGTCAGAAAGGCTGCGGTGCTCGGACTGTACACGCCAAGTCTCGATGTCGCTTCGCATCCTCGTCGCATCTTACGCTCTCATACTTTTTGTCACTGTCTCTCGAGTTTTGACTAAGATTCATATCGCCAGGAAAGACAGGCGAAGGCGTACGGAGTGAAGGTTTCTCGACTTCCTTCCAAAGATCTCCCGACAGAGAGCAATATTTCATGATCAGCTTACTGCTGCCGGCGGAGGATTTATTTTAGGACCACATTTCAGTGTGACAGGATGCGCCTGGACTTCCAGAACCATTTTAGTTGTTAAAATTTAAACTTTTCTAAAATTATAGAAATATACATTTTTTTACGAATGCCGTCATCAATTTAGGCATGCTCGCCAATCATTACGAGGTGCTAAAGAGCCTTAGGGCCCGCCGTGAGGACGCCGTGAGGACGGTGCGGACGAGGTGCTCCCTGTGCGCCCCGCGCCGGCTGGGGCCAGCTGCGGCCAGCTGCGGCCAGCTGCGGCCCTGACATGGTTAGCTAGCGGCCCATCCCCACCCTCCCGCCCCTCCCCGCCCTCCTTCCCTTCCCATCCTTTCTGCCCTTATCAAAAACCGGGGCGCATAGTTGTCAGGCCGTATACAGCTCGGTGGGAGGGGGGGGGGGGTAAGAAACCAAGAAACACACTCCTGTTGTTGACGTCCCTTTCCGCCTCGATTCGCTGCCCAAAGTCTCTTTCTCTTGACGCCGCAGAGCTGTCGGTTTGCCTGCCGATCACGGCTGTGATGCGCAAAACCAACGCCGAAGCGCAAAGCTCGCAGAGCCCGCGGGCGCCGGCCGAACTGCGCAGTTCGGTCACGTCCGTTTTGGTGACGCGTTCCTCCCTTTCCTCGTATAGCCTCGGCCCGTGGCCGCCGGCACAGCCGCCGCGGCCATTTGTTTACCGGCCACTTCCCTGCACCTCGCTGCGCCCCCACGGGGGCTGCACGGTTCTCGCCCGCACCTCGCGGCCCACGCCTCCGTTTCCGTGTGTCCAGCCCTGTCCTCCCCAAGCCTCCCCCCCCCCCCCATCCCCTCCGGGCGCGCATGACTCGGAAGCAAACAAAGGGGTGTGTCGTAGGCAACCTGCTCGGCGCGGTGGTGGCGGGAGCGGTGGCGGCCCTCACTCCGGGTGAAGTGCTCTCTCCCCTGTCAAAGCAAGGGCCACGGCCCGGCCGCAGCCTCCCCCAGCGAGGAGAGAGGAGAAATCGAGACGCTTTTCCACGCACTGCCGTGGCAGCTGTTGTCCATTTCCCGCCGGAGTGACGCCCCGTCGGTGGGGGGGGGGGGGGGGGACCCTCGCCGCCCCGCGTACAGGGTGGTAGTATGTTGTGGGCACCGTGTGCTCCGGAGCGGCGGTACCAGTAATAAGGGTGGTCTCCAGCTCGGCTTCGGCCAGCCTGGTCGGTATAGTTGGTCTCCCCCCGGTTCGGTTCGGTTTGGCCGCCGTTCCGGTCGTGGACTGTTCGTGCCCCGGTCCCCTGCCTCCCTCCTCCTCATCGGCAGCCGGCCGCAGTGGCCAGTCCAGTGCCTTGTCGTCCTCGGGGCGCTTCAGGTACTACTCCCTTCTGAGGGTCCTCGCAGGCTCGCCTCCAAGCCCACCCTGGTCCAGCCGTGCCGTGACGTCCTAGGTCAGGACTGGGCAGCACTACTGCGACGCCCCGCCACGCCCCGCCACGGCCCGCCCCGCCCGCCCCGCCACGCCCCGCCACGCCCCGCCACGCCCCGCCACGCCCCGCCACGCCCTCCCGCTCCCCCTAACGCCCTGGACAGCCGCGTCATGTTCCGCTTGGAAGCAGAAGGCCCATCACCTTTTCCACTCCATTCACAGAGAGAGTCCGAGCGGCTGCGTCCCGGAGCAGCAGAGCGCAGCGTTCGGCATCCTTGTCGCACCGCCATGCTACTCCCACTGGTGGGAGCGAGACGGCAGCCACGACGGCGGCGTCATCTGGACGCGTCGTCCGGTGGCGCCACGCCCCGCCACGCCGCGCCTAGAATCGCTTCTTTGCCGTCCATTGCTCGGAATGGAAAGGCACACCCTATGCGGTGAAGAAAGCATTATATTAAAGGGGAGGAAAGAAAAGCAATGTACTTAGAGGAAAACAAAAAACGAAAAAAAATTCAGTGGCCTCTTGGCTGATTGGGAAATGTCGAATTTTGTTTTTCGCGGAGTGGTCATGGCGCGGCGGAACCTCATGAGTTATTGACGCGGACATCAAAGTTTGACGATGGCCGCCACCAGGAGGCGCCACGTGCGGCCTTTTCCGGGGGAAGGGGGTGGTGCGGAGGGAGGGGGAAGGGAGTGGTGCGGAGGGAGGGGGAAGGGAAGGGGGCCTCGATCTGGCGTTTGTCGTTTGCCGGAAGGCTGCGTGCATGTAACCAGGTCATGGCGACAGCTAGGCGAACGCGTCGTGTCCAGGTGGGATTTTGTCCGGCTCAGCTGAACTTTGACCTTTTGAAAAGTTGATGAGCCTCTTGATGAGCCCACGAGGCGGCGTTGGCGGGGCAGGGTGCTGCTGCTGCTGCTGTGGTGCCCACCCCCCGCCTGGATACGCCCCTGGTCTGGGCCCTGCCGTGGTGCCTGTTTATCTTGGGGTCGGCCGTAGGGCCGTAGGGCCACCAGCGCCACCAGGGCCCACGGCGTCGACATCGGTGGGCTTAACGCTGCCGCGCGAGCCGGGCCGTGCCGAGCCGAACCGCCGAACCAGATCGAGCCGAGCCGAGCCGAGCCAGTGCCGGGCAGCGGACACTGCGCCGAGCCGGGCCAGGCCGGGCCCCACTATCAACACCTGCGTCAACTCACAGCAGTGGAACTTTTGAGGCGGGGGCCTCCACACCCGCCTCCACACCCGCCCCCACCCCGGCCGCCGTGGCACCGTCTGCTTGCCCCGTCGTGTACGGCAGCATACAGTAGCGGCCGCGTAAGCTTGGTTCCTCCAATAGTCGAGACTTGTAGTCGGCCTGTGGGTTCTAGCAGTTCTAGCGTGGCGGCCGCCGGCGCCAAGAGCTGGCGGAGTATGGGGAGGGGGGGGGGGGAGGGGGAGAGGGGTATGTCAACCGCTGTCTGCTTCCTTTTGGCACGGGAGGCACAAGTGTGATATTTTTATGGTGGACGTTGGATGTACTTGAGGTGGGGTCCTTCATCGCGGACGTAAGCACAGCAAACCTGACGTGCGCACGCGGGGAAACACAAGGCCCGGGGCTCGGGGGAGAGGATAGGAAAGCTCCTAGGAGGGCTACAGGAGGGGGAGGGGGTTGAAGGGCCCTCACGTCCGACAGGGGTTGGTCCGCGTCTTCCACGTCCACGTTTTTCCACGTCGTGTGCCCTGCTGCCCGGCCCTGCCGTCCTGCCGTCCTGCCGCCCTGCTGCCCTGCTGCCCTGCCGCCCTGCCGCCCTGCCCTCCACCTGCCGGCCGTGACGTCTACCCACGTCTTCTGTAATCCCCTTTCCTCCCCTGCCTCCCCGTTACGTTCGTGCGAATCCCTATCGTGTTGGTATCGACGCGCTGTCCTGTCGTAGCGCACGCGGCAGCGGCAGCGGCAGCGGCAGCAGCGGCAGCAGCGGCTTTGGCAGCGGCGTTCAAAACAGTTCCCAGAAGTTCGGCGGCGGATCAGTGCGGCGCGACAACAGGCCCTGTTTACGACTCATCCCGTAATGGTATTCTGCACTTCCCCCCCCCCCCCCCCACACCTCTCCGTCGCCCCGCTTCCCTTATTCACTCGACAACTCCATAGTATAGGCGAGACAGAGAGATGAACAAACTCCCGCTGCAGCTTCCCTCTGGCGGCAGCGCGCGGCGCCCCGCATGCCGCTAGCCAGCGCCCGTTTGAAGTGGCGGCCGATAATCTTTTTGTTTCCCATCTGCATGAAGGGCAGACAAACACAGCGAACAGCGGCGCCCCGCTGGCTTCTGTTGCGCATTGCGATGACCACCCTGTGACCACCCTGTGACCACCCTGTGACCACCCTGTGACCACCCTGTGACCGCCCTGTGACCGCCCTGTGACCGCCCGGCCAGGCCTAGCCCGATCGCGGCAGTGGGTTGACGTTGCGGAATTCGTGGTTCCAAGAGGAGGGGGGCGTTCTGGGAAAGGAGTATATAGCTGGGGGTGACGAGAAGCCTTAGGCGGAAGTGCGGGCGCCGACTAATAGGCTAAGCATTTTATGCGCCCGTCGATATGCTGCTCTCACAACAGCGCAGCACATTCGGACGGTAAACCAACTCCAAAGCTAGAACGTCCCTTGGAAGCAGTTCTTCCAGTCGCCTGCTAACCTCGCTGATTCCTTGCACTGTGAATATCCTGTCTGACCTTGTTTTTGATCGCCATTGTTGTTCGCGTGCACTGCTGCGTGTACGATCGTTAAAGGACGAATCGTAAGTGTGTGTGCCCTGTTGATGGTCGAACTCGATACGCAGCCGATGCAGACGCACGAACTGGGTCGTGTCGGCCAAATAACACGTGCGGCAACAAGCATCATGTCGAAAGTCCCGCGCTGTCTCTAGTGCAGTGTCACGGTGGGGAGAGTGATGGCCGTCATTTGTTTTTATCATTATTCGCAGAGCTACAACCAAATCGCAACGCCGATCGACCCGCGAACTGTGATGAATAAGTCTCGTGATGACAGCTTTTTTTGCCGTTGGCGCACGACCGAAGGTGCGTTTCGAAATTTTGGGCGCGTAGAGCGTTTACGATGACGAGCATTGCATTGAGTCATCGCCGTGTCTACCTTTCCAAAGGTAAGAATGAATGAGCACAATCATTTCCCCAGTGCGAAAACACAACTGCGAATCACAGTGTTGGCCGCGCTCACGTAGACTTCGGACCCCCTGGAGAGAACCTTGAGACATGCAAAAGATGTTCGCTCGCAGCCATGTGACCGCAGAGACAGAGCTGAGCCGAGCCGAGCCCAGGTGTGGCCAGGCATTGCGCGCCGCGGCGCAGCATTGGCGCAGTGTCCCTGGACGCGTGGTGGCTGCAATCACAGCCGCTGTACCGTCTTCTTCCGGATGGCCACACTTGTTGGGACGGAGAACTCTCGAAAGGTTTCGGGCGGGCTCTTTTTATTTTACACGCCGCTCTGAGCATGTGGCCCCCGAGAAGTCAATGTGCAAAAAAGAGATTGCATCTTGGCCTGCTGCTGCTACTGCTGCTGCAACTGCTGCTGCTACTGCTGCTGCTGCTGCTGCTGCTGCTGCTGCTGCTGCAGACTCCGAGAAAATCGTATCTGATGAGGCAACTGCAGGGAGGTACCCGGCTAGTAACAAGACGGGGGAGCAAATTGGAGAGGCCCCAGACAATGCGAGGTTGAGTGCTAATTAATGGTCGTGCGGTACGGTGCAGTGTCAATTTATCTGCGCCGTTTGGTTTTGTGCGCAGTCTCCTAATGCTTCTGCACTACGTGTGCGGTGGAAACGTAGAGTGTGACAAACACTTTCGGCCTGCGTGCCTGCTCCCACATGTTTCAAGCAGAGCATGTCGAGGCCGAGGCTGTATGGAAACCACCACCGCGTCACTTAGCGGGCACACGCCACTCCTAAAAGCGAGCAATTTTCGGTCTTTCCAGAGTTCCGCCCCCCCCCAATAGAGTACTCCGGAGAAGCCCGAAACAGAGTAAGAAGTCGCAACGAAGAAGAAGGATGCTGGAAAAAGTATGGGAAATGGTATGACTTTTGAGTGGAGCAGGGTTCCGAACATTCGCTTTCTCATACTACTTATTCCACTATCCCCTTTTTGTTACGACTTCTTACTTCCGTTTTGGGCTTTTCCGGAGTACTCTATTGACAGTTTCACGCGCGCGAGTTCGCGTTGGAAAGAAATCCTGTGTGGAAATTTACTGAGCATGATGCCCTTCCGCCGGCCATGAGCCCTGTGCACACGAGCTTTGGATACTCTCTCCGTGTCCACTTTGTTTGCAAATTCTCTCCGCGTCAAAGAATTTTGCCGGTGCGAACTGTTCCGTTTGTCGGGCGGGTTTTTCCACTGCTTTGTGCTATGGCCTGCTCTCGCCCCCGCGCCGGCTGTTTTTGTGGCTGACAGGCAAGACGACACAAAGGCGTAAAAGGAGGGGGGGGGGGGAGGCGCCAGGTGTGGCTCGCCCTGCCTCTGTTTGGTTCCGTCATTCCACTTAGCAAAGGACCGAGGGCTGGCGTACGCCCCTCCGTCACACCTGTCCCTGCCCATCGGCTGCCCTCCGGCTGTCCTCCGGCTGCCCTCCGGCTGCCCTCCGGCTGCCCTCCGGCTGCCCTCCGGCTGCCCTCCGGCTGCCCTCCGGCTGCCCTCCGGCTGCCCTCCGGCTGCCCTCCGGCTGCCCTCCGGCTGCACTACCGGCCCCATACCGGCCCGGGCCCGCCGCCGGCAGTACCTCCCTCCCATCGACCGCATGTCCAAAAGGCGCGTGTCCTGCGGTGGCCCCGATGCAGCCATACATGCTTCCTGTCCATCGCAGTACGTGGCGCACGTGCCGGGCTTCGCCTGCTCGACACACCGTCCTCGAGCGCCGGGATGCAGAGCGGGGACATGCCGCGAGAGTGAGCGGGAAGTGTGGGACTGCGAAGCGAACAGCACTAGAGCAGGAGGTGCACCCGCCGTGGGAGCGCGAGTGCGATGGATAACGCAGCACGAAGGCGGATTATCTATCGAACAGAACGGCAGAAGGCTAATCAAGGAGCCCCGCTACCTTTCTCCTGCCACGCTCTCATTGCAGTATCTCACTTTAGATTCAGTTTGTCGCCACAATGTCTGCAAAATGACGTTTGGAATCATCTTTAGTGGGAAATTTCTTGGAATTGGGGAGGCGGGGGCACGATGGGGTCTTAACGATTAGAAGGAGGTGGGGTGAAATGCCACGCAAAGAAAGAAGAGAGGGGGGGGGGGTGCACGCGGGGGCACATATGTGACCCAGTTGCACGGTGGAATGTGCACAGAATGGAAAAGGGGAGGGGGGAGGCTGATTCTGGAAGCTGTTGAGGCCTTCGGGGCCAAACGAGCTGCGAAAGCCAGCAGGACAAATCGTCCGGCCGGCCGGGCAGGCAGGCAGGGCTCGTGCCCGAGTGCAGATCTAGTTACTCGTGGCCGCGGACGGCAGCAGGGGCTGCTTGTGCTTCTAATGGCGAGCCAGCTTTTCGAAGGCAGTCCGCAAAGTTCACCCGGCACCCGGCTCGAAAACTTCCCTCTGGGAAGGGAAAGAATGTGACTAACAAAACAGATTCTGTTTTTGTTCGAATTAATGTCCTCGCATTTTTGCATTGTCTTTGATCTTAAAGTACTATAGCAAGAATTGATTGAGGAACGAAACACTAGCATTTGTGACAATAGCCGCGAGAGTTCCTTCCTTGGAGAGTTCACGTCCTCTGCTACCGTCCACTTTTTTTTTCCTTATGCGCCAGCCGTATAGGACCTAATCGAGAGCAGGGCAACGGGATAGGGCGACACAAAAGTGGGTCAAACACACATCGAGCGTGCGACTAGCGTGCGTGTGGAACACGTGGGCCGCGAACATGGTCAGGGGGTATCGACTTTATAGCTTTTTATTTTCATCAGGACCTTTCCAAAATATCCGGTATAGACTCACTGTCCGTCTCTAAAGTCGCGCTGTGTTGCATGATCTTGTGACTGCAACAGTGTTCTTAGATTTTCTCTTTGGGGATATCGGGGATATCGGGAACACATTAGCCTAACCGAACAAAATCCAACCTAAACTAAATTAACTAGCAGGCGCGGATCCAGGGGGGGGGGGAAGGTAGGCAATTCGCGTTACAATCCGCCTGAAAGTAGGCAGAAAGCGGAACATCGCCCCCCCTCCTAGAGCCGCCCCTGGATCCGCGCCTGCTAACTAGTGGCAAATGAGACAGTGAATCATCACGGATTTTCGCACAGACGTGTTTCCCTCACGGACTGCGAGCACGGTATGAAAAATTCCGCTACACAATGCCAAGTGACATCCCCACGGGCTCCGCGGGCGTCCGCGGGTCCGCAGGCCGCCGCGGGCCCCGCCGCCCCGCCCCAGCAGCCTGTGTGCGCTCGCTGGGGTCGTTGCTCCAGCGGGCCCTGCCCCCGCCGCCGCCGCCCCCCGCCGCCAGCCCAATGCTGCTGCTGCTGCTGCTGTCCCCGCCGCCGCCGCCCCCCCCGCCGCCAGCCCAATGCTGCTGCTGCTTCCCCCGCCGCCGCCGCACCACGCCGCGACCTACTAACACTACACCCGCCTAGACGGGCCGTGCCGAGCCGCACCAAACCTAGAGTAGCGGAGCCCTACCCTGTCCTGTCCTAGACGAGTGCGTGGTAAACTGCGAATTTCTTGCGCGATACAGAACAACACTCGTCCCGCCAATAATCCCGCAGCAGGGACACCCCAGAAAGACCATGGCGGAGGAATACGGAGAGGTCATTGGCCTCTGCGGTAGATGTTTGAAACCTTTCGCTCCCCAGAAAGGATGATGAGTCCTTTGTCGTCCTATCGTCTAATCTAGAGCGTGCGTCGCTATTTGGGCCGGCGCGCGGCCCCCGCACGGCCTGCCCCAGTAGGGCACGGGGGTCTTGTTGGCGGAGATGAGGCGGCGCCGGATTCCGTGCACCAAGCACGTAACGCAGCAGTCCGCGGACGGCCCCGGACGGTCCCCGACGGCCCCTCTGACGGTTTGCGGTCGGCCGCTTCGCGAATTCGGCGCCGACCGTGCGGAGCTTTCTATTGCTAGCGTTGTGAAGTGAATTCGCCGATGAAGGAAAGTTCAGGGGGGGGGGGGGGGGGGTAGCAGGGTGCACATTATTGTGATACCAACACAATTGAATGAATTGCAAATGCAAATTAACGCTGAAATGCTGCAAATTGTCCATCACAACGTAAAAATGCGTAATTTTACATAGGCAGCGCACTACTTATTATATCGTATTAAATAGTAGATAAAGTACATGAACAGTGGGTGGGCTTTTTGGGGCAAAGTTGGTTCAGTTAGGAGGTCGTTAGCGGGGCCATTGTGTTGTCGGACCTTCCGTCAGCCCCCCCCCCCCCCCGTGAAGCTCCCGAAGGAGTGGCGAAATAGGAGGCGATGTACGCTATGCCACGACGCTTTGAGCCGAGCAGAGGCGGGCTCCGCGTTGGCTCCGCGGCTCTGCAGCTCCGCCGGCCCGAACCCGCATTGGGGTCACTCAGCCGCCAGGCCGCCAGCCCAGCCCCAGGTGGCGTGGCGTGGCGTGGCGTGGCGTGCCGCTGCGGCATGCACCGGTAAATCATTCCGTCATGGAGTAGGGCTTTGGCTAAACTCCAGATTGGAAAGTATCTCCCGCCTTGTTCTGTTTGATGGGGATTTTCTCTCGCCGGTCTGGCTACTGCTCAGTCCGCGTCGCGTCGACAAGAGGGCGCTCGTCGGCAACACTTCATAATACTCACGCACATCTCCTGGTGGAAGCCAGCGGTGGCGGCGTGCTGGCCGCGCTGCCCGTGCGCGATGAGAAATCTCGTGCTGCCTAGCGGCCCCCCGGGTGACTCCACTAGTATTTTCCGTAGCTTGGGCTGGGCTGGCGGCCGGCCGCGGTGCGCGTCACGATGGCCGCCCTGCCAGATGTGGCCGCCAGTGTTTCCATTCACGCCTGGATCACAGGGCTCGGAGGGAAAGGGAAGGAATCTTCAGCGATCTCTATTTCATTTTCGTTTTCTAAAATGATCTCTGTTCTTTCAGGAAATAGAGCACTCCCCGGAGAGGCTCAGAATGGAAGTGAGAAGTCGTAGCAAAGAAGAAGAATGCAGGGGAAGAATGAGAAATCGAGTATTCGGAACCCCACTGCCTTTCAAAAAATCACGTGATTTCTCATATTTTCTCCGGGCTTCTTCTGCGTTACGACTTCGTACTTCCGATTCGGGCTTCTCCGAGGTACTCCATTGTCGGGTTTTTAGCGCGAACTCGAGGAGAAATTCTGAACTAGAACATATGCTATGCACTTTTGTTACGGAAGTGTTTGCGAGCTGAATTTCCGTCCCACCGTCTGTCATCCTTTTCCCGGAATAATTCATTTGTTTTCTCCCCAGCCTCGCACGTTTTCTTTCTCGTCCCTGTATTTGCTCGTTGATATGAATTGACAGGGCGGCGGGTCGCGGCGGGGCCTATATATATGACATTGGACTGGTTTCCCTGCGGCGGGAGCCGTCAGCCCCTCCGAGACAGAGGGCCGGAGTATTGATTTTTCCTAAAAGCAAAGCCCCGCGGGCCACGTCCCTCATGAATGGAGACACGTTCGCAAACAGCCGACGTTTGCTACCTCTGTCTTCCCGGCCAACAACAAGCCTGACGCACGCCAAACTTTTGGTTTCAAATACTCTGTTTGCGGAGGACGCGCCGGCCCCCTGCAGGACTTCCGGGCCGCGGAGCAGACCGGAAATAACGGGACTGCTGTCCGCTCTGGTGACCGGAAGTGCAGGCAGAAAATCAGTGGGGGCGTAAACACGGCTTTAGCTTTTATGTATACTGGCGTGGTGGCTGCCGTGGCTGTGGCGTCCGGGCGGCGCGGCGGGGACTTGGCGGATTTCGAGAGCGCGCGCTTTTGCACCTCTCAGGCGCTTTCTTCATGAAGTGATTAACCTAAAAACAAGGTTGAAGAATACGTACTATTCCCTCCCTGCTGCCCTGGAACGAACAGTCTCTGGTTTCACAAGCCTCGTGCGGCTAGGCGGTGGCGTGTCTTTGCGCCTTCAGAAATTATACTATTATTTTTACAGACGTTTCTACATCGACGATCACAGCCACATATATGGAGAGCCTTTTTTATGTTTCTATTTTCTCATATCTTATATCGCATTTTTTTCTTTTGTTCCCAGGTAAATATTGCATTTTTCCGTCTTCGCTCGCCGAGTTTGAGGCATTCCGTGGACCATCTGCAGGCTGCAATGTTGAGTAGACACACGGTGTGAGGAAAGGGAGGTCCAGAAAGTATGACAGTACGAAGTTCATCTCTTTGATTGCGTCAGGTTTTAGGCTAGGACAAGCCATTCACTGAAAAAAAAATGATTTAGTTGTGGTAGCTAATACTTTCGCTAATTCTGACATAGCGTTAGCTACCGTATCTAATTCTCAGCTACCAGAGCTAACTCATTTTTTCCGTGTTATGAAAGTCTATCACGTAAGAAACGCGAATGAATGACGGTCAGAAATCGTTCGCTCATCGTTTTTCTTCCATTTTTTTTTCTTGTTTTTCGTTTCGCTACCCACAGTCAACCGTGGCAAAGTGACATTATGACACTGCACAGTTGAAAATTTGTTGTTTTTTTGTTTTTGTGTGCATTTAACTTCTCATTTCGTTTGCCGCTACTTTATACACTGCTCTATTCGGTGAGCTGGAGTCCTCTAAAGTTGGGACAATAGAACCGCCCGCAAGTGTGTAGGTCTGGCAGAGGCACGTATTCCGCGCAGTTTGTGGACATTGGATTTGATGGCCGGGCTGCTAGGCATGCTTGGCACTACTCGGCCTATTAAAAGTGAAATGGTGAAAGTGTAGCCTTCGCGGCGGGTGTCGGTCCTGGTGCGGACGCGTTACCTACGCGGTGACAGGGGCTCCAATATCCCACCGCCCTCTCGAGCCAACCGCTCGAGGTCCGACCGCTGGCTTCCAGAAGGCCGCGAGCGACGGAACGGACATGAGGAGAAGACACCGCCGCCATTGGATGAAATGTGTCAAGGCAGCAGCGGCGATGCATTTCAACGCGAACGTCTCGTTCGGACTGTCACTGTGCAGTGTAGGAGGGGGGGGGGGGGGGGGGGGGTAGGAGGGGGAGAACGAAATGTCGGTCGTGACAGCTGTGTGTCGCGTGGTAACCAGTTTGAACCGCCCGAGTAAGGGTGAGCAAGCATTTGTCAATAGAGTACTCCGGAGAAGCCCGAAACGGAAGTAAGAAGTGGTAACGAAGAAGAAGAAACGCTAGACAAAGTAGTGATTTTTGAAGAATAGCGAGGTCCCGGAAACGCGATTTCTCATACTTTATCCAGCGTTGCGAATTCGGCGCAACAGAGTATTCCGGAGAAGATCAGAACGGAAGTGAGAATTCGTAGCAAGGATGAAGAATGGAGGGAAGTATGAGAAATCGAGAAGTCGGAATCCTACTGCCCTTAAAAAATAACGCGGTTTTTTCATATTTTCTCCGGGATTTTTCTTCTTTGTTACGACTGCTGACTTCCGATTCGGGCTTCTCCGGCGTACTCTATTCGCCAGAGTTTAGGATACACACGTGCGTCCAACCAATCCAACCGTTTGGGCAGTTTGGAACGTGGCCGGGCACAAGTAGCAGAGGTCGAGGGAGCGTTACCCTCCCAAGTGATAATCTCCTCCTGATCTCGTCCTGCCCGCCGTTTCTTTTTCTCTTCTGCCTCCCCGTCTCGTTATTCCGATCTGGACGAATATAATCCCACGCTACTCCTCAACTCACGACGGCGCCCAGAAGAGGGTGCTCACATATTGCAACGCTCGGAACCTGTCTTTAACCTTTCAGGCGTGTGAGAGGCGGTGGATTTGTGGAGGGGGAGGGCCTTCAAGTTACCCGGGCAGGAGTTGTGTCAGCTCTTCCTCCTTTTAGCCCCCCCCCCCCCCATCCCCGCTCTCATAGCTCTCATAATTTTGCAAACAACGCTGTCACATTGCAGTCTGAATTGTTGGCCGTGGCCAGTGATTAGCAGAGCGGCGAGCTGGGCTGGCCGGCCCCGTGAGGGTAGGCAGTGCTGCGTGGGGGCCGTGGGGGCCGTGGGGGCCGGGGGCGGATACCTGGTGTAGAAACCGTGATGAATACGATGGGTGGTGGCGTCTCCACTTTCGGGCGTGCAGGCGCTCGTGTGCCGCGTCGAAAGTCGACGCCAGCCGTAACTCTAGACGACGCGCAAGAAAACAAAGGAGTGCTCGGCGGACACACGCCGAAGCTTTCCACTTTCTTGACACACTCGCGGCGTATCGTGTTTTGCGGAAGGCGAGGTGGAGGGGGTGTCGTGGAGAGGTCCTTGACAGGGCGGGCCGGCGGGGACCAGTGTCAGCTCTCCCGACAACGGGGTCGGAGGGCGTCCGAGGCACTGGAATTAGGTGCAAATTTGTGACGCACGTGGCCTCCCAAAGCTCGGCTGGTGCCAAGGGCCCGGCCCGGCCCGGGGGGCGTTGGCTGCGCGCGTGGCTCCAGAATGTATACACCGTTCCCATTAGCAGGCGCGACACGCATCGGAGGCTCAGCTTAGGCTTCGGCCATGCGGCCTTGTGGGCAGCTCTCGGTATACACTGGGCCGGGGTCGCAGTCCTCCCCCCTCCCCTTTACCCTCCTTGCCTCCTCTCAGAGTGCCGATACAGCAATTTTATTTTTCGAACTGAATGAAGTTTACTGCCACCCCAGAATCTCGAGACAGCGGACAGCAGCGGGAAGAGATGACGATTCTTTTCCCGTGAATTCATTCCCAGGCCGTCCGAACAGAGGACCAAACATTTGGAAGTTGCAGACGAACTCCAAGCCTCCGGGAAATATCTAATATAGATGATTTTCGAGAGTAGCGGTAGCAGCAATGGTCCCCCATAGCATGACTGTCTCCCGGCAGTGTTTAAATCCTTCCAGCGTGTTCTAGCGTTTGGTTGTAGCGGGACGGTGAGGTCAAATGCCGTCTGTTACACTCTGCACCAACCTATGCTGTGGTTGCGAATACATCTTTTCCCTTGAGCTCCCGATCTCCCCGAAGAGGTCGCTGCTCATTTGCCGGCGTTGATTGCCCCGTGTTTTCACGTGCTCATTGCTGCCCCACCCCTCTCCCTTCCCTTCCCCCTCTATTTGAAGCTCTTAACTTTTGGGGTCTGCGGGGAGTCCGACGTGCTGGAGAAACGGATAAACGCCCCCGTTTCCGGTTCAATCTCCCTCCCCTCCCCTCTTCCGTTGAACTGGCATGGCCTCGGACGCAGTCAGGAACGG
Source organism: Odontothrips loti (assembly GCA_038380765.1). Taxonomy (NCBI): domain Eukaryota; kingdom Metazoa; phylum Arthropoda; class Insecta; order Thysanoptera; family Thripidae; genus Odontothrips; species Odontothrips loti. Next base: position 9,847,622 of record CM076243.1, on the reverse strand, counting down.
GCTGGGCTGTACGTGTCTGTAGGCTCTGCGCACTCCGTGGGCTTCAGCCGGCTTCAGCGAACTGCCATTCCCTTGTTCTTGCTACCAATGGGGTCACATGCAGAGAGAGAGAGAGAGAGAGAGAGCAATCACAGTTTGGGTTGAAGAGAGGCAGGAAGTGGCAAGAGCTGCAACGATCCGCTTATCTAAGCGGGATGGCCAGCGGGAAGAGGAGGCGGCGGGACGGGAGATTTGTACATTGCGGAGTACGAACTGAAGAACAACGGCACGGTTTCGTTTCAGCCCCAGACAAAATTTTGCGCTCGGCTTATTGCGTTCCGCTGAAGGGCGGGCGGGTCGCTCGCCTGACCTCAGTGCCTTGTATGCGTGTCACTCAAGAGTGACACCGTGACTCATACTCGAGGCGTGCCGTAGTTTTGCGAACGCAGGGAGGACACCGACCCTGGCGCTTTTGCGTAACCAATTTACGTAACACGATGGCGGTATTGTCCTCTGCTCCGTGTGTGGTTGTGAGATGTGTACTTGCGTCGATGTCTGAAGGCATGCCCACTCCCACAACCTGCGCGGCCAGCGCGGGGCCCGGAGGCCCCGTGCCGGGTAGGCAACTCGGGGGCACGGCTGCTCGGCGGGGCTGCCTACCCTCACGGCCGATAGGCGCTGAGAGCCCCGTGCCGGGAAGGCAATTCGGGGGCACGGCTGCTCGGCGGGGCTGCCTACCCTCACGGCCGACAGGCGCTAAGCCCCTGGATGGGTAGGCAACGCGGACGCACCACTGCGAGACGGGTCTGCCTCTCCGCAGGCGCTGGCATGCCGCGTCTCGGAGTGTGTGGGTCCGCTCCATCTGCTCGTCTGTCTGTCTGACCGTCCGTCTGTCCGTCTGCCGCTCGCTGTCGCATGGAGGCGTCGCGGTGGCCAAGTGCAGCCAGCGCCACAAACGGCGTACTTTTATGTGCAAAATCCGGTTCAGCGATGGGCCTGGGAGGAGTAATTTCCTGCCCCACACGCAGAGAGAGAGAGAGAGAGAGAGAGAGAGAGAGAGAGAGAGAGAGAGAGAGAGAGAGAGAGAGAGAGAGAGAGAGAGAGAGAGAGAGCGACGGGCAGCACGGCTCAAGGCCACAACACGAGGATTTCATCCTCACTGCGCCCTCGCCTTTGAAGGCGACAGTCAGCGTTTCAGGTGTGCAATGCCGCCCTGAATGCATTTTCTTTCGCGGCATGAAAACGGTACAGCAGGAGAAAAAAAACCGAGTGCCTCCTTACCTGCACCTGGCTGAAACTCCTTGGAGGCTTGGGCGTCCTTGGGGGCCGGGCCGTGCGTTGCATCACGCTCTCGGCATCCGCGATATGGGCTGTAAGTGCTATTTATAGAAAAATGGCCGGTCGGAACGATTTGCGAGGAGGGGGGGGGGGGCAGGGGATTCTCAACCAGAATAGAACAAACGCCGGCGGCCGCGTGTGAGCCGGACCGCCTCAGGTGAGATAAAGGGACACGTCGCTGGCATTGGACACCGGAACACAGCGGCTTTAGAGGCGTGATATTTGTGGCGGTGTGGCCGGCACCCCTATCGTCTGTCGCGGCCCGCAGCGCCCGCAGCCGGCCGCTGCTCGAGATACTATAATAATGCATGGCGGCTAGAATTGACAGCGCGGCCGACAGCGGGCGGCACGACCCCATAGAGGGCATCGATAGTACCGCGCCCGGCACGACACCCTCCCGGACGGCTCGGGGAACAGCCAAGGTGTGCCCTGTTCCAAGTGGTTTCGGATATGGATGCTATTCGCCACTCCGTGTATAAGTAGGGTTCACTTTTCGGGAGAACACGTTTTTCTCAGTTATCATTAATTTTCTATTTGGTTTAGTCATCTAAAATGGGAGAATTCCTGCGACCGCACATACCAACTTTTTTCTCCACGAAACAAATTATTTGGAGCCTTATTTTGGACGCTGTCTGGCTGTAATGTCGTGCGCGCGCCTGGTGGGCGGATAGAAGGAAGGATAGACAGCAAGGGCGTAATGTCGCGTTCGTTGGAATGAGATGGGATAGAAATACACATGCGAGGGACGGAGACAGAGCGACCCATGACGATGACGACGGCGTTGCCAGACTTCGCCGCTGTCCTCTCGCTCCGCTGGGCTCGGCCTCTCCCGCGTCACAGCTTAACCCTGTTAAAATTATCGCGGGATTGCTTTGTCGCTCCGCGTTTCGTGATGTTTTACAGCACGCATGTTTCTGGTTTGAGTCGCTATGTTGTGCACTCGTTGTCGTGCATCGGTTTCGCACATCTGTGGAGGTGCTGCGGCGGCGAATCAAACCAAAGTTTGGATCACGTCCTGCGTCACACTGCTCCACATTCTGGCACAGTCTCACCGAGCGCCGCTAGGGCCTTAGTGCAGCTCCGTGCCTGGAATACAATGCGTCGTCACCGCCGCCCGTCGGCACCCCTTTGGACAGTGTCAATGAGACCATAATTGGTGGCCAGGTTGACACAGCAGCGCCCCAGGAGGCCCAGGCTGGCGGCTCAGCTCCAAGGTGTCCTTTGAACATACTTTCAATGTTTCAGGACCATGTCACGACGGACATGCGAGTGACGACATGGTTATAATTCTGACACATTTCGTTGACGCGTCGGTAGCTGCCATTAAGTAACCCGTTCACGCTGTGCACCGCAGTAAGGCTGGACCAGGCCAGCTCAATAATAATAAAAGCATCTCTTCGTTGCGTTTTCGGACGCGAGAGACTTCCGCGAACCGATGTTCCAGTAGACTAGTTTTGTCTCCCGGAGAAATTCTCTGGAGGACGATGCGTCTTGTTCCCTTCGATTCTCACGCGGGAGGGGGGATTAGGAAACGAGGAGAAGGGGGAAATGGGGGGGGGGGAGGCTTAGGCAGCCAAAGGACTCTGGTCGCACGGGCTGCTGGCGGTGAAACTTGTCAATATTCATGAAATACAGCGGGCAGGTGATGCATGTCCGTCCGCCCGTCCGCGGTGGTGCATTAGTGTCCGTGGGGACCGCGGGAGCGCTGCATGCGGGGCTGGGAACCTCGTCAACACCTCCTGTAGGGTCCCATCTGGCTGAGTAATAAGTAGACGAGAGTAAGAGACGACTAGGGGAAGACTTGGCGTGGCAGTATTATCAGCCCCGTTCAAAATCATGTTTCTGTGTTCACTCTCGGCGACGCACGTATATAGTAAAGCGTCGCCACACCGTCCTGGGCGGTGCTGATAGGCGCTACTTGGCTGGGTCCGTACGGCATCAAGAGATTTACCGGGCGCTGTAACTCACATTTTACGGCCCCGCATGCAAAGCACGCGTGTGTAAATCACAAATTCGACTGCCGCCGCGCATGATCGAGTGCAGACTGCCGCACTAGCCGACCTAGCAGCGTCAGGGCCGCTGTATGACGATGGCGCTGCCCTAGACTTGCAGTGAACACCACAGCGGGGCCTTCAGCATACAGTCCATTGTATTAGCGCCTTTCTTATCGTATTGCAGTGGTAAAGATTACAACCCCTCGAATAACCGCTCCTCTCGCGCTCTGTGAGGTCGTTTCATCGGGTGTGTGCGTGTCTGCGTGTGTGTGTAAAAGAGGGGGGACCACCTGTATCTACAATGGGCCCTTCTCAAACAGCGGCCGTCCCCCGTCTCTGCTACCTCAGAGGCTTGCACTATTGCACCCAGTAGCGTTCAAAAGCAAATTGTTTCTTCAAACTCAATTTGCGCAAATATGGTGCATAGTTAGGGAACCTTGTCCTCGATGTTGGTTTTTGTTTTCAGATCAGTAAATCAGGGTCCGATCTATCGAACAACAGTGTTGCTTCTTGGCCTCAGCACTTTCCCAAGCATCTCGTTGTAATCGTTGTGATAGACGTCCGTGACAGACGATGCATCCGTAAGCGCCTGTCGTTTTAGCAGAGTGGAAGGCCAACACTCTGAAGCCGGGGAAAATTGCTGGAGGGGCAAGCGGCAGCCTTCGTGGCACCACGCTAGTGTTACGGGAAATTCGTTTGTCCATTTCAGTCAAGAGGCTTCGCCCGCTAGGGAGGGCAGCTATTTTGAGTCTCCTTGAAGTCGGGCAGGCAACCATGAACGGAACTCACACTGGTAACAACTGCGTTGATAAGCGAAAAGTTTCTCTAAGGCTTCCCCTTTGTTCGCGGCGCGGCGCTGGGTCTCCAGCTCATCGCTCCGCGGCCTGCATTTGCCAGTTTTGCTTTGGCCAAATCCAGCGTCTCTCTAAGGGGCCGTTCACAAATTACGTCACACGATTTGGGGGGAGGGGGTAGACCGAAACGTGACTTGGTGTGACAGAGGGGAGGGTGGAAGTCAGGGTAGCGTGACGTCACGTTTTCGCATGAAGCATTTGATTCTTTAGATCTTGCCCAAGGATCACATAACAAAATAAATACATTTTCAGAAGAATAAACAAAATGAAAAGACTGCCCTTACAAGATTAGAAACAGGACGAATTAAGCCAACACAGGTTGGACGTAATTTTCTGAAATTTGTGTTGTGAAGTTCTCTTTCTCAAGTTTTGAAACTTATTGTGATTTTATTTAAGTTCTGTTTTTCCATCTTTTCAAAATTGTTTTTGTTTCATTTGCAAACTTTCGAAGCTGTATTTTGTTTTTAAATTTTAACTTTTTCAAACTAGTTTGCAGATTTTTTTGTCTCCATTAAAGGACAAACCTGTACATAAATGTTAAATTTTCTCTCTTCAAGCCAATTACCTTCCCAATCAGAAAAAGAACAACAAAGGGGTGCAGCTATAACAATTTCACACAATTCTGGGTTACTATGAAAAACGTGACGTTACGGGGAGGGGTGGGGGGCTCTTAATTCGTGACAGGCCGTGACAAGGGGGCCGTGGGGGTTAAAAAGTGGCCCAAAAAGCGTGACGTCATTTGTGAACGGCCCCTAACGAGATCTGCCGCGACATTGCCAATAGGGCGACATCGTGACAGTTCTGAGTGTTGCAGTATCAGCTGTGAATTGCCTACTTGCAGGGGATTTCTAAGTCTTATTGCCTATCTCCGGGAGAATATCTTGGATTCTTGAGTGGGGGGGGGGGGGGGGGGTTACCTTGGACTCCTGGATTCCTGCCCCCCCCCCCCCCCCGGACCACTGTACGCATCCCTTTTGAGTTGTAGACGTCTAGCAAACTCGCAGTTGAACTGGTTATTGGATGTGTGTCTTTCTCCGTATCTGTTCCCTGCCGTGGATAACGTCCACTGTCTAATGGAGAATTCCCCGCCCTGCGGGGCTGCGTTCGTCAGGCGCTCGACCGTATGGCCTGTTCCCACGGGCGGGAGCGAGACAGAGCTCGGCCTTATTTCAGCGGGTGCGAGCGAGACGCAGCAGGGAGCTCGTGGCTGTGCGATGGGGGCGAGCCCATGGCAAAGCGCAGCCGTGATGATGGTTTTATTGGTCGCTGGGATGGGGTCTTTCCATTAGGGCGCCGCGACCACCGCACGGGCAGACTAGCCTCTATCTAAATCGCCTCCAGCCAAAAACTTATTCCACGGTGTAACACCTTCCGGGCTGGTGACCGCGAGGCGCGCTCTCGCCCTCCTTGCTCCAGCATCCGTGGGGCCGGGGAAACAGATCCCCTCCGCAGGCCCTCGGGGAACCTTCGTTAGGCTGACGGCATGCATCTGCATGCGCCGCGACACCTGCCGTCAGGGAGGCGGGACGGGCCCAGCGCCGCCGTCTGTCACCTCCACAACGTAAAGTGCTTACACGTAGCGCCTCAAAACCTCAATAATTTGATAGATAGCAGGAGCAATGAATTTTGTCGTAACGGGGGCGATATGTTTGATGATGGATATTGGCGTACGTGCGAGCCGCCCGCATGACGGTCTGTCTGTGGGGGGAGAGGGCTATGGTGTTAATTGGATCGTTTCCAGCCTGCTTCTGGTCAGTAAAGAAAGAACAGAAGAATTTGGGCCCTAGAATAGTCACTTGCAATCTTGCAACAGAGGTCGCGTCCCTGTGTGGTCTTTCAGTCACTGATAATACATTTGCATGAGAGCCAGAATGGCAACTGGACCTCTTCCGGTGTTTCCGGGCGCGGGGACGACGGCACAGCAGGCTTTGTAATTTTGTGTAATCTTCTTACCTACGTCTTCCGATCACTAATCGACGTATCTATTTTTTGTGTTGCAGTCAGAAGAGTTATAACAGCCCCTGGACGTGGACGACAGTGACCGTCAACGGGGAGTAGTCAGTCATCCAGCAGCCGTTTTGCAGCTCCATTTGCCGTACAACTCATAGTGTTCAATATCACTGTACTATAAGATCGCATTGTACATTGTTATATTTTGTTATATTTTTTACCACGTTACCAACAACTAAAAGTCTTGAAAAAAATTTATTAGGTGTGTGATGTACTGTCTACTCTAGAACAGTAGGAAAAAAATTTATGTGAATGAAGTTTAATTAAATCAATGTTTGTTTTCTTAAATATTTATTATTCATGATATCAATTGGAAAAATAATATATTCATTGTTGCTATGAGCATTTCTACACTAGTTTATATGTTTCACCTGTGGTAGCGTGGTATTCAGAAAAATGTCAGATTATCTGTAAACATACCTTCTATATTAGCATAATGACTGCTCTGATTAAATTATCAAACATCTAGTCGTAATTTTGAATCATAGCTGTTCTTGTGAAATTTAGGTACGCATTGAAGCGTATTGACTTATCAGGTGAGAAATCTTACATTTGTCTGCTGACTACCAACGCATAGTCTTAGGGAATTAGGGTCACATGGGCACGGCAAATTTTCCCTTTTTAAAAAAGGAACCAATACGCTTCAATGTGGGTCGGAATGACATTAAAGTAAGTATTTGAGAATGTGGAGTCACAGTATTTGTAGGTTAAAGGCCATTGTGATAGACACCAATGCTGTATGATTGTAGCTTCTCTTTAAGCGTTCAGTTAAGATTTTTGTCGACTTTATCACTTGTCGATGGGGCGCAAAGAGTCGTTGGATGTACAAACTTAATTCTTAGTTGTTAATATTAGTGAAATGTCATAAATCACACAATGTGTGGTAATGCGGTTGCTGCTATGTTGTACGAATTGTTTCCCAGTTCAGTCTTTTGAAGACTGACTGATGTATAGGGATGGAAGAAGTGAATTCATGACTGAGGATTTTGGAATGTTCACAGATAAGTCATATCGTATCGTAAATTTTGCGTAGATGTTAGGGAGTACTGATTGAATGCATACTTAGGGTTACAAAAAAAAAAGAAAAAAAAAGGAAACATAGCTACGACTATTTTTATGTTTTAGCATGATCGACGGTTATAGATGAGTGTTCTGTAAAGTCATTGCTTTTTTTTGTCCCTAATGCCTAACATATTTTATTTCACATTCCAGTTGAGACGCCTACGTTGCACATGATTAATAAGGATTTCAAATTCACGCCACATTTTATTTCATCATTTTTGTGGGAGAATAGAATAAATTATGACGAGTAGTGATCGAAGTTAAGTCCAACGTCATTCGTGAGAAAAATTCATTTTCTCGCAAAACAAATGCATTTTTATACTGGACAAGAGAGCCTCTCTTGTGGTGGGTGAAGCAGAACGGGCGACGGGCTACACAATATGGAGGCGCGTATCGGGGTCAAACAGCCATGGCTGTCGTAGGCCCGACGCGGCGCCAACTTTCTCGCGAGTAGCGTCCCAGCCGCGGTGCTGCTTTCGAGCCGCCGCTGTTACTCTCCTTGTTTATACGCGGAGGATTACTGTCTCCGCTGTGCCCTACTTCGACAAGTCGCCCTTACTGCCTATCTGTACGAGAAAGCACATTAATCGCGCTTCATTTTTCTAACATTTTTCTTGTTACACTGCTGTGTTATTACTGTCCTTCATGGCAGCGTATCATGGCTGGCGAGGGCACGGGTGGCTTCGTCGCACGAATGAATATGACCTCGACTTTATCCAGGTTGATGAGGCTGCTTCGATTACTACCGTGCGACAATACATGGAACGTTTGTTTTCCAAATACCATGTGACTACCGTGGAGACTTAATCCACGTGAAACGTTCGACAATCATGATTTAGAAAATTGAAAACCAAGTTATACCTAACTTTACCTTCATGATTTTTCAAGATTGCAATAAACGCATTTGTGACGTCGTACAAAGGACTATTACGCTTAACCAGACTTTTCGGTGTCATTTTAGTTGAACAATTAAGCTAGTCGGGAGTTCAATCTCCTTCGGACATCAGTAACATTACTGATGTTGACTTACTACCAAGATCTACACAATGAGCCAGTGGCACCATAAAACAGTGCGTGTATTTCTATGTAATATGTTGATATCAGTGCCATTATACCTGGATTATTATGATCATATCATCGGGACCAGCTCATTGTGCTAAGGTGTCTCGTTTTCGGATAACACTTCTTCGTAATCGTGGACGCTAGGTCCTCTGATACCCTTGGCCGTAGCCTGTAGAGAGCCTCTTTCGATAGTCGACTTATGGCCCTAACAATCCATTTGCCGAAGGTGTGATTTAATTGCCTGTTTTTCAAGTGAATGTATACCAATTAGTTAGTAAGTCTGCTTAATAGCAGCAAAATAAATGAAAAACTGTCATTCCAAAAGGGGTCTCCGCCCAAAATTCCGCGTTCCAGCTTTCGTTATCAGTACGGAATTTGTTTTGATAGTGAGATAGCAGACAGATAAGGCCTGCTTGCCATTTTAGCTTTCTGAACTTGGAAACAATTTTACAACAGTGATTGTTTCTTTTGTGTTAAACACAAACCTATCGTATACTTTATAAATCTTGTTTGATTTGAATTATTTGTACTTTATTAATTTATTATTATGTTTATTTTTTGCGTCAGATTTCTCGTTTTATCTATGTGTAAAATGTTGTGTAATATATAAATGTATTGTTATCATAGTTAAAAACAGCTGACACAGTTATGATCATTTTCATTGTGATCGTATGAATCGTTACTGTAGTCAGGGTTTTATGATGTTCCTTCTGAGAGTTAAAACCGATTCAAAGCTTTTTTTGTGTGTTATTCTATCCTAGTACAATTTTTCTTTCCCAGATGTGCGCAAAATATCTTCGAGTTTCACTGCGTCTTCATTCGGAGAGATTAGCTTCAGGTCCTAAGCAGAATTGAAAGTATGTTAGTGAATGAGGATATGGATATAAATAAAGATAAATCAAAACCAATGTGGCCCCTGATTTGTTGGTTGAGTAAATCAAGAAAGACAATAATTTATAACTGTTGAAAAATATCCTGCAGGTTGTATTGTGCGTATATATGTGTTCTCTTCTTTGTTGACTCTCAGGAAAATCCTTAAAAGCTGTGATTCTGTATGTTTATTTGGTATTATGTACTAAAGTGTTATTATTTATCTTTGGTCGAAAGCGAAGCGCGAATTCGTCTAAAGCTGTGTGAGTTGTGTAATAGCATACTTATTTTCGGTCGCTGATTGTGCAAGAATGAATGTATCTCGTGTCGATGGAAATACAAATGATAAACGTATCTCTGATATCTTCGTGTATGTTTTTCTTTTTTATCGGCTCTTTTCACAACACTCGTCACTGCACCACAAGGAAATTCGCCAAAACGTTCGGCGCTACGAGCAGCCTATTTCTCTTTCCTATTCGAGTTAGTATTCTGGTCCACTGGCTTGTTAGAACACTGACAAACCATTTGAGTTGGTTAGATTCACTGGGCGTAAACAGCTTGACACTACCCCTTACTGCCCCTTTCCTATGCTGCCTGGTTTGGGGCCCGAATGACGTCAATGCGATGCGAGCTACCAGGGCATATTTCAAAGCGAGGTGACAGTATATACACATCTTGTAATTCAGGCGCTATTGTAATTGTTCCTGCAGCGAAAGAGTATGACCCTTTAATGCATTTCTGAGAGTCCTTATAAAACTGCATTGAATTTTAGCCAAATTAATATGCACTTAATGATTGCAGTTTTTGTAATCTAAAATCGGCGGCGCCGTGTCAATCCATTCTAAACCGATTCCATCCGGGAAAAGAAAATCAACTCAGAATTTAACGAGCAGTGTGCTCCCTGAACGCTGCCTTGTTCCATGCAGTCGCTCGTTCCCATCAGTCCATCTGGAAACTCAACTCGCTACTCCATAGAAAATGCCTTTACATTACGACTTTGCTTGGGCCACGCCGTACCGCGTGCTGTGCTGACGCTGCGCTGGCAACGCCGATCGGCGAGCATGCGCGGTGGGCACTGTTGCCAACAGCAGCGCCCCACCCTTCCCTTCCTCTTCCCTTTCGCCCCCCGCCCTCTCCTGCCTCTCGCCCGACCTGGCAGGCCTTACAGGCAGTTGGACATGCAGCTATGCGAGAGAGACCCTGGCGGAGAGGGCGCAGCTGCAGCTACAGGAGACACGCGGCCGAAAAGGGTTCGAAATCTGGCAGAATTGGTCGAAAGGCGTTGGCGAAATAATCATAATCGGTGTAAATGGTTTTCCGTTGCCTGTTTTACTCCCATGAAATGTAACGGAAATTTAACAAATTTGCACTTGCTTCACTTGTGGTGCGGCGAGGCAGGGTGGGGCGGGACCCGAGCGGACCCGAGGCGCCCAAAGGCCCACCCACGACTGAGCAAATCGTCCGCGCCGCGCGACCGAGAGGCTGCAGCGCAGCTTCACACCACCGAGTAGAGCAGAACCCTGGCCGCTTGCGGTTAGTGCCCTGCTGCGCCGCCGTCACTCGGCCAGCACTTCTGCGGCCGGACCCGAACGGAGTGACGCCACATTTAATTGTCACTCCTGGGTAAACTAGACGGTATATTCATTGGTCAGTGATCAGGCCTAAGTAAATCACAATTACAGTTTGGAATGCCTAGAAAACCACGTCCTCCACCGAAGGTATTCGAATCATTCTAAATCTCCAGAACCCAACCGAGTTATTTTTAGCAGAGAGTGGGGGAGGGGGGGAGGGGGTCTGGTTCCCGCGAATCAAATGCCGGCGATGGACATTTCCTTGGCTGCATGCTAGTTTTGGTGCCGCAGTGATCCGCCCCATCCGTTCGCATACAGCCGTGGATTTCGGAGTTCGGTTGGAAAACTCGCGTGCGGCCGGGTGCTCTAGCGTGCACCGGCGCCCGCTCCAGCTCGCAAACGAGGCGCTTTCGAGAGAAACTTTCACCTCGGCAGAATGCAGTCTTGTGTCCCACCCTGTCCCGGGACGCGGGCTGGGCGGGGCGGGGCTGTTCCAGCTGGAATTGCAGACGAAAGGACCGAGGCTACTGAGCCGAACGCTGACCGGCGCCGCCCTCCCTTAGCTCGAGGGCCTGCAGCAGTGCTGTCACGGAGGCGGAGGGGCGTCTGACTCCAACACGTCCCAGTCTGCATTGGTACGCGCGTGTGCGCAGTATGCACCTGGCCTAGGAGCCTGTTTACACACGTGGCGTGGCCGCCGCGGAGTATCGGCGGGGATACTCCACGGCCCGCGGACATACACCGCGCTGGGTCACGACGCGGGACCTGCGGGGTGGGAGTGCGGGCGAAGCTGTCACGTGATCGATAAGGGAAAGGGGTGAGGAAGGAAGAGCGAGGGGCGTCGGGAAGGGCCCGCGGGTCCACAGGGCCTGCAGGGCCGCAGGGCCCGCAGGATACGGCCGTACGGGCCTAGTGGGCCCCAGCGGAGCCGACGGTCCCCGCCGTGGGCCCGCCGTGGCCCCGCCCGGGGAGCCCGGGGTACTGGGACCCACGCGTGTCCTTGAGACAGCAGGGAGCAGCGCGGAGCAGGGCAGCCATTGGAGCAGCGCATCTGGGAGGTGAGGCTGCGGCGGGCGCCGCCACGGGTGTCACTCTACGGGGCGGTTTGTGTGAGCCCCAGTCCGAGGGGGTTTCACGTATTAGTACTGATAGTTTCTGGTATTACAGGGTACAAAGGTGCTGGCAGTCTTCTGGTATGACAAATGTCCGACAGGTTGTCAGCAACAGTAGCAACCCCCTGCGTAAAGGCGATCCGCGTAACTTGGCCCCTCCGTCAGCCGTAGCATGGCCTCACCGAGAGACTCCCAGCCTCCGGGCTGCCGAGCAGGGGTGTCACCCGAGGCCGGGACCGGGACCGGGGAGCGCCTGATGGGTAGACTACGCGTCCACCGACGTGGAAGTTGGGCTGCCTACCGTCCGGGCGCCGAGAGCGCTCCGCGCGCGCCAGCCTAGCGGCTAGCGGGCCCTCGAAGGGTGCCCGAAGTCAGTGTACAGAGGGGGTCACCATGTAAGCAGGCTACGATGACACTTTTCGTCAATGCTACCGGGGAATCCGCGTTTTTGCACACCCGCCCATAAATGAACACCAACACATCTCATTTACGCGTACCGGCTGAATGTCATTGATGGCACAGGGCACATTACCAAGGTATCGTAGGTAGCCCTCCGAAGATGGCGGGGAATTACCAGAGATGTCTACACGCCGGTCAGTGGCGGATCCAAGAGCGGCCTCAGGGGGGGGGGGGATTGTCCTGCTTTTTGCCTACTTACAGGCCGAAAAGTTACGCCGGTTGCCTACATTTCCGGCGCCCTTCTGAGGCCCGGGAAGGGGGGGGGGCACGCCCCCATCGCCCCCCGTCGTGAATCTGCGCCTGACGTCGGGCAACCACTGCGCAAGGACCGCTGGAGCCACAGCACAGACAGCGTATGTAGACCCCGCATTCGCACATTCGCGTCCAGTATTTTTCAGGGCGAGCTTTTTGGGGGTCGCGATTTCCTCCCATGCAACGCAACGTCTCTACCTGGCGCACAGCCCCGTTCCCGCACCGCAACCTCCGCCACCGCCAACCCGAGACGGCCACTTCCTGGAATGGGACCAGCTGACAGTCGTGCTTTGGGTTCACCGTGCTCTGCATCGCCGTGCGCAGCCATCGGCCGCACCGTGCCGTGCGTGGTGTGGCGGCGGCGGCGGCAGCAGCAGCAGCAGCGTTTGCAAGCGTCCGACCCGCTGCCGCCGCTGCAGCCCGCCCTGCAAGCTCGAGCTCGACGTGGTTCAGGAGGAGGCGGAGGAAGCGGCCCGGCTCGGCGGCCATGGCGGCTGCGCGGCGGCGCTACGAGCCGAGCAGTGCCGCGCAGAGCCGAGCCGAGGCGAGCCGAAGACCCCGGCCGAGCGCTCCATGCCGAGCCGAGCCGCCACCGCTGCTGCTGCCAGTGCTGCCACCACCGCGACACTCAGTCTGTGCCTTCGCCGCCCCGCCAGAGGTGCGCTGCGCCGTGCCGCTCCGCCGATACGCAGGGCTGCCGCTGCCCCCGACGGCCGCCGGCTGCGCGCCGTGCCAGGCCACCCGCCACCGCCAGGCCGCCGACGGCCGTAGGCCGCAGGCCGCCTCCACCTCACCGCCGGCGGAGTTCCACCCCAGGACGCTGACGACGTCCACGACAAAGTCCCCTACGGCACATGGCGTGATGAGGCATGGGTGACACGCATGGGGCTGCATGGAAGCTGCGATGTACCGCGGTGAGTACTATTTCGGACGTGCCCGGGCGCACGTCTGCATGATGATGCTCTGCGCGCACGCACGCACGCACACACGCATACACGTACACACACGCTGAGGCCGCACCGCGCCCTGCCGCCGCCGTCCAGCTCAGCTGCTTCCAACCCCCTCGGGTCACCCCTCCCCTCCCCTCGCCCTGCCGGCAACCCGCCCTCCAGCTCATGCGGCCAGGCGGGGCTGGCAGGCTGAGGACTCCTATCGCTGCCAGCGCAGCCAGCAGCCCGCAGCCCTGCACCGTTCGCCCGCCAGCGTCCTTGGCAGCCAGCTGACGCGACCGGCGCCCGGCCCGGACAAGCCCAAACCCCAAAGACGACGGGAACCGGTGGATATCCTGGCCCGCTGCGCCCGCTGCGCCCGCTGCGCCCGCTGGGCCGCCGCCGTCACCATGGCCGAGTTTCCAGCTGATAGCAGTCGGCATAGCCGGCCTCCCCTTATCTCTACGCCTTCGGCCTTCGGGCTTCACACGGACAAACACACCGCAGACTCCACAGCCCAGTCTGCGGCTGCGGCATCTGTGCTGGAGGGCACGCTTTGTGTAGGAGGCAGGCCCGACCCCGACAGGTCTGCTGGAAAGTAGGGCTAGGGGGCTAAGTCTGCCTAAGACACAGGTCTGCCGGAAGACAAGTCTTCTGGAAGGTCGACTCGGCTGGATGGCAGGACTGTCTATCAGACAGGTTCGCTAGAGGACAGTTGTGCTTCTGCCGATGCCGAACCCCACGTGAGCCCACGGGAAGCCCCACGAGGCGCCGTCCTTGAGGGTGCCTTTGAGGTTCCGCGAAGTCTTCTGGAGGTCTTACGTGAGTTAGCCTTATTGCGTGGGCTTTCGCCAACATTTATGTCCACCTGATAGTATGCTCTAGGAATCATCATGGTCCCAGACTTCTTTCAGACACGAGGTCATCGAAAATTACTTTTCCAGTAGCCGATGCCTCGTCAAGGACAGATTCATTCGTAAACCTATGCATTTAAAACCTTCAGTCGGTCATCGAGCCCGAGATTAAGTAGGCATGAATATAATCCGAGATTCGGGGAATATTTCAGGGGGTGTCCGTATCCAACCTTATTCTGAATCTTGCGTTAAAAAAGAAGCATTGACACTATGGTCGCCACTTCGTACGAAGCATGATGGCGGCTGTTCACATTTGCTGTGGTCTAGGTTCGACCAATACGACGCCAATCGATATCTCCTTGGGCCACGGTAATGGCCGTGTTCTGGTGGAGCCACCTTACTCTGCTAACTCAAGTGTCTCAGTCAGACGTTTCCTAGCGTCTGACACCCTATCAGACGTCAGGTAGCGTTGTGCACCGCAGTCGAACGCTAGGGAACGTCTGACAGCTAAGTCAGACACTTCGCACTATCTGGTGGCCCTTACAAGTGTCTTACACCTGTGTCAAACTCTGGTGTCAGACGTTTCCTATGACTCTAGTTCTGTAACGGGGTAACACCGGTAACAGTTTACGATGCTACCTACCGTCTACTAGACGCTAGGAAACGTCTGTCAGACACTTAAATTAGCAGAGCACGCCCTGTGAATAGGAGAGAGCGAGTAAAACGATTGGAAATGTGACCAGCTATTCAATCTAAATCTTTCATCCTGTTTTCCTTTTGGAAGCTTGGGGTTCTACAGTGCAAAGAATCAGGGAAAATATTGTTTTAAATACGTTTTGTGAGTTGCCCCTAGCGTCCGACGATTAGTGCCACTGGTACCACACACTAGGACACGTCTGGTTGGCAGACACTCGGGGTCGTAAGTGGTCCCGGGTGCGCTGATTGCATTCCCACACTAAGGGCTCCTGGCTTTTTACCGATGGAATGGAAGTGCGTACTCAGAAACACCCCAAATAATTTCTCTGATCAAATAGCGCCGGGACTTCTCGGTCTCAGGTGACTGTGTGAGAAAGAAACAATTCATGAGGGGGGGGGGAGAGAGAGAGAGAGAGAGAGAGAGAGAGAGAGAGAGAGAGAGAGAGAGAGAGAGAGAGAGAGAGAGAGAGAGAGAGAGAGAGAGAGAGAGAGAGAGAGAGAGAGAGAGAGAGAGAGAGAGAGAGAGAGAGAGAGAGAGAGAGAGAGAGAGAGAGAGAGAGAGAGAGAGAGAGAGAGAGAGAGAGAGAGAGAGAGGGGGGGGGGCATATGGATCAGTGGCCGAGCAAGTGTAGCCGAATGGCTCTCGATAAGGAGTATATGAACAGAGCCGTCGGTATCAGCGGGCAGGGTCCGACAGGTGACGGTTCCGCAGGCGGGAGGCGCATGGAGGTGCGTGGGCTGCGTGATCCAATACAGTATCTTGGACCTCTAGCTCTGCAGTGGTGCGCCAGCGCCGGCTCCATAGCCACGGGAGCGCCGTGCGGGGTAGGCAGCACGTGTGCCGCGGCGGCGGCCGCAGTGCCTACCGTCCCGGCGCCCCGCTACCCACCTCTATCCCGGTGCGGTGCGGCGACGGATCAAGAGATACAGACATTTCAGGAGCCGCAGACCGCTGCAAACCTGCCGTCTGCTGGCCGGCTGGTCGGCGCTCCGGTACGATGTGGGAGTCGGTGATCGATATCTGCGAATAGAGATGGCGTGCCCATGAGAGGGCCTGGGCTGGCCTGGACGGGCCTGGGCGGGCCAGGGCTGCAGGAGCCGGCAGCGGCAGCCACGGGGCCGCCGATGCTGATGTCCATGCAATAACTCCGTGCTCTGTGCGCCATGGAGTTCGCTCCAAGTACTAGAGCCAGCTGACCCGGCCCTGTGGGGAACAGCTTTCGCTGCCGTACTGTTATTAAAAGCTGGAAATCGGAAATCTCTAACATTGGGTCGCAGCGGTTACTTGGAGCCGAGGCGAGCCGAGGGGTCATGGGGTGGGGCGTTGGCTGGGGCTCCGGTCCCGGCCGGCAGCATGGCTGGCAGGCACTGTGATCCGCCGAGCCAGCAGGTGGGTGGTGGCGTGGCGGCGCGTGGCAGCGCGTGGCGGTGCCGTGCGCACTAGCAGTGGCCCGGGAGAAATCGGACGACGGTTCCACCGTCCAGCGATGCGGCTGCCACAGAACACTGACACGGGCGCAGAAGTGCGCATTTATCTCAATTTCTCGACACAGCTGCCTAGTAGGCTACATTCGTTTTTTAAGGCAGTCACTTTGACTGGCTTTTTACAAGCGTTAGGTTAGGTTAGGTTGCTAAGATTAAGATGAACAGGTTAGGTTAGGTTGGTAAGGATCCGTCTGTAGGCCCTAGCCCATCAGCCGCACAAGCCCCAGTAGAGAGCTTATAGGCTGGGGAGGGCTCGCTGTTTTTAACTGCCCTTCTTATACCCTTCTCTCCTCTCCTTTACACTGTGAATGTCGGTATTGCCAGAAACTATGCGCCCTAGGCCCTGTCGGTTGTGCACCCATATGTACCCTCATGTTTTCCTACTACATGGATCATCCATTAAGTACGTTTCAACAATGCTGTCCAAATTGCAACCGGCGTCTGAGAACAAACAGCGCCCGGAGGGTAGGCAACCACGACTTTTGCATGCACGCTTGCCGTGCGGGCTGGCCTACCCTAGCACTTACAGGCGCTCGACGTTCCGTTCGCGGTCGCTTCAGGTGGCAGGACGTACTTAATGGACGACGCCTACATCAGTTGATGTACAACCCTTGATTTCTCCAATAACGCGATACGGCGAATTTGTGCTCGGTTCCAAATGCAGCAATGGATGCCATCTTGCCTTGCAGGCTCGCCGCCTCGCCGAAAGCCGGAGCGTAGCACGACGCTAGGGCGGAAGCCCCAGCGGCGACCGGCGGGAGCAACCGTCGCCGCAGCCCCCGCTGCAGCTGCAGCCGCAGCCACCCCCGCTGCCACCACCGCCGCAGCCCCGCCGCTCCCCCACCACCGGGGGCGGTCCCGTGTGTCGGGTCCGAGCCGGTCCAAGCCTAAGCGCAGGCAGAAGGCGACGCCGACGGGGGCTGTCGGTGACGGCTTTACCCTGGCCGACGTCCTCCCCACGTGGCGGCCTACCCCTAAGGACGACCTGCGTCGGGCGGACAATGTCCTGCTAGCGCTCGGACTCAAGCCCGTCAACAGCGAGGTCGCCGCGCGCTTCTTCAGAGACGTGTTCTCGGGGTGAGTAAAAACTGCAGAGTTCAAGGAATAGGAAGGCATGACTTTGTTGTATGGGGGAGGGGGGGGGGCATGGGTTCAGTACCCCGAGCCTCTTTAAGAAGATGCTGTTTCTCATGATCGATCGAGTGATCGATTTTTGGGAAAGAAAATGCCAATGCCCTATGTCAAAATTGGCGGGTTGCTCGGAGCGGTTCTTCACCCGTTACGCAAGGGTTCTTGACAGATCATGTGCCAATGACGAGAGAGAGAATAAACCTCTCCCGGGTGTCCTGTGGCATCCACCTCGCTCCTGGGTGTTTTCATTCTGCATACATGCAACCCGGTTTACTAAGACGATTGGAGATCTTTTTGGATCCTCATTTCCGCATCGCAGGTGCCTTGGGCTAATCGCTGCTGCTTACGCTGTGCCCCATGGGGGCCCTCGCTTGGCCCGTCTGGGTGGAGACTTGAACGCTTCGCCAGACAGCCACAGGCCACGGGGCGTGTCGGTGCGGGAGAGAGATCGATAGGGTCCGCATGAACGCACTTGGCGGTCACAGAGTCATTCCATACAAACCGGGCTATTTTTTCCGGTAGCCATCTCAGAAATCTATGGAGGCTTAAAGTTACGTTTGTCTCATTAAAACTATTCTTAAACCTCCCTGTACATGTGGATCAATTTTTGTGGAATCTACTTTTCAATGCTCATGCTTATTTCACCCCATTTTTTGACGTTTTGAGTACTTTTAGGCATTCGGCCCCCTTATCTTCCATTTCGATTTCCAGCTGTGATTCTTCTTTCAGATGAGCTGCCGTGAAAAGGTGTGCGAGCAGTATTGGACCGTCCCCAGGGCATGAAAGGTGAAACCTCGTCAAAACGGTGCCAGCAGGTGTCGCACCCCATCGTGCCCTGCCTGCGCCATGTTCATCCCCCGGAGACGGTCCAATACTGCTCGCACACCCTCTCACGGCAGCTCATCTGGAGAAGGGTTGTTCCTTTGTAGAGAACACCATCTGGAAATCAAAATGGAAGATCAGGGGACCGAATTCCCCAAAATACCTAAAGCTCGGAATTGAAGTGAAATTAGCATGTACACAAAAACTCAAATCCAGAAAAATCGACGCACAGGTCTGGCGAAGTTTAAGATTATTATTCTTTTAACGAGACAAACATAACTTTAAGCCCCCAAACATTTCTAAAGTGGTCACCGGATAAAGTGGGCAGATTCGCATGGAATGACCAGGACCCGACACTACACGGAAAAAAAAGTTTAGTTGAGGCAACTGACATGTCAGTTGCCAGCGGTCCTGAGAACACTGTCAGTTACTGCAGCTAACCGACACACAGCTGACATAACAATGACGTTCAGTTGTCAAAGCAATACTTTTGGTATCGTTAAAGAACTCGAGTGAAGTTGCGGAAGTGAATATGTTTGTTGCGAACGCAGACATTTTGACTACTCGGACACAGAATGCTATAGTTGTGCCGCGACAGCTAGCAGTAATCTGGTCTCACGCGGTGTTGATGGCACTCCTGCCATCGGCGACTTCTGCGCTAACTTACTGTGTAGAGGGAGTGTGGCGGTCCTCCGCTTCGATAGGGTGACAGCTTTTCAACAACAATGTTGGAGCGGCGTAATGTACGTATCTCGGACGGCAGGAAACCCAACACGGCGCGTGGGTGGGCCGTCACTGAAACAGGGCTCGGCATATGTGTCTAATGACAGACACATATGAAGTTCGCCAAAACATTGGTGCATGTGGTGTAAACCTACATACCGATGTCACTACATGCCGGGATGCCCCCTGCCGGCGTAGTTCGGCTGCAGATCATCGGTTGGAGGCGGGAGCCGGCGGGGGTACGTCTTGAGACCTAACCGTATCTTCGTTTACGGCCCCGGCAAGGACGCCGCGCTCCGCGTCGCGCCATAATTCATTCAAATGAATGGCAGACGCACGGCGCTGCTCTCTGTCTCTCGTCTATGCACCCAACCCAACCCTTCCCTGCTTGCACTTCTCTCTGGTGCGTTTTTTGAAGCCTCCTCTCACCTTTCGATATTTCGAAACATTTCGCGTCCTCATTTGCGGTGGTGCCCGTGGCGACGCGCAGCGCGCAGTCCTGGTGCCGCCGCTGACGCCCACCCCGCATCACACTGCTGACGCCGCTGACGCGCTGACGCCGCTGACGCACCGCAGCGCCGACTGGACAGGATGCGCTGTCCGCTCCGCCTCCGCTGCCATTGGCTGGGCCGCATGACGTGTCCCAGCACGGGCCGGGCGCAGCGGGCGCAGCGGGCGCAGCGGGCGCCAACCCCTCTGCAGCGGCCGTATTCTGCGGGCTGGGGCTGTTGCCGTCGTGCAGCACAGAGCACAGTGAGCTCAGCACGGGGGGCGGTGGGCGGCGGGGCGGGGCGGGGCGGGGGGCGGTGAAGGGCCGAGCCGGCCGCTGCGTCGGGTCCGTGGGGTCCGTGGGGTCTGCGGGGTCTGTCGGGTCGGGTCGGGCTGTCCGCGGGGCTGCGGGGCTGCGGGGCGCGGCCGGGCACGGCGGCACGGCGGCACGGCGGCGCGGCCCCTCGACCCTCGGCGCCGCTCCGCGCTGCGCTGCCATCGGCGTGTTTCGCGAACCGGGGCTACCCCGTGCCGATGAGACACTACGCGGTCGCCACTCTCCCGCGCGCGCTCGAAGTATCGCCTCTCCCCACTCTTCCCACTCTCGGTGTGAAAGGGAGGTAAAAGGTGACAAGGGTCCGATAGGTTCTCCTCGGCTCCTCCCTTGGATCCCAGACTGGAAAAGGGCCGAGAGGTTCGACCGCCCCGCTGTCAGCGCTAAGCTCCGACTAATGTTTCGAAGCTACTACAGGTTCTGCTGCGGGCAGTTTCGATTGTGTCCCTCCATGAGATGTGGCGTGGCCTCCGGTAGGCCACCATCTCCTGTTCGGCACAGAGACTGGACACGCGGCGCGGCATGCAGCGTAACAGTGCCCAGGTGCCACAGGCCGGGGTGCCACTGAGTTACACAACCCTGTTGTGTTCTGGGCCGCGGGCTACCAGCGGGCTACCAGCGGGCTACCAGCGGGCTACCAGCGGGCTACCAGCGGGCTACCAGCGGGCTACCAGCGGGCTACCAGCGGGCTACCAGCGGGCTACCAGCGGGCTACCAGCGGGCCGGCAGGGGGTGCCAACGCCCCCGGTGCGGCCCTGGCGCTGCCGCGCTGTGATCCAGAGGCTGCGAGATGAGATGCCGTCGCCGTCAGGGCTGAGGCTGACTCATCAGACGGCACGGAACGGAAGACGCCAAGGGGTCTCTCACTCAAAAAAATCAATGTGCACCCTACAAAAAAGTCTGATAAAAATCAGAAAAAGTCGCAATAAAATAAGAAAAAAAGTAAGAAAATTTAAGCAAAAATATGAAAAGTTAGAGAAAACTAAGGAAAAATCAGAACCAAAAATCAGGAAAAAAATCAAAAATCAAATTTTGATTTTAAATCATGGTATGCTTGCACCACGAGTGAGGAACCCCTCGGAAGACGCCCTACCTCCTACCTCACCGATATGTCCGCTGTGTCCTCCGTGTCCGCTGTGCCGTGCCGTGCCGCTGGCTTCGGCTTCAGCCCCGACATAACACAATGCACTGGACTGGCACAGGGTTCACGAGGTCGCCGTTTCCTCTTGTTTGCTGCAGTCGCTTCGGTTGTAACTGTAACAGAGGGTCCCGAGGCTGCCTGCGGCTGCCTGAGGCCCTCGGGGTGACCGCCCCACGCCCTCGGGGCCCTCCACTCGGCCGCCGCGGTGCCGGCAGCCACGGCCCCTCCTTCCCGCGGGAGGACAGGGACCTTGAGTCACGCCATTCCCGGCCACGCCACGGCATGCCGTGCCGCGGGCAGGCGGGGGCAGGCGGGGGCAGGCGGGGGCAGGCGGGGGCAGGCGGGCGGAGGGAAGCAGGGGCCATCCCTGTGACGTCGTTCTCGCCAAAGTCGAATTCGTGACTCACGTGATTCACTGAGGGACCCCGTGAACACACGAGAAGCTGAAGGACGTTCCCGCAGGACGATATGATCCTGGAGGACGACCCGTGTGCCGATGTCGTCGGCCCCACCCAGACGTCATGCAGCCGGGCTGAAACTCGATCACCTGACCTGACCCGTCGGCAGGGGCAGCGGGCAGCGGACAGCTGTCCGATAGCGTTGACTCCTGAAGGTGACACTGGCCAATAGTGAGCCAAAGGTGGGGCCTGCAGTCACGAAGCTTGGAAAAAGTATCAGCAGCTTGCCAGGGGCCCCCAGGCACAGGCACCAGGGCACGAGAGTGTGCTGCCGGTGGCTGCCAGGGTGCTGAAGGTGAACTGTCACTGCCCTGAAAGTTGGTGACCTGTCATTGACCTGTCAGCGGTGTCACCTTGTCAAGCCGTTGCCGCTGCAGTTTCGCTGACCTGAAAGTGTCCAGGCCCCTTGTCCCCTCCCCTCCCGCACCCCCTACCGGCGATGCTCCCGCCAACCCACCCCCTTGCTCCTCCCCCGCGACGCCCCCCGCCGTACAACGCCACGCCACTCAGGGCATGCGGGTCATAGGCCCCGATCAGGGTCGTTGACCCGCAGGGGGGCCGGGTGGGGGGGGGGCGTAGCGAGGCCCGCGGGGCGCTGGCGCGCTGGCAGGGGGCGGGCGGGACTGTGCAGGCCAGTGCCCTCTCCGCGCTGCAGGGACCATCCCGGGCCGGGGCAGAGCCTGAGCTCCACGCCCCGCGGGCTTGTGTGGTGTAGGGAAGCTGCTGCCGGCTGCTGCAGGCCATTGGCCACCCATCGCTCTCTCATCTCTGCCATTTGCCTTGTCGATCGGGACCGTAGATGATTCAGCCCCACTTCCCTCGGCCCGCTTGCTCACCCGCCCCTTCCCCGGCTCCCCGTTTCCGCCCGTACCCCTCTCCCCTCCCGCCGCACCCGCAGTCTCCCACGCCGCACGCGGTGTAAACGGAAATGGGGTCGGCCGATAGCGGCTATACCCCGTGCTTGGCGAATGCTGCTGGTGCTGCGGCACATGGGGTATGTCCGACCCGGGCTACAGGGGCCCGGGTCGTGGGAGGAGAAAGAGAGAGAGAGAGAGAGAGAGAGAGAGAGAGAGAGAGAGAGAGAGAGAGAGAGAGAGAGAGAGAGAGAGAGAGAGAGAGAGAGAGAGAGAGAGAGAGAGAGAGAGAGAGACGGAGGGAGAGAGGGTCTCCCTGGGGAGCCGCAGCCTGCCGCATGGTGGGCATTGCGGAGTCAAGCCCCCTTCCCCTATCCCGCCCCCTCTCTCTGTCTCTCGCCCTCCGTATTTCTCTCTCGCACTCGCTCTCTCTTCTGTCGCGGGCGTGGTCAAACGAAGCCCAACTGGGTTCGCCGAACTCTTCCCCCCTCGTGACCTGCCCCGACCCGGCTCGCCCCACCGCGCACCGCTCGCCGCGCCCTGGGCCGCGCACGCCAAGCCCGCTACGCTACGCCGCGCTACGCCACGCTGTCTTTTGTTCGGACGCGCGAGCGTCGAGTTCTGCACTGCCGAGAGGGACAGATAGAGAGAGAGATAGAGATAGATGTGCCCCGCTTGCTGGCGCCGTGCTCCGGGCTGGCCATTACAGTGCCTCCTCCATTGGGCCCTTTTCTAGGAAGTCCTCCATCACGACTTTCACCAAGCCTCATCGCGGCGTCTGTGTGGGTGGCAGACAAGCTCGGTGGACGCCGTCCTCCGGGTCTCCGGGTTCAAACATCGGCGACGCCGGGGGGGGGGGGGGGAGGGCTTTATTTCGCTCAGCACCGCGACCCGACGCCTGAAGTCTGACGCCGACTCAATGTGGACAACGAACCGGGACGCGACGAGACGCGACGCCGGCTTGAGGCTTATTTGACATAAGTGTCATAAGCCCCGCGGCCTTGTGGGATCGTCTGCACCTCGTACATCACAGTTGAACGGCTCGGCGACAAGGCTTGAACCCCTCCCCTCCCCGCTCCGCCCGGCTCCGCCCGGCCCGGCCCCGCGCACGGGACGGGTTCAACGAACCGCCGGCCGCTGACGCCTAGGTCCTTACCCTCTCCGATGCACCCCTCGCGCACTCGCCGCCCGTGCGTCTCCGTCTCCCTCCCCCGCACTTCCTCCCTCTCACTCCGCCCCTCGCCGTGGCGGCGGTGCCCGGTGCCCCTCCCTCCCGTCTTCACCCTCTCTTTCGGCCCGTTCCCAAGGTCAGCGCTGCGCGGCTCTGGGGGTGGATGGTGACGGGGAGGTTGGGAGCGCTGCCGTTGCGGTGGCTGCGCCGAGGGGTGGGGCTAGGCTGGGCTGGGGTTGGGAGAGGGGGGGGGGGGGGGGGACCGGCCACGTCTCCTGACTAAGTCTTGTCCCCGGACAGAACTTCCTCCTTCCTCCTTGTTCCTTCCCCTGCCCGCCTGCCCCTGCCGCAGGGCCTGCCGAATACAGTGCATCGGCTCTCGGTACGCCCACGGCCTCCCTAAGTGCCCTCAGCCTCTATGATGTTTGCAGAGTTTATCTGCAGGTATCGTCCTCTCCGACCGCTTCGCTCCAAAATGCGCTCGCGGTGTTCTAAGGGGGAGCGGGCGGCTGGTCGTATGCTTGGGCCGGCAGGAGGCCTCGGGAGAGTGAAGAAGGGGAGGAACGAAGGTGAATGTTGGGAGAGGGGGTGAAGGGCGAAGGGTGAAGGGTGAAGGGTTCGGCAGTCGGAAGGGGCATCGACCGTGGGACCATAGTGGGGACCAGCGGGGACCAGCGGGGAAGCCTGCTGATTCTGTGTCCGTGCGTGCGCCCAGCGTGTGCCGACGTGTGGGGTGGCGATTGTGGGCGCGGGTAGCGGGTACTGCTCCCGGAACACGGCGTAGGGCGGCTCGGCAGGAAGCCCGGGCCCGACCGCTGCGGCACAACCCGGGCGGCACCGCGCAGGGCGCGGGGCAGGGCCTAGCCAGGTTGTCGATACGCACCGGGGCCAGCCGGGGGCAGCCGGGGGCAGCCGGGGGCAGCCGGGGGCAGCCGGGGGCAGCCGGGGGCAGCCGGGGGCAGCCGGGGGCAGCCGGGGGCAGCCGGGGGCAGCCAGGGGCAGCCGGGGGCAGCCGGGGGCAGCCGGGGGCAGCCGGGGGCAGCCAGGGGCCGGCCAGTAGCAGGTCATGCTCATCGTTTCCATATTTTACGATGACACCGGGCCGTCCACTTTGGGGCAGGCCTGTGGCGTGTGAGTGTCGCCTGGCGGAAGGGGCGGGGGCGGAGGGAGCGGCTGTCCGGCTGCCCATACTCCATGGCGCTCCGCTGTGCGCGGGGTACGGACGCCACGACACGACCACTTGCCAGAAATTCATCGCGTGGCGCCGTCAAATTCAAATTGTGACCGGGGTTTGCCTAACTGGACCGGGTCCTTACAGGGTGCGGAGGCGCCCATGTCCGCCACCCCCTGGCAGCCATACCGAGCTACCCCTGGGCGCTACAGGAGGCATGAATGGGGGGAGGGGGCGGGAAAGGCGCCAAGTGTGTCCATGTGTGTGTGCCGACTGCTCACCTCACCAGTCGTCGCCCCCATGCCGCCCTCCTGCCTAGCCACCCTAATCTCTAGACAGCCCTTGCTGTCGTTTACCTCGCGCGTCGCCCTCCGCGCGGGGCAGACGATACAGGGCGTCGACGTGGCCGATGTCTGTTCGAGGTCAATACACTGGAGAGTGAGCTGCAGCGGTTAGCGCGTTCGTTCACCTCCAGCAGTCTATGCTCCGCACCTAGACCCGGGGTGGGGCTGGGCTGGGCTGGGCCGGCCGGGGCCCGTGCTGTTCCGCTGCGGTTGCACCTTGCCAGCTGCGCCGCTGCGCTGCGCCCAGGCCCGGTTCGTGTTTCATCTACCCATCTATCAAGCTTGGCTCTGGCGGGCTCACGAACTTTGTGCCGCTTTTTATTCGAACGCCCGCCCAATGATCACCAAGCATGCGTAATGGCCCTGTGCTGTGGCGGACTCATACCGTTCACGGTTAAGCACACAATTAGTCAACGTGCAAAGAGATGCGTGGTGGGTAGTACGGCCGCACAGCGGCACAGCGGCACAGCGGCACATGCTGGGGCTCAGGCTCACACAGTTCGGTGACCTTTCCACGTTATAAAGATGGCGCCGACCGCTACTCTACTCGGTCGGCTCGGCCCTCGATCAGCGGCGTCGAGTGAGTACAGCCAGTGAGTGCAGAACTGACTGCGGCGGGGCCGGGGCCGGGGCCGAGGCCGGCGGGCTGCCTAGTTCACCGGCGTACTCCGCTCCTGGACAAGGCGGCCGGCCGCGCCCCCCGCCTTGCCCGTCACACGAGGTCGTTGTGCTGTGTGCGACGCCCCGTCTCTCTCCGTCCCTCCCGCTCCGCACGTGCCCGGTCGGGCGTGAGAGAAGGAGAGAGGAGAGAGGCAGCTGCGCCATTCCGAACGTGGCCATTGCGAAAGGCTGTGTTGTGACTACGTTTCTGGGCCCAACGGGGCCAGTCCTCACGACTCCTCGGACGCCGCCATCCCCCAAGGCCGGGCGGGCGGGCCGCGGGCAGCCCAAGGAGCCGCGAGGGACAACCCAGGGACGCAATGAAAATGAAAAACAGCGCTTTCCATTTGTGTACCCGTCGACGGCCCCCGCCCGCCCGGGGGTAGGCCGTCCCGCAATGCACCGACGCATCGCACACGCTGAATTGCCTACCCAGTCGGGCGTTTCCCATCCATAGAGAATGGAAATGAAAACTAACATAAATCGTCTGCAATTTTTCAGACGCGCTGGAATGGTTTGGCGTTTTCGGCGACGAAGTTTATTTTCCCCCTCAACTTACAGCTTTGGATACTGAAGAGCAGAGTGCCTGATCGCACACATGTTTTCCTACAACAGTTAGTTGGCGTATGTTTTGGCTGTTGCAGTGCCTTATGGCCCTCGAGAGAACGAGTCAATCGATGACTGGACGTTGGTAGGCCCCGGGAATTGGAGGAAGTGGAGGGGGGGGGCTGTTGTCGCAGACAACTCAGACAGCAGCCGCACCGTCCACCCGGACGCGGAAGTATGATGTGATTCAATAAAAGATTGGTTTCGTCGCGAGCGATAGATAAGGGGCAGGGAGAGAAAGACATCATTTTTAAATATTAGCGGGTATTTGGGTCTTTTTGCTGTCGGAGGTCAACAGCCTCTCCGCGCCATCCCCGTCCCACCAGAGCCGTAACTTCAATCGCAACATGGCAAGTGTTTGGCCCTTTTTTAGAACGCCCTTTTTCAACTTGTAAGGTCTTTGCGCAACCGTCTTTGGGGGTCATGCCCCCCCCCCTCTTGGCCTCGCGCAGAAAATGGGAGGGGGGGGGGGGCGGTTGAGTTGGGGAGCAGCAGGCGGCAGCAGGTGATTGACCTGGCCGCCCGTAATCTGCGTCCTCCCGGCTGAAATTGCAGCGGGAGCGCCCCCGCGGCCCGGCGGCCCGGCGGCTGGCCAGAGGACATCGGACGGGAGTAGCCGGCGGCCTGCGCCCTGGTGCACCTAGCCAGGGGTCGTCTGCTGTGTGTCTGCTACCGTCCTCGAGCAATGTCGTTTGTCGGTGTCGATGTCGATTGACTCGACACTGCGCGGCAGGACACACACGGCGGTTGGTACCCCTGGGGTAGGGTTGTCGCCCTGCTGACTCGCTCGCATGCGTAACACGGCCATGTGCACACACGCACGCGCGCGCACACACACACACGCACACAGACGATGTGCCCTCCGCGAGTCCTTGGTGTGCTGTGGCTGACTGTGTGCCGCGGCGCCCACGCCTGCAGAGAGCGGCGCTTATTGGCCTTGGCAAGCTCAGGGACAGCAGGGCACAGCGGGCACAGCGGGCACAGCGGGCACAGCGGGCACAGCGGGCACAGCGGGCACAGCGGGCACAGCGGGCACAGCGGGCACAGCGGGCACAGCGGGCACAGCGGGCACAGCGGGCACAGCGGGCACAGCGGGCACAGCGGGCACAGCGGGCACAGCGGGCACAGCGGGCACAGCGGGCACAGCGGGCACAGCGGGCACAGCGGGCACGGCGGGCACAGCGGGCACAGCGGGCACAGCGGGCACAGCGGGCACAGCGGGCACGGCGGGCACAGCGGGCACGGCGGGCACAGCGGGCACAGGGGGCACAGCGGGCACAGCGGGCACAGCGGGCACAGCGGGCACAGCGGGCACAGCGAGCACAGCGGGCACAGCGGGCACAGCGGGCACAGCGGGCACAGCGGGCACAGCGGGCACAGCGGGCACGGCGGGCACAGCGGGCACAGCGGGCACAGCGGGCACAGCCGGCACAGCGAAAAACATGCGGAGCAGACCGACGTTTGGGCTTCCCTTCATTTTCCAATGTCCTTTCGGACCATAACTTTTGGAGATTTGATTAAATTTTCAGAGCAGACATAACTCCAACCCAAAATCAGGGTGCTTTCTAAACAATGGCTCCCATGCAGTATTAATTTGAAAATGGACGTGGAAAATGTTGCAGGACCTTGGGTATAACGGGTACGGGTGGCGGGTCGGGTCCTCTCCTCTCCGTGGGCGGCGGGGTGGTGGGGGGGGGGGGGCGGCTCTGGACACCAAACATGATCGCGACCGAACCAAATAATGGCAGAGATGTTGTTGTGGAAATGCCAGAGCGTACAGTATTCGTATCGTGCCGAGCGGCCGGGCGGGAGCTTTGACCCGGCACGTCCCCGCCCGCCTGCTGGGTAGGCAAGCCCGCAGTGCACCGGCGCGTCGCACGCGCCACATTGCCTACGTAGTCGGGCGTTTTCCACCTCCTAAGTAGTATCAACAGGGAGAGGGAGAAAGAGGGAGGGGGCGGCAGTGATAGGGTGTTACAATGGCAGAATCGGGGCACTCGAGAGTGCAAAGTATTGCAAGGTGAGGTGGTTGTCGGATCGTTCGGTCTCAGTTGGCTGGTCAGACCGGGTCCCCGGGTCCCCGGGCCCTGCCCCGCCCCGCCCTGTCTAGTCCCCTGTCCAGGACCCACCGCGATAACAGCTGTCACCCCTGCCAGCCGTCCGGTCACTGACTCCAAAGCGTTACGAAACACTGCCCATTGGCGAACGGCAGGAGGAAAAGAAAGGATCTCATCGGAAAGAAAAGGGCTGGCGCAGCCGCGCGCAAGCGGATGGAGTAGAACAGGTTGGCCGAACGAGGAAGGAGGTTGGGTACCGTTTCCGCCGACCCAGCCTGGCCGGGGTGGGTTATTGAGATAATGTTGTTTGTTTCTCGCATTCTTCCACGCATCGAAAATAGCGTCTGTGGGGGATCTATTAAGATAGCATGTTGCTGGACCACAGTTTGGCCAGCCCTGTTCAGGTGAGCTTTAATGTTGGCAGGTACGTGTTGCGCGCGGCTCGTCTCTGGGTTCGGTGCCGCCTGCCGCTGCCGCTGCCGCTGCCGCACAGGTCGGCTGGGTCGGGTTGGCGGGCGCTGCCGCGGCCCCGACTCGGCCTGCGGCTCGGCCTTCGCGTTGACCTGGATAGGTTTCAAAACGGCCAGAGTACAACGACACGACGCTGCCGGCGTCAAGGACGGAGTGGGGGGAGTCTTCTAGGAGTGAGGGAGGAGGATGTGGGGAAGGACGGCCGATTGACGACGAGAACGAAACGGGGACGCGAGGAGGCGAACCCACAAGGCGAACCCTGCCGCCGCCGCCGCGCCGCTCGACAGAAATGATGCGAGGGCTCCTTCCAGATGCCAATCGCAGAATCCTTCAGACGGATGGTTTACCCGACTCCCCGTCCATCAGTCATCCTTCGATTACTTTTATTTATTTTTTGTGATTAAGGTCTCTGCATTAACGAGGGCAGCACGCTGCCGCGCGACAGACTTGCAAATCCTCGGTATCCTGACTATCGGACTGGGCTAGCGGCGGGCCGAGGAGGGGCCGAGGGGGGCCGAGGGGGGCCGAGGGGGGCGGCCGCAGCTGAAGGACACTGTGTCCTCGCTGCAATGCATACATTGCCGGGGGGGCGCCCGTAAACCTCCACCTCGAGCCGAAGGACCCGAAGGGAGCCGGGGGGGGGGGGGGGGGGGGGGGGCTACGGTTATTTGCTTATAGAGAAGGCAATGCCGTGACAAGCCCCGCCGTGTAGTGATGGCCGAGAGAGACGAGACAAGCAAGGATGAAGGGAGACGGGCAGATGGATGTAGCTAGTATAGTAGAGAGAGAGAGAGAGAGAGAGAGAGAGAGAGAGAGAGAGAGAGAGAGAGAGAGAGAGAGAGAGAGAGAGAGAGAGAGAGAGAGAGAGAGAGAGAGAGAGAGAGAGAGAGGAGAAAGAGAAGCCCCACCGTGAGCGGAGAGGCCAACGCCCGCCAACCATTTGAGTCCTCGCGACCTGTAGCTGCCTCCGTGCCATGCTGCCGCTGCTGCCGCTGCTGCCGCTGCTGCCGCTGGAGGGAGATGCTATGCTCGGCCCAGTCCTAAGTAGGCCAGCGCGCTCGGCGCTCGGCGTTGACGACGAGTCGAGAACGTCAACGAATGGCCTGTGACGCCTGTGACGCCTGTGACGCCTGTGTCACAGTCATCGCTCGTGACCGATCATGACTGTTGGCCCGGCACTCACACCCACGCTGGTGGTCACTACGCTTGTCGCCTACGGCCGGCTACCGGATGTCTGCCGCCTGCCCTGGCCGGGCCGTGGCTGTGGGT
This sequence comes from Odontothrips loti, assembly GCA_038380765.1. Lineage (NCBI taxonomy): Eukaryota > Metazoa > Arthropoda > Insecta > Thysanoptera > Thripidae > Odontothrips > Odontothrips loti. The sequence goes on along the minus strand of CM076243.1, from coordinate 9,817,394 downwards.
TCGACGCCGTGCCGGGTCGGCTACCGCCCGCACCGTTTTTCGTCTGTTCTAGGGATAGAGCCCAGCGGCTTGGAAGAGGTGGGGGCATTTACCGCTATGCTGGAGACATGCAGTGCACACATTGGTGGGGGGGGGGGGGGGGCTGTGGGGGCTCGTCGGGCTCGCGGAGTGGCGGCCGCGGCCATGCTCGGCCCAGTTTCTCGCGGGGCGGCCGTCACAGCCGCCGCTGCAGCCGCGCACAGCGACCTTCGCCTGCCTTCGCCCTCGCTCGCCGCTGGTTTTCGCTATTATTGAACCAACGGCCACTGCAACTGCTACTGCTACCGCCCCTCATAGCCGAGCCAAGTACGTCAGCCGTGGACACCGGCCGACACCAGCGCTGCGGACCCTCGGGTCAGGGCGGCGCACAGACTGCCAGCGCCCAGGGGTGCCCAGGGGTGCCCAGGGGTGCCCAGGGGTGCCCAGGGGTGCCCAGGGGTGCCCAGGGGTGCCCAGGGGTCCCTGCTCCACAACAGTCATGCCCGGTCACACCCGGCCAGTCCTCACGCGGGGATCGAGGGCGCTAGCACACTATTTATTGGCTGTGACTCGCCCTGACAGCCGCGGCGTGTCCAACCGAGTGCCGCTGCCGGCCGCTGCAGATGCAGGCCGATGCCCTCCCGCTGCGCCCTGCCCGGCCCCGTCCTGCTGGTGACAGGCACGCGGCGCTGACGGCGCTGACGGCGTGCCCGCGATGAGTGTAACGGGGGTCTTGGGGTCCTGCGGGCCGAGGCCGCGCCTATGCTGCGGCCTTTGCCGACCTTTCCCCGGGCTGGACGATCACCTTGATGGTGTCGCTCCGCTCGCATGGCGTACGGCTTGTCCTAGCGAGATGCTCTGCTCCTCCCCGCCACGCTCCGCCACGCTCCGCCACGCTCCGCCACGCTCCGCCACGCTCCGCCACGCTCCGCCACGCTCCGCCACGCTCCGCCACGCCACACAGCGGCCGCTGCGGCCCGGCTCGGCTCGGCCCCATGGCATCGCCATCCATGGCCGCGGCCGTCCGTCTCTCTCCCACTCGCGGGATCGACAAAGGCTAGCGCGAGTGTTCGCGAAGGCAGTCCAGGGCCCAAGGCGAGTCGCCCACTTGGGCTCCTGCAGCCCAAGGTCCGCCCCCCGCCCCCCTCCCTCCCCCGCGCTTGCAGCGGCTCCAGCGGCCCCAGCGGCCTCAGCGGCCACCGCGGCCCGGCCCGCAGGGTGGCCTTGTGGCCGATGGTCTCCAGAGCCCCCCCCCCCCCCCCACCCCACCCCGCCGCCCACGGAGAGGAGAGGACCCGACCCGCCACCCGTACCCGTTATACCCAAGGTCCTGCAACATTTTCAACGTCCATTTCCAAATTAATACTGCATGGGAGCCATTGTTTAGAAAGCACTCTGATTTTGGGTTGGATTTATTATGTCTGCTCTGAAAATTTAATCGAATCTCTAAAAGTTATGGTCCGAGAGGACATTGGTAAATGAAGGGAAGCCCAAACGTCGGTCTGCTCCGCATCTCCTGCCAACTCCACATCCTTCTTCTTAGCGCGCTGGAACTCCTACCCGCCGCGCCCCCCGCGAAGGCGTGGACGCTGCCGCCCACAAGAGCGGGCCCGAGGCTCCGCGGGGATGCGGAGGCGGCTCGGAGGCGGCTCGGAGGCGGGCGGGGGCGTACCGATAGCTCCTCGTGGGCGCCAATCAGTTCCCAGCCCTGGCGAACGATGGGCGTGTCTGAAATTTCCGGTCATGTTGGCAGCTAAACGATCTCTCCTACCAAAGTCAGGATTTTGAAAGATTTGGTCCACGCAATCCATCCCGCCGTTCTGGAATTTTTAAACAATTCAAGAAATGTTTTAGGACGGACGCCGGCTCCAATGCCAGGGCTGCCACGCGAGGAGCACGCGCCAGGCACGCGCCAGGCACGGGCAGAGGTGCCGACAAAGCGCTCGTGTTTCCCTCTTACTCGACCCTCTGCCACTTCGCGAACCGCAGGTTTAAAATTATTTTCCAGGACTCTGTGAAACGTGTACAGGCGTCTGGCCCTGCAAACGCCACGAGTCAAGCGCTGTGCTGGCAGACGCCTACAAACGGCTGACAAAGTGTGAGACGCGCTTGTGAACCTAGGGCTGTCAGACGGCTGAGGGAGCCGCGTGGACCAAACGGCGAGGCCCGGCTGGGCCTGGCATACGGCGCAGACTTTGGCCTGAGCCCAGTGAGAGGCCCGGCTCTCCCCTGGCGCTGCCGCTCTGCTGCGCTCTGCCCCCAGCCCCCCGGCCCCCCGGCCCCCTCGCACCTGCCTATCGGCCGTTGACCCGCGGCCTCAGCGGCAGTGGCCCCAGCGGCAGCGGCCCCAGCGGCAGCGGCAGCGGCAGCGGCCCCACCACACAGCTGGCACGCCGTGGGCCCCGGCTGGCCTGGCTAGCCTCCTCGCGCAGCTGCAGGGGCGGGACTACTCAGAAAGGGGGAGGGGTACTCGCGCTAGGTGTGGCCGCGAAGCCGACAGGGCCGGGCCGGGCCGGGGATCCTGAGCCGAGGTACGCGGGCCCGCTGCCTGTGGTGGTTACATATGTTCACCTCGCCATTCATCCTGATCACACCGCTCAGCACCCTCGCCGCTGCAGAACAAAGCCCACGTTGGAAGCAAGCGGGATGCCTATTGGTGGTTCTTCGAGTTTGTTAGCAGTGAGTCGTATGGCCTTACTGACCATTTGCCGACCCTCCACGGACCGTCCACCAGGAGCACTTTTCGGTCATCTCGTGCCGCTTGTACATATCTCGGTGCCCACGCTCCGCTCCGCGCTCCGCTCCACGCTCCCCGCCGACCAAACAGCTCCCGTCCCGTCCCGCAGCTGCCCGCACGCCTCGCTCCCTCCATGTCCGTCAAACGCCGCCCGGCCCGCCCGCCGCCGCCCCGGATCTGCCGCAAGTGTCAGTGACCTCTCGCACTCCGAAATTCTTCTCCTTCCCCCATCCCGGCGGCAGCATCCTATACCCTTTCGCGCCCCCCCTCCCAACCCTTTCCCTCTCTCCCACTCTCCCCACTCACTCCCGCACACTCTCACACGACGCGTCCATTCCTTGTGTGACGGCTGGATTGGTCCATCGCACCTCCGTCGTCTTTGAAATGCTGCACACGTCCCGAGATAGCCAGCAGCCAGCCACACCATTATGTGTGCCACGAAAACCCAGCTGTGCTGACAAAGTCGAGATGGGACTGTTTATTTGCCAAATGAGGTGTCCTGCCATGAATGAGTGAAAGCTTTCGCGTTTGGCAGACGTGATATCGTACGTAGGTTTTCCTCAGCTCGTAAGGCCACGCCAGCGCCCAGGGCCCAGGGGCATGTAATACCACCCCCACCCCCACCCCCGGGAGGGAACCACTCCGACGTCAGCTCACGGTTCGCGAAAGTTGGGTTATGTTGGCTTCTTCCGCTGTCCCTTCCCTTCCCTACCCTTCCCTACCCCGCTCACCTCTTGCGCGTGGTGGCGGTGACGAGCCGAGCACACGCCTGGGTTTGGAGCTCAGCCGCGCCGTGGGGTCGGCGCTGCCGAGCCGAGCCGGGCCGGGCCGGGCGCCCCAGTAACATGGGCTGGTCCGTGCCCCGCCCGCCCCGCCCCGCGCGGCCCGCCTGGCCCGCCCGGCCCGGCCCCGCACGGCCCGGCTTAGAGTTCACTCACTACTTCAGTCTGTTCGCCGCCGTCGACCAGAGCGCACCGCCCCGTCCGTTCGCGCGCGCTCGTTCCCCGCCTCGCCGCGACCCCCGCGAGCCCGGTTTGGCCCGGCGAACGAGCAAGAGAGAGGGGGGAGGGAGAGAAAGACACAAAGTGCGCGCTGCGCCTGCTGCGCCGACCTCAGCTGTTTCGCGCTGCCGCTTGGCGCTAGTCGGTCGCGAGTGTCAGTGAGTGTTTTATACCGGTTCGGTGTCCCTGCCGTGGAATGTATCATGTGACTCAGTTTTCCGTCCCCAATGGATGAGCGGATCCGGAAGTGTGGATTAACCAGTGAACGAGTGAAGTGATTAAGTGTGTCAGCGTAATTGAAGACAGAAAATCCATCAGCCAGTGACAGCGTGCTGCTTGTGCGTCACACACCCACTCGCCGTGACGAGCAAGTGACCGTGGTTGTGGATCTTTGCGCACCGTCGCCGCCGGCGGATTCACTTCCTGGTCGCCGCAAGAGAGGATCACTCCTCGTCAAAGTACGTCACGCACCAGTGAGATAACATGACAAAGTAGAGCCGGGCCGAGGTGTGGGAGGGGAGAGTGGGAGGGGAGAGAGGGAGGGGGTGTGTGAGTCACACGCAGATCCGGGAATGTCTGCGGGCGCGAGCATCCTCCGCGCGCCTGGGAGGTAGGCAAACTCGTGCACTCCGGTTCGGCGGGTCTGCCTACCGCCCGGGCGGTCATCCCAGCCCGTACGCCTGGTCACCGGGCCGGGGCGCCGGGGCCCCGCTCTCAGTCACAGCCAGAGTACAGCGCACACTGCTGTCGGTACAGTAGCAGGCCTAACTGCGCGCTCACCGCCCGGGGAACTGCAAACCCAAACTTTGAAGCGCAGCTCACGGTCCGCAAAGGCATCCGGAATAATGCGACGCGGCAGACTCTTCCGTTTCCATATGACCTGTTGGCCATTTCTCCATCATGACCATCGATCGCACGGTGGCGGCTTCTTGTCGGAATCGTCTGCTTAGTGAGACGGCTCCGAGGCCCCGGCTCGTCTCGGACTCGGACAGGGTAGGCCAGACCAGGCCGTGGCGTTTTGTTGTGTGTTTTGCGAGGTGGCGCAGCGTGGGGTGTGTGTGTGTGTGTGTACCCCGCCCCGCCACGCCCCGCCACGGCCCCGCGGCCTGGCGCTGTTATCGGCTTCACTCACCACCAGAGGGTCCACCGGGCCACGGGGGCGGAGCGGGCCGGGGCGGGGCGGCGCGGGCAACATGGCCGAAATGCCACCACAAGACCAGACCAGACCAGCAGTCAGCGCACTGGATGCTTCGGACACGGGCTGCGGCTGCCGCCGTCCGGTCGGCATTCGGAAGAAGCGGCTCGTCCCTGAGTGACAGAACGCCGGCAGCCACCCCACGCAGACAGAGTAGCCTCACCTCACCGAGAGGCGCTGCACAGTTTGCAAACGGTTCCGCTGCCGGCTGCGGGGGGATGCCGCTGCGGTTTTATCGTTTGTTTGGACACTGAGGCTTGAGGCGTGCTTTGAGGGAAGGATTTACAGCTGGCGCGCCATTTCACTGCGGCCGCTGAGCACGGTGCGCGGTGACAGCCAGCGCAGCGAGCCGGGCCGTGCCGGGCCGTGCCGGGCTGCAGCCACAGCTCTGCACCGCTCCGCACCACCCCGCACCGCTCCGCACCGCTCTGCACGGCTCTGCACGCAGCCTCGGAAAGTTTCACGAGTCTCACGGCCGCTTATTTATTTGCCCGGCGCCGCAAATTTTTCCCATGGCTCTTCTGGCCGCCGGTGCCTGTGGCCAGCCCGACACCAGCATGCACTGCCGCTGCAGGCCCGCGAAGTGCGCCGTGGAGTGTGCGTTATCTCGGAAAACCGGCCGAACTTTTCATCGTTTTCTCGTCATCGTTGACGCGGGCGTCGGGGAACCGTCGCTGCTTGACTCATCGACGTCGGCCCGGTGCCTAGCGCCTGGCGCCTGTAGGCAGGCCCTCGTTTGCATCCCTTTTGCAACACCGCCGTCGTCACGCCGCTGGGCCGACTGCAAGCACTGCAAGCACTGCAAGCGCTGCAAGCACTGCAAGCGCTGCAAGCACTGCAAGCGCTGCAAGCACTGCAAGCGCTGCAAGCACTGCAAGCGCTGCAAGCACTGCAAGCGCTGCAAGCACTGCAAGCGCTGCAAGCACTGCAAGCACTGCAAGCGCTGCAAGCACTGCAAGCGCTGC